>CM023541.1:17476603-18193870 GCA_013350335.1 Chimonanthus salicifolius | reverse complement strand
TCTGAACTCTTCTTTCACGACAAAGTATTTTAATTCCATGTGTTTCGATCCATTCGAATACTTGTTTTCTTAGAGAAGAATACTGCTGCAGAATTATCACATAATTCTAAGCGACTTGGCAATGCTGTCGACAATTCCAAGTCCTGAGATAAAGTTCTCCAACCACATTCCTTAACATGGCTCATAGCGCACCACAAATTCACTTCCATGGTTGACGTTGCAGTGATAGTTTGTTTGACGCTTTTCCATGATATTGCTCGGCCAGCCATAAAATAAATAACTAAATGTTGACTTTCTACTATCAATGCAACACCAAAATTCAAATCTGAGTAGCAAATGACCTCGAATTATTGGAGCTTTAACCTGAGCATAATTATTTAGTACCCTATAGATACCTCATTAATTTCTTTGCAGCTTTCCAGTGATCCATTATAGGTTGCTTTGATATCTACCCAGCATATTGACAGTAAAGCTAATGTCGGGTCTGGTGCAGGTCTGAGCATACATCAGGCTACCTACAACTGAGGCATAAGGGATTCCCTCTATATTTTTCTTTCAAGTTCATTTTGCGGACATTGTTTTAAGCTAATTTATCTCCCTTCTGAAGAGGGCATCTTGATAGGAACAATTTTTTATACCGAATATCTCCAAGATTATTTCTATATAGCCTTTCTAAGACATCCATAACTACCATGTGTTTTATCACAGAATATCTCTATTCCAATCACGTAGGCTGCTTCTCCCATATCTTTCATTTCAAAATTAATGGAGATAATCTTCTTTGTTTCTAACATCATACCAAGATCATTAGTGGCAAGCAAAATGTCATTAACATACAATGTCAGGAGGATAAACTTACTCCCACTGACCTTCAGGTACATACACCGATCAATGGTGTGTTCTTTAAAATCGAAGGAGGAAATGGTATCATTGAACTTGATGTACCATTGCTTGGAGGCTTGCTTAGGCCATAAATTGATTATTTAATTTGCATGTCATATGTTCCTTGCCATCTACGAAGAATCATTTAGATTGTTATGTATACACATCATCATCTAACTACTATTCAGAAATGTGGTTTAATATCCATTTGGTGTAACCTCTAATCATAATGAGCCACCAAAGCCAATGATTCTGAAAGAGTACTTTCTAGATACAAGAGACAAGGTCTCTTTATAATAAATGCCATCTTTCTGAGTAAACCCTTTGACCACAAGTTTGCTTTATATTGATCGTTATTGCCCTTGAGGTCTCGTTTGTTTTAAAGACCCACTTACATCCAACTTTCTTGTATTCATGAGCAATTCTACTAGATCTCAAACTTTATTATAGACCATCGACTTAGTTCGTCTTTCATGGTATTTAACCACTTGCTAGAATCATCACATTTTATGGCTTATTCATAAATAACAGGATCCTTAATAGCCCCTAAATCATAGTTCGACTCTTATAGATATATCACGTAGTCATCCGAAATAGTAGGTCTTCTTTGGCTTTTGGACATTCTTAATACTATTTCTTATGGTTGTTCCACAATCGGTTCATTATTGGTGATGGTTTCATCATGGAGTGATTGGTCATTCAGGTGTTGTTCATCAGGTTGTTCAGTGACATTAGTGATAACACCTTCTAAAGTTACGAACATAGGGACTTGTACCTTCACTTCTTGCACATTAATGTTTCTCATCGTGTCACTCTCACTAACCTCACCATTCTCAATAAATATTGCATTACGGTCTCTACGATTCTCGTACTATGGTTCGGACAATAGAATCTGTACCCTTTGAATTTCTTAGGGTAACTTATGAAGTAACTACTGATTGTTTGTTCATCAAGTTTTTTTTTTCATGTGGGTTATAAATTATTGCCTCTGCAGTTCAACCCCATACATGCAGGTGTCTCAGACCAGGTTTCCTTCCCGTCCACAGTTCAAAAGGAGTCTTAGAAATTGACTTAATAGGAACCCGATTAAGCAATTATATTGCAGTTTTTAATGGATACATCCACAACATAATGGGTATAATGCTATTACATAACATGCTCCTAACCATGTCCATGAGTGTGTGGTTGCGCCTTTCAGCAACACCATTTTGCTGCGGCGTACCGGGCATTGTGTATTGTGCAATTATACCGCGACTTTCTAATAGTCTAGCAAAATGCCCTAGGTGTTGACCTGTTTTATCATACCTTTCATAATATTCACTACCTCTATCTGACCTTATGACTTTCGTCCTTTTATTTAGTTGCCGTTCAACTTCAGTGATAAATATCTACGGTGTAACTGCTTGAGATTTATCATGCAACATATAAACATAATCATAACGCGAAAAGTCATCAATAAGGTGATAAAATAAGTCTTTCCACCAAAAGATTGAATACCAAATGGGCTACAAATATCAGTATGGATCAACTCAAGTAGCCTTTTAGATCTTGTGGCTCATTTCTTATTGTGTTTGGGTCTGCTTTACCCTTAATGCATTCCACACATACACCTGAGTCAGTAAGTCAAGATTCGAGAGAATCCCATCCTTTATCAGTCTTTCAATTCTTTCGCGGGATATATGTCCTAAACGTTTATGCTACAAGATAGAGGCTTTTCATAATCAACTCATGCTAAAAACTAACATTATGATGTAGATTTAGGACAAAATTAGCAAAGGAATTATCAAGCTTTAAACGGTAAAGGCTATCAATCAATATCCAGACCCAATAAAAGAAGAACCCTTAAACAAACTGAATGCATTATTTTCAAATTTACAGTAATAACCATTAACATCAAGTTTGGAAATTGAAATAAGTTTTCTGACAACAAAAGGAATATAAAGACAATTAAGTAAATCTCCCCCTTTGTCAATTTCATGACAAAATCTAGAAGCTAACCCAATTACAAACCCACCCTTATTACATTACATTTGAATACAAAATATTACATCAATGCACATGTACAATTTCAATGGAAAAACAAGACTATGATCTTCGCATATTCTTGTTCAGCTTGTTTCATTTCATGTTTTCCTGTTCAAGAACATAAGCAGGCAACACTAAAAATCATTAAAGAGGTTAGTCGAAAACATAAAATGCATCTATGGACTAAACTAGATTTGTATTAATGCTCCCCCAAACACCATGATTTCCTAGCCACCAACACTACCCGTAGATTATTTGAGCTAACAGTGTTGAGAAGATTTTCTCCCCAATTTTCTTTGAGTTTGAAGTCCCAACTCCAAGCATAGACATTCCTTAATCCATTATCTTTTAACATTCTTCCCCTTCATGGCTCTCTCTTTTAGAGGGCCAATCACTTAGGCTTCTTCCCATCTTACAAATTACTCCCTATAATTGAATTTGATGTTCTAACAGTTTCTACTATTTTCTCCCCATTTTGTCATTTAATTGACAAGGCTTAGTAGGGTGACATCTAGTTCCCTTTTTATTTTGAAGGATTTAGATTTCAAGCACTCTTCCATGCTTCTTGCATTTAATGATTCTATGAGTGCATGTCCAAACTCATTTAATCTTTCCATTGACCAATGCATGCTTCTCATGCATTCAAGCATTGATTTCTCCCACAGTACAATGCAAATTGCCATTGTATTACTGTTTTTCTTCTTCTTCCCCTTTAAAAGTTGTGTTGTCTTAAAGGTGTTCTCCCAATGGGGTCAAGCTAACTTACCTAGCTTCCCTTTTTGTGGCATTCTCCCACATTCTCCAAGCTATCTTTCAAGCTTTCATCGATCTTCCTCCTTGTATCTGTCATGATCAGTGACAGGTGCCAATCATCACATATTTTGTGCTCCCCCAAACTCCAAAGGCGTGTGCAACATCACAGCCCCAATCCCTATCTCCCTAACATGCCAATACAAAACCAACTCATTCAAACCTGCATCTTAGTCTATTTAACAAAATTCATAGTGGTAGTGCTCTGGCTTGCCGAGTAACCTATTTTTCAATTCCATGACTTAGGTGACGCATTGAATCGGAAGTTTAAGCAATGATCAAGACTCAAGTGATGAAGATTGAATCAAGAGTTCAAGCATTGGAGGATCAAGTGCAGATTCATCATCACTATGTATGGAAATCACAAAGGTAATTTGGCCATAGATGACTTTAGAGGGAACCCAACATCTTAGGATAACCTTGCCTAGGCTTAGTGGAATATGTTAGTAATAGACATAAATGAGCCTAGAGGTTGCTAGACAGTGAATTTGATCCCAACTTGGAAATATGTATTTGGTTTCACTGTCAGCACTACCAATCGTTCTCACCGACCCCTGGGTGGAGACAGGATCGATCCCTTGTGGTCATAGACTGGCTGACTAGATTGATAGAGGTTCTAGATCATAGAACTGGCATTCTGGGTATGCCTCTGATCGAGAGTCTTGTATGCACCGACTCCTCGGTGATGAACTTATCGACACATCGTGGTCATCGACTCCTCAATCTGAACAAGGTGAGTTCTGGGTCTTAGAACTTAAAGGGGTGATCTCGAGAACACATACTCGCCGGTAGACAGACCGGTCGAGAGTACCAGGACCGACCCCTTAGTGGGGATGACAAGTCATTCTGGGTAGGACAAGTTTCGGGACTTGAAACTCTGTTTGCAAAGTGTTGTCTCAGACCGAGACTCTCGTATGGATCGACCTATCGGTGCTATGGCTGTCGACCCATCGGTGACAAAGACCCTCCCAAGGCTTAGAACACTCATTGGTAAATCATAAGCATGCCTAGGGGAAATGGACCAAATACTTGGAGCATCCATGAACAAATCTGAGGAAAAATGTTAAGAATGTCATTATAGTTGAGAGTGTTTTTGCTGAAAATAGTCAACACGACCGATCGTGAGCACGACTAGTCATGAGATCGAACAATCGCAATTGACTGTATTTTTACCGTTTTCTGCCCGTTAGAGAGCAACGGCCACATTTCTCAACGGTCATACGCACGACCCATCGTGAGCATGACCTATCGCCCGTGTTTTACCCGAGATTCATTTGTATGCCTATATATATTCCAAACTCCTTTGAGTTGGGTTGGATCATTGAATCTAATACACTCCCAATCATCTCCCCACCTCCTCTTCATGCACTACAGTTGGTGAATCAAATATCCAATCTTCTTGATTGTGATTGAGAGAGAGAGAGAAATAAACATAGATCTAGGAATCCATAGGCACATCTAAATCCTAGAGACCTCCCATAGATTGTGATTGAGCATACACAATGCACATATTTGATATGGTTGACATCACATCGGGAGAGAATCCTCAAGAAGCATACATCTACAATTGGGCTCATACAAAGGCAAGTGCTTCTTAGTGATTTTATTTATAAATCATCTTGTGAAGTGGACTAAGGCTAGGAAGCTGGAACCACTATAAAAATAGAAGGATAAGGAAGTAGACCTTGGGTTGGTTGAACCTTTCAAAATCTAAAACAAGTGATTAAGGAGGATTGGCTCCGGAACCACTATAAAAAATCTAGAGCATTGTCTCTGTCACATATGGTGGGTGGAATTTCCAACCAATTTGTGAGGATGTAAGTCCCCACATTAGTGAATTCGGTATAATCGAAGGTTGGATGAGTCCTTAGAGTGGATGTAGGTTGTTTAACCGAACCACTATAAATTGCCCTCTGGGTGTTGATCTTTACTTGTGTGATTGTTCTTATAATTGTGCACATTTTTTATCACGCAACCCATCTCTTTTGATTAACATTATTAATCTACAACAAATTTATTAATTAATCAAGAAATTGTGAAGACCATAAAAATTGAGAATTGTCTTATTCACCCCCCACTCTAGGGACAATCTTGGTCTCTGTTCTAGCACCCAGGGGAACTTTCAATTGGTATCAGAGCCTGAGTGCCTTTGTAAAGGAATTAACCATCCAAGTTGATCAATGCTAGAACACCTTCATACTAGGAAGAAGCCGGTACACACACTTCTATAGTAAAATGTTTCTATTGTGGTTTTACCCGGCATTTCAAGCATAAGTGCAAGATAAGGAGAATGCAGATTGTTAGTGCCTCGGCTTGGCCAAGCCACTAAGTTTGTCAATTCCATGACTCGAAAAGAAGCACTTGTTAGAAGCTTGAAGATCCAAGATGATCAAGAGAAAATATCATGCTCCACCAGATTAAACTCATCGTTATGGCAATCACAAAACAGGTAAAATGGCCATAGATGACTTTAGGTGGTACCCACACCTTAGAGAGGACTATCCCTAGGCTTAGAAAAATAAATGGTTAAAACATATGAAGCCTAGTGAGGAAGGTTGACAGTGAATTGGAACCCAACTTGGAAATATGTATTTGGTTTCAATGTCAGCTCGACCAGTCTTATCTCACCGACCGCTCGATGCAGTTAGAATCGACCCATCGTGGTCAAATACTAGTCGGCTCGAATGACATTAGGATCGGGAACATTGAACTGTCATTCTGAGTTTGACTCTGATCGAGAGTCTTGTATGCACCGGCCTCTCGGTGAGAGGCTGAAATGACCCCTCGTGGTCAATGACTCATCGATAAAGATCTTGAGTTCTGAAACTCTGAACTCATGTGGACTCTCAAAGAAACAAACATATTAGCAATCAAAGACCGATCGAGAGTACCAGGACCGATCCCTCAGTAATGGGCGACAGGTCGGTCTGGGTAACAGGTTTCCAAAGTGGAAACTACTGTCAAGCATGTTTTGTACCAGAACAAGCCTCTCGTATGGACCGACCTCTCGGTACTATAAGTGTCGATCCATCGGTGACAACGACATGTCGACCGGGAAATAATATTTTCGTTAGGAGTGTACTTAATGTATAACGGTCAGAATTGTAACAGTAACATTTTTAGCCACCAATCCCTCGGTGCCACCAACCTATCGGTACATTACCGTTACTTCAACTGGTTGCCTTTGCTATATAAACTAATCCTTATGCAACCAGTTGGTATCCTTCGGACGGATCAGTCGGACCCTCATCTTCACCAGTGAACTTAAATAAGGCCAACAGAAGGATCACTCTCTCTCTCTCGTGCTTAGACTGGGGGAGTCAAATACAACCAATCAAATGAATTGAGTTGTGAGAGAGTGAGGAATGGAGAAAACTCATAAAGAACCAATCTGAGGATTGAGTTTGAAACTGAGAAGAATAGAACCATAAACTAGGAAACCTTTGGTAGAACCAGTTTCCCTGAAACCCTGGAGTGTGATTGCTAAACGACGGCTACGAGGCTGAGCGTTGGCATGCATGGGTGGGATCTCGAAGAAGGGCACATTAGAAGAAAGTGCTTCAAAGGCAAGTGTTTCTTGGTTTTAATTTTCTTTATAACCTTTGTTCCGAAAGTGGATTAAGGGGAGGTACATCGGAACCACTATAAAAAATTCTAGAGCATTGTCTCTGGCATAGAGGTGGGTGGAACTACAGGCCAAATGGACACCTTTTGATGCCAATGATGATACATACATTCACATCGTATCTGTACCATTTGAAGATTCGATTCACCCTTTTGGAGGTAGGCACAAACCATGGATTATGGATCTCTTTTCTAGATCCAAAATAATCCAAAATTTTTGGACACATTTAATTAACCAATGTAAGTATATTGTCCAAGTGTGATGTCATAAGATGCGGCATTTCCAAATTTTAGCAAGGCAATACATATATGAACATAATTCATTACACATAATGTATAAATTGATGTTTATTGGAATGAAACACAAAGCATATTAGTCATACATTCATTTCCTGATTTGAGTACTGATCAAGCATACAAGAATGAGGTATGACCCTTCACACACAACTCTTATGCCTATTATTATGTTATTACCCAGAACATGATAAATAACTCTACCATTCTTTCAAGACAGTTCTAATTTTTTGAAACTTTGGTAGGTCATACCAAAACAAAATATCCATTTAATCAACATAGAACATGTTTCATTCAACAAAGGATTCACAAGTTTTAGAACTTTGGAATAAAACAACACTGTGTATGTGTATTAAACCAATTTTAGTCACATACATTGCCTATACATGAGGTAATGCACACATTACATTCATTTCCTAAAGATGCACAAATCACATGGCATATGAAATGAAATAAGATATGTGAAATCCAATACTAAAGTGCAAATCTGCATGTATAAACAAGTATCTTGCATAAGATCAATCTAACAATCAAACAAGAACATGGATTGAAAACAAGATACAAGGTGGCTCCAAAAAATGTTTCAAATGTGAATTCCTTTACACATTTGAACACGATCATTGTGAGACTTGGAATCTAAGTTCACAATCCAGTGTTGGCCTTTTGTCAAATCTGGTTTTAGCCATGGGTGCCTTCTCATTTGATCCTATGGTTCCACATTCCAGATTTTGTACCATGATGTTGGTCTCTAGACATCTCGGTACATGGTCTTATAGGATACTTGGAGGTTACTACCTTCTTCAAGTTCCTTCCTCGGTCCTCTTCTTTTCTTAGAGGATATAGCTTGGACTTTTTCAAAGGATGAAATTACCCAATCACCTATATTTTTAGCTCACAAATTTATTGATAAGTGATGTTATCCATTGAGCTAGAAGAGGCCATTTTTTACTTGATTCTTTCAGCCTCTTTTACTGTTTCATGTCTTTTAAATATTTTGACAGCATGTCATGAAACAACACTGATGAATGCTACACATGTTTGGTTTTCATGCATAGCCTATTAATCACTTGTCCAACCAGTTTTGGTCTTTGGGCTTAGTGGTCATGGCAAGTTGAAAGTTTACCCAATACTTCTTCCACAGGCACATACCACTTTTTATTCACCTATTTCCAACTATGTTTTATGATGAAAACATTATTTTTCATAAAAAACAGAGACTTGGAAATTTCATGGCTTTCTTTTATAGCCATTGTTCTAGCACGGATCAACTCAGATAGTTAGATGTTTTCTTAAGAGGACCATGCTCTGATACTAATTGAAAGTACCCTTTACATGGGTGCTAGAACAACCTGATTAACCCTAGAGAGGAGGAAGGAGGGGGGGGGGGGGGGGGGGGGGGGTGTGAATATATCAAACCCATTTTTAATGGTGTTTACAAATTTCTTGATTTAAAGTGCAGCGGAATGTTTATCAAGAGATTTGTTTGGTGTGATAATTTCATTTAAGCAATCACACTAAGATTATGACCCTTTACATAAATTATGATTATCGATGCTTGTGCGCAATGGGTATAATGAGATAATCAATATGAAAGTGATATGTGTTAAGAAGAGTACTTAAATACTAAATACAAATACACATAGATCAAACACCACAAGACCAATTTATAGTGGTACGGTTAGCCAACTTACATCCACTGTTAGGACTCGCTCAACCTTGATCTATCCCCAAAATCCACAGTCCAAGGTGACAAAGAAACTGGTTCTACCAAAGGTTTCCTAGTTTATGGTTCTCTCCTTCTTACTTTCAAACTCAATCCTAAGATTGATTGTTTATGAGTTTTCTTCATTCATTTTTCTCTCACAACTCATTGCATCTAATTGGTTGTATTTGATCCTCATAATGTAAGAACGGAAGAAAGAGAGATTGATCCTTCTGTTGGCCCTTGTTAAGCTCACTGATAAATATGAGGGTCCAATTGATCGGTCCGAAGGATAGCAACTGGTTGCATAAAGATTGGTCTATATAGCGAAGGCAAGTAGTTGAATTAACGGTAATGTACCGACAGGTCAGTCGCCCCAAGTGGCTGGCTGCTAGAAATGATACTGTTAAAATTCCGACCGTTGTGCATTAAGTGCACTCCAAACGGTAATATTTTTTCCCAGTCGACATGTCGTTGTTGCCGATGGGTCGACACTTATGGTACCGAGAGGTAGGTCCATATGAGAGGCTCGTTGGTGCAAAACATGCTTGACAGTAGTTTCAACCTTTTGAAACCATTACCCAGAACGGCCTGTCGCCCTTTATCTGTGGGTCATTCCTGGTACTCTCTATCAGTCTTTGATTGCCGATATGTCTGTTTCTTCGAGAGTCCACATGAGTTCAAGGATTCCAGAACTCAAGATCTTGATCGAGGAGTTGTTGACCACGAAGGGTCGTTTCAGCCTTTCACCTAGGGGTCGGTGCATATAAGACTCCTGATCAAAGACAAATCCAGAATGACAGTTTAATGTACCAGAATCTAATGTCATTCGGGTCGACCAGTCTTTGACCATGATGAGTCGATCCTAACTATACCGTGAGGTCGGTGAGATAGACTGGTCGTGCTAACAGTGAAACCAAATACATATTTCCAAGTTGGTAATTCACTGTCAAGCATCCTCTCTAAGCTTTTTATGATTTAACCATTTGTTTCTCTAAACCTAGGGATAGTCCTCTCTGAGGTGTGGGTGCCACCTAAAGTCATCTATGGCTATATTACCTGTTTTATGATTGCCATAACGATGAACTTCAATTCTGTGGAGCGTGATCTTTATTCTTAATCACATTGTGTCTTCAAGCTTCCAGAAAGTGCTTCTTTCTGAGTCATGGAATTGACAAACATAGGGTCTTGGCCAAGTCGAGGCACTAACAAAGTTCATCACTGAGGGGTCAGTGTATACGAGACTCTCGATCAGAGGTTTACCTAGAATGACAGTTCTATGATCTAGAACCTATGTCAATCTGGCCAAGCAGTCTATGACCACGATGGGCCGATCTTGTCTCCACCGAGGGGTCGGTGAAAACGACTGGTCGAGCTGACAGTGAACTTAATTCATGTTTCCAAGTTCGCTTCCAATTTACTGTCTAGTTTCCTTTCTAGGCTTTTTATGAATTTACCATTTATTCAACGAAGCCTAGGGATGGTGCTCCTAAGGTGTGGGTGCCACCTAAAGTCATCTATGGTCAAATACCTATTTTGTGATTTCCATTATAATGAGCTTTAATACGGTGGAGCATGATCTTCACTGTTGATGACCTCGAGTGTTCAAGCTTCTAACAAGTTCTTCTTCTCGAGTCATGGAATTGGCAAATTTAGGGACTCGGCAAGCCGGGGCACTAACAACCTTATTTTTTGCACTTGCTTTAGCTCATATCTTATTGCTCTCATAGTTTGCATGAATTTAATATTGCTTTTAAATCATACTTAGAAGATTAATTGAGCAAATTTGTATTGACCAATCTCTAAAGTGCCCAATATTTAAATAGAAATTAAAATTCCCCATTAGTCTTATTCACCCCCCTCTAGGATTATTCTTGACGAACAAGTGGCATCCGAGCAAGGACTCTTGCAATTTGACTTGACCATCTAAGAGTAGATCCTTCAAGCTAGAAATGTCTAAGGCTGATTGCATGGGCTTGATGTGTACTCCAATCCTTTATAGCTCCAACTATGGTGTTTGGAAAGTCAAAATGAAAATGCCGTTAATTACTATGGATGGAAGTTTATGGGAAATTATCTTATGTGGTAGGATCAAACCATCCAAGAACTATTTTACATATAATGAAATAGAAAGGATTATGTTTTTGGCTAATGCAAATGCCCTCAACGCTATACTTTGTGCCGTTTCACCTAATATCTTGGACAATATCATATCTTATGAAACAGCGAAGGAAGCATGTGATATTTTGGAGAAAACCTATGAAAAACGTAGGAAAGAAGATGCCTTAGAAGTGGTCTATTGCTTAGGACCCATTCAAACACTTGAACCTCAAGATAAACTTAAACATGAAGACTTAGAAGATGAAGAAGAGCAAAACTATGAACAAGAATATGAAATTCTTCATGAAAGCTATTGTAATGCCCCGCCCTTTTTCACTCGCCGAAAATCATACTATTTTTTTTTTTTAAATAAATAGTGAGAGAGAGCGGGAAGCCATGACGCGAGTTAAGTCCGAGCTTACAAAGCCCGACCCTTAATTGGCCAACAATACTTGTGCATGGACCGAGTCTAGTAAAACAGTTCTCACGCTTTAAAGTTATACTTGCGGAATAAAGACATTGCGGAATTATCATATGATTAGAATTACTATCCCTATCCATTAATTAGCAAGGAAGTCAATCACCATATAATAAACTGAACTTAATTATCCAAACATCATCAAACCATCATAGCAAAGTAAATCTAAGTTATTACAGTCCCAAAGTGCAATTAACTCAAATACATTGTCCAAAATCAATATTAAAATAAAGTAAGCAATAAGCTGCCCAAGCTCCTAAGCTTGGCTCCTTTCGCGTCCATCGTCCCTTCTATTCCCTGTACCATTATCTAAGGTAGAAGTAGGGCGTTAGTCAACGTACCCAGTAGGAGTTCCAAGTAGGGTCATATTGTAACGCCCCGCCCTCTCCGAGAAATCAGAGTCTAATTTTTTTTTAAAATAATAATAGAATAACACCGGAAGAGAGCGGGCGGCGTCACGACGCGAGCTAAGTTCGGACTTCCCAAGTCTGGCCCTTAACTGGCCACCCATGTGTGCATGGGCTAAACCCACGATAACAATCAACACATGGAACTAAATAAGTTATGCGGAATAAACTAGACTAACTGCGGAATTAAACTGAATAGATAGCAAGTACAAGTCTCAATTATTAATTAACTTAATCCAAACATCCATTGTCAATACCATAAACAAACCATAGCAAAGTTTACTAACTGTTACATGTCCATAAAATAAAACTCAAAAGACAGTAACAAAGACATCTCAATCATCAATCAAGCGTTTAAGCTTGGCTCCCCTCCAGGTCCACGACCTTCTTTTTCCCTTTTTCATTTCCTACATTATCCTCTAAGGATAGAATTAGGGCGTTAGATCAACGTGCCCAGTAGGATTTCCGATTAGGGCTACCACATGGTTAGTATATAGAAACATGCATATATCATAATATATATGGTCATCAAAACAGATAAATCAATGCTATGTAATTATGCACATGTAATGAGTCCCTCCCATCATGCATATACATAGCCATCACTTGACGAGACTCTCACCGTCAAGGTAAATCACAATACACTTTCATTTCTTCGTGATGATATTCCTCCTGGAGGGACCTGCATCGCCTAAGGAGGCCAATGTGGCTCTCATCATCATAATATTTCTCCTGGCGGGACCCTCATCGCCTAAGGAGACCAATGTGATTCTCACCATTATAACATTTCTCCTGGCACGACCTGCATCGCCTAAGGAGACCAATGTATTTCTCATCATTATAACATTTCTCCTAGCGGGACCTGCATCGCCTAAGGAGACCAATGTATTATCATCATCATGATACTACTCCTGGCGGGACCTGCATCGCCTAAGGAGACATTCCATAATCATCATCCCATGTCCATGCATGAGATGCCAATGAATATATGAAGCATGTACATAAATCTCATGATTCAAAAACCAATTGAAACATAATAATAATAACAACATATCTTATCAAAATCGTGATAAAACTAATCATCATAGTGGTTACAAGTAGGTAGGAAACCTACTGAAGATTCACTTCAGTGTTCGTTCTTTCTTTAGCGTCACCCGTTCACGACTAGCGTGCCGTCAAAGAGATCCGTCACCTTGTTCACATAAACCATGAATCAACTTTAATCCCAAGCATTTATTTTGATGGGTTTCGGCCATACAACATGGCCGAACCACATCATCTAAGTTTGGTCCCTCATTTCATCTCTTGATTGTTGCTTTTATTCACAAAACTGCCATTGCTACCAATACTTAGTTATAACATGCTTTTAACTTAAAAGACCACCAATTATTTCCATGAAATGGATTCATAAAACCCATAGTCATAGTCCATGGGGTTCGGCCATACATATGGCCGAACCACATTTGAACCTTCATGTCACAACTTAGCCATAGTAACCCCCATGCCTTATCCAAATGTTCACTTGGAACCCTTTTTAAACACATCATATTGTTCCATGATCTTCAAGTTGAAACCATTTAATTCAACAAAACAGTCCATATGAACCTGATCCATGGGGTTCGGCCATACACATGGCCGAACCCAATGGTTCCTTTGGTTCAATGATTCCATACTATGTACTTAACTTAGACTCTACTCTTTTAACCATGATAACTACATGGTTCAGCCATCCAATGGCTGACCCAAAATAGTAATGATATCTTCATTTTGAATCACATAAGCACCCCATAAAATGATCCATGGGGTTCGGCCATTCACATGGCCGAACCTTATGGTTCTTTTGATGCAATTTTCCAATAATTCTACATAGTTTATCCCCTGCATCTTAGCCATAAAAACAGTAGGATTCTGCCATCCATAGCCGGCCCCATAATAATGACTTAATTCTATTTTACAATCCTTTAAAATCTTCACACATGGTATGGTTTTTATCCCCCAAAAACCATACCATTTATCAAATTACTTTCATGGGGTTCGGCCATCCAAAGTGGCCGAACCCTATGCTTTAAGTTTCTATCCTTTTAAACGTCATCATTATAATTTAAACTATTGATAAATTCGGCCATAACTTCACCCAATTAAAATATGTAAATATCTCCACCGTCGGTATGGTTTGTAGACTTCAAAACCATAAACCTAACCAAATGAATTTCATGGGGTTCGGCCAACCAAGGTGGCCGAACCCAATGATATATATTTTTTTTTACCATTTTACACGACCTTTATCCAAGGTTAAATTCCTCGATACATTCGGCCATTCCATAGCCGAAAACATGACACTCAATTCTTTTCAAAACATGCATCTTAGGTCTAAATAAAACATCCAAATCAGTCCATCACTTTGCATGGTTTTCACTTTATAAAAACCATCAACATGATCATAACATTTCATGGGGTTCGGCCAGCCAAAATGGCCGAACCCTATGATCCATGTTTCCTATCTTTCAAACATCAATTTATATACTTCATACCCTTAGTAGATTCGGCCAGCCCATGGCCAAATCATGTTCCATTAATCCCATTTTATTAAACAAAAATCCATGGAAATGCTTACCAAATTCCAAGTTTTTCTTCTTGTCTTTGCTCTTTTCCTTCTTCCCTCTTGTTTCCTTCCTTCTTCCTTAGCTTCTAGCCGAATTGGTGCTTGATCAAAGGTGAAAAACACTACTGCTGGTTCAGCCAAGAGAATGAGTTTGGAGAGAGAGGGAGAGGGAGAGATTGGAACTCCAAGGTTTGCAATGTGCATTCGGCCATGTGATGATTGCTTTCCTTTTGTTAAATCAGCCACTTAATCCACTCATTTCCCTCATAAAATCTTGCTCATACCAATGGGATATTTGCTGCCAACCAATGCACCCATTGGCATCCCAACGTTGGACGCTTGGGTTTCCATATGAGATGGAAACCCCTCCATATTCCCATGAGATTTTTATCTCATTCCATCAATTCCATTTAAGACACAGCATGGAAGCTCACACCACAAGTCCCCAACGTGTGGAACTTGTCTTGTGTGGCTTGAGACCCAAATAACTCTTCATCTTCCCCTTTAACTCACTGAATTTACAGCCCCTTTGGTTTCCATTTTGACTCACCTAACTCCATGGCTGAACTCACCACATTAAATGCCATTCATTTAATACACTTGAGTCCACTCGACCATTTAATTTAAATGTAACTCATTCCAATCCAACTCAACCTGATTTGACTCACAATTGAGCTCAGTCAAGGGTCCACACGGTCAGCCATGGTCAACATGGTCAATCCGACCCATTGGGTCCCCATTTAGCTTGTTGACTCGTTTTGACGCCATGACCCATTTATGGGTTGTTTTAGCCATTTGCATTTGGTTTTCACATGTGCATCAAGCCTACCCATTTATGCTCCACTTAATTTCCAATCAATTCAGCTTAACCCCATTAAATTTGGGCTCACTCAATGGTCTAATAAGTCCATTATGACCCATTGGGTCCCAATTGGATCCTTTGACCCAATTAACCATATTGACCCAATTTGATGTTCATTACTCATTCAATCACTGCCCGGATGAATGGAGAGTTTGGATTGATGTGCCTCAATCAGTAGTTCTTTCCTACAATTCTTTGGCACATATACTCTTCCCCGGAATAAAAGACCCTGTCCTGGTCGTAATTCCCATTCCGGTATGACTACACCAGTGGACATCTTGGCCCAAATCTCTTCCACTTCTGGATCTGCTCGTTGTTCTTGTTCAATCCTGGTGACCATATTGGACCATATGATTAAATTATACATACTCCCACGGTTGTTGATATAAAGATTGAACTCTCAAATGGTGTTCAGCATCTCTCATTCTGTTTTGATCAAGCATGCTACCGATGCATGTGATAGGCGGCTGACGGCATCCGCCACCTTGTTTGCCTTGCCTGGATGATATCGAAGCGCGAACTCATAATCCGCAAAATACTCCATCCATCTACGCTGCCTTAGGTTGAGCTCCTTCTGATCAAATAAATATTTCAAACTCTTATGATCAGAAAATACCTCAAATTTCTCGCTGTAGAGGTAATGTCTCCAACTTTTGAAAGCGAAGACTACTGCAGCTAGCTCCAGATCATGTGTGGGATAAAGATGTTCGTGTATTTTTAACTGTCTTGACTCATATGCCACAACACGTTGACCTTGCATGAGTGAACACCCTAGTCCCTCTCCTGAAGCATCGCATTGTACTTCATATCCTTTGCCCCTTTTCGGCAAAATTAAAATAGGAGCTCTTGTAAGTCTCTCTTTCAGTGTTTCAAATCTCCAGTTGTACTGATCTGACCACTCATACTTGACTCCTTTTTCAGTGAGTCGAGTCAATGGAGCCGTTATTTTGGAAAAATCCATGATAAATTTCCGATAATAACCCGCCAATCCTAAGAAACTGCGGATTTCGGTTACATTCTTTGGCGCTTTCCAGTCTTTCACAGCCGCCACCTTAGCCGGATCCACGACTATTCCTTCCTCGGATATAACATGTCCTAAGAAATTTACTTGAGATAGCCAGAACTCACACTTACTGGCCTTGGCATATAGCTTGTTCTGCCTCAAAGTATTCAAGACTATCCGCAGATGCTCAGCATGTTCTTCCTGACTCTTGGAATAGATCAGGATATCGTCAATGAACACGATTACAAACTGGTCCAGATGCGGACGGAAGATTTTGTTCATTAAGTCCATGAACACAGCTGGAGCATTTGTGAGTCCAAATGGCATGACTACAAATTTGTATAGTCCATACCGCATCCTGAAGGTTGTCTCCTCTATATCTTCCTCCCTAACTCGGATTTGATGATAACCAGACATCAAATCAATCTTTGAAAAATGGCTGTAACCCCTCAATTGATCGAATAGATCATCGATCCTGGGTAGAGGGTACTTGTTCCTGACTGTTAGCTGATTCAGCTTCCGATAATCAACACACATCCGAAGTGAACCGTCTTTCTTCTTTACGAACAATATTGGAGCTCCCCATGACGATGTGTTGTGTCGGATGCATCCCAGCCTGAGCAGTTCATCAATCTGCTTCTTTAGCTCAAACATCTCAGCTGGCGCCATCTGATAGTGTGGTAGAGATACTGGTGCAATGCTAGGGTATAACTTGATTTCGAAGTTGATCTCCCTCATAGGCGGTAAACCAGGGAGTTCCTTTGGAAACACATCCGTAAATTCTTTTACAATTGCCGGAAGTTCAGTAATTGGTGCTTTATTTATAATGATATTATTCAATACCACGTGTTTCACCCTTCCTGCAATCCACTCTGCTTGTCTGCACGAACCACATATTACTTCCCTTCGGGTGACCAAAATGTCACTTTTCGGCGATAACAGTCAATGTTGGCTTGGAACTTAGCCAACCAATCCATGCCGAATATTATATCACACTCAGACATGTCAAGCACCAGAAAATTGAACTCAAATCTGAGTCCAGCTAGTTCAGTGTTAACTGCCTTGCATATAAGTCCCAATGCCGAGTCTCCGACAGGGGACACAATTGTAAGTGTTGTGGCTAATCTTTGAACTAGGGTACCGGTAGCAGTTATAAATGATGCGGCTATAACGGAATGTGAAGCTCCAGAATCAAATAGTGCATATGCATAAGAACTACTCACTACCGCCATACCTTGTATCACCGAATGATCCTCATCTTGTGGAGAAGTTAAAGTAAACAATTGTCCAGCTCCAGTAAGGTTGGGCACCCATCTCGCCCGATTATACGTCCTGCCTCCTCTAGAGTTAACTGGTCTGACTGGTGGTCGAGACGATCCTCTGGAGTATGAAAGCCTGTTGAGTTTTGGACAATCCCTCCGGAGATGACCCGGTTGATCACAGTGGTAGCAGGTGCTCACTCCTCTAGAAGCCTGAGTGACTGCTACAGATTGGGAGGGCTGATTGGGACGAAAGCCCCCAGTAGATCCAACAGATGGCGAGGGTCTACTGAAGTTCGGTCGGAACTTCTTGTTGGGTTGATAAGTACCCCTCCCACTCGGCGCTCGACGGTTGTCCACTCGTGTGAACTCCGCCAGTTCTTGCTCCACAATGGTAGCCTTGCTGACCACTTCTGCCAGCATAGCTGCTTTGAACACGATTACTCTGGTCCTAATGCTTGGCCGCAACCCACGCTCGAACTTGCGAGCCTTCCTATACTCCGTGTCCACAATGTAGAACGCATAGCATGATAAACTCAAGAATTCCCTGTGCTACTCAACTACTGTCATGGAGCCCTGCACCAATGACAGAAATGCTTGAGTCTGACGTTCCCTCTCCTCCTCCGGGAAATAGTGTTCCAGGAACGTCGCTGAGAATTGCTCCCAGGTCATTTCAGTTCTCTCCTTTTTTGGCACAAGTGCCCGCTGTTTCTCCACTACTTCCCACCACTTACCAGCGTCATCTATCAATTGTGACGTGGCCAGTAGGATCTTGTGGGCATGACTCTTGATGTTCAACAGAGTCAATATCTGGGAAATTTTCTTTGTAACGCCCCGCCCTCTCCGAGAAATCAGAGTCTAATTTTTTTTTAAAATAATAATAGAATAACATCGGAAGAGAGCGGGCGGCGTCACGACGCGAGCTAAGTCCTGACTACCCAAAGTCCGAACCTTAACTGGCCACCCATGTGTGCGTGGACTAAACCCACGATAACAAACAACACATGGAACTAAACAATGTCATGAGGAATAAACTAGACTAACTGAGGAACTAGATTGAACAGATAGTAAGTACAAGTTATACTTTTCAGTTTACTTAAACCAAATTAAGATTCGTCAATGCATACTCAAACCATAGCAAATAGCTACATTATTACATGACCATAATAAAGTATTCAAATAACAGCAATTATAAATCCATTCCAGCATTCAAGCATTTCGCTTGGCTCCCCTCCTGTTTCCTTCTTTCTTCCTTAATCCTTTGCTGGTTTATGCTTGATCAATTGGTGCAAACACCACTGCTGGTTCAGCCAAGAAAAGAGTTTGGAGAGAGGGAGAGAGATGAGGATTTCCTTAGAATTTTCTTGTGTGAAAAACGGCCATATGAGATGGTCTATTCCTTTTGTATTTCAGCCACACCCTCTATTCATTTCCCTCATTATTTCTTGGCAAAAACGATGGGATATTGGGTGCCATCCAAGACACCCCTTCACCCAAACATTGCATCCATTGAAATCAGCCAATGCATCTCATTAATGGAGATGATGCCGCCCAACCTTGGTGTCCCTTGGCTTTGGCCAAGGCACCTCTTCATCCAACGGCTAGGATTTGTTTGATTAAGAGTTGTGTGAGATTAGAACTCCTTTCCACTTCCTCTTGACTCACTTGACTCATGATCTTTTTATTCTAACTCAACTCATCCAACTCAACATATTTAATGCACCATATTTGAGTCAACTCTATTCTTAATTAAAACTCACTCCAAATCAGTCCAACTCAAGCTGAACTAACTCACACTTGAGTTCAATTGAGGGTCCACACGGTCATCCTGTGGTCAACTTGGTCAACCCGACCCATTGGGTCCCCAATCAGCCCCTTGACCCGTTTTGACAACATGACCAATTTATGGGCTGTATTAGCCATTCGCATTTGGTTTTCACATGTGCATCAAGCCTACCCATTTTTGCTCCACTTGATTTCCAATCAATTTAGCTTAACCCCATTAAATTTGGGCTCACTCAATGGTCTAATAAGTCCATTATGACCCATTGGGTCCAATTGGGTCCTTTGACCCAATTAACCATATTGACCCAATTTGATGTTCATTACCCATTCATGATAAATTCTCCATTATAATATGTTCATATGATCTTAATTTGAACAATGGGCCCCACCATTTCCTTATTTAACATCACAAACATTTAATTTAACAAACCAGGGGCATTTTCGTAATTATCCACTTTGTTGAGAAATTGGGGTGTTACATTCTTCAGCCAGTTCTCTGCTCCAACAGGCCCCTCTCTCCCCTTGAAATAAAGTGGCCGATGTTGTTGGAAGTCCCTGACCATGTTCCGGTCACTGGCCTCACTGGTGCTTCCACCTCCATTCAGATGTTGTTGGAGGACGGAAGTAACTACACCTTGTACCAAGCTTTGTAATTCAGGCGGCACATATGGTATTGGTGTATGTACGCCGCTGTTGCTGTTCTCCTCTTCCTCCTTATCATGGAGTGATTTCTCAGACCCATGCTGAGGTTCTTCCTCACCTTTGTCACGTACAACTTTCTCCTTTATAAATTGAGATAACTCCTCTTCATGTGGAATGAAGGATATCTCTTTTTCCTTCCCTTGATCGTCTTGTCGGGTCTTCCTTTTTGAAGTCCCTTCGCCTAATCCAATTTGCAATACTTTCTCCTTTCCCTTCTGATTCTTTGGGATCTTTTTCTGTGGTGCCATCTTTCCCTAATTCATGAAAACATTATTGGCTTAGTTTTCTTCACAACATACATTTAATACTAGCAATCCTCATAGAATCATAAAATGGCAAACTTTATATATATTCATAATTCATCTTTGTACAAGGGTTGACAGGGTAAAACAAACCCTTAGAATAACAAAATGCACCCTTACAAAATATTCCCCTTTCCCTGTCTTTCTTTTCTACCTCTTAACCTAATCTTCCTTGGAAGATCCTGCATCATCAGCGAACCTGAAGCGATTATCAAGACATGTCATCGACATGTGACCCAATACTCCACATGTCAAGCAGGGTATTACCCCTGGTCCTCCAATATAAGGACAATTAGTCATTGCCTCTCCATGCCCATGTAGTCCACAAGCCGGGCAGACAATGCCTAGGGGGTGAGGACAATAAGTGCAGTTGTGCCCATCCTGGTTACACAACTCACACATATAGTCGGGTTCTATCTCCCCAACCGATTCCATTATTATAGGAACATCTTCCATAGGATCCTTCGGTAAAGGTGCTAGATCCTCTTCAATTTCCTCGAGAGGTTCCATTATCCAACGAATATCTTCCATAAGATCCTCCTGAAAAGGTGCTATATCCTCCTCAATTTCCTTGGGTGGTCCCTCCTGAAGGTCCATGTTGACTTCCATGCTGGTGTTGTCGGAAGCCGACACCAAATTTATTGGACAGCTAGGTGTCCCTTTATCCCACAATTCCGTGCACTCCACGTTACTCGACATATCTGTATCATCACATAGAACTCATAAATAATCAGCATAAGTTCTAATAAAACCAATCTTGGTTTCAGGAAGTTTCTTATATATCATATCATGCATTGTGTTTGGGGAAATTGCCAAATCCTTACACTTTGTTTTCTTTTGTTTCTGGGAAAATCTCTAAATTCCTGTTGTTTGTTTCTTAGTGTGGGGATATTAGGGGAGTGCATCTTACTTTGCTATGTTTGATATGTCCAGTTATGATGACTGTACTTTACTTTGCTATCTTTCATTGTCGTTCTCAGATTGATTGTTCAATCTGAGTCACTCGAAGTAAATTAATTCGGCCCCCAGTCAGCGGACTCCGAAGAGTCGGTCAGTTGGGATTCTTATCCGTTAGTGAGACATGAAACCGTCTTAATCTTACTTCGATGATTCAACTTCCCGTTTCGCTCTGATACCCAACTGTAACGCCCTGCCCTCTCTGAGAAATCAGAGTCTATTTTTTTTTAAAATAATAATAGAATAACACCGGAAGAGAGTGGGCGGCGTCACGACGCGAGCTAAGTTCGGATTTCCCAAGTCCGACCCTTAACTGGCCACCCATGTGTGCATGGGTTAAACCCACGATAACAATCAACACATGGAACTAAACAAGTTATGCGGAATAAACTAGACTAACTGCAGAATTAAACTGAATAGATGGCAAGTACAAGTCTCAATTATTAATTAACTTAATCCAAACATCCATTGTCAATACCATAAACAAACCATAGCAAAGTTTACTAACTGTTACATGTCCATAAAATATAACTCAAAAGACAGTAATAAAGACATCCCAATCATCAATCAAGCGCTTAAGCTTGGCTCCCGTCCAGGTCCACGACCTTCTCTTTCCCTTTTCCATTTCCTGCATTATCCTCTAAAGATAGAATTATGGCGTTAGATCAATGCGCCCAGTAGGATTTCCGATTAGGGCTACCACATGGTTAGTATATAGAAACATGCATATAACATAATATATATGGTCATCAAAACAAATAAATCAATGCTATGTAGCACATGTAATGAGTCCCTCCCATCATGCATATACATAGCCATCACTTGACGAGACTCTCACCGTCAAGGTAAATCACAATACACTTTCATTTCTTCTTGATGATATTCCTCCTGGAGGGACCTGCATCGCCTAAGGAGGCCGATGTGGCTCTCATCATCATAATATTTCTCCTGGCGGGACCCTCATCGCCTAAGGAGACCAATGTGATTCTCACCATTATAACATTTCTCCTGGCGGGACCTCCATCGCCTAAGGAGACCAATGTATTTCTCATCATTATAACATTTCTCCTGGCGGGACCTGCATCGCCTAAAGAGACCAATGTATTATCATCATCATGATACTACTCCTGGCGGGACCTACATCGCCTAAGGAGACATTCCATAATCATCATCCCATGTCCATGCATGAGATGCCAATGAATATATGAAGCATGTACATAAATCTCATGATTAAAAAACCAATTGAAACATAATAATAACAACAACATATCTTATCAAAATCGTGATAAAACTAATCATCATAGTGGTTACAAGTAGGTAGGAAACCTACTGAAGATTCACTTCAGTGTTCGTTCTTTCTTTAGCGTCACCTGTTCACGACTAGCGTGCCGTCAAAGAGATCCGTCACCTAGTTCACATAAACCATGAATCAACTTTAATCCCAAGCATTTATTTTGATGGGGTTCGGCCATACAACATGGCCGAACCACATCATCTAAGTTTGGTCCCTCATTTCATCTCTTGATTGTTACCCTTATTCACAAAACTGCCATTGCTACCAATACTTAGTTATAACATGCTTTTAACTTAAAAGACCACCAATTATTTCCATGAAATGGATTCATAAAACCCATAGTCATAGTCCATGGGGTTCGGCCATACATATGGCCGAACCACATTTGAACCTTCATGTCACAACTTAGCCATAGTAACCCCCATGCCTTATCCAAATGTTCACTTGGAACCCTTTTTAAACACATCATATTGTTCCATGATCTTCAAGTTGAAACCATTTAATTCAATAAAACAGTCCATATGAACTGATCCATGGGGTTCGGCCATACACATGGCTGAACCCAATGGTTCCCTTGGTTCAATGATTCCATACTATGTACTTAACTTAGACTCTACTCTTTTAACCATGATAACTACATGGTTCAGCCATCCAATGGCTGACCCAAAACAGTAACCATATCTTCATTTTGAATCACATAAGTACCCCATAAAATGATCCATGGGGTTCGGCCATTCACATGGCCGAACCTTATGGTTCTTTTGATGCAATTTTCCAATAGTTCTACATAGTTTATCCACTGCATCTTAGCCATAAAAACAGTAGGATTCAGCCATCCATAGCCGACCCCATAATAATGACTTAATTCTATTTTACAATCCTTTAAAATCTTCACACATGGTATGGTTTTTATCCCCCAAAAACCATACCATTTATCAAATTACTTTCATGGGGTTTGGCCATCCAAAGTGGCCGAACCCTATGCTCTAAGTTTCTATCCTTTTAAACCTCATCATTATAATTTAAACTATTGATAAATTCGGCCATAACATCACCCAATTAAAACATGTAAATACCTCTACCATCGGTATGGTTTGTAGACTTCAAAACCATAAACCTAACCAAATGAATTTCATGGTGTTCGGCCAACCAAGGTGGCCGAACCCAATGATATATTTTTTTTTTACCATTTTACACGACCTTTATCCAAGGTTAAATTCCTTGATACGTTCGGCCATTCCATGGCCCAAAACATGACACTCAATTCTTTTCAAAACATGCATCTTAGGTCTATATAAAACATCCAAATCAGTCCATCACTTTGCATGGTTTTCACTTTATAAAAACCATCAACATGATCATAACATTTCATGGGGTTCGGCCAGCCAAAATGGCCCAACCCTATGATCCATGTTTCCTATCTTTTAAACATCAATTTATATACTTCATACCCTTGGTAGATTTGGCCAACCCATGGCCAAATCGTGTTCCATTATTCCCATTTTATTAAACAAAAATCCATGGAAATGCTTACCGAATTCCAAGCTTTTCTTCTTGTCTTTGCTCTTTTCCTTCTTCCCTTTTGTTTCCTTCCTTCTTCCTTAGCTTCTAGCCGAATTGGTGCTTGATCAAAGGTGAAAAACACCACTGCTGGTTCGGCCAAGAGAATGAGTTTGGAGAGAGAGGGAGAGGGAGAGATGGAATTCCAAGGTTTGCAATGTGCATTCGGCCATGTGATGATTGTTTTCCTTTTGTTAAATCAGCCACTTAATCCACTCATTTCCCTCATAAAATCTTGCTCATACCAATGGGATATTTGCTGCCAACCAATGCACCCATTGGCATCCCAACGTTGGACGCTTGGGTTTCCATATGAGATGGAAACCCCTCCATATTCCCTTGAGATTTTTATCTCATTCCATCAATTCCATTTAAGACACAACATGGAAGCTCACACCACAAGTCCCCAATGTGTGGGACTTGTCTTGTGTGGCTTGAGACCCAAATAACTCTTCATCTTCCCCTTTAACTCATTGAATTTACAGCCCCTTTGGTTTCCATTTTGACTCACCTAACTCAATGGCTCAACTCACCACATTAAGTGCCATTCATTTAATACACTTGAGTCCACTCAACCATTTAATTTAAATGTAACTCATTCCAATCCAACTCAACTTGATTTGACTCACAATTGAGCTCACTCAAGGGTCCACACGGTCAGCCATGGTCAACATGGTCAATCCTGTAACACCCGCCCCATTTTTCACGAAATCAGAGTCTATTTTTTTTTTTTTTTTGAATTAAGAAGTGACAACGGGTGCGGACGTCATGACGCGAGTTAAGTCCGAGCTTCTAAAGCCCGGCCATTAACTGGCCAACCCCACACGTGCGCGGAATGAAGTCAACGAGAATGGTTTACGCGTAGGAAGTAAGCTTGTGGAATGTAATTACATGCGGAAATATTATAACAGATACTATCCTACCAGTTTTAAATAGAAGGGAAGATACATCATTAAACTACCAAAATACCCCAATGCTCATAATTATGTCTCAAAATGATAATGTACAGAGTATAATCCAGACCATAGCAAGAATCTAAATTATTACATGTAGACCAGCTAAGCTACTTAAATTACAACTTTTCCCAAAATAAAAACTTTGATAAACAAGTAGCCGCTTTCCCAAGCTCCTAAGCTTGACTCCCGTCACGTCCACTGTTTCTTCCGTCTCCTGTGTCATCAGCTAGGGTAGAAGTAGGGCGTTAGTCAACGCGCCCAGTAGGACTCCGGGTAGGGTTAACACATGGATTAGTGATAACCAGCATACTGATAGCAATATAATAAAACCATATGATGAATGCCATGCCATGGGTGTCTATGTCATGTGTCCCACCCATCATCCATATCATCATAAAATGTCATATCCCCCTTGACGGCAAGTCCTCGTCAAGGTGTCCCCATGTTTGTTTCTCGGTCGCCCCGACGGAACATGGACTCCGGTTATAGCCTATCAGGCTATCCCCATGTCTGTTCTCGGTCGCCCAGACGGAGCATGGACTCCGGTTATAGCCTATCAGGCTATCCCCATGTCTGGTCTCGGTCGCCCCGACGGAGCATGGACTCCGGTTCCTTTATGTTCCCGCCCATGCCATGCATGAGATGTAAATGCATTATGCTATGTAGTATATATATATATATTTCATATCTTTAATACATATAATCCATAGCATTTGAGATGTAAGCCATAGCATTTAACATATAAACCATAGCCTTTAAAATATAATCCATAGCATTTGAAATGTAAGCCATAACATTTAACATATAAACCATAGCCTTTAAAATATAATCCATAGCATTTAACATATAAACCATAGCCTTTAAAATATAATCCATAGCATTTAAAGCCCATCTTAAAATAGATCATATAATTACCGAAATAAAATCCGGAAACCATCACATACACATAATCCACGGCTTACAAAAAGGTGGGAATCGTACCGAATACCGATAACGTCCCTTTCTGTTTTCGTCCGATAATTCCGGTCTCCGATCGCGTACCGTTTGCGATGTCTCGATACATTATTATACATTTTCCAAGTTAGTCTATATCTGATCCATGATTAAGTCTCTAACTGATCATAAACCTAGGTTCATTAATGCCCTTTAACCATGTTACAAGATTATCATAAATCAGCCCTTAACTTAGCCTCTTTTTCCATTGATTAAAACGCATACATAACTCAACCCATAACTGATCCATACACTTAGGTCCATTAATGACTTACTAATCATGTCGTAGGATCATTAAAATCAGTCCCTTTAATTTAAACATAACCCCCATTTATCCTACCGGATTAACAGTGATCTCTGAAAATACTCCAAACTGTAAATTTCAATTCAGTCAACTGAATTAGGAGTTCAATCGACTGAATCAGGAGTTCAGTCAACTGAATTACAGATTCAGTCGGCTGACTTTGAATCAGATTCTCTATTTGTCTTGCCAGTTCAGTTTCAGTCGACTGAAATACACCTTCAGTCGGCTGAAACATGGTTAGTACCCATTTCAGTCGACTGAATCACAGATTCAATCGGCTGACTTTGTATCAGGTTATCTGTTTGTTCTGCAAGTTTCTTTTCAGTCGACTGAATCATAGAGTCAGTCGGCTGAACTATCAACCATCCATTTACGTGTTTAACAAGCATCCATTCAGTCGACTGAATCGTACATTCAGTCGGCTGAAACTTCCAGAACCCTTTTCTTATCCGAGACGTTTGTGTTCAGTCGACTGAATCATCAGATTCAGTCGGCTGAAATTCCCATAAACTCTTTCTATTATCAGCCACCATTAGTTCAGTCGATTGAATCCCTTATTCAGTCGGCTGAAACTCCTAGAAACTCGTTTCTGTTATCAGCCACCATTAGTTCAGTCGACTGAATCCCTTATTCAGTCGGCTGAAACTCCCAGAAACTCGTTTCTGTTATCAGCCACCATTCGTTCAGGCGACTGAATCCCTTATTCAGTCGGCTGAAACTCCCAGAAACTCGTTTCTGATTCGTCCATTATCAGTTCAGTCGATTGAATCCTTGATTCAGTCGACTGATTATTTTGTCCGCCTTTTCCATTGCACCTTTTGTACACCCTTCCTTCATGGTTTCCTTAAAGAAAACATAACATCTTGTTTGGAGATACTTACTACTCCGTGGTTCTCCTCATTGTCTCTTGCTCCTCTTGTTCCTTAGCCTTTCTCCTTCTTCTTTCTTCTTGATACCCGGCCAATGGTGAGCTTGATCAAGCTAAGGTCACCAAGGTTTTGGTTCGGCTAATGGTAGGGTTAGATTTTGAGGCAGAGAGAGAGAGAGAAGGAGGGGATGGAGAAAATATCTCAAGCTTGGGTCTTGGGAGAATGGTCGGCCAAGCTTGGGTTCTCTTCTTTCCTTCTAAGTCTCTTTCTCTTTGGTGTTTTCTTTGGAAGAGAGGGATGACGGTTTTGGAAGAGACGGAGAGATAGAGAGATATGAGAGAAATGAGATGGGAGACCATCTCCCATGTACTCTTGGTCTTGACTCCATCAATCGACACTCATGAAGGGGGTATGGCCTTGCATGCCCCCAATCTTAGGGCCATTGTCCCCTTAGTGGGGGTGGTTGGAATGAGGTTGAACCATCACCCATTCCAACGAGTTTGGTGAATCAAATAAGATGGAAATCATCTTGACTCACCCCTTTTCCTATGTGATTCACTCCCCTCTTGACTCAGTTAATTATTTAATTTGTTACTTATCTTAGTCCCCTTTAATTTCATAATTTAATTTCTATTTATTTCCCTTTAATTCCTTCATGAATCCATCCATCGTTGACAAAGTCAACCATGGTGGCCAGCCCCACCAATTCCTTAGTCCACACGCCACCTCACTTGATGAGGTGGAGGTGGGCCCCACTTGGTTATGCTAGCTTAATCATCTCATCATTAACTGAGGGGGGGGGGGGGGGGGGGGGTTTAATTCCAATCAATTGAGTTACCATTGGGCCCATGGCCCGATTAAATTATTTTCTACCATTTACCTTAGAGTTTGAATCAATTTTGATCCATTGGGTCCCACATGGTTATCGGGCCCACTTTGACCATTATTGACCCTTTAGATGGATCCCATCCAATCCATGGTCCATTGGACCATATTTGGGCCTTTGTCCAAATTTTGATCCATTTAACATCCATGCTATATATATATTGATTTAAAAATTCAGGCTATTACAATAGAATCCTCTTTTGAAATTTTCGTCCCGAAAATTCGAGCGAAGTAGGGGTTCTAAACAACTCATGTAAAGAGCTCCGGATAAGCAGCTTTCATCTCCGACTCAAGTTCCCAAGTGGTCTCTTCATTGCCATGTCGTTCCCATACCACTTTGACGAACTGAATGGCACGGTTCCACAACACCCTTTGTTCTCCACATATGTCACATCGCTTTGTACATCGATGTCTTGAACATCCAACACATGAGAAGGATCGGGATTGTACTTTCTTAACATGGATCCATGGAATACATCATGTAGAGATTATAATTGTGGAGGGAGCGCCAACTGATAAGCTACTCCCCCCACCCTCTTCAGGATCAAAAACGGCCCCACAAATCTAGGCGACAGTTTCCCCTTCTTCCCGAACCTCATGTGCCCCTTCCGTGGTGAGACTTTTAGGAACACTAAGTCTCCCACCTCAAACTCGAGGAACCTTCTCTTTCTGTCGGCATAACTCTTCTGACGGCTCTGTGCAGTGAGTAGATGTTGCCGTATCAGCTTAATCTGCGTTGTAGTCTCCGCAACCAAATCCGGTCCAATCAATGCAGGCTCACCGGCCTCTGTCCAACACACTGGTGATCTACATGGCCTACCATAAAAGGCCTCAAATGGAGCCATCTGGAGGCTTGCCTGGTAACTGTTATTGTAAGAGAACTCTACCAGTGGTAAATGATCCTCCCATCCTCCCTTGAAGTCTAGCATGCATGCTCTCAACATATCCTCCAGTGTCTGTATCGTCCTCTCTGACTGTCCATCAATCTGTGGATGAAATGTTGTGCTAGTCAATATGTCGGTCCCCATAGCCGATTGCATGCCCTGCCATACTCTGCCAATGAATCAGCCATCCCTGTCGGACACAATAGACCGGGGAATGCCATGTAACCTGATGATCTCCCGGATGTACAGTCGACCCAAAGTCTCTGATGAGTCTATCATCTTGATGGGAAGGAAGTGGGCAGACTTGGTCAACCGGTCCACTATGACCCATATCGCATCGTTGCCCTTTGATGACCTTGGCAACCCTGTTACAAAGTCCATGGATATGTGCTCCCATTTCCATTCTAGCACCGGTAAGGGTACGAGTAAGCCCGGTGGTTTTCGATGTTCTGCCTTAACCTGCTGACAAGTTAAGCAACGAGCAACAAACTCTGCCACATCTTTCTTAAGTCCATGCCACCAATAGTGCCTCTTAAGATCATGGTACATCTTGGTGCTGCCCCGGTGGATAGAGAGTTTGGTTTGGTGTGCTTCAATCAGTAACTCTCTTCTGCAATTCTTAGGCACATATGTCCTGCCTCGGAACATAAGACCCTGTCCTGGTCGTAACTCCCACTCCGGTACAACCTCGCCGATAGACATCTTAGCCCAAATCTCCTCCACCTCTGGATGTGTCCGTTGCTCCCGTTCAATCTCGAAAACCATGTTGGATCGTATGATCAGATTATATATGGTCCCATGATTATTGAGGTAGAGTTTAAATTCTCTGATGGTATTCAATACCTCCCATTCCGTTCTAATCAAGCTGGCTACTGTCGCATGTGACATGCGGCTGAGGGCATCCGCCACTTTGATTGTCTTGCCAGGATGATACCGAAGTGCGAATTCATAATCCGCCAGATATTCCATCTATCTGCGCTGTCTCATGTTGAGTTCCTTCTGATCAAATAAGTATTTCAGACTCTTGTGATCCGAGAACACCTCAAACTTTTCACCATAGAGGTAGTGTCTCCAGCTTTTGAGAGCGAAGACCACTGCTGCTAGTTCTAGATCATGTGTGGGGTAATGGCGTTCATGAATTTTCAACTGTCTTGATCCGTACGCCACTGCACGATTACCTTGACTGAGTGTACACCCCAGTCCCTCACCGGAGGCATCACAGTACATTTCATAATTTCTGCCTCTCTCCGGCAAGATCAGAATAGGAGCGGTCGTAAGCCTCTCCTTTAGTTCCTCAAATCTCTGGTTGCATAGATCTGACCACTGAAATTTGACTCCTTTTTGAGTGAGTCGGGTAAGTGGAGCTGCAATCTTGGAAAAATCCATGATGAATTTCCGGTAGTAACCGGCCAATCCCAGAAAACTGCAGATCTCGTTCACATTCGTCGGCGCCTTCCACTCCTTTAGCGCCGCTACTTTAGCCGGGTCTACGGCTATACCTTCCTCTGATATGATGTGCCCCAAGAAGTTGACTTCAGATAGCCAAAATTCACACTTGCTGGCTTTGGCATATAATTGATTCTTTCTCAAGGTGTCTAATACTATCCGTAGATGTTCGGCATGTTCTTTCTGACTTTTGGAGTAGATCAGAATACCATCAATGAATACAATCACAAACCGATCCAAGTAAGGACGGAATATCCTATTCATTAGGTCCATGAACACAGCTGGTGCGTTTGTAAGTCCAAACGGCATGACTACATATTCATATAAGCCATACCGAGTCCTGAAAGCTGTCTTCTCTATGTCCTCCTCTCTAACCCGAATTTGATGGTATCCGGACATTAGATCAATCTTGGAGAAGTGAGAGGAACCCCTAAGCTGATCAAATAGATCGTCAATCCGGGGTAGGGGATACTTATTCCTGACAGTCAGCTGGTTCAACTTTCTATAATCCACACACATTCGAAGGGTACCGTCGTTCTTCTTCACAAACAACACTGGGGCTCCCCATGCGGATGTGCTGTTCCGAATAAAACCCAGTCTGAGCAGTTCATCAATCTGCTTTTTCAACTCAGTCATCTCAGCTGGTGCCATCCTATAATGGGGTAATGATACTGGAGCGGCGCCGGGGTATAACTTGATCTCAAAGTCTATCTCCCTCTTGGGTGGTAAACCAGGGAGCTCTATTGGGAATACTTCAGCATAATCTGCTACTACCGCCGGAAGTTCAGTTATTGGTGTCCTATCTAATCTGAGGCTGTTCAAGGCAAGATGGTTCAGTTCTTCTTGCATCCTTCTAGGAATGCCTTGTCTGTCAGCGTGTACTACGTACCGCTTCCCCTCGGGTGACCAAAATATCACTCTACGAAGATGGCAATCAATATGGGCCTGATATGTAGTCAACCAGTCCATGCCAAATATAACATCGTATTCTGCCATATCGATTACTAAATAGTTGAACTCGAATCTGAAACCCGCGAGTTCAGTGTTCAATGCTGTACATATGAGTCCTAATGATGTGTTTCCGACGGGGGATACAATGGTGAGTGATGTGGACAGGTTTTGTACTAATGTGCCCGTAGCAGATATGAATGCAGCAGATATAAATGAATGTGAAGCTCTAGAGTCAAATAATGTAACAGCATAGGAACTACCAACTACAGCCATACCTTGCATCACTGAACGATCCACTGCTACTGGAGTCTGTATGGTGAAAAGTCATCCAGACCCTGTAGGGTTTGGCGCCCGTCCTGCCTGGTTGTATGTTCTGCCTCCTCGCGACTGAGTTGGTCTAGCTGGAGGGCGGAAGGTACCCCTGGAGTTGGAGGGTCGGCTGATCTGGGGACACTCTCTCTTGAAGTGGCCCTGTTGGCCACACTGATAACATGTGTTCCCACCCCGAGGAACCTGTGTGACTGATGCTGATGGGGAGAGCTGATTGGGGCGAGAGCCCCCCGTAGATCCTATGGAGAGTGAGGGTCTACTAGAATTCGGGCGGAACTTCTTGTTGGGTTAAAATGCACCCCGCCCACTTTGCCCTCGACGGTTGTCAAACCGCACTATTTCGTTCCACTCCCGCTCTACTATGGTGGCCCTGCTGATCACCCCTGCCAGTGTAGGTTCCTTGAATATTGTTACCCTGGCTCTGACGTTTGGTCGAAGGCCCCGTTCAAACTTACGGGCCCTTCGTTGCTTAGTATCCACCATGTAGAATGCATAGACAGACAACTTAAGGAATTCCCTGTGGTATTCTGCCACCGTCATGTTGCCTTGTATCAATGAGAGGAAGGCTTGAGTCTGGCTCTCTCTTTCCTCCTCTAGAAAATATTGTTCTAGGAAGGTGGCTGAGAACCATTCCCATGTCATGATGGTCCTTTCCCCTTCTGGCACCAGTGCTTGTTGCTTTTCCACAATTTCCCACCAACTACTGGCATCCTCGATCAGTTGGGAAGCGGCCAGTAAGATTTTATCAGCAGAATTGGAAATTTGGAGCAGATTAAAGATCTAAGTGATCCTTTTTAACCAATGCTCCGCTCCGACAGCCCCTTCTTTTCCCCTGAAGTAGGGAGGGCGCTGTTGTTGAAAATCCTTGACCATCTTCCATTTACTGGAGTCGCTGGCGGTCATATTTCCGCTTGAGTGTTGTTGAAGAGCAGAAGCGACTGCCGCTTGAACTACGTCTCTTAGCTCGGGAGGTACACCTTGTATGTTTATACTATTCTGTCCCTCGGCTGGATGAGGTGGTTGTGCCCCCTCTTGATGCGGTGGATGTACTTCCTCTTGATGAGGTGGTGGTACCTCTTCCTCTATCTGTGGGTTTTTGCGAGTTCTTCTTTTTGGCAGCATTTCCTAAGTCATTGAAAACATTTATTGACTTAATTCCTTCATAATGTTGGTGTGTTCACATTTTTGGGGAAAGAATTTTTCCTACGGATCAATTATTTCCTTCAATTTGGGGGAAAATTATCAAATAACTATTCTTAGTTTTCGGGGGTTTTCATGTATAGTAAAATGTAGCTTTGTTGGGGAAGTTGCCAAATAAGCACACTTGGTTTTCGTAAAACTCCCAAATTGTCATGCATTTCTTACTAATTTGGGGAAAATTTCCTGAGTATCAATGTTTGTTTCGTTTGGTCAAATCGGGGAAACTTTCCTATGTTTGGTAAATCCATCAATGTTATAATGATTGTACTTCCCTTGTTATCATTTCCTTACATCAAATGTGGCTCTCAGATTGAATGTTTCAGTTTGAGTCAATCGAAGTAGATTAACCCGGCCCCCGTGCAGCGGACTCCGAAGAGTCGGTCAGTTGGGATTCTTATCCGTCAGTGAGACATGAAACGGTCTTAATCATACTTCGAGAGATTCATTCTTCCGATTTCGCTCTGATACCAACTGTAACGCCCGCCCCATTTTTCACCGAAATCAGAGTCTATTTTTTTTTTTTTTTGGAATAAGAAGTGAGAACGGGTGCGGACGTCACGACGCGAGTTAAGTCCGAGCTTCTAAAGCCCGGCCCTTAACTGGCCAACCCCACACGTGCGCAGAACGAAGTCCACGAGAATGGTTTACACGTAGGAAGTAAGCTTGCGGAATGTAATTACATGCGGAAATATTATAACAGATACTATCCTAACAGTTTTACATAGAAGGGAAGATACATCATTAAACTACCAAAATACCCCAATGCTCATAATTATGTCTCAAAATGATAACGTACAGAATATAATCCAGACCATAGCAAGAATCTAAATTATTACATGTAGACCAACTAAGCTACTTAAATTACAACTTTTCCCAAAATAAAAACTTTGATAAACAAGTAGCCGTTTTCCCAAGCTCCTAAGCTTGACTCCCGTCACGTCCACTGTTTCTTCCGTCTCCTGTGTCATCAGCTAGGGTAGAAGTAGGGCGTTAGTCAACGCGCCCAGTAGGACTCCGGGTAGGGCTAGCACATTGATTAATGATAACCGGCATACTGATAGCAATATAATAAAACCATATGATGAATGCCATGCCATGGGTGTCTATGTCATGTGTCCCACCCATCATCCATATCATCATAAAATGTCATATCCCCCTTGATGGCAAGTCCTCGTCAAGGTGTCCCCATGTTTGCTTCTCGGTCGCCTCGACGGAGCATGGACTCCTGTCATAGCCTATCAAGCTATTCCCATGTCTGTTCTAGGTCGCCCCGACGGAGCATGGACTCCGGTTATAGCCTATCAGGCTATCCCCATGTCTGTTCTCGGTCGCCCAGACGGAGCATGGACTCCGGTTATAGCCTATCAGGCTATCCCCATGTCTGTTCTCGGTTGCCCCGACGGAGCATGGACTCCGGTTCCTTTATTTTCCCGCCCATGCCATGCATGAGATGTAAGTGCATTATGCTATGTAGTATATATATATATTTCATATCTTTAATACATATAATCCATAGCATTTGAAATGCAAGCCATAGCATTTAACATATAAACCATAGCCTTTAAAATATAATCCATAGCATTTGAAATGTAAACCATAGCATTTAACATCTAAACCATAGCCTTTAAAATATAATCCATAGCATTTGAAATGTAAGCCATAGCATTTAACATATAAACCATAGCCTTTAAAATATAATCCATAGCATTTAACATATAAACCATAGCCTTTAAAATATAATCCATAGCATTTAAAGCCCATCTTAAAATAGATCATATAATTACCGAAATAAAATACGGAAACCATCACATACACATAATCCACGGCTTAAAAAAAGGTGGGAATCCTACCGAATACGGATAATTTCTGTTTTCGTCTGATAATTCCGGTCGCCGATCGTATACCGTTTGCCATGTCTCGATACCTTATTATACATTTTCCAAGTTAGTCTATATCTTATCCATGATTAAGTCTCTAACTGATCATAGACCTAGGTCCATTAATGCTCTTTAACCATGTTACAAGATTATCATAAATCAACCCTTAACTTAGCCTCTTTTTCCATTGATTAAAACGCATACATAACTCAACCCATAACTGATCCATACACTTAGGTCCATTAATGACTTACTAATCATGTCGTAGGATCATTAAAATTAGTCCCTTTAATTTAAACATAACCCCCATTTATCCTACCGGATTAACAGTGATCTCTGAAAATACTCCAAACTGTAAATTTCAATTCAGTCGACTGAATTAGGAGTTCAGTCGACTGAATCAGGAGTTCAGTCGACTGAATCACAGATTCAGTCGGCTGACTTTGAATCAGATTGTCTATTTGTCTTGCTAGTTCAGTTTCAGTCGACTGAAATACACCTTCAGTCGGCGGAAACATGGATCGTACCCATTTCAGTCGACTGAATCACAGATTCAATCGGCTGACTTTGTATCAGGTTATCTGTTTGTTCTGCAAGTTTTTTTTCAGTCGACTGAATCATAGAGTCAGTCGGCTGAACTATCAACCATCCATTTACGTGTTTAACAAGCATCCATTCAGTCGGCTGAATCGTACATTCAGTCGGCTGAAACTTCCAGAACCCTTTTCTTATCCGAGACGTTTGTGTTCAGTCGACTGAATCATCAGATTCAGTCGGCTGAAATTCCCATAAACTCCTTCTATTATCAGCCACCATTAGTTCAGTCGACTGAATCCCTTATTCAGTCGGCTGAAACTCCCAGAAACTCGTTTCTGATTCGTCCATTATCAGTTCAGTTGACTGATTATTTTGTTCCTCTTTTCCATTGCACCTTTGGTACACCCTTCCTTCATGGTTTCCTTAAAGAAAACATAACATCTTGTTTGGAGATACTTACTACTCCGTGGTTCTCCCGGTTGTCTCTTGCTCCTCTTGTTCCTTAGCCTTTCTCCTTCTTCTTTCTTCTTGATACCCGGCCAATGGTGAGCTTGATCAATGGTAAGGTCACCAAGGTTTTGGTTCGGCTAATGGTAGGGTTAGATTTTGAGGGAGAGAGAGAGAGAAGGAGGGGATGGAGAAAATATCTCAAGCGTGGGTCTTGGGAGTATGGTCGGCCAAGCTTAGGTTCTCTTCTTTCCTTTTAAGTCTCTTTCTCTTTGGTGTATTCTTTGGAAGAGAGGGGATGACGGTTTTGGTAGAGATGGAGAGATAGAGAGATATGAGAGAAATGAGATGGGAGACCATCTCCCATGTACTCTTGGTCTTGACTCCATCAATCAGCACTCATGAAGGGGGTATGGCCTTGCATGCCCCCAATCTTAGGGCCATTGTCCCCTTAGTGGGGGTGGTTGGAATGAGGTTGAACCATCACCCATTCCAACGAGTTTGGTGAGTCAAATAAGATGGAAATCATCTTGACTCACCCCTTTTTCCTATGTGATTCACTCCCCTCTTGACTCACTTAATTATTTAATTTGTTACTTATCTTAGCCCCCTTTAATTTCATAATTTAATTTCTATTTATTTCCCTTTAATTCCTTCATGAATCCACCCATGGTTGACCAAGTCAACCATGGTGGCCGGCCCCACCAATGCCTTAGTCCACACGCCACCTCACTTGATGAGGTGGAGGTGGGCCCCACTTGGTTATGCTAGCTTAATCATCTCATCATTAACTTGGGGGGGGGGGGTTTAATTCCAATCAATTGAGTTAGCATTGGGCCCATGGCCCAATTAAATTATTTTCTACCATTTACCTTAGAGTTTGAATCAATTTTGATCCATTGGGTCCCACATGGTTATCGGGCCCACTTTGACCATTATTGACCCTTTAGATGGATCCCATCCAATCCATGGTCCATTGGACCATATTTGGGCCTTTGTCCAAATTTTGATCCATTTAACATCCATGACATCAAAATTCCAATTTTTCCATTATTAAAATAAATAAATACCATATATATATTGATTTAAAAATTCGGGCTATTACAAATCCGACCCATTGGGCCCCATTTAGCTTGTTGACCCGTTTTGACGCCATGACCCATTTATGGGTTGTTTTAGCCATTTGCATTTGGTTTTCACATGTGCATCAAGCCTACCCATTTATGCTCCACTTAATTTCCAATCAATTCAGCTGAACCCCATTAAATTTGGGCTCACCCAATGGTCTAATAAGTCCATTATGTCCCATTGGGTCCCAATTGGATCCTTTGACCCAATTAACCATATTGACCCAATTTGATGTTCATTACTCATTCAATCAAATTTCACATTTATAATATGCTCATAGGGTCTTAATTTGAACAATGGGCCCCACCATTTCCTAATTTACAATCACCTTTATTAAATTCACCAATCCATTGGCATTTTCGTAAATATTCATATTTATTGAGAAATTGGGGTGTTACACATATACATGGGATTAGTATAAAATCAATATAGAAAAACATATCATACTTATAAAACCTTTTGTAGTATTAAAACAGTGCATGATACTCATATCAAATCATGCCAATGTAATGCCATGTCATGGATCATATGCCAAGGATCTCCCACTCACTTCCTTCTTAAACATCATGTATTTCTCCCCACGTTTGTTAATCGGTCCCACCGAATGGAGCGTGGACTCCTTTTACATTTCAAACATCATACATCTCTCCCCACGTATGTTAATCGGTCCCACCGAATGGAGCGTGGACTCCTCTTACATTTCAAACATCATATATCTCTTCCCGTAAGTCAATCGAAATCAGTGTGGATTCCTCCCACGTTTGTTTATCGAATACCCCGAATGGGGCGTGGACTCCTCTCATATGTTCCCTCCCATGCCATGCATGAGATGCTAAGTGCAAAGATATTATTCCTTTTCAAATTACAATGTGCCATCAAAATAGTTCATACACATACATATTTCATAATTCAAAGTAAGTCATCATGTTGGAAAAATACAAAACCATATAAGATCCACATGTTGTTTCAATAAGGTAGGAATCCTACCCAAGTCCGATTTAATGTCCTTTTCTTGTTTTGCACGAACGATCCCTAACTGTCATGTGAAAGCGAATCACTCCTCTTTGCCTTAGCAATTTAATCATAAACATATATCAATTTAAAAATCAACTTTTCATTTCAGTCGCATTTACGCATCATATTCCTTAAACCGATTAAGACCCTCAACGGGGCTCAACCATACGACGTGGCTGAAATGTGTTCATGTTCACCAAGACCCATCAATGGGGTTCGGCCATACAGCATGGCCGGACCTCACTCCTTGGTTTTTGACTCCCTTTTAATCCTTGTTTTATTTCAAAACAATGCGGGTCAACCTTCATTTCTTTCTTTTTATTTCTTAACCTGATAACCCATAGTTAATCGATTAGCTTTTAAATATTCATGGACTCATAAAATCATTCATGGACTTATAATATCATTCATGGGGTTCCCGTCCCCCACCCATCCTGCGGATGATAAAAACCCGTCCGCGGATGGTAAAAACTCGTCCGTGGATGGTGGAAACTCATCTTACAGACATACAACCCGTCTGCAGACAATATACAATTCCTGTCTGTTACCCGTCCCCGGACGATAGAGACCCGTTCCGCGGAAGGCAGTAACCCGTCCTACCGACATATAGCCCGTCCGCAGACAATATACACTTCCTGTCTGTTACCCTTCCGTGGACGATAGAAATCCGTCCGCAGTCAATATACACTTCTTATTTGTTACCCATCCGCGGATGACAGAAACCCGTCTCGCGGACGGTAGAAACCCGTCCTACATGTAACGTCCTGCCCTTTTTCACTCGCCGAAAATCAGAGACTATTTTTTTTATAATAAAGAGTGAGAGAGAGCGGGACGCCACGATGCGATCTATGTCCGAGCTTCTAAAACCCGATCCTTAACTGGCCAACTATACGTGTGCGTGGACCAAGTCCACTAAAATGGTTCACACATACTCAAGTTAACATGCGGAATTATAATAGAATGACTATCCTATTCCATTTTAGATAGCAAAATAGTCCGCACTTAACCATAATTATCTTAAGTTAAAATATCAAAAATTAAACATTCAAACCATAGCAAAATATCTAAGTTATTATATGCCCAAATGCTAGCTACTCAAATTACATTGTCCATGAGTAACTTTAAACAAAATGAAACTAAAAACATCCAAGCTCCTAAGCTTGGCTCCGATCACGTTCATCGTTCCGTTCAATTCCTGTGTCATCAACTAGGGTAGAAATAGGGCGTTAGACAACGCGCCCAGTAGGTACTCCAAGTAGGGTTAACACATGGGTTAGTACCAAAAATCACATAGATAATATAATATCCAAAAACCATGTAAAACAATGCCATGTCATGGGTGCCATGTCCCACCCATCATCCATATTATACAATATCCTCTAGATGGAATCTCCTCATCAAGGTATCTCGTACAGTTGCCTTACGGACGCCCCGACGGAGCGTGGACTCCAGTTACCTCTTGATGGATAATGCACATCAAGGTACCCCCACAAATGCCTTACGGATGCCCCAATGGAGTGTGGTCTCCGGTTACATATCATCCCTCCCATGCCATGCATGAGATGCAAATGAACACATGCTATGTAATATTACAACCATACCATTAAAATCTCATATTTGAAACATATCATTTATAGAAAATAACTCATCAAAATATGAATTAAAATCAACATACATATCCCATGGTTTTAATGAGGTAGAATCCTACCAATGATCAACTAGCGTGTCTTTTCGTTTTTGTCCGGAAACCGATCACCGATCGTACACCGCTTGTGAGGTCCCTTACCTTATTACATTTCAATCAATCAAACCCATGTTCCATTTTGATTTCCAATCATGTCCAAGTAACACACCTTAGTGGGGTTCGGCCATACAACATGGCCGAACCTCACTCATTTGGTTTTGGTCCCTCTTTTGCTTTATTAACCAATCATACCTATGTTAATCATTTAAAAACCCTAAATCCACAAAATATATCTTAGTGGGGTTCGGCCATACAATATGGCTGAACCTCACTCCCTTGGTTTTGTGCCCTTCCATTTAGTCCTTTGATCTTTTAAATTAAATCCAAGATCATGCCATCTTTGATTCATTTAATCTAATCACTTATAAATTAATCATTTAACATTAATAACAACCTAAGTCCACAAAAACATTCTTCATGGGGTTCGGCCATACACCATGGCCGAACCCATGGTCCTTCATTTCCATGATTCAATCATACCTTTAGGCCACTTATACAAATCTATATCCAAGAACATAATCCATTCATCTAAACATGATAGATCCATGAATGACCCATTAAGATGGTTCATGGGGTTCGGCCATACACCATGGCCGAACCCATGATGTCTCATTTCCATGTTCTCCATTAAATCAATTACAATATTTAAGTCCATAAACCAAGGTCCCTCCATGGGGGGTTTAATCATACACTTAAGTCTCTCATTTTAAAACATCATCTTCCATATTTAAAAACCTATTAAGATGACCACATTTCTCCATCATCTTCATGGTCTAGATACATGTAATTATCTCAATATTTCTCCATGGGGTTCGGCCATACAACATGGCCGAACCCTATGGTTCCTCATTTTCTTTAAAAAGAATCATACATCTATAATTTTCATCCTTCAAATCCATTAAAAGTCAGTGATGTTCTTCCATGGGGTTTGGCCATGTTCATCACTTCCTCATGAAAATCATATAACCATGTTTATATTCCTTGATGGGGTTCAGCCATACATCATGGCCGAACCTCATCCATCCCTTCCTTTGTCCTTAATGGTTTTTATACATGAAACACTATCTTACTTAATAATCTCATCAAGTACTTACCAATTCCGCGACTCCTTCGGTTTCTTTCACTCCTTCTTGTTCCTCCGACCTTTTCCTTCCTTAGCCTCTTCTTCCTCCTTGATCCTTGTGAGAGGGTCGGCCCTAGGTTCTTGTGAGACGGAGAGGATCTTGAGATGAGAACTCTAAGTCCTTCCTACTTTGTCTTTGAGAGAGGGTCGGCCTTGAGTGAGAGGGAGAGGAGTTTGAGATAGAAATTATTCTATGTGTTTCTTGTCTTGAGAGGAGGATCGGCCAAGAGAGAGAAGGAGAGAGTGAGATGAAGCAATTAACATACTATGTGGTGTAATGTAATTTGGCCAAGGGTGATGTCCTTTGGGGTGATGCCCATTTGTAACAACTATGGCTCTTCACCTCCCTCATTAACACTTTCTTTGGAGTTTCATCCCATGAGATGAAACTCCCACCATTCCAACGTGTAACCTTGAAGGTGTCTTTTGAAACAACAAACTCTTCATCTTCCTCATTAAAGCTTCTTTTGGAGTTTCATCACATGAGATGAAACTCCCACCATTCCAACATGTAACCTTGAAGGTGACTTTTGAAACAACAAACTCTTCATCTTCCCATTCCACTCACTTAAGATGAAAGTCCCATTAATTTCCCATCCAACTCACCATAACTCAATTATTTTTAATTCTTTTAAATTCAAAACTTGTACTCATTCATTAACTCAATTGAACTTAATCCACTTTAATTCAGCCACACCTTAATCACATTTGAATTCATATGGTGGTCGGCCAAGTCAACCATGACCCATTGGGTCCCAATTAGGCATTTGACCCAATTGACAATCTTGACCCAATTAAATAAATCTCACCCATTTATTTCAATTGAACCATATCCACAATCCGTTGGGTCTTAATTGGGCAATTGACCCAACACCTTACCCATCTAAGGTCCATATCCATTAATTCACAAATTAAATGGGCAATTTCCATAAATATTTATAACTTGAAAATCTGGGGTGTTACACTACAGACATATAACCCGTCCGCAGTCAATATACACTTCCTGTCTGTAACCCGTCGGCGGACGATAGAAACCCTTCCCGCGGATGGCAGAAACCCATCCGCGGACGGTGATACCCGTCCATTAGACAGTGCACACCCGTGGACAGTCCTCTTTTATTTGATGTTTGGTTTGACCCTTCCTTATGGAATTCATTTCTTATTTAAAACATGTATAATGTCATCCATATTTTAAAATCAGTGAGTATACCCTACTCACTAACCACACTAGGGTTTTGTCCATTATTCTCCCAATCTTCGTATTACAATGTAGTTTCAGATCCATTCTTTTTTTCAATCATTTAACCATTTTCTTGGATGGATTTTACAGTTCATGGCCCATAACACTTCGGCCAACGATTTCAAATCAATAAATAGAATCCATAGATTCGACCAAACTATGGCCAATCTATGGATTCCCTTAGTTCATTCATTCATTCAATCCTATCTTGTTAAACATTACATACCTTTCCATGTCTCCTTCGTTTCTTTTCAATGTGAACTTGTTCCTCAGTCCTTCTCCTTCCTTTCTTGTTCCTCGCTGATTTCTCCAAGTGTAAAGCCGAAAATGCGAGAGAGAGAGAGAGAGAGAGAGAGAGAGAGAGAGAGAGATGAAAACCTCCTTTTTCTTCAATGGAGCATTTGTCCAAGGGTGTTGATTGAGAGAGGAAGGGAGAGATGAAAATCTCTATGTTCCAAGGGGATGAAATCGGCCAATTAGTGTAGGTTGAGAGATGGAGAGAGAGAGAGAGAGAGATAAAAATCTCTTTGGTTTCAAAGAGAGGGATCGGCCCAAGGGTGTGGTGTGTGTCCTTTTGAAATTAGCCATTGACCTCCCAACCACCCTCCTTAATGTTTGGTCTTTCCCATGTGTCCCTTGGTTTAACCAAGGAGACACATGGCTAAGGTCTTCCCCCCTCCGAACGTGCATGCCTTGGGTTTCTTCTCCCATGAAATGGAAACCCTTCATCTCCCCTTGACTCACTTGAGATGGAAGTCTCCCCAACTTCCATCTTGACTCACTCAAGTCTCCTCCACTTCCATGCAACTCGGCTCAACTCACTTATCTCAACTCAACTCTAACTCACTTTAACTCACTTAATTTACTTGAACTCATTTGCCACTTAACTCAAGTGATTTTTAATTTCCAACTCAACATAATTTAACTCACCCTTTGAGCTCACCCATGGTTGACCAAGTCAACCATGGTTAGCCGACCATGCATATTACTTTCATCCACTTGCCACCTCACTTGATGAGGTGGATTTGGGTCCCACTTGGCCATGTCACTCATATGCCACCTCACTTGATGAGGTGGATCCCATGCCTTAGGTCTTAATTGGGTACATGACCCAATTAAATTAATCCTTTACCCGTTTACTTTCCAAAATCCATTCACTTTGACCCATTGGGTCCCAATTGGGTAGTTGACCCAATTCATTACATGTACCCAATTACTTGCAATCAAAACCCTATCCATGATCCATTGGATCATAATTGGGCCACTGACCCAATTCTTATCCATCTAACATCCATTCCATCCATAAATCCTAAATTCAACAAATTTAATAATTTAAATTGTCAAAATCCAATATATTAATGCATTAGAAAATCCTGGGTGTTACAATATTACCCTCTTTTGAAATTTTCATCCCGAAAATTGAGCGACGTAGGGTTCCAAAACAACTTATACAAAAAGCTCAGGGTGAGCTGCTCTAATTTCTGATTCAAGTTCCCAGATGGCGTTCTCATTAACATGTTGATCCCATACCACCTTGAGAAACTGAATTACTCGGTTCCGTAACACCCTTTGTTCTTTCCCGATCACATTGACCGACCTTTCAACATAAGTCACGTCGCTTTGCACATCAACATCTTGCACGTTCAACACGTACGAAGGATCAGGATTGTATTTCCTCAACATAGAAACATGGAATACATCGTTCAAAGATGACAACTGTGGAGGGAGTGCCAATTGATAAGCAACCTCCCCCACCCTCTTTTGGATTGGAAACGGCCCCACAAATCTAGGCGACAATTTCCCTTTCCTCCCAAATCACATGTGTCCCTTTCGTGGCGAGACTTTCAAGAACACTAAGTCTCCCACTTCAAACTCAATGAATCTACTTCTCTTGTCAGCGTAACTCTTCTAACGACTCTAAGCAGTGAGCAGATGTTGTCTTATCACCTTGATCTGTTCCGTAGTCTCTACAACTAGATCAGGTCCAATAAGTGTAGGCTCACTTGCCTCTCTCCAACACACTGGTGATTTACAGGGTCTACCATACAACGCCTCGAATGGAGCCATCTGGAGGCTTCCCTGGTAACTGTTGTTGTAGGAGAACTCAAACAGTGGTAAGTGATCCTCCCATCCACCTTTGAAGTCTAACATACATGCTCTCAGCATGTCCTCTAATGTCTGTATTGTTCTCTCTAGCTGTCCATCAGTATGTGGATGGAAAGCTGTACTAATCAACAACTTGGTCCCCATAGTCGACTGCATGCTTTGCCACACCCTGCCGGTGAATCGGCCATCTCTGTCGGACACTATGGTTCTGGGTATACGATGTAGCCTGATGATATCCTTGATGTATCGTCGTCCCAAAGTCTTAGATGAATCCGTCATCTTGATTGGAAAAAAGTGTGCAGATTTGGTCAATCGATCTACCACGACCCATATTGCATCGTTGCCCTTTGATGACCTTAGGAACCCCGTTACAAAATCCATGGAAATATGTTCCCATTTCCACTCTGGCACTGGTAAGGGTTTGAGTAATCCTGGTGGTTTCTGATGTTCAGTCTTGACCTGCTGACAAGTTAGGCAATGAGCAACAAACTCTGCCACATCTCTTTTAAGTCCATGCCACCAATAGTGTCGCTTCAAATCATGATACATCTTGGTGCTACCCGGATGAATAGAGAGTTTGGTTTGGTGTGCCTCGATCGATAGCTCCCTTCTGCAGCTTTGAGGAACATATGTCCTGCCTCGAAACAAAAGACCTTGTCCCGGTCGTAATTACCATTCTGGCATAACCTCACCAGTAGACATTTTAGCCCATATCTCTTCCACTTAGGAATCTGTTCGTTGTTCCTGCTCAATCTTGGAAACCATGTTGGACCGTACGATCAGATTATGTATACTCCCTTGATTCTTGATGTACAAATTGAACTCTCGAATGGTATTCAGCATTTCCGATTCCTTCATAATCAAACTGGCCACTGTTGCATGTGACATGCGACTGAGGGCATCCGCCACTTTGTTTGCCTCGCCAGGATGACATCGAAGTGCAAACACATAATCTTGCAGATATTCCATCCATCTGCGCTGCCTCATGTTAAGTTCCTTCTGATCAAACAGTTACTTCAAACTTTTGTGATCTGAAAATACCTCAAACTTCTCACCATAAAATAGTGTCTCCAGCTTTTGAGAGCGAAAACAACTGTGGCTAATTCCAGATCATGTGTGGGATAGTGGCGTTCATGAACTTTCAACTGCATTGAACCATAAGCCACTACGAGTTGACGTTGAGTGAGAGAACACCCAAGTCCTTCTCCTGAAGCATAACAATATACTTCATAGCCCTTGCCTTTTTCCGGCAAAATCAAGATATGAGCTGTAACACCTCGCCCTCTTTCACTCGCCGAAAATCAAAGTCTATTTTTTTGTTTTTGAAATAAAGAGTGAGAGAGAGCGGGACATCACGACGCGAGCTAAGTCCGAGCTTCCAAAGCTCGGCCCTTAACTGGCCAACCATACATGTGTGTGGACTAAGTCCACTAAAACGGTTCACACGCAATAAGGCTATACCTGCGAAATAAACGTAATGCGGAATTAATATGAGATTAAGAATACTGCCCCTATCCATTTTTAAGCAAGGAAGTCCATCACAAATAATAATTAATCTTAAGTTCAAATGTCCAAAATTATCACTAAACCATAATAAGATAGTTCTAAGTTATTACAGTCCCAAAATGCTAATAACTCAAATTACATTATCCGAAAATAAAATTAAATAAAATAAGTCTAAATTATCCAAGCTCCTAAGCTTGGATTCTTTCGCGTCCTTCGTTCCGTCCATTCCATGTGTCATCATCTAAGGTAGAAGTAGGGCGTTAGTCAACGCGCCCAGTAGGTATTCCGAGTAGGGTCAAACACATGGATTAATATAGAAATCATAATAGATATATAATGTCAAAATTATGCAAGTCAATACCATGCCATGGGTGTCATATGCCATGATTTCCCACCATCAACCATATCTCAATCACATAAATAATCCTTTTGATGTACAAGCCACATCAAGGTATTCATTGTCACGACACCCCACGTATGCCTTATCGGTCCCACCGAACGGAGCGTGGACTCCTCTTTCATTTCAAACATCATAATCGGAATCAGTGTAGATCCCTCCCCACGTTTGTTTATCGGATATCCAAATGGAGCATGGACTCCCCTCATATGATCCCTCCCATGCCATGCATGAGATGCAAGTGCAAACATGCTATTTCATTTTAGACCTAATAGCATTGAAATCCCATTCTTAAAATATAACACTTTGATACCAAAAATAAATCATCAAACATAGAAATGAAAACCATCACATATACATAAGTCCAAGGTTTTCAACAAGGTAGGAATCCTACCAAAGTCCAAGTAATGTATCCTTGCGTTTTCGTCAAAACCGATCACTGATCGCGTCAAAGCCGATCGTACACTCGTTTGTGAAATCCCGTTACCTTATTACATTTAACACATAAATAAATCAAATCGATGATCCATTTGATTCCCATCATCCCCTACATCATCCCATGTTCATTTCCATTTACGATCATGGTCCTTAAACAGGTTAAGTGCCCCAATGGGTTTCGGTCATAGGATGTGTTCATGTCCACCAAAACTCATTTGTGGGGTTCAGCCATACAACATGGCCGAACCTCACTCTTTGGTTTTGACCCCCTTTTTAACCCTTGTTTTATTTTAAACAAAGTGGTCAAACATTATTTTTTTTTTTAATTTCTTAATCAAATAAACCCTAGTTAGTCATCTATCTTCTTAAACACACCTAGGTCCATAAAAGTCATCCATGGGGTTCGGCCATACAACATGGCCGAACCCATGGTTCTCTCTTTTCATCATCTTCCCATCTTAGCCATCATTTCTTTTGATAGTTAATCACTTAACCTTTTACACATACTTAGATCCATAAAATGATCCATCGGGTTCCACCATACAACATGGCCGAACCCATGGTTCTTCATTTTCATCTTCTCATTTCTTAACTTGATAATCCATAGTCAATCATTTAAAACATATTTAGATCCATAAAAATTCCTCCATGGGGTTCGGCCATACAACATGGCCAAACCCATGGTTCCTCCTCTTCATTCTATTTCCATTTCATATCACCTTGAGGATGGGTGTTTACATCCAACACGTTCTAGCACTTGATGGGGTTCGGCCATACAACATGGCCAAACCTCATCTTGTTTTTCTTTGAGTCCTCAAATGGTCCTTATATATCAAAAATAGGGTTCGGCCATGCAAGGGACCGAACCTTGTCCTTCCACATTTGTTTGAACCGTTTGATCATTCCTTATATTTGTAATGGCCCGGAATTTTTAAATCAATGAATATGTGGCTATTATTTATTTTTAATGGTGGAAATTAGAAATTTGATGGAATAAATGGTGAATGGATCAAAATATGGACAAAGGCCCAAGTATGGCCCAATGGACTATGGATTGGATTTAAATTTATTTAAAGGGTCAATGATGGTCAATTGGGCCAAGGATGGTCAAATTGGGCCCAATGCACATCTGGGACCCAATGGGTCAAAATGATTTAAGCTTAAGGTAAATGGGTAGGAGGTGAATGTAATTGGGCCATGGGCCCAATGGTGATCCAAGTAGTTGAAAACGGATTAAATTAAATCACCTAAGTTAGTGATAAATTGACCAAGGTGACATGGCCGATTGGGACCCACCTCCACCTCACCAAGTGAGGTGGCGTGTGGACCAAGGATTGGTGGGGCCAGTCACCATGGTTGAATTGGTCAACCATGGGTGGATATATGGTGGGAATTTAAGAACATGGAATTAGGTTAAATGGGAATTAATTAACCTAATGATCTAATTAATTAATTAATTAAACTAATCAAATGAGGGTCAAATGGTCAAAAGATGGGAGACCAAAACCATCTCATCTTTAACACCAAAAAACTTTGGGCTTGGTGGTGGTTTATTCCATCCACCACCATAAAGCATAAAGCATAAAGCATGAAAAAAATCCCATGTTGGTGGTTGGAAGCCTTAATGGTGGAGTAAAGTTTAAGAAACCAAAAGGTGTTGTTTTTTATCTTATCTTTCAAATCCCATTCTTATCTCATTCTCTTCCTCTCTTGCTCTCCCACATTGCCGTCCCACACCCAAGGGAAAAGAAGAAGAAAAACTTGGAAGAAAAAGAGAAGAAGAGAAGAAAGAAGCCAAGCTTGGCCATCACTCCAAGATCAAGCCATAGTATCTTCTTCCTCACCATCCTCTCCTCTCCTCTCCCTCTCTCAAACACACCCCATGATGGCCGAACCCAAGCTTGGAGGTTTTCCATCTTGATCAAGCATCCTAGCCGACCAACAAAGGAGAAGAAGAAGAGAGGAGGCCAAGGAGTCCGAAGGGAGCAAAGAAAGTCGGAGGAACCGATGGATTGTAAGTATTTCTAAACAAGAGATTGGATTTTTTTAGGGTTTAAGATTTGGGGTCCATTTCTTAGATTTAGTGATGGCCAAAACATTATGGGCCTTGGATCTCAAATCCATCCCATGGAAGGATGAAAAATGGACAAAACCCTAATGGGTAAATTAGGGTTAAGAAAAAATAAATGGATTAAAGACATTATGTAATTAAATTATTTAAGCAATGGATGTATGGAATTTTTGGAAGGAATCATGGTGAGTAATTAAGTAAATTGGAATGGGGTTTTTAAGGTCAAAACCATGGTAGGTGATTGATTAATTTATTATGGTTTATAAGAATGGAAGCCATGGAGAATAATTTAGGGTTTTAAGTTGTTAATGATTAAATGTGGGTAATTTTAAAAGGGGTTTTTATGAGAAAAATCATGGGAAACATTGATGATTCTTAATGGCCTAAAAGACATGAGTGAATGATGGACCATGAACTTATGGTGATGGTGTTAGAATTTTAATGGGGTTAGAGAATGGAAGCCATGTTAAGTGGTTAATGATGTTTAAAAGTTTTAAATGAAAGAATGATAGAAATTTTGAAAGCGGTTTTTAAATGAAAGAATCCATGGATGAAGGTTAATGTTTTTATGGTCTTAAATGTCACCAATGAATAATGAACCCTATGGTAATGTATTCATAATTTTATGGATGGAATGTTTTTGAACCCTATGGTGATGAATGTGGAATGATGATGGATGTAAAATAATGGAAAAATAAATAAATGGGGAATGTTGGTGGTGTTGATGGACAAAATGAACTTAATGTGGATAGTTGTAATGGACTTCAATGTAGTTAAGGATGATGATTTAAAAGTGTGATTTAAACCTCCTCATGGGAGGACTTATTATGGATCTAAATATGGTGAAATAGACCCAAGGAAAAAGAGGAGAAGACATCATGGGTTCGACCATGGTGTATGACCGAACCCATGACTCATTTGAGAGTCATTTTGGGCTAAGAATTAAGGTATGTGCATGTGTTTAAAATTAATGGGGTTTAGATTAAATTAAGGACTGATTTTAATGTGTCCATGTTATGGTTGATGGGTCACTAATGGATCTAAGTTATGGATCAATTTTAGACTTAACTGTGCATGGGTAAATGAGTAATTAATCATGGGAAGGAGTAGTGGCAAAATCGTAAATAATGGCCAAATTCAACAACTCCATGGGAAATGATCATGGACTTTAGTGCAATTATGGTAACCTTAAGTATGTGATTAATAAAGCCTAGGGTGGCTGATTTTTAAGACTCACGGGATTAAAAGGTTTAATGGATTAAACGGGACCCACAAAACTACATAGTGAGGTTCGGCCATGGTGTATGGCCGAACCCCACTAAGGCATGAGTTAGGGACTTAATAATGGTTAAAAACAGGGACTGATTATTCATATATAATAAGGTATCGGACGTCGCAAGCGGTGCGCATATCGGTGACCGGATTATCGGACGAAAATGAAAAAGGACGCTAGTTGGTATTCGGTAGGATTCCTACCTTTTTGTAAGCCATGGATTATGTGTTATGTATAGGTTTTTCCTTCATTTATTTTGGTAAGCATATGATTGTTTTAAGATGGGTTTTAAGGCTATGATGTGTATATTGATGCTTTTCTTGATCTATTTTTGATAATCAAATTATATGTTTTATTTATGGGATTTTAAATGCCATGGTTTGTGCTATCATATATATTACATGGCATATGGCATCTACATCTCATGCATGACATGGGAGGGATATAGCATGGGAAGGATGAAAATAAAGAAAACGGAGTCCATGCTCCGTCGGGGTGACCGAGAAGCAAACATGGGGACACCTTGACGAGGTTTTACCGTTAAGGGGGATGATTTGTGATTGTTTATATCTTGACGAGGTTTTGCCGTCAAGGGGGATGATTTGTGATTGTTTATATCTTGACGAGGTTTTGCCGTCAATGGGGGATAATTTGTGATTGTTTATATCTTAACGAGGCCTTGCCGTCAAGGGGAATGATTTTGATTGTTTATATCTTGATGAGGTTTTGCCGTCAAGGGGGATGATTTGTGATTGTTTATATCTTGACGAGGCCTTGCCGTCAAGGGGGATGATTTGTGATTGTTTATATCTTGACAAGGTTTTGCCGTCAAGGGGGATGATTTATGATTGTTTATATCTTGACGAGGTTTTTCCGTCAAGGGCGATATGGCATCATGATGGTATGGATGATGGGTGGGACACATGACATAAAACACCCATGGCATGGCATTCATTTTATGGTTTTCATTATATTATACCTATGTGCTTGTTATCACTAATCCATGTGTTAGCTCTACTCGGAGTCCTACTGGGCGCGTTGTCTAACGCCCTACTTCTACCCTAGCTGATGACACAGGAAATGGTGGAAACGAAGGACGAGACGGGAGCCAAACTTAGGAGCTTGGGGAAGCGAGCTACTTAGTTTACTTAGTTTATTTTGGAAAAATGTAATTTGAGTAGCTTAGCTTGTCGGATTGTAATAATTTTAGATTACTTGCTATGTTTTGGATTTTATGTTTAGACATTATCATTTTGAGGTATGTTAGTAATTAAACGAATGTTCTTCCCTGCTATCTAAAATTGGTAGGATAGATTCTATGATAATTCCGCACTTAGTTTAATTTTTCTCAAGCTTACGTCTACGTGTGAACCGTTCCTCGTGGACTTAGTTCTTTGTACACGTAGAATTGGCCAGTTAAGGGCCGGGCTTTAGAAGCTCGGACTTAACTCGCGTCGTGACGTCCACGCCCTTTGTCACTCTTATAAAAAAAAAAAATAGACTCTAATTATTTAGGTGAAAAAGGGCGGGCGTTACAATATTTAACCATAGTCCTCATCATCATCCATTTTATTTGTACAACACATCTTACCCACCAACAAGGTTAGGGTATATTCTTTTCATTCCAAATGTTTAACCATATTCTTGAATGGATTTTTCTTTTACATTCTATGGCCCATAACATTTGGCCAATCTTTTCAATCCGAAATAGAACCCCATGGTTTCGGCCATTCCATATCCGAAACCATGGTTTCCTTAGTATCTTTTTACTCAATAACCCTTGTTAAAAAAAAATACCTATTTCGCGAGTACTCCATTTCTTTAGGTCTGATTTTGCTCCTCTGTCCTTCTCCTTCCATAGTCTTTGTCCTTCCTCCAAGTCTAGAGCTGAAATAGGAGGAAGAGAGATTGAAAACCCCCTTGATCTTTAATGGAATCTTCGGCCAAGGTGTTGATTGAGAGCGGGAGGAAAAGAGAGGAAAGTCTCAATGGAAGGATCGGCCAAGGTGGTGTAGTTTGAGAGAGGAAGAGAGATAGAGAAGAGAAGAAGATCTCTAGGTTTCTTAGAGGTGTTTGAGATGAAAAACCCGAATGGAGGGTTCGGCCTAGGTGAAGGTTGAGAGAGGGAGAGGAGGAGAGGATGAGATGAAACAATCTCCACTCTTTTGTCTAAGGGAGGATCGGCCCTATGGGTTTTGGGTGTGTCTTGTGTAAACCCTAAACTCCCAACCACCCTCTTTACATCTTGGTCTTTCCCATGTGTCCCTTGGTTAACCAAGGAGACACATGGTTTACACTTGGATTTCTCCCCCTTCTCAACGAATTTTGTCGAGGGTTTCCATGAGATGGAAACCCTCCAAGTAACGTCCCGCCCTTTTTAACTTACTTTCCGAAAATCAGAGTCTATTTTTTTTTTAAAGTGATAAGAGCGGAATGTCACGACGCGAGCTAAGTCCGAGCTTCTAAAGCCCGACCCTTAACTGGCCAACCATATGTGTGAGTGGACTAAGTCCACTGAGGTGGTTCACACGTATTAAGTTTATAATTGCGGAATATAACATAAACTGATTGCGGATTATAATAGAACCTAACTCTAGTCCATTTCTTTTAGATAGCAAAGTACTTAGTCATTTATTCAAAATTACCTTAACTTAATCATTCAATCAAACCATAACAATAATATCTAAGTTATTACACATCCATGGTAACTTAACAAAATATAATAAATAAAATCCATTCATATATCCAAGCTCCTAAGCTTGGCTTCTTTTACGATCCTCGATCCCTTCCTTTCTTGTGTAATTCATTAGGGTAGAAGTAGGGCGTTAGACAATGCGCCCAGTAGGTATTCCAATTAGGGCTAACACATGGGTTAGTATATAAAATCCAGATATAATATACCATATCATACTTGTAAAACATCATATCCAAAACAGTGTATGATAATAGAGATCCAATCATACAGATAAAAAGTAGAAACCTTGCATGATAATAAAAATCATAATCATACCGATTCAATCCATACCATGCTACCATATGCAATGAGTCCCACCCATCATAAACACATGTATCCTCTTGATGGAATTTTCCTCATCAAGGTATCCCCGACGATTGTTTTACAGATGCCCCGACGGAGTGTGGATCTCCGGTTACAATACCCCTCACTTTACGGATGCCCCGACGGAGTGTGGATCTCCGATTACAATACCCCTCACTTTACGGACGCCCCGACGGAGTGTGTATCTCCGGTTACATTCCATCCCTCCCATGCCATGCATGAGATGCAAATGCCAACATGCTATAGAATATTACAAAACATAGCATGAAAATCCCATAATTGCAACATATTGTTTGATACCAGAATAGCTTATCAAACATGAAATAAAATCATCATAAGTACATAATACATATCCATGGTTTCAATGATGTAGGAATCCTACCAAAAGACCACTCAAGTGTCCTTTGCTTCTTAATTCGGCAACCGCTCACGATCTTGCACCGTTTGTGAGGTCCCGTCACCTTGTTTATATATCAACAAGTCAAGACAATATCCACTTGATTTCCAATTAAATCAGTCCAAAAACCATCCTTGTGGGGTTCGGCCATACACCATGGCCGAACCTCACCCTTTTTAATTTGGTCCCTTTTATTTAACCGATCTCATCCAAATGACCCATTTAAAACCCTCAATCCATAAAACACACCTTGATGAGGTTCGGCCATACAACATGGCCGAACTTCATCATCTTGGTTTTGGTCCTTTAGTCCCCTTTAATTAAGTCTCATTGTCAATCCATTCATCTAATCATTTACTCATTATCCATCTAACACATACATCATCATAAGTCCATAAAAATATTACCCATGGGGTTCGGCCATACATCATGGCCGAACCCATGATTCATCAATTTCTCATTTTTACATTCTAGCTTGTATTTATGGTTTTGCCATTGGTCTAACCTTTGTTTAACCTTTCACTCATTTACTTTAATCCATCATACATAAGTCTCCGTCTTGATTTGACCAATTATATTACAAGTTGACCACTTCAAAAGAAACTAAGTCCACCAAATAACCATTAGTGGGGTTCGGCCATACCACATGGCCGAACCTCACCATATTGATTTTTTGTCCCTTTTGTCATCATCTATCATGGCTGATTACTTACTTAATACTAAGTCCCAAGATAATCATATGTGATTCCTTAATCAAATGCATAGAACCATTAATAATTTCTAACCATGTTCTTAACTCCAATTAACCCATAAAAATGGTCCATGGGGTTCGGCCATACACATGGCCGAACCCTATGGTTTTCATGTTTCAAACATTCCAATATTTATATATGGTTTATGCTTAACGCCTTAGCCATAATAACATTATCGTTCAGCCGTGCAATGGCCGACCCACAACCTTAACTTATCTCCATTTAAAACACCTTTAAAACCTTCATAACATTGTATGGTCTTTATCTCTCACAAATCTATAAAAATAACCAAGTATTTTCATGGGGTTCGGCCATATGGTTCATCTACTCCTTTTAAAAACAATCATACATTCCTTAATTTTCCTCCATGGGGTTCGGCCATACCCTTGGCCGAACCCTATGGTTCTTATTTTAAATACAATCCATCAAGAAAAACCTACCGGTTCCGCGACTCCTCCGGTTATTCTTTTGCTCCGGCTTGTTCCTTTCCTTTCCTTAGCCTCTCCTTCCTTCCTTCTTGTCCTTTAACCGAGATTGACCTTGCTGGAAACTCCTTGAAATGGTTCGGCCAAGAGGAGGTTTGAGAGAGAGAGAGAGAAAAACTTGGCCTTGGGTGAGAGTGATAAAACCTTGAGATGCAAACTCCTTTGCTCTAAGTCCACTTTGTCTTTGAGAAGTGATCAGCCAAGAAAGGTTTGTGGAAGAGACCAACAGCCAAGGTTTCTTATCTTGAGAGGTGGGAACGGCCAAGGGAGAGAGGGAGAGAGTGACTTGAAATAAAACTCCTTTTCTTGGTTAATGAGGGTTGGCCAAAGGTGGTGTCCTTTGGTGACACCCCTTGGTAACTCTCATGTCCTTTCACCTCCCTCATTCAAGTCTCTTTCGAAGGTTTCATCCTTGAGATGAAACACTCCCAACGTGTGGCTCTTGGGTTTCTATCTTGAGATGGAAAGCACCCCCCCCTCCATGTTTCCAACGCGTATGCTTGTGCAAGCTTGTGTAACATCACAACCCTTCAACTTCTTCATTAATGCACCTTTGGAGTTTCATCCCATGAGATGAAACTCCCCCACTTCCAACATGTAACGTTATCTTGGGTCTCATGAGGTGCATCTCTCCACCTTCCCACTCCACTCACTTGATATTAAAATCCCATTAACTTCCATTCAACTCATTTAACCCAATTCATCATTTTAGCTCAACTCACTCATTTAATTCACTTGAATCAACTCAATTATTTGATTCCATTTCCAACTCAATTCAGCCCCAACCTAATCAAGCTTGAGCTCACTTAGTGGTCAACCTAGTCAACCACGACCCATTGGATCCCAATTGTGCCTTTTGACCCAAATAACCACCTTGACCCAATTAGATGCACATTACCCATTTACTTTAATTTGATCCTTATAACATGTACATTGGGTCTTATTTGAACAATGGCCCCACAACCTAATCAAGCTTGAGCTCACTTAGTGATCAAGCTAGTCAACCACGACCCATTGGGTCCCAATTGGGCATTTTGACCCAATTAGCAAGTTTGACCCAATTAAATAAAACTTCACCCATTTGATTCACTTGAACCATATACAACATCCATTGGGTCTTAATTGACCAATTGACCCAATTATCAAGCCTTACCCATTTACTTCTAACTAGCTCATATATGATCCATTGGGTCCCAATTGGACTTTTGACCCAATTGGCAATCTTGACCCAATTAAATAATTCTTACCCATTTATTTCCATTGATCCACATCTACCATCCGTTGGGTCTTATTTGGGCATTTGACCCAACATTTACCCAGCTAAGGTTCATATCCATTAATTCACAATTTTAATGGCAGAAACCGTAAATATTGATAAACTGAAAATCTGGGGTATTACAATACAATCCTCTTTTTAAAATTTTCGTCCCAAAAATCAAACGAAGTAGGGTTCCAAGGCCTCCGCTGATTCCACTTTAACTAGGTTTCTAGCTTTACCCTCTTAGAACTCCATCGGCTAACTAAACAGTCAACTAGCTAGACTAACTCGGCAGTTGCCCATGGCTTCCCATTCGAGTTTCACTAGACTCTTATCTTTTCCACTAAGTACATCTCCAAAATTAAGCATATCCTCATTTGCACATAAGTCACTATGTGACTAACACCTTTTGTTCAAACTCCTATGATACCGATACCGGCATGAATCCAAACCACCATGGGAATCATCATCCACAGTTATATGCATCCATCCCTGGTATCATTCTATCAATGAGTATCATCTATCCATAGTTAATAACCATCCATGAATATAACCCCCCTCTAGGTATAATCCATTCATGGGCATAACTCATGCATTCGTAGAACCAATATGTCTATCATGAGATATTCTATCCGTCGGAGCAACACTCGAATGAGTCACTACGTGACTGTGGCACCAATAACAAATCATAAATGTATCCCAACCCCTAACAAGACTTAGGGCCCATGACTTACTAAGCGGAAGACCCACGTCCAACGTGATCAAGTCTACCCCGCCCTGCATCCCTTCACCCCAAGGGTGATTTAGTCAAGCTTTAAGGCGGTTGGACCACGTCTAATGAAGCTAGCACCACCCCAATGGGGTAAAATGTAACGCCCGCCCCTTTTTCACTCGCTTTCCGAAAATCAGAGTCTATATATTTTTTTTTGAAATAGAAGAGTGAGAGAGGGCGCGGACGCGGACGCCACGACGCGAGTTAAGTCCGAGCTTCTAAAGCCCGACCCTTAACTGACCAACCCCACGCGTGCGTGGAACTAAGTCCACGAGAATGGTTCACGCGTAGGAAGTAAGCTCGCGGATTATAATCATTGCGGAACATGATAATAGAGTCTATCCTACCGACTTTTTAGATAGAAGGGAAGATACAACATTAAATTACCAAAACACCCCCATGTTCATGATTATGTCTCAAAATGTTAACGTACAGAGTTTAATCCAGACCATAGTAAGAAATCCAAAATTATTACAATTCAACAAGCTAAGCTACTTGAGTTACAACATTTCCAAAATAAAACTTTGATAAACAAAGTAGCCGCTTTCCCACACCCCTAAGCCTGACTCCCGTCACGTCCACCGTTTCCTCCGTCTCCTGCATCACCAGCTAGGGGAGAAGTAGGGCGTTAGTCAACGCGCCCAGTAGGACTCCGAGTAGGGCTAGCACATGGATTAGTAATAACAGCATGCAGATAATATTATAGAAAAACCATGTACTTTGGGCAATGTCATGCAATGGGTGTTCTATGTCATGAATCCCACCCATCAATCTCATCCATAGTGTCCCAAATAAAATCCATACCATCATCGTGCTATGACCCTCTTGATGGAAAAACCTCATCAAGATGCGGTCCACACTAGGCATCCCCCCCTTGATGGAAAAACCATCATCAAGGTATACCAAATACATACAACATCCCCCTTGATGGAAAACCATCATCAAGGTATCATAATTACAAGAGTCCCCCCTTGATGGCAAAGCCTCATCAAGGTATAATAACACATACAACATCCCCCTTGATGGAAAACCATCATCAAGGTATCAAAATTACAAGAGTCCCCCCTTGATGGCAAAGCCTCATCAAGGTATAATAATACATATGTGAAATGTCCCCATGCTGTTTATCGGTCGTCCCGACGGAGCATGGACTCCGGTTTCATTTCATCCTTCCCCTGTCTTATGCCTCCCATGCCATGCATGAGATGTAGATGCCATATGCCATGTAATATATGAAATTCAATAGTAATAAAACCCATCTTAAGCATTCACATAATTTCCAAAATAATTTAGAGTAAAACCTCACATGATACATAATCCAAAACTTATCTTAAAGATAACCACATGATTTCCAAAATAGATTAAAGAAAACATCACCCAAATCCATGGCTTACAAACAGGTAGGAATCCTACCAAATACTGATAACGTCCTTTTTCGTTCTCGTCCGATAATTCCGGTCGCCGTTCGCGTACCGTTGCGATGTGCCAATACCTTATTATACATTTCCCAAGTTAGTCTATATCTTATCCACGATTAAGTCTCTAACTGATCATAAGCCTATGTTCATTAGTGATCTTTAACCACATTATAAGACTACCATAATCAGCCCTTATCTTGGCCTCTTTTTCCATTGATTTCAACACGTATATAATTCAATCCATAACTGATCTATACACCTGGATTCATTAATGACTTACCAGCTATGTCATAGGATCATTAAAATCCGTCCCTTTAATTTAATATCATCTCCATTTATCTTATCGGATTAGTAGTGTCTTAGAAAAATATTCAAAAACTGTACATTTCAATTCAGTCGACTGAACTATGAGTTCAGTCGACTGAATCATGAGTTCAGTCGACTGAATCACAAATTCAGTCGGCTGATTTTGAATCAGATTGTCTATTTGTCTAGCCAGTTCAGTTTTAGTCGATTGAAATATACATTCAGTCGGCTGAAACATGGTTCATACCCTTTCAGTCGACTGAATCACAGATTCAGTCGACTGATTTTGAATCCGATCGTCTGTTTGTCTTGCCAATTTATTTTCAGTCGACTGAAATACACATTCAGTCGGCTGAACTATCAACCATCCGTTTACGTGTTTAATAAGCATTCCTTCAGTCGACTGAATCATATATTCAGTCGGCTAAAACTTCCAGAACCCTTTTCTTGTCCGAGACGTTTGTGTTCAGTTGACTGAATCATCAGATTCAGTTGGCTGAAACTCCCAGAAACTCCTTCTGTTTTCAGCCACCATTAGTTCAGTAGACTGAAACTCTAGTTTAGTCGGCTGAAACTCCCAGAAGCTCGTTTCTGATTCGTCCATTATCAGTTCAGTTGACTGAATCCCTGGTTCAGTCGGCTGAAACTCCCAGAACTTCGTTTCTGGTTCGTTCATTATCTGTTCAGTCGACTGAATCAGACTGACTGTTTTGTCAGTCCTTTCCATTGCATGTTTTGTCCTTCCTTCCTTCGCGATTTCTCTTAAAATATTCCATTTTTAACCATTACGAAACTTAGTATCTTGTTTAGAGATACTTACAATCCGTGGCTCTCCCGGTTGTCCCTTGCTCCTCTTGTTCCTTAGTCTTTCTCTTTCTCCTTATTCTTTCTTCTTGATACTCGGCCAATGGTGAGTTTGATCAAGGTAAGATCACCAGGGTTTTGGTTCGGCCAAGGTGCAACAGTTTTGAGAGAGAAAAACAGAGGAGGGAATGGGAAAATATCTCAAATCTCGGGTCTTAGGATGATCGGCCAACTCTTAGCTTCTTCTTCCCTTCCTTTTAAGTTCCTTTCTCTTCTTTTCTCTTTGGTGTTTTCTTTGGAATAGAGGGGAGGATGGTTTTGGTGTGTGAAGGAGAGAGGGAGATGGGTGTGATGATTGGTTTGACTCCTTCCACCAACCAAGCATGGAGGGAGGTATGGCCTTGCATGCCCCCAATTTTAGGGCCATTGTCCCCTTTAGTGGAGGTGGTTGGAATGGGTTTGAGTCACAACTCATTCCAACGAGTTTGGTGAGTCAATTAAGATGGGAAACCATCTTGACTCACCCCCCTCTCCTATGTGACTCACTCCATTATTTAATTTCTTTCTTAACTTAGCCCCTTTAATTTAATAATTTAATTCCTATTTAATTCCCTTCAATGCTTTCATGTATCCACCATGGTTGACCAAGTCAACCATGGTGGTCGGCCCCACCAAATCTTAGTCAACCCGCCACCTCACTTAATGAGGTGGAGGTGGACCCCACTTGATTATGTCCCTTGGTCTATTCAAGACTAAACTTAGGTGTTTTACATTAATTAAGTCAACTTTATTTACTTGGGTCCTCTTTAATTCCATTTTGACTCATCCATGGTCGACCAAGTCAACCATGATGTCGGCCCCACCTTTTTCCTTGGTCCACATGCCACCTCACTTGATGAGGTGGAGGTGGGCCCCACTTGATTATACCATCTTGATTATTTCCTCATTAACTTAGGTGATCAATTCAATCCATTCCCCTTATTGGGTCATCATTGGACCCATGGCCCAATTATACTTATTTTCTTACCATTTACCTTGGAGTTTGAATCAATTTGATCCGTTGAGTCCCACATGGTTATCGGGCCCACTTTTTCCATTATTACATTAAATAATTGCCATATATATATATATATATATATATATATATATATATATATTGATTTAAAAATTCGGGCTATTACATAAAATAGTAACTAGCTCTGCGCATCTGTAACGCCCGCCCCTTTTCACCGAAAATCAGAGTCTATTTTTTTTTTTTAAGTGACAAAGGGCGCGGACGTCACGACGCGAGTTAAGTCCAACCTTCTAAAGCCCGGCCCTTAACTGGTCAACCCTACGTGTGCGTGGAACGAAGTCCACAAAAAACAGTTCACACGCAGAAGTAAGCTTGAGGAATACTACCCTAAGTGTGGAAATTACAATAGAGGCTAAGCTACAATTTTTAGATAGCAGGGAAGATTTCATCATTTAATTACTAAAATGCCATAACATCATATGTCTACAATAAAATCCAAATCATAGCAATAAGTCTAAAATATTACATTTTCGACAACCTAAACTATACAAATACACATTTCCAAAAATAAACTTAAACAAAATAATTAGTCCGCCTTCCCAAGCTTCTAAGCTTGGCTCCCGTCTCGTCCTTTTGCTCCGGTATTTCCTACGTCATCAGCTAGGGTAGAAGTAGGGCGTTAGACCACGTGCCCAATAGGACTCCGAGTAGGGTTAGCACATGGATTAGTAATAACAGCATGCAGATAATAATATAATAACAACTGGTAGACAATCATATAATGAAATTATGAAGTGAATGCCATGCCATGGGTGTCTGTGTTATGAATCCCACCCATCATCCTTACCATCATGATGTCATATCCCCCTTGACGACAAGACCTCGTTAAGGTATCCCCATGCCTGTTCTTGGTCGCCCCGACGGAGCATGGACTCCGGTTATAGCCTATCAGGCTATCTCCATGCCTGTTCTCGGTCGCCCCGACGGAGTATGGACTCCGGTTATAGCCTATCAGGCTGTCCCCACGCCTGTTCTCGGTCGCCCCGACGGAGCATGGACTCCGGTTCCTTTATTTTCCCGCCCATTCTATGCATGAGATGTAATGCATTATGCTATGTAATAAATTTGGGTCATAGCCTTTACATATTACTCATATCACCAATATATAACTCATAGGTTAGCCATATGCCATAAGTACATATAAATCATAATTTCTTAAACCATCATATAACCAATCATATAATTACTAAAAATAAACCAATAAACCATTCACATAGCACCTAATCCATGGCTTACAAATAGGTAGGAATCCTACCGAATACCGACTCGCGTCCTTTCTCGTTTTCGTCCGACAATCCAGCTACCGACACGCGTACTGCTTGCGATGTCCAGTACCTTATTACACATTAATAATTAGTCCATGTTTTTAACTATTTTCAAGCCCATTAATCATTTCCAAGCCCATACGAATAATCGTCACTATTTAGTCTTGCAGGTCCCATTTAATCCATTATATATTTTAAGTACATGAGTCTAAAATCAGCCTCCTAGGCTTTATTTAACCCTACATAATGCTACTACTTAGAATCCCTAAACCCATGATCATCTCCCATGGAGTTCTTCATTTTAGCCATTATTTACGGTTTTGCCACTACCTCTTCTCCATGGTTAATTTCTCATTCATCACCCTTGGCTAACCAAGTTCATAATTGATCATAAACCTGGATTTCTAACTTAGGTCCATTAATGACCCATTCAACCATGGCACATGACCATTAAAATTAGCCATTTAATTTACTTAAACTCCATTAACCTAACATACAAATACACATTAATCTTAGGCCTTAATTGATTCACAAAATGGGTCCATTGATGTATTATTACCCATAACATAACCATACTAAAAAAAAATTAGGCATTTAAATACTCTAACTCTCATTCATTTCTCCCACACATAATACCAAATTTTAATCCATAATTTTTACCCACAAATGGGTCATGGGTTCAGCCATACACCATGGCCGAACCCATGATATCTTTATCCCATTTTTTTCTTTGGCCTACTCACACATTTGAATCCATCATAAGCCCTTCCATGAAGGGATTTAATTTACACCTTTCAACCACCATCTTAAACCACATTAACTTAGCCACATTCCCATTACAACTATCAACATTATGTCCATCAACACCACCAACATTTCCCATTATTTTTCCATTATTCATAACCATTAAAACCCTAAACCATTCTCCATGCTTCCATTCTTACATACCCTAATTAAATTCATCCACCCTTTTACCATGGGGTTCGGCCATACGACATAGCCGAACCCTATGATTCATTAATCCCCTCAAAATCCATACATTTCAATGCATAATTAACTTAATTACACAATGTCCTTAGTCCATTTATTTTTTTCCTTAACCCTAATTTTCCATTAGGGTTTTGTCCACTTTCCATCCTTCCATTTGATGGATTTAAAATCCAAAGCCTATGATCATTTAGCCACCACCAATTTTTAACAAAATGAATCCCAAATCTTAAACCCTAAAAATCCAAATCTCTTGTTTTAGAAAATACTTACAATCCGTCGTCTCCTCCGATTTTCTTCGCTCCCGTCGGTTTCCTTTGTCTCCTTTCTCCTTCCTCTTGATCTTTGGTCGGCCAAGATGTTTGATCAATGGTGAAAACCTCCAAGCTTAGGATCGGCCAAGGTAGGGTTTGCTTGAGAGAGAGAGAAAAGGAAATGGTGAGAACTAAGACCCCAACCTTTGATCTTGGAGTGGTGGGCCTTTACTTGAATTTTTTTCTTCTCTTCTTAGCTTTTTTTTCTTCTTTCCTCCATGGTTTCTCTTCTTCTTTCTTCTCCTAGTGTGGGACGGCAATGGGAGAGTGAAAGAGATGGAACTAGTGAAATGAGGATGGAACTTGAGAGATGAGATGAAATCATCTCCTTTTGATTGGTTAAAACAACTTTACATTAACTTCTCCCACCAACCCCACATGAGATATTTCTCATGCTTTTTGACCCAACCACTAGCCAACGTTTTTTTTTTTTTTTTCTTGTTTACAATGGAGAGTTTATCTTCCCATTTGACCATTTGACCACCCCTTTAACTTAGCTTAATTAACTAATTAATTAGATCATTAGGTTAATTTAATTAATTCCCACTTTAACTTAATTCCATTTACTTAAATCACCTTCATACATCCACCCATGGTTGACCAATTCAACCATGGGGGTAGGCCCCACCAAACCTTGGGTCCACATGCCACCTCACTTGGTGAGGTGGAGGTGGGTCCCATTGGACCATATCACCTTGGTCAACTTCAAACTAACTTAGGTGATTTGAACCCATTCAATTCATTCCAATTGGATCACCATTGGGCCCATGGCCCAATTACATTTTCATCTCACCCATTTACCTTAAAGCTTACATCATCTTGATCCATTGGGTCCCAATTGAGTATTGGGCCCAATTTGACCATCCTTGGCCCAATTGACCACCATTGACCCTTTAAGTAAACTTAAATCCAATCCATAATCCATTGGGCCGTAGTTGGGCCTTTGTCCACATTTTGATCCATTCGCTATCTATTCCATCCAATTTCCAATTTCCACCATAAAAAAAAAAATAATAACACGTATATATTACTTTACAAATTCCGGGCCATTACAGCATCAACGCACACCAAGTGTGCAAAAATAGTCGTGAGAGCACTCTCCAACCCATAGCAAGCGAGGGACTCACTTCTCAACGGCAACCCTACGGAACCAAGTCTCCGTATTTTGTATCGAGGCTCCCACGGTCTCAATCATTTATATCACGTGAGGGACGCACCCATACCATGTCTCAAAATAATCCAATGACTTAGTCACATACATCTCAGTGCCAAAGTGTAACGCCCGCCCCTTTTCACTATGCTTAATTGACCGAAAATCAGAGCCTATTTTCTTTTCTTTTTTTGAAGTAAAGAGTGACAAAAGGCGCGGGACGTTACAGTTGGTATCAGAGCGAAATCGGAAGAATGAATCTCTCGAAAGAAGATTAAGATGGTTTCACGTCTCACTGACGAATAAGAATCCCAACCGACCGACTCTTCGGAGTCCGCTGCACGGGGGCCGGGTTAATTTACTTCGATTGACTCAGACTGAAGCATTCAATCTGAAAACAACATTTGACGAAAAGGAATGATAGCAAGGGAAGAACAATCACTCTAAATTAGATCTATCAAACATAGCAAGATAGGGCTTATTTCCCCCAAAAATGAGAACACGACATTTTGATACTTAGGAAATTTTCCCCCCCAAAACAAAGTATACTTAGTTAGTAATTTTCCCCCAACTTGAAGGAAAAATATTTGATACGTAGGAAATTCTCTCCCCCCCCCCCCCCCAAAAAAAAAAAAAAAAGTATACTTAGTCGGTAATTTTTGCCCAACTTGAAGGAAAAATATTTGATACGTAGGAAATTTCACCCCCCCCAAAACAAAGTATACTTAGTCGGTAATTTTCCCCCAACTTGAAGGAAAAGTATTTGATACTTAGGAAGTTTTCCCCCCAAAAACAAGGTATACTTACTTAACAATTTTTCCCCAAATTAAAAAGAAACACTTGATACTTAGAAAATTTTCCCCCAAAAAAAAAACTAAGTATGCTTATTTGGCAAATTTCCCCAAAGTATGAACACGACAATTTTATGAAGGAACTAAGTCAATAAATATTTTTCGATGACTTAGGAAATGCCTCCAAAAAGAATGACTCGCCGAAACCCACGGGTAGAGGAAAAGGTGCCACCACCTCATCAGGAAGAGGAGGTACAGCCACCTCATCAAGAGGAGGGACAAAATAGTGTGAACCTACCTGTTGTGCCTCCCGAGTTGAAAGAATTGGTTCAAGCAGTGGTCATCTCTGTCCTGCAACAGCATTTGAACGGGAATGCAACCACTAGTGACTCTAATAACTTGAAAATGGTCAAATATTTCTAGCAACAACGCCCCCCGTATTTCAACGGGAAAGAAGGGGCTGTCGGAGCAGAACATTGGTTGTAAAGGATCACTCAGATCTTGACTCTGCTTCAGATTTCCAGTCATGCTGATAGGATCTTACTGGCTACATCTCAACTGATCGAGGATGCCGGTAATTGGTGGGAGGCTGTAGAAAAACAGCAAGCACTTGTGCCGGAAGGGGAAAGGACTACCATGACATGGGAATGGTTCTCAGCTACCTTTCTAGAGTAGTATTTTCCAGAGGAGGAAAGAGTGCGCCAGACTCAAGCCTTCCTATCATTGGTACAAGGCAATATGACGGTGGCAGAATATCACAGGGAACTCCTTAGTCTATCCGTCTATGTATTTTATATGGTGGATACCGAGCACCGGAGGGCCCGTAAGGAGGAACATGCTGAGCACCTGCGGATAGTTCTGGACACCTTGAGGAAGAACCAGCTATATGCCAAAGCAAGCAAGTGTGAATTTTGGCTATCCGAGGTCAACTTTTTGGGGCATGTTATATCAGCAGAAGGTATAGTAGTGGACCAGGGTAAGGTGGCGGTAGTGAGAGAATGGAAAGCACCGAAAATGTGACTGAAATTCGTAGCTTCCTGGGATTGGCTGGTTACCATCTGAAGTTTATCATGGACTTCTCCAAGATTGCATCTCCACTTACCCGACTCACTAAGAAAGGAGTCAAGTTTGAATGGTCTGATGTATGCAATCAGAGATTCGAGGAACTAAAGGAGAGACTTACAACGGCTCCTATTCTGATCTTGCTGGAAAGGGGCAAGGGATATGAAGTATTTTGTGATGCTTCAGGAAAGGGACTGGGGTGTTCTCTCAGTCCAAGTCATCATGTGGTGGCTTATGGTTCTAGGCAGTTGAAATACATGAACGCCTCTATCCACGCATGATCTGTGTAACGCCCCTACCTCTCCGAGAAATCAGAGTCTAATTTTTTTTAAATAATAATAGAATAACATCAGAAGAGAGCGGGCGGCGTCACGACGCGAGCTAAGTCCGGACTACCCAAAGTCCGTACGTTAACTGGCCACCCATGTGTGCGTGGACTAAACCCACGATAACAAACCACACATGGAACTAAACAATGTCATGCGGAATAAACTACACTAACTATGGAATTAGATTGAACAGATAGCATGTACAAGTCATACTTTTTAGTTTACTTAAACCAAATTAAGATTCGTCAGTGCATACTCAAACCATAGCAAATAACTACATTATTACATGACCATAATAAAGTGTCCAAATAACAGCAATTATAAATCCATTCCAGCATTCAAGCATTTACGCATTCCAGCATTCAAGCATTTACGCTTGGCTCCCCTCCTTATCATCAACCTTCTCTTTTCCTTTCCTTGTATCTGCATTCTCCTCTGAGGATAGAATTAGAGCGTTAGATCAACGCGCCCAGTAGGTTTCCGATCAGGGCTACCACATGGTTAGCTTGTAAAACATGCATATATCAAATATATAATTATCAAAAGCAGGTAAATCAATGCTATGAAATATGCACATGTAATGAGTCCCTCCCAACATGCATATACATAGCCATCACTTGACGTGACTCGCACCTTCAAGGTACATCACAATAACATTTCTCCTGGCGGGACCTGCATCGCCTAAGGAGACCAATGTATTTCTCATCAACATAACATTTCTCCTGGCAGGACCTGCATCGCCTAAGGAGACCAATGTCTTATCATCATCATAATACTATTCCTGGCGGGACCTGCATCGCCTAAGGAGGTTTCACAGTTGCATCACAGCATATCACCAGAGTGTGGACTCCGGGTTCCATAATCATCATCCCATGCCATGCATGAGATGTCAATGCATTGTATGTCATTTGTAAACACATAATTTATCATTGGAAACCACATTTTAAACATAAATCAATTACAACATAACTCATAAAAACGTAATAAAACCAAATCATAGTTGTGGTTACAAGTAGGTAGGAAACCTACTGAATATTCACTTCAGTGTTCGATCTTTCTTTAGCGTCACTTGCTCACGACTTGCCCGCCGTTCACTTCCGTCACCTTGTCCATATAACAATAAGTAAATCATACTATCTTTTAATTATTCATTCACATCTAAGACCCAAAACATCTTGTGAGGTTCGGCCATACCCATGGCCGAACATCACCAACTTAGGATTTAACCTCCTTTTTCATTTAATCAATTCTTAAATACTTAACCCTTTAAATATATCTTGGTAGGGTTCGGCCATACACCATGGCCGAACCATACCACCTTAGTTTAACCCTTCTTTCATGTCCTTTTAAACTTTACCTATCCATATTTACATTATCACCCGTATTTATAGCTTTGCCACTAGGTTAAGCCATATCGAAACCATTGTCATTTCCATGGGGTTCGGCCCTATACATGGCCGAACCTTGTAATCCCTTTTATCCATCACCAAATGGTTCTCCATTGGGATATCTTAAACCCTTTATAAAATCATGAAAGCAATAACAAATACTTCCCATAAACTTAGACCATTTAACCCATTCCATGGTCCATGGTATGGCCGAACCCTATGGTTCACTTGGTTCAATATTCACCATGATTATTCATGGTTTTAACATACTATTTCAACCATGAACAGTACATGGTTCAGCCATATATTGACCAACCAAAAAATAGTAAACATGTATCCCATTAATTGCCATAAGGACACCATAACTTTATATGATTTTTATCTCACAAAATCATCAAATACTTTCATAAAAATGTCATACAATTTCATGGGGTTCGGCCATCCCAATTGGCCGAACCTCATGGCCTATGATTTAGCCCTTTTTGTCAAATAATTAGCTTTATTTAAAACACGTAAACCTCTCCACAATTGATATGATTTTCATCTCTTGAAAGTCCTACAAATCATCAATATACTTTCATGGGGTTCGGCCATCCAAGGTGGCCGAACCCTATGTCCATGTCTTCGTCCTTATGAACATGTTTTAGGTCTCATTTAAACATGTAATAATCAGTATAATGTTACCGAGTTTTTACCTCTCTAAACCCTCCAAATCAGTCCATCACTTTGCATGGTTTTCACTTTATAACAACTCAATCCAAATGACCATAACACTTCATGGGATTCGGCCATCCAAGATGGCCGAGGCCAATGGTCCATTTCATCAATTTATATCCATGGTTTAGACCCATGATACCTTCAGTCCTTCATGACATTCAAGTCCATGTTTTAACCCTCTTTAAAACATGCATTATAAATCTTAAAGAAACATCTAAAACAGTCCACAAATTGCATGGTTTTTATGTTTCAAATACATCAAAACCAACCAATTATTTACATGGGGTTCGGTCCTCCAAGGTGGCCGAACCCAATGATCCCTTTTACAATTTTAAAACCTCCATTACTCAAGGTTTAAACCTTGATGCATTCGGCCATACCCATGGCCCAATACATGCTCCATGTGTTCCATGTTATTAAACCAAAATAACACATAAACACTTACCAAACCTCCTTTGCCTTTGATCCTTGCCTTCTCCCCTCTTGTTTCGTTCTTTCTTCCTTAATCCTTTTCTGGTTTATGCTTGATCAATTGGTGCAAACACCACTGCTGGTTCAACCAAGAAAGGAGTTTGGAGAGAGGGAGAGAGATGAGGATTTCCTTAGAATTTCTTGTGTGAAAAACGGCCATATGAGTTGGTCTTTCCCTTTTGTAATCTCAGCCACAACCTCCATTCATTTCCCTCATTATTTCTTAGTAAAAACGATGGGATATTGGGTGCCATTCAAGACATCCCTTCACCCAAACGTTGCATCCATTGAAATCAACCAATGCATCTCATTAAATGAGATGATGCCGCCCAACCTTGGTGTCCCTTGGCTTTGGCCAAGGCACCTCTTCATCCAACGGCTAGGATTTGTTTGATTAAGAGTTGTGTGAGAATAGAACTCCTTTCCACTTCCTCTTGACTCACTTGACTCATGATCTTTTTATTCCAACTCAACTCATCCAACTCAACACATTTAATGCACCATATTTGAGTCAACTATATTCTTAATTAAAACTTACTCCAAATCAGTCCAACTCAAGCTGAACTAACTCACACTTGAGTTCATCTGAGGACCCACACGGTCAGCCGTGGTCAACTTGGTCAACCCGACCCATTGGGTTCCCAATCAGCCCCTTGACCCGTTTTGACAACATAACCCATTAATGGGCTGATTTTGCCATTTTTAATTGGTTTTCACTTGTGCATCAAGCCTACCCATTTTTGCTCCACTTGATTTCCAATCAATTTAACTTATCCCCATTAAATTTGGGCTCACCCAATGGTCTAATAAGTCCTTTATGGCCCATTGGGTCCAATTGGACCCTTTGACCCATTCAGCCATTTTCGACCCAATTGATGTACATTACCCATCCAATCAAATTTGACATTTATAATGTGCTCATATGATCTTAAGAGCAATGGGCCCTACCATTTCCTTATTTAACATCACAAACATTTAATTTAACAAACCAGGGGCATTTTCGTAATTATCCATTTCATTGAAAAATTGGGGTGTTACAATCTGGAACTAGCCGCAGTGGTCTTCGCTCTCAAAAGCTAGAGACATTATCTCTATGGCGAGAAGTTTGAAGTGTTTTCAGATCATAAGATCTTGAAATACTTGTTTAATCAGAAAGAACTCAACTTGAGGTAGCGCTGATGGATGGAATATCTGCAGGATTATGAGTTCGCGCTTCGATATCATCCTGGCAAGGTGAACAAGGTGGCGGATGCCCTCAGCCGCATATCATATGCATCAGTGGCCAGTTTGATCAGAACAGAATGGGAGATGCTGAATACTATTTGAGAGTTCAATCTATATGTCAGTAACCATGGGAGTATGTACAATCTAATCATACGGTCCAACTTGGTCTCCAAGATTGAACAGGAGCAGCGGACAGATCCGGGAGTGGAGGAGATATGGGCCAAGATGTCTACTGGTGTGGTCATATTGGATGGGAGTTACGACCAGGACAGGGTCTTGTATTCCGTGGTAGGACATATGTGCCTAAAAGCTGCAGAAGAGAGTTGTTGATCAAGGTACACCAAACCAAACTCTCTATTCATCCAGGCAGCACCAAGATGTATCACGACCTAAAGAGACATTATTGGTGGCATGGACTCAAAAGAGATGTAGCAGAATTTGTTGCTCATTGTCTAGCCTGTCAGCAGGTTAAGACGGAACATCAGAAGCCACCAGGGTTACTCAAACCCTTACCAGTGCCGGAATGGAAATGGGAGCACATCTCCATGGATTTTGTGACAGGGTTGTCAAGGTCGTTCTCAAAGGGCAACGATGCAATATGGGTCGTGGTAGACCGATTGACCAAGTCTGTACACTTTCTTCCATCAGGATGACAGATTCATTTGAGACCTTAGGTTGACAGTATATCAAGTATATCATCAGATTACATGGTATTCCCCGGACTATTGTGTCCGACAAAGATGGCCGATTCACCGGCAGAGCATGTAGTCGGCCATGGGAACAGATCTACTAACTAGCACAGAATTCCATCCACAGACTGATGGGCAGTCTGAGAGGACAATACAGACATTGGAGGATATGCTGAGAGCATGTATGCTAGATTTCAAGGGTGGTGGGAGGATCACTTGCCGCTGGTAGAATTCTCATACAATAGTTACCAAGCAAGCCTCTAGATGGCTCCATTCGAGGCTTTATATGGTAGACCATGTAGATCACCCGTGTGCTGGACAGAGGCCGGTGAGCCTGCACTAATTGGACCCGAGTTAGTTGCAGAGACTATATTACAGATACAGTTGATACGGCAACACCTATTGGCTGCACAGAGTCGTCAGAAGAGCTACGCTGACAAGAGGAGGAGGTTCCTTGAATTTGAGGTGGGGGACTTAGTGTTCTTGAAAGTCTCACCACGAAAGGGACACATGAGATTTGGAAAGAAGGGGAAACTGTCGCCTAGATATGTGGGGCCGTTTTCAATCCTAAGAAGGGTGGGGGAGGTGGCTTACCAATTGTCACTTCCTTCACAATTGGCACTTTTACACGATGTAATCCATATATCTTTGTTGAGGAAGTACAATTCTGATCCCTCACATGTACTGAATATACAAGACATAGAGGTGCAAAGCGACGTGACTTACGTCGAAAAGCCTGTCAGAGTGGTGGAGACAAAACAAAGGGTGTTACGGAACCGAGCGATCCAGTTCGTCAAGGTGGTATGGAATAAACATGGTATTGAGGAAGTCACTTGGGAATTTGAATCGGAAATGAGAACAGCTCACCCTGAGCTATTTATGTAATTTGTTTGAAACCCTACTTCACTCGATTTTCGGGACGAAAATTTTAAAAAGAGGGTTGTATTGTAACACCCTGGATTTTCAAGTTATCAATATATATGAAATTTGCCTATTTAATTTGTGAAGTATTGATATTGACCTTAGATGGGTAAGGTGTTGGGTCAATTTTCCAATTAAGACCCAACGGATGGTGGACATGGTTCAATTGAATTAAATGGGTGAGATTTATTTAATTGGGTCAAAATTGTTAATTGGGTCAAAATGCCCAATTGGGACCCAATGGGTCATGGTTGACTTGGTTGACCACCAAGTGAGTTCAAGCTTACTTAATTGGGGTTGAATTAAGTTGGAAATGGAATTATGTAATTGAGTTGATTTTAAGTGAGTTAAGTAAGTTGAGTTTAAAAGAATGAAAAATAATTGAGTTATGGTGAGTTGGATGGGAAGTTAATGGGACCTTCATCTTAAGTGAGTGGAGTGTGAAGATGAAGGGTTTTTGTTCTTTCAAAAACCAACTCAAGGCATACATGTTGGAATGAGAGTTTCATCTCATGGGATGTGTAACACCCCAATTTCTCAATGATATGAATATTTACGAAAATGCCACTGGAATGGTAAATTTAATAGATGTGATTGTAAATGAGAAAATGGTGGGGGCCATTGTTCAAATTAAGACCCTATGAACATATTATAAGGATCAAGTTTAAGTAAAAGGGTAATGTACATCAAATTGGGTTCAAAATGGTTAATTGGGTCAAAGGACCCAATGGGTCATGGTGGACTTATTTGACCATTTAGGTAAGCTCAATTTTATTATGGTTAAGCTAGATTGATTGGAAATGAGGTGAATGATAAATGGGTAGGCTTCATAGAAGTGTGTAAACCACATGCAAAGGGCTAAACCACCCATAAATGGGTCATGGCGTCAAATTGGATCCATGGGCTAAATGGGGACCCAATGGGTCGAGTTGACCATGTTGACCATGGTTGACCGTGTGGACCCTCAAGTGAGCTCAAATATGAGTTAAATCAGGTTGAGTTGGGATTGAAGTGAGTTGGAATTAAATCAAGTAATGGAGTTGACTCAAGTGCATTAAATGAATGGCATTAAGTGTAGTGAGTTGGTGAGTTGAGTTGGAAATCAAAGGGACCTTGAATTCAAGTGAGTCAAATGGGATATGAAGAGTTGCCTTGGTCTCAAACATCACCAAGAAAACAAGTCCCACACGTTGGTGGGTTGGAATTAATGGTTGGTACATGAAAACCAATGGAATGGCATGGGAATTTGGAGGGTTTCCATCTCATGATGGAAACCCAAAGCTCCAACGTTGGGAGTGCCAAGGGGTGCCTTGGTTGGCAACAAATGTCTCCTTCGTTTGATCAAGGATTGATGAGGATTAATGAAGGGTTCAAGAGTTGTTTAACAAAAAAAAAGCACCACACCTTTGGCCGATTGTCACTCAATGAAATCATAGAATTCTTATCTCTCCCTCTCTCTCAAGAACATACCCTCTTGGCCGAACCAGCTATTGGTGTTTTCACCATTGTTCAAGCTTCTAATCAGTAAAGAATTAAGGGAGAAAGAGGGAAGAAAGCAAGAATCAAAGGCAAGAGGAGAGGCTTAGAGAATTGGTAAGTACTCCATAGAATTTTGATTAATAAAGTTGGTTGAATGAAACATGATTTGGCCATGGGATGGTCGAATCTACCAAAGGTTTAGATTATGAATAATGATGTTTAAAAAGATAAAAAACATGGACCAGAGGGTTCGGCCACTTTGGATGGCCGAACCCCTTGAAATAATATGGTTATGTTGATGGATTTTGCAAGTTAAAAACCAAACAAAATGATGGATAGTTTTAGATGTTTTAATTAGACCTAAGATGCAAGTTGAAAGGGTTTTAAATCATGGATTTGAATGTCATGATTTGGCCATGGAATGGCCGAATTCATCAAGGGTTTAAACCTTGGGTAAAGGTGGTTTAAAATGATAAAAATGGATCATTGGGTTCTGCAACGCAAGCCCCTTTTCACCGAAATATCAGAGTCTATTTTTTTTTTAATAAAAGTGACAAAGGGCGCGGACGTCACGACACAAGTTAAGTCCGAGCTTCTAAAGCCCGGCCCTTAACTGGCCAACCCTACGGGTGCGTGGAACGGAGTCCACAGAGAATAGTTCACCCGTAGAAGAAAACTCACGGAAAGTTACATTAAATGCGAAAAGACATTACAAACTCTCCTACCAATTTTTCTTTCTAGATAGCAAGGAAGATTTCATCATTTAATTACCAAAATGCCATAACATTACACGTCTACCACAAAATCCAAAACATAGCAATAAGTCTAAAATATTACATTTCCGACAAGCTAAACTATTTCAAATTACATTATCCAACATAAACATTAGTAAAATATCTAGCACGCCTTTCCAAGCTCCTCAGCTTGGCTCCCGTCCCGTCCTTCTGCTCCGGCATTTCCTGCGTCATCAGCTAGGGTAGAAGTAGGGCGTTAGACAAAGCGCCCAGTAGGACTCCGAGTAGGGCTAATACATGGATTAGTGATAACAAAGCATATAGATAACATTATAATAAAACCATACACTTTGGGCAATGTCATGCAATGGGTGTTCTATGTCATGAATCCCACCCATCAATCTCATCATCATTGTACAATGTCCCTTTTCCAACCATACGTAGTGTTCCAAATAAATCCATACCATCATCATGCCATGACCCTCTTGATGGAAAAGCCTCATCAAGATGCGGTCCACACTAGGCATCCCCCTTGATGGAAGAACCATCATCAAGGTATAACAATAAATACAACATCCCCCTTGATGGAAAAACCATCATCAAGGTATAATAACACATAGTAACCTTCTTGTTTGAATAACCTTATCAACATATCATAGAGCCCATAGTAACCTCCCTGATGAATCAAACACATCAGAATATCCCCATGGTTGTTTATCGGTCGCCCCGACGGAGCATGGACTCCAGTTTCATTTCATCCTTCCCCTGTCATATCCCTCCCATGCCATGCATGAGATGTAGATGCCATATGCCATATAATGAATATAATAACAAACCATGACATTTAAAAATCCCATCAGTAAAACATATAACTTGATTATCAAAAGTAGATCATGCAAAGCCTCAATAATCACATCATAGCCTTAAAACCCATTTTAAACCACTCATATGCTTACCAGAATAAATCAAGTAAAAACCCCTACATAATACATAATTCAAAACCAATCTTAAAGCAAATCATATAATTTCCAAAATAATTCAAAGAAACCATCACTCAATCCATGGCTTATAAAAAGGTTAGAATCCTACCGAATACCGACAAGCGTTCTTTCTTCCGTTTCCGTCCGACAGACCCGATCGCTGATCACTCACCGTTTGCGATGTCCAGTACCTTATTATACATATCAATTAGTCCATGCATTAACCATTTAAGTCCATAAATCACATCTTAGTGGGGTTCGGCCATATATCATGGCCGAACCTCCCTAAGTTTTGCTGGTCCTATTTAGTCCATTAAATATTTTAATCATATGGGTCTAAAAACCAGCCACCATAGGCTTTATTAATCACTCATAAGGTTGTTACTTAGAGTCCCTAAGTCCATGACCACCTCCCATGGGTTTCTTCATTTTGGCCAATATTTACGGTTTTGCCACTACCCTTCCATGGTTACTCATTTACTTAATCCATGTACATTATGGTCCATAATTGATCCATAACTTAGACCCATTAATTGATTCACAAAATGGTTCCATTGATGTCTCATTAACCATGATATGCACATCAATAATTTAGTCCTTAACTTAGCCTAATTTTTCTATTCATCCAACTACATACACACACCCTTCCTTAGCCCATAAAATAACTTACAATTGAATCATCATTCTTAACCACATCTTGGGTCCCTAATTGATCCATCAACCATACAACAAGACCACTTACCTCAACCATCTAATTAACCTAATTCCATTAATTTTTTAAACACATGCACACACCTTAAACCGGACTCTCAATGAGTCATGGGTTTTTATTAAAACTAGCCCCTTTAATTCAACCTAATCCCCATTTTTTTCCTTGGGTCTTTTTCACACATTTAGATCCATAATAAGCCCTCCCATGAGGAGGTTTACATCATGCATTTAAATCATCAACTTTGATCATCACTTGATACCTTCTTGAGTCCATTAATGACCCCTTTAATCATGACCTATTCCCCATTAATTTAAACACACACATAAGTCCAACTATGAGGGATTTTAACTCATACATTTAAATCACCATCCTTAATCACATTTAAATCCATTTACAACCATCATCAAATCATCATAAAACCATCATTTTCCCCATAATTCATAACCATTAATCCACCATTTGATCACCATAGGGTTCGGCCATACACCATGGCCGAACCCATGGTTCATGGTCCATGATTTATCTATGCCTCTTGAGGCCATGAAATCCATTTACAAATCACTACATTTAATCATTAACTCCTTAAAAAAATCATAAATCCTCTTTCCCATGATTTTTCTTATAAAAACCCCTTTAAACTTAATCACATTTAATCAATAAATTTAAAACCCTAAACCATCCTCCATGGTTTCCATTCTTCATAAACCCTAACTTTCCATTAAAAATGTCCAAAATACCTTCCATAACCTCCATTCCTTAAGACCCTAAAAAAAATCATAGATTGCCTACATTTAATCATTAAGCACTTAAAACCCTAAACCATTCTTTTTGAGGTCATTAAAATTATCTTCCATCTCCTATGATTCTCTCATTTAAAACCTCTTTACAAAATTCACCACATTCAATTATTTACAACCCTAAAAATTATAAACATTCTCCATAGCTTTAAACCTTAAAACCCTACTTAATTCATCAACCATTTTTTCCATTAATCCATTTAAAACCCCCACTTCCATGCTTGATTAATACCTAATTACACAATGCACTCAATCCATTTATTTAACCTTAACCTAACCCTAATTTACCCATTAGGGTTTTGTCCACTTTCCATCCTTCAAATTGATGGATTTAAATCCATGGCATAAAATCATTTGGCCACCATTAAATTTACAAAATGAATCCCAAATCTTAAACCCTAAAAATCCAAAATTTCTTGTTTAAGAACATACTTACGATCCGACGCCTCCTCCGACTTTTGCCACTCCCGTCGGCTTCCTTAGCCTCCTTTCTCCTTCCTCTCCTTGTTTGATCGGCTAAGATGCTTGATCAATGGTGACAACCTCCAAACTTGGGTTTGGCCATAGTAGGGTTTGATTTGAGAGAGAGATGGGAGAGGATGGAGATGAGAAAAGAAGATAGTAGACCTTGATGTGGTGGCTTATCCTTGCACTTCCTTGTCTTTTCTTCTTTTCTTCTTCCTTCTTCTCTTCTCCTCTTCCTTTCTTAATTTTCTTCTTCTCTTCTTGGAGTGTGGGACGGTGGTGGAGAGCAAGATGGGAAAAATGAAATGAGAGTGAAAGAGCATCGATGGACAAAATGGGTAAAAGAGATAAGGTTTTTCTCAATTGGGTGGAGTAATTAATTCCTCCCACCAACCCATGAGATCTTTATCTTGCTTTTTGACCCCAACACCTTAGCCATCGTTTTTTTTTTTCCTCTTTTTGCAATGGGTGGTTTTGGTCTTCCATTGACCATTTGACCACCACTTGGATAACTTAACCATTTAATTAATTAGATAACTTAACCATTTATTTCCCACCAACCACACAAGATCTTTATCATGCTTTATGCTTTATGACTCAACCACCATCAAGTCCCAACGTTTTTGGTGTTTGAAGGTAGGATTGTTTTGGTCTCCCCTCTTTGACCCCTTTGACCACCTTTATGATTATTTAAACATTTAATTAATTAGATAATTAGGTTAATTTAATTCCCATTTACTTAATTCCTTTAAATTCCCTCTATGAAATCCACCCATGGTTGACCAAGTCAACCATGGTAGCCGGCCCCACCAATTCTTGGTCCACCCGCCACCTCACTTGATGAGGTGGAGGTGGGTCCCACTTGGCCACATCACCTTGGCTTAATTCAAATTAACTTAGGTGATTTAAATCCATTCCATACATTCCAATTGGATCACCATTGGGCCCATGGCCCAAATACATTTTCATCTTACCCATTTACCTTAAAGCTTACATCATCTTGATCCATTGGGTCCCAAATGGGTATTGGGCCCAATTTGACCATCCTTGGCCCATTTGACCATCTTTGACCCTTTAAGTAAACTTAAATCCAATCCATAGTCCATTGGGCCCTAGTTGGGCCTTTGTCCATATCTTGATTCATTTACCCTCTATTCCATTAGATTTCCAATTTCCACCATTAAAATAAACAATAACCACATATATTTTGATTTACAAATTCCGGGCCATTACATTAATCATTATTGACCAATTAAATGAATTTCATCCAACCCATGGTCCATTGGACCATACTTGGGCCTTTGCCCAAATTTTGATTCACTTAACATTTATTCCATTAAAATTCTCAATTTCCATCATTAAAATAAATAATAACCACAGATATATTGATTCACAAATTCCGGGTCATTACAGGTTCGGCCACTTTGGATGGCCGAACACCATGAAATTATTTGGGTAATTTGATGGTTTTTGAAGGCTAAAAACCATGCAATACTATGGAGTTTTATATGTTTTAATGAGACACAAATTATATCTTAAAAATGTTTAAATTATAGGCCATAGGGTTCAGCCAATTGGGATGGCCGAACCCCATGAAATGATATGATAATTATATGGTAGTTTGTGATGGTTTTTGAGAGATAAAAACCATATAATATTATGGGGTTTTTATGTGATTTAAATGGAGATAAGGTTACTATTTTGGGTTGGCCATTGGAGGGCTGAACCATGTGGTTATCATGGTTAAAGAGTATAGCCTAATTTGTATATAAAGGATGGAATCATTGAGTAAGAGGACCATAGGGTTCGGCCATGTGTATGGCCGAACCCCATAGACTGTTTTTATGGGATAAGTGAACCCTTGAATGGGTATTTGGATTAAGGAATCATATATGCTTATATTGGACTTAATGATAAGTAAATATCAGCCATCATATATGATGGAAAAAGGATCAAAAACAAATTGGTGAGGTTCGGCCAAGTAATATGGTCGAACCCCACTAAGGTGGATTGGTTATGGATGTTGGTTTTAATATGGTTTAAGTCTAGTGGCAAAGCTGTAAATACATGTAATAATGCAAATATGGATAGAAAAGGATTAAAGGACTTAAAAGAGGAGTCAAACCAAAGTGGTATGGTTCGGCCATGTTGTATGGCCGAACCCTACCAAGGTATGTTTGTAATATGAGATGTTTTAATGAGGATTAAATAAAAACAGAGATCAAATTAAAGTGGGTGAGGTTCGGCCATGGGTATGGCCGAACCCCACAAGATGGTTTATGGGATCTAGACTTGATTAGAAATCAAGAAGATATGTTATTAACTTGCTGTTGTATAAACAAGGAAACGGAAGTTGAACAGCGTACGAGTCGTGATCGGGTGAACAGGACACTTAAACGAAGTTTTCGTAGGTTTCCTACCTACTTGTAACCACTTTTATAATTGGTTTAATCATGGTTTTTATGAGATATATTGTTATTGTTTTATGTTTCGAATTGGTTTTGAATGATGAGATATATTTACGAATGACATATATACATTGACATCTCATGCATGGCATGGGGTGATGATTATGGAATAACTTAATGATGAGAGTTCTATCCAGAGGAAATGAGGAGTACTCTGGATTATCTTGACATAAGAGCTCTATACAGAGGAAATGTGAAGTACTCTAGCTTACCTTGACATGAGAGTTCTATTCAGAGGAAATGTGGAGTACTCTGGATTACCTTGACGTGAGAATCCCGTCAAGTGATAGCTATGTATACTTGTTATGGGTGGGACTCGTTACATTTGCATTTACATACATAGCATTGATTTCAGATGTTTTGTTGATCATATACTATGATATATGCATGTTTTATATACTAACCATGTGGTAGCCTTGATCGGAAAACCTATTGGGCGCGTTGATCTAACACCCTAATTCTATCCTTGGAGGATAATGCAGGAAAAGGAAAAGGGAAAGAGAAGGTCGAGGACCAGCAGGGGAGCCAAGCTTAAGAACTTGAGTGTTGGAATGGATTCATATTTTACTATCATTTGAATTACAATTTATGGACATGTAATAGCTAGTAACTTTGCTATGGTTTGTTTATAGTTTGATAATGGATGCTTGGTTTAAGCAGTTTATTGGGAGACTTGTACTTGCTATCTATTCAGTTTAATTCCGCAGTTAGTCTAGTTTTATTCTGCATGATTTGATTAGTTCCATGTGTGGATTGTCTTTCATGGGTTTAGTCCATGCTCACATGGGTGGCCAGTTAAGGGTCGGACTTTGGAAGTCCGAACTTAGCTCCCGTCGTGACGCCTCCTGCTCTCTTCCACTTGTTTATTTAAAAAAAAAAATAGACTCTGATTTCTGGAAGGTTGGAAAAGGGCGGGGCATTACAGGATGAAACACCAAAATGGAACATTAATGGGAGGTGGACGGTTTTGTTGTTGTTACACAATCCAAGTCAAGGCTACACCGTTGGAGACATGGGAGTTTCATCTCATGGATGAAACCTCCAAATGTATCATTAATGGGAAGGCGGACGGTTTTGTGGAGGTTACACAAGGTCACACAAAGGCTTACATGTTGGAAACATGGGGGGGTCTCCATCTTGCAAGAGCCAAACGGTGGGAGTGTTTCATCTCATGGATGAAACCACCAAATGGATAATTAAGGAGGGGGGTGAAAGGGCATGGGAGTTACAAAGGCGTGTCACCAAAGGACACTACCTTGGCTGAATTTCATTAAACAAGAAAAGACTAAGGGGTTGCATCTTAGACTCTCACTCTCTTCCTCTCACACAAGGCCGACCACCCTCAAGACAATGACTAGGAGTATTTTCTATCCCAAGCTTCCTCCTCTCTCTCTCACCTATACCTCTTGGCCGAACCACTCCAAGAGATTTTATCAAGATCAATCTCGGCCAAAGATCAAGAAGGAAGGAAGAAGAGGTTAAGGAAGGAAAGGAGCAAGAAGAAGTAAAAGAAACCAGAGGAGTCGCGGAATCGGTAAGTACTTGTTAGATTTTTATTAAGTAAGAAAAGATGATCAAGGATCATGGTTTGGCCGTTGCATGGCCAAACCCTAAGGTTTTATGTATAAAAACCATTAAGGACAAAGGAAGGGATGGATGAGGTTCGGCCATGATGTATGGCCGAACCCCATCAAAAGATCAATTTTAAATATATGATTTTATGAAGGGAAATGATGAACCATAGGGTGCGGCCATGTTGTATGGCCGAACCCCATGGAAAGGATATTTGTAAGTATTAAGGATGTTAAAAGGTTTAAATAGATGTATGTTGGTGGAGAACCTTAGACCATGGGTTCGGCCATGGAGTATGGCCGAACCCCATAAAGAATTATGGAATTATGTTCATGTATTTAGATCATGGAAATGATGAGGAATGGAGGTAAATTTAATTGATTTTAAACATGGTAAATGATGATCCAAAAGGATGAACCTAAATGTATTGTTAAACCCCATGGAGGGACTTTGAATATGGACCTAAGAGTGTAAACCATTTAAAGGAGAAAAGGGGAAAATAAGACATCATGGGTTTGGCCATGGTGTTTGGCCGAACCCCATGAACCAAGTAAATGGGTCATTCATGTTAGATGAATGGATTATGTTCTTGGATATGGATTTGTATAAGTGGCCTAAAATGTATGATTGACTCATGGAATTGAAGGATCATGGGTTCGGCCATGGTGTATGGCCGAACCCCATGAGGAATATTTTGTGGACCTATGTTTTTGGACCTAAAACATAAGGTGATGGAAACAATGGCAAAGAAGTAAATAGGGGTAAAATGAAGGATCATGGGTTCGGGCATGGTGTATGGCCGTACCCCATGAGGAATGTTTTTATGGACTTAGGTTGTTACCAATGTTAGATAATTATTGTATAAGTGATTATAGTTATGAATCAAAGATGGCTTGATCTTGGATTTAATTTAAAAGATCAAAGGACTACAAAGAGGGACCAAAATCAAGTGAGTGAGGTTCGGCCATGTTGTATGTCCGAACCCCACTAAGGTGTATTTTGTGGACTAAGGGTTAAGTGATTAACTAACTGATGATTGATTAATAAATCAAAGGAGGGACTAAAACCAAGTGTGTGAGGTTCAGCGATGGTGTATGGCCGAACCCCACAAAGATGTGTTTATGGACTTAGATATGATTGTAAATCAAATGGAACATGGGATTGATTGATTGACATGTTATAAGGTAACGGGACCTCACAAGGGGTGTATGATCGTGAGCGGTTTTGGGACGAAAACACAAGGACAATTTAGTGGTCTTTGGTAGGATTCTACCTCTTTGAAACCATGGGATATGTATGATGGTTTTAATTCGTATTTTGATGAGTTATGTGGTAAAAATGATATGTTTCAAATATGAGGTTTTAATGCTATGATTATGTTATTACATAGAATGTGTTCACTTACATCTCACGCATGGTATGGGAGGGATGATTTGTAACCGGAGGCCACGCTCCGTCGGGGCGTCCGTAAGACATTCGTGGGCAGTCCTTGATGTGCATTATCCATCAAGAAGTAACCGGAGAACACACTCCGTGTAACGCCCGCCCCTTTTCACTATGATTAATTGACCGAAAATCAGAGTCTATTTTTCTTTTTTGAAATAAAAGTGACAAAGGGCGCGCGACGTCACGACGCGAGTTAAGTCTGAGCTTCTAAAGCCCGGTCCTTAACTGGCCAACCCTATGTGTGCGTGGAAACTAAGTCCACAAGAACGGTTCACACGTAGAAAGTAAGCTCGAGGAATTATAACTTAATGCGGAATTATAATAGAGTCTATCCTGCCAATTTTAGATAGCAAGGAAGATTACACTCCTTAAATTACTAAAATACCTCAAATCATAATGTCCAAAAGTAAAGTCCAAACCATAACAAGAAATATAAATTATTACAGTCCGATGAGCTAAGTTACTCAAATTACATTTCCAAAATAAATCTAAGTAAATTAACTAGCCCGCTTTCCCAAGCTCCTACGCTTGGCTCCCGTCGCGTCCTTCCTTTCCGCCATCCCCTGTGTCATCAGTTAAGGTGGAAGTAGGGCGTTAGACAACGCGCCCAGTAGGACTCCAAGTAGGGCTAACACATGGATTAGTGATAACAAGCACATAGGTAATAATATAATAAAAACCATAAAATGAATGCCATACCGTGGGTGTCTTATGTCATGAGTCTCACCCATCATCCATACCATCATTGTGCCATGTCCCTCTTGATGGAAAAGCCTCATCAAGATATGATCAACACTAGGTATCCCCCTTGATGGTAAAGCCTCATCAAGGTATCCCCATCTTTGCTTCTCGATTGCCCTGACGAAGCATGGACTCCGGTTATATCTCATAATACCCCTCTTGATGGATGAAACACATCAAGATATCCCCATGTTTGCTTCTCGGTCGCCCCGACGGAGCATGGACTCCGGTTTCATTATTTTCCCGCCCATGCCATGCATGAGATGTAAATGCATTATGCTATGTAATATATATAATTCATAACCTTAATATATAATTCATAGCCTTAACATATGATTCATATCCTTAAAATACAATTCATAGCCTTAAAATATAATTCATAGCCTTAAAACCCATCTTAAAACAATCACATAATTACCAAAATAGATCAAGGAAAACAATCGTACAACACATAATCCATGGCTTACAATAAGGTAGGAATCCTACCGAATACCAACTAGCGTCCCTTTACGTTTCTGTTCACGAATCTGGTCACCCAAACGTGCACTGCTTGCGATGTCCGGTACCTTATTACATATTAATAATCAGCCCATATTTTATCCATGATTAAGTCCCTAACATATGCCTTAGTGGGGTTCGGCCATACACCATGGCCGAACACTACTAATTAGGTTTGTGGGTCCCATCTTAATCCATTGATTATCTTAATTTTGTGAGTTTAAAACCAGCACCCTAGGCTTCATTTAATCCATACTTAAGGTCATCATTAAACACACTTAAGTCCATGATCATCCTCCATGGGGTTCGGCCATACACCATGGCTGAACCCATGGTTCTTCATTTTGGCCATTATTTACGATTTTGCCACTACTCCTTTCCATGACTAATCACTCATTTATCCATGCATAATTAAGTCCATAACTGATCCACAAACTTAGATCCATTAATGATTCATCAATCATGACATGAACACATTAAAAATCAGCCATTTAATTAACCTAATCCTTATTCATTTAAACACATACATAACCCCATACTTAGCCCATCAAATGGCTCATAAAATGGGTCATGGGTTCGGCCATGGGGGTTCGGCCATACACCATGGCCGAACCCATGATGTTAATCTCCTTACTTCTCTTGGATCATTTACCACATTTTTTATCCACAACTTAGATCCCTCAATGACTTACCAATCATGTCATAGAATCATTAAAATCAGCCCCTTTAATTTAACCTAATCTCCATTTTTCCTCGGGTCTTTTGTTACATTTTAGATCCACCACAAGTCCCTCCATGAGGGGATTCCATCATACATTTAAATTACCCCTTTGATCAACATTAGGTTCATTTTTTTTTTTTGAGTCCATCAAAACTACCAACATTCTCCATCATTTTTCCATATTTTACACCCATAATCATTACAAGTACATCACCATAGGGTTCGGCCATACACCATGACCGAACTCATGGTTCATGGTTCATCTTCATCCATGCCTTTTGAGGCCATAAAAATCATTTACATCTCCCATGATTTTCCTCATTTAAAACCTCTTCAAAAATCACTAACATTCATTCATTTAAAACCTTAAAATCATTAACCACCCTCCATGGCTTCCATTCTTTAAAACCCTATTAATTCACTTAATCACCTACCATGGGGTTCGGCCATACTACATGGCCGAACCCTATGGTCCACGATTCCTTCAAAAATTCATTTTTCCATGCTTAAGAAAACCTTAATTACCTAGTGTCCTTATCATTCCTTTGTTCTTCTTTTCTTAACCTATCTTATCCATTTTGTCCATTTCTCATCTTTTTCCTTGGATGGATTTTAGATCCATGGCCCATAACATTTTTGGCCACCATTCAATCCAAGGAAAATGGATTCCATGATCTCTTCTTAACCCCTAAAAAATGTAAATTCTTGTTTAAGAATTACTTACCACTCCGGCGGCTCCTTCGACTTCTTTTTCTCCCTTTGGATCCTTAGTCTTTCTCCTTTCTTCTTTTCCTTGATCTTTGGCCAAGATGTGCTTGATCAAAATGAGATCATCAAAGTTTGGGTTGGCCAATGATGGAGTGGGTTTGAGAGAGGGAAAGGAGGAGAGGATGGGAAAAACTATCCCAAGGTTTGGTCTTGAGGTGGTTGGCCAATGCTTGAATTTTTCTTCTCTTTTCTTCTAAGTTTTTCTTCTTCTTTCTCCTTGTAAGAGTGAGGGACGGTTTTGGAGAGGGAGGGATGGAGAGAGTGAGATGAGAATGGGATGAGATGAAAACCCATCTCATTTGGTTGCTTAAGTTACACTCCACCATCATTTCCTCCACCAACCAAGCATGGGCTCACATGCCTTAGTGGTGGTGATTGAGATAAAACCACCACCCTTAGCCAATGGTTTTATTTGTGTTTCTTTAAGTGGTTTGGGTGGTTTCAATGAGATGAAACTATCCATTGACTTATCCCTTTGACTCCCCATTTGACTCACCTAAGTAATTAATTAATTGGATCCTCAACTTAGGTTAATTAATTCCCATTTAATCTAATTCCATTTCCTTTAATTCCCTCCATGTATCCACCCATGGTTAACCAAGTCAACCATGGTGGCCGGCCCCACTAACTCCTAGCCTACCCGCCACCTCATTTGGTTAGGTGGAGGTGGGCCCCATTCGGCCATGTCACCTAGGTTTAATAAATTCTAACTTATGTGATTTAAGCCAATTCAATCCATTCCTACTTATTGGATCACCATTGGGCCCATGGCCCAATTAAATTTATTTCCTACCTAATTACCTTAAATCATCTTGACCCATTGGGTCCCAATTTGACCATCCTTGGCCCAATTAACCATCATTGACCATTTAAATGAATTTAATCCAATCCATGGTCCATTGGACCATAATTGGGCCTTTGCCCAAATTTTGATCCACTTAACATTTATTCCATCAAAATTCTCAATTTCTATCATTAAAATAAATAATAGCCACATTCACTATTGATTTAAAAATTTCGGGCTATTACACTCTGTCGGGGCGTCCGTAAGGCAACTATGGGGATACCTTGATGAGGAGAATTCCATCAAGAGGATACGTGTGTTTGTGATGGATGTGACTCATTGCATAAGACACCATGGCATGGCATTGTTTTACATGGTTTTGTTATTATATTATCTATATGATTTTTGGTACTAACCCATGTGTTAGCCCTACTTGGAATACCTACTGGGCGCGTTGTCTAACACCCTACTTCTACCCTAGTGGATGACACAGGAATGGAAGGGAATGATGAACGTGATCGGAGCCAAGCATAGGAGCTTGGATGTGTTTAATTTATATTTTGTTTAAAGTTACCCATGGACTGTGTAATTTTGAGTAGTTAGAATTCGGGCATGTAATAACTTAGATATTTTGCTATGGTTTGAATGGTTTATTTTGGATATTTAAGTTAAGATAATTATGGTTAAGACATGGACTACTTTGCTATCTAAAATGGAATAGAATTAGGTTCTATTATAATTCCGCAGTTATGATTTAATCCGTAAGTATAACTTATTGCGTGTGAACCGTATTCGTGGACTTAGTCCATGCACACGTATGGTTAGCCAGTTACGGGTCAGGCTTTAGAAGCTCGCACTTAGCTCGCGTCGTGGTGACCCGCTCTCTCTCACTCTTTTATTCAAAAAAAAAAAAATAGACTCTAACTTTTGGCGAGTGAAAAAGGGCGGGGCGTTACACATTCAATCTCTTAGACATGCATAGATCTACAAAATGATCCATCAAATGTTCATGGGGTTTGGCCATACAACATGGCTGAAGCCATGGTCCTTTGTTTTCATCTCCTCATGGTCTAAACACATGTAAATCCCTCAATATTTCTCCATGGGGTTCGGCCATACAACATGGCCGAACCCATGGTCCATTGATCTTCATTATCTCCTCATTTTCATCCTTCCTTTCTTAAATCAATTACAAATATTAGATCCATTAACACAATCTCCCCATGGGTTTTAATCATACACTTAGGTCGCTTACACATACTTAGATCCCACGGACATGATCCTTGGGGTTCGGCCATACAACATGGCCGAACCCATGGTCCTTCATCTCCATTTATTTCTTAGCTTATTGGCCATGGTTCATCATGAAAAATGTATAAAAATCCATAAACATACTTCCATCCTTTTCATCATTTAGAACCCATTTAAAATCAATAACCTACTTCCATGGGGTTCGGCCATACAACATGGCCGAACCCTATGGTTCATCATTTCCTCTTAAATTTACACCTCTATGATTAGATCACTTGATGGGGTTCAGCCATACATCATGGCCGAACCTCATCCAATCCTTTCTTTGTCCTTAATAGTCCATGCATAAAATCTAGGGTTTGGCCATGCAAGGGCCAAACCATGATCTTTGATCATAATCCTTATATTGGACATGCATGTGGTCCTTAGCCATATATACATATTGTCCTTAATAATCTATCTTACCCATTAGGGTTTTGTCCATTTTTCCATCTCATTTCTTGGATGGATTTCAAATCCATGGCCCATAACATTTTTGGCCAACTTTCCAATCCGAAATGGAATGTTCCCTTAACCTCCTTTTAATTTATAAATCTTGTCCAGTAATACTTACCGATTCCGAGAGTCCTCCGATTTCTTTCGTTTCTGTAATGCCCCGCCCTTTTTCGCTACGGAAAAAATCAGAGTCTATTTTTTTTTTTTGAAGTAAAGGAGAGAGAGAGTGGGACGTCACGCCTCGAGCTAAGTCCGAACTTCCAAAGCCACCATACGTGTGCGTGGACTAAGCCACTAAAACGGTTCACACGTAATAAGCTTGTGGAATTAAACTTAATACGGAATTATAATAGAGTTCTATCTTACCAATTTTAAATAGCAAGGAAGTCCATCACTATATAATAATTACCTTAAATTAAAATGTCCAAAATAAAAGTCCAAACCATAGCAAGTAGTCTAAGTTATTACAGTCCAACGAGCTAATTACTCAAATTACATTTCCATAAATAAAACTTAAATGAAATAGATCTAACTCATCCAAGCTTCCAAGTTTGGCTCCGATCACGTCCTTCGCTTCGCCCATTTCCTGTGTCATCATCTAAGGTAGAAATAGGGCGTTAGACAATGCGCCCAGTAGGTACTCCGAGTAGGGTCAACACATGGATTAGTATAAACAAAACACATAGATATAAATAATATCAAAACCATGCAAGTCAATGCCATGCTATGGGTGTCATATGTCATGAGTCCCACCCGTCATCCATAACATAATCACATAGTATCCCTCTTGATGGAAAAATTGTAATACCCCGATTTTTCAAAGATATCAATATTTACGAAAATGCCATTGGAATGGTGAATTAAAAAGATGTGATCGTAGATAAGAAAATGGAGGAGCCCATTATTCAAATTAAGACCCAAGGTACATATTATAAGGATCAAATTAAATTAAATGGGTAATGAACATCTAATTGGGTCAAGATGGTTAGTTGGGTCAAAGGACCCAATTGGGACTCAATGGGTCATGATGGACTTATTTGACCATTGGGTGAGCCTAATTTTAATTGGGTTAGGCTGAATTGATTTGGAGTTAAATGAAGGATAAATGGGTAGGCTTGATGCAAGTGTGTAAACCACATTCAAATGGGTAAACCACCCATAAATGGGTCATGGTGTCACATGGGATCAATGAGCTAAATTGGGACCCAATGGGTTGAGCTGACCATGTTGACCACATTGACCATGTGGACCATCAAGTGAGCTAAAAGGGTTGAGTTAAATCATGTTGAGTTGGGGCTGAAGTGAGTTGGATTTGTATCAAATAATGGAGTTGACTCAAGTGCATTAAATGAGTGGTATTAAATGGGGTGAGTTGAACTAATGAGTTGGGTGAGTTAAATTGGAAACCAAAGAGACCATTAATTCAAGTGAGTCAAGTGGGAGGTGAGAAGTTTCCTTGATCTCAAACACCAGAAAGGCAAGTCCCACACGTTGGTACCATGGGAGTGATGTTCCATGCATGAAACCCCCACATGGGGTGTTAATGGGAATCAAGGGGAGATGGATTAACCAAGGAGTTAGAGTTTTACATCACTCTCTCCCTCTCCTTTCCTTGGCCGTTCCCTACCTCTCAAGACAAAGAGTATTGGCTGGTTGTCTCTCACACAATTCAGTCCTTGGTCGATCCCTCCATCAAGACAAAACGACTTGGAGAAAAGGAGTTGCATCTCTAGGTTTATCACTTTCACCCAAGGCTAAGTTTCTCTCTCATTTTCTCTCTCAAAATGTACCATCTTAGCCGAACCAGTCCTTGGTGTTTTCACCATTGATTAAAGCAAACAATCAGCTAAGGACTAAGGGAGCAAGAAGGAAGGAAGCAAAGATCAAAAGCAAGAAGGAGCCAAGGAAAATTGGAAGAGTGTGGATTGGTAAGTACTTCATTAGGTTTTGTTAATTATCATGATCAAGGATCATGGTTTGGTCTTTGGCCAAACCCTAAGTTATAAGTGTAAGAACCTTCAAAGATAAAAATGGTGGATGAGGTTCGGCCATGGGTATGGCCGAACCCCATCAAAGAAGGTGATCATGCTAATCTAATTGTATGAAGAAAAGTAAATAACCATGAAGGGTTTTTCCGATACTGTAAAGGGTTTTAAATCATGGATTTGAATGTCATGATTTGGCGATGATATGGCTGAATTTATCAAAGGGTTAGACCATGGAAGATTGTGTGTAAAAGGGTTGGAAATGGATCATAGGGTTCGGCCACTTTGGATGGCCGAACCCCATGAAATAATTTGGTTATGTTAATGGTTTTTGAAAGTTAAAAACCATGCAATATAATGGACATTTTTAGATTGTAATTAGACATAAGATGTATGTTAAAGGGTTCAAATCATGGGTCATAGGGTTCGGCCACCTTGGATGGCCGAACCCCATGAAAGGATTTGATAAGTATATGGTTATTTTGATGGTTTTGAGAGATAAAAACCATACAAGTTATGGAAGTGTTAAGGTGTTAAATATGGAGATAAGGTATATGTCTTGGGTCGGCTATGGGATGGCTGAACCCTATTGTTTTTATGGCTAAGTTACAATGAATGAACCATGTATAAGTATTGGGAGATTTGCATCAAGAGAACCATAGGGTTCGGCCATGTGTATGGCCGAACGCCATGGGTCATTTTAGGGGTGTTTAGAGTTAATAACATATTTGAAAGTTATAAATGAATTTTAGTATGTAAGTAGATGGAAATAAAGAACCATAGGGTTCGGCCATATGTATGGCCGAACCCCATGGAGAGATTTTGATGGATTTAAGTATCTTTGTAACCTTGAAGATGATGGAGAATATGGTTAAGTTTAAAAGGTTTAAAAGTGGTTAAAGATGATGACCAAAATATATGATGGAATCCCCTTTAAGAAGGGACCTTGCTGTGGATCAAAATGGTTGAAAAAGAATCAAGGAAAATAAGGAAAATAACATCCATGGCCGAACCCCATGACCATTTTATGAGTCATTTTATGGGCTAAGTTTAGGTCTATGTATGTACTAAAATGAATGGTGTTTCATGTCAGGATTGATGAGTCAATGATGGATCCACGTTTATGGACAAGTTGGGGATATGGACATGCATAAATAAAAGGTGATTAACCATGGGAAGAATGAGTGGCAAGGATGTAAATATGGCCAAAAATGAAGAACCCCACAAGGATGGTCTTTGGACTTAGACTTAATTGGAATCAAATATATATTGTTTTGACTTGTTGTTATACAAACAAGGTAACGAGATTCCTTGAACGGCGCACGAGTCGTGAGCGGGTGACGGTTAAGAAGATTGGACTTTTAATTGAACTTTCTGTAGGTTTCCTACCTCTTTGTGACCACATATTATATTTGGTTTTATCTTGATTTTGATGAGTTATTTATGTTAAAGTATTATGTTTCAAATGGGATTTGAATGTTAAGATTTATTTACAAATGGCATGTACTCATTGACATCTCATGCATGGCATGGGGAGATGGTTATGGAAACCCGAGCCCACAGTCCGTTGGAATGTCCATGATGCAACTATGGGGCCTCCTTAGGTGATGAGAGTCCCACCAGGAGGAATACTTTGATGATGAGAGTCCCATCAAGAGTAAACGAAAGAACATTGTGGAATACTTTGACGATGAGAGTCCCGTCAAGTGATGGCTATGTATATTTGTGATGGGTGGAACTCATTACATGTGCATACATACATAGCATTGTTTTGGAAGTATTTGATGATCATGTATTATATGTTATATGCATGTTTTTATACTAACCTTGTGATAACCCTAATCGGAAGACCTACTGGGCGCGTTGATCTAACGCCCTATTTCTATCCTTAGTGGATGACGCAGGAAAGGGAAAGGCAAAGACTGAGGATCACGAGGAAAGCTAAGCATAGATGCTTGGGTGTTGGAATGGAGTTTATTTATTGACAATTTGAATACATTATTATGGACATGTAATAATGTAGATAACTGCTATGGTTTGATTTAAGTTTGAATGAATGTTTAGTTAAGGTAATCAGCACTTGTACTTGCTATCTAAGATTGGAGTAATCTTAGGATTGATTATATTTCCGCAATCAGTTTGTATATTCCGCAAGTTTATTTAGTTCCATGTGTGGACCGATATTCATGGTCTTAGTCCATGCACACATCGGTGGCCAGTTAAGGGTCGGACTTTGGAAGTCCGAACTTAGCTCACATCGTGACGTTCCCCGCTCTCTTCCACTCTACTTGTTTATAAAAAAAAAAATAGACTCTGATTTTTAGAAGGTTGGTAAAGGGCGGGGCGTTACAAAAATCCTCGTCAAGGTATCACAATCACATAGTATCCCTCTTGATGGAAAATTCTCATCAAGGTATCACAATCACATAGTATCCCTCTTGATGGAAAATCCTCATCAAGGTATCACGATCACATAGTATCCCTCTTGATGGAAAATCCTCATCAAGGTGTCACATTCACATAGTATCCCTCTTGATGGATAATGCACATCAAGGTATCCGTACGAATGCCTTACAGACGCCACGACGGAGTGTGGACTCCGGTTTCATTTCAAACATAGTATCCCTCTTTATGAAAAATCCTCATCAAGGTATCACAATCACATAGTATCCCTCTTGAGGGAAAATCCTCATCAAGGTATCACAATCACATAGTATCCCTCTTGATGGATAATGCACATCAAGGTATCCCCACGAATGCCTTACAGACGCCCCGACGGAGCGTGGACTCCTGTTACATTTCGAACATAGTATCCGTCTAGATGGAAAATCCTCATCAAGGTATCACAATCACATGGTTTCCCTCTTGCTGGAAAATCCTCATCAAGGTATCACAATCACATAGTGTCCCTCTTGATGTAAAATCCTCATCAAGGTATCACAATCACATAGTATCCCTCTTGATGGATAATGCACATCAATGTATCCCCACGAATGTCTTACGAACGCCCCGACGGAGCGTGGACTCCAGTTGCATTTAAAACATAGTATCCGTCTTGATGGAAAATCCTCATCAAGGTATCACAATCACATGGTATCCCTCTTAATAGAAAATCCTCATCAAGGTATCACAATCACATAGTATCCCTCTCATGCCATGCATGAGATGCAAGTGCAAACATGTTATGTAATAATAACATCATAGCATTAAAATCCCATCACTAAGACATATCATTTGATACCAAAATAATTCAAGTAAAAACATCACATATACATATTCCATGGTTTTCAATGAGGTAGGAATCCTACCAACTACCAATTATCGTTGCCTTGCGTTTTCGTCCAAAAACAGCTCGTCGATCCTGCCACCGGTTGTGGAATCTTTTTACCTTAAATAAATTCCATTAAATAATCAAATTAATTGGTTTAACCCTGTAACACCCCGGATTTTCAAGTTACGAATATATATGAAATTTGGTCATTTAATTTGTGAATTAATGGATATGGACTAATGGGTAAGGTGTTGGGTCAATTGCCCAATTAAGACCCAACGGTTTGTGGATATGGATCAATTGAAATAAATGGGTAAGGTTTATTTAATTGGGTCATGTAACACCCCGGATTTTCAAGTTATCAATATATATGAAATTTGCCCATTTAATTTGTGAATTAATGGATATGGACCTTAGATGAGTAAGGTGTTGGGTTAATTGCCCAATTAAGACACAACGGATTATGGATGTGTAACGTCCCGCCCTTTTCACTATGCCGAAAATCAGAGTTTTTTTTTTCTTTTGAATAAAGAGTGATAGAGAGAGGGATGCCGAGCTTCCAAAGCCCGACCCTTAACTAGCCAACCATACGTGTGCGTGGACCAGGTCCACTAAAATGGTTCACACGTACTCAAGTTAACTTCCGGAATAATCATAAATGCGGAATTACAATAGGATAACAATCCTATTCCATTTTAGATAGCAAGGACATCCACCACTTAATAATAATTACCTTAAGTTAAATATCCAATATTAACCATCCAAACCATAGCAAATATATCTACATTATTACAATCCCGAATGCTAGTAATTCAAATATATAGTCCATGAATAACTTAAACCAAATAAAACTTAATCATTCAAACTCCTAAGCTTGGCTCCGATCTCGTTCCTCGTTCCGTTCATTCCCTGTGTCATCAACTAGGGTAGAAGTAGGGCGTTAGACAACACGCCCAGTAGGTATTCCAAATAGGGTTAACACATGGGTTGGTACCAAAAATCCAGATATAATATATCGTACCATACTTGTAAAGCATTGTATCCAAGACAATGTATGATAATAGAGATCCAATCATACAGATAAAAACTAGAAACATTGAATGATAATAAAGATCATAATCATGCCGGTTCAATGCCATGCCATGCTATCATGTGCAATGAGTCCCACCCATCACAAACACATGTATCCTCTTGATGGAATTCTCCTCATCAAGGTATCCTCACAGTTGTCTTACGGGTGCCCCGATGAAGTGTCGCCTCCGGTTACCTCTTGATGGGATACTACACATCAAGGTACCCCTCACGACTTACGGACACCCCGACGAAGCGTGGGTCTCCGGTTACCGCTTGATGGATAATGCACATCAAGGTACCCCCACAGTTGCCTTACGGACGCCCCGACGGAGTGTGGGCTCCGGTTATATATCATCCCTCCCATGCCATGCATGAGATGCAAATGTTCACATGCCATGCAATTATACAAATCATAGCATTTAAAATCCCATACTTGAAAACATATCACTTATACAAAATAACTCATCAAAATAGGAATTAAAACCATCATACATATCCCATGGTATCAATGAGGTAGGAATCCTACCTATGACCACTAGTGTGTCCTTGTGTTTTTGTGTGAAACCGCTCACCGATCGTGTCAGGCAGATCGTACACCGCTTGTGAGATCCCGTTACCTTATTACATATCAATTAATCAAATCCATGTTCCATTTGATTTCCCACCATGTTTAAGTCCATAAACACACCTTAGTGGGGTTCGGCCATACAACATGGCCGAACCTCACTCAGATGGTCTTGGTCCCTCTTTTTGATCCTTGATCATTCTAACCATTGTGGGTCCAAGATCATTCCATCTTTGATTCATTAAACCTAACACATATAAGTTAATCATTTAACCTTAATAACACCATAAGTCCACAGACACATTCCCCATGGGGTTTACCCATACACCATGGCCGAACCCGTAGTCCATCATTTTCACCTATATTTACCTCTTTGCCATTCATCTTTCCATGGCTACTCACTTAGCTTATATTTACATGACTTAAGTCCCAAAACCATTCCATTAGTTTTACATTAATGGAAGCCCTAAATCCATAAAACATTTTCTATGATTCAATCATTCACTTAGGCCATTTATGCATGTCTAAAACCAAAACATGATCCATGTGGTTCGGCCATACACCATGGCCGAACCCATGGTCCTTTAATTTCACCATTTGGCCAATCTTTCCTTCCACAGGTAATCACCTAATTCACTTACCCATACTTAGATCCATACATGATCCATAGCCAAACATAGATCCATAAATGAATCCTCCATTTCCTAGCTTAATCATTAATTCATTTAAACATGTATAAATCTCCACATGACCCATAAAAATGGTCCATGGGGTTAGGCCATACACCATGGCCGACCCCATGGTCCATGGTTCTCCACCCTTTTACATCAACAACATGGCCGAACCCTATGGTTCATCATTTCCATTAAGCTAAATGATACATCCATTTAAACCATTTAAAACCTTTTAAACTCCTAAACATACATCTATGATTTTCATCCCTCAAAATCCATTAAAATAACCAATGTCCTTCCATGGGGTTCGGCCATACAACATGGCCGAACCCTATGGTTCATGCATAAGTTCCTTTAACTATCACAAGATTAGGGTTCGGCCATGCAATGGCCAAACCATGTCCTTGACCATCTTTTTCTTACTTATGCAATGTTAACGAGTACTTACCAATTCCGCGACTCCTCCGGTTTCTTTCGCTCCTTCTTGCTCCTCCAATCTTCTCCCTCCTTAGCCTCCTCTTCGTCCTTGATCCTTGGCTGAGAGTGCTTGAGAGGTCTTGAATGAAAACCCAAAGAGAGCGTTCGGCCATGTAATAGCCCGGATTTTTAAATCAATAATTACATTGGCTATTATTTATTTTAATTGTTGAAATTAAGAATTTTGATGGAATGGATGGTTGATGGATCAAAATTGGGGCAATGACCCAAGTATGGTCCAATGGACCAAGGATTGGATTAATTTCATTTAAATGGGTAAATGGTGGTCAATTGGGTCAAATGCCCAATTAGGACCCAAATGGGTCAAGTTGAATTGAGCATTAGGGTAAATGGGTAAGAAGTGAATTTAATTGGGCCATGGACCCAATTAAGATCAAAGGAATGGGGCCCATCTCATGGGCAAATGTAAGAGTGGAATTATCCAAGTGGGGGCCCAACTCCACCTCATCAAGTGAGGTGGCGTGTGGACCAAGACAAGGTGGGGCCGACCACCATGGTTGACTTGGTCAACCATGGGTGAGTCAAAGGTGAATTAAGGAGGATCAAAGTGAATTGAGTTGAATTAATTGATTAAAATCACCTAAGTTAGTTTTGAATAAATCAAGGTGGCATAATCAAGTGGGACCCAACTCCACCTCATCAAGTGAGGTGGCGTGTGGGCTAAGGCATAAGTGGGGCCAGCCACCATGGTTGACTTGGTCAACCATGGGTGAATTCATGGGTGAATTAAAGATTAATAAATGAAATTACATTCCTTAATTGAATGACCTAAGTTAGATATCAATTTAAATGAATGAGTTGCATTACATGGAGTGAGTTAAATGGGGGTGAGTCACCTAGAAAATGAGTGAGTCAAGTGGGTGGTTTCATCTCATGGAAACCACCAAACCACCAAGATAAAACCCATCCAAAACCGTTGGGATAATGTGGAGTTCCATGTGGAAGGCATGCTCCCCCCTTGGCTAGACCAAAAGCTTAGGTGGAGAGCATGCATTGGCCAAAAATGAGGTGGTGGTTCCACCTCATCCAAACCACCAAACCGCCCATGGTAAATGAGCCAAAACCGTGGGCCAGGAGGGGTTGGGTTAAAATTGGGTTTCCATCTCATTTCTCATCTCACTCTCCCCCTCTCTCCCTCCCTCTCCTAGCCGACCCTCTCTCATCCAAGACAAAGAAGAAAAAGACTTAGAAAAAAAAGATTGGATCCCAAGCTTGGCCGACCACCCTCTCAAGACCAAGTACTTAGAATATTTTCCATTCTCTCCTCCTCTCCCTCTCTCAAACCTACAACCATCTTGGCCGAACCAAGTCTTGGAGATTTTATCTTGATCAAGCTCACACATTGGCCGAAGATCAAGGAGAAAAGGAAGAAGGAAGGCTAAGGATCAAGAAGGAGCAAAGGAAACTGGAGGAGCCACGGGATCGGTAAGTTGTACTCAACAAGATTTTTATTTTGAAGGAGTTAAAGGAAACCATGAAATCCCATTTTCTTGGATTAAATGGTGGCCAAAATATTATGGGCCATGGATTTAAAATCCATCCAAGAAATGAGATGGGAAATGGACAAACCCTAATGGGTAAGATAGAATATGAATAATAAAATACTAAGGACACTATGTATATATGGGTTATGTATGCATGCATGGCAAAAATGGATTAAGGATCATGGTTTGGCCATTGCATGGCCGAACCTTAACTGTGATGGATACATGGAAAGGACCTCATGCATGTCAAGAATAAGGTGTATGATCTAAGATCATGGTTTGGCCTTTGCATGGCCAAACCCTAGGGGTTCTTGTATGAGAACCATCAAGGTGACAAATCATGGAAATATGTTATTTTTAGAGGAAATAATGAACCACAACATGGCCGAACCCCATGGAAGGATATTAAGCGATTCCTAATGGGTTTAAAGGATGAAAACCATGGAATGTTGGTTAATGATTTCATGGTTTTGAATGGTTGAATGTTAGTAATTTTTAAAGGGGTTAAATGAGGGAAATCATGGAGAAATGTTGATGATTTAAATGGTCTTAGACATTGGAAATGGGGAAGAACCATGGATTGTAACACCTCGGATTTTCAGTTTATTATTTTGTATGAAATTATCCATTTTAATTGTAAATTTTAGATTGGATCTTATACGGATAAAGAATTGGGCCATGACCCAATTAGGACCCAATTGATTGTGGAATTGGTGTTAGTAAAATTAAATGGGGTTGAATTAATTTAGTGATGCATTATATCTAAATTTAAATAAAAGATTTCATGGCCGAATTTTGAATGTGAAATCCATAGATTATGTGCATGAGAGATATGTGGGATTTTTAAATTCACAATGATATGCTAGAATATTTAAAGAGGGACTTTTCTAATTAAATTGGATTTGCATATCTTAAGAAAATGTCCAAGTTTAAATAAGATTGTGCATGGCCGAGAGGGAGAGGTACAATCCAAGAAAGAGGCGCAAGGCATTAGGGAATTGTCTAAATTTAAAGATTGCTTAGGCTATGTATAATGTTATGTGCATAGTACTTCTAATTAGAATTAAGGGAAGGTTTTTAATAAAAGAAAGAGGGAGGGGCGCATGGCTACATAAGGCCGAATTATCTCTCTCTCTCTCTCTCTCTCTCTCTCTCTCTCTCTTTCAAGTCTTGCTCCTAGCATACACAAAGGAGAAGAAAAGTCAATCAGCAAGAGGTGTTCTCGGCTAGCAAAGGGAAGGAAAAATATTGGAGGAGAAAGATCAAGCGAGGGAAGAACAAGTATCAATCGCGGAAACGGTTAGTAGTTTTGATGTTTGGTTTTAATAGAAAATAAGGGGTTAGGTTCGGCCAAGGTGTATGGCCGAACCCCACCAAGATATTGTTACAGATTTGAGGTTCTTAGACATGTTTTAATTTATGAGTTTGAGGATTAAAAACCATGAAGGATGTTAGTGAATTTATTTGATTGAAATGGAAGAAGATTGGGTGATGATGTGATAATTTTGAATGGAAGGATAGACCATAGGGTTCGGCTATGATGAAGGGCCGAACCCCATGGAACGAACATTGATTTTTAAAGGAAAGTTTGGAGGAAAAGATGATTCATAGGGTTCGGCCATGTGCATGGCCGAACCCCATGTGAAAGGTTGTTCATGAATTAATTTTAATGGATCTATGGTTGTTGGTTTTAGATTCAAGAAGACCATGAAAGAATGATTAGATTAATGAATTTTAATGAAAGGATAGGGGTCGTCCATTGCATGGCCGAACCATGATTTTGTTATGACAAAGATATTGATCAAAAGAAATGAAAAGAAGGGGTGAGGTTCGGCCATGGTTATGGCCGGACCCCACCAAATATTTTATGGATTAGTGATTGATTTTAATGGATCTAAACTAATAGTCAAAATCATGAACCATAGGGTTCGGCCATATGGGGTTGTTTTGGAATGGAGATAGTTTTGGTTGCTACTTATGGAAAGAGTTGCTAAAATTAGAAAGCATCCAAGTATGGAAGGAGTTGCTAATTAGAAAGCATCCAAGTATGGAAAGGGTTGCTAAACTTGGAAAGCATCCAATAATGGAAAGATGGTTTCTAAAATAGGAAACTTTCTAAGTATGGATTATTAATGTTGTACACCATAGGGTTCGGCCAAGGTGTATGGCCGAACCCCATGGACCAAATTAAGGGATGATATGGCATTTAAGTCATGGTTAATGGCTGATTTATGAATCGAATTATGAACCTATTTTATGAGTTTAGATTGATGTATGAAGGAACAAAAGGTTGGAAATAATTAGGCCAATGGCAAAACTGTAATTACATGCCAAAGTGAGGGATCATGGGTTCGGCCATGGTGTATGGCCGAACCCCATGAGGTGAATTTATGGACCTGATTTGGTTAAGGAAATTTTATAGGTTCTAGTTATGGAAAATTTAAATCAATAAGGGAAACAATGGCAATTTTGTAAATGTATGGAAATATGGGACATAGGGTTCGGCCATGGTGTATGGCCGAACCCCATGATTTAATTATTGGACTATGTGATTGGATTCAAGAAGTATGAATGGATTATTTTGGAACCAAGCAAAGAAAGTGGCTATGTTCATGTACAATGGCATTATGGTAATTAATTGAATTAATGGACCATGGGTTCGGCCATGGTGTATGGCCGAACCCCATGGGGTTTTGTATATGGACTTAAAACCTTAAAAATCAAGTGGGACTTGGTTATGGTTAATTATTGTGTTATAAGGTAATGGGATCTCACACGACGTTTACGATCGTGAGCGGTTACCGGAGGAAGGACGCAAGCACACGTTAGTGGTCTTTGGTAGGATTCCACCTCTTTGAAACCATGGGTTTATGTACACTTGTTTTACCTTATGTTTGATGAAAATATGTTTCAAAGGATATGCTTTATTATGAATTTCAAATGCTATGTTTTAATTTTATAAATAGCATGTGTTGATTATGTTTCAAAAGGTGATTTTAAATGCTATGTTTATGTTATAGAATAGCATGTGTTTCATTGGCATCTCATGCATGGCATGGGGCGGAGGATTTGTAACCGGAGGGGTCACACTCCGTCGGGGCGTCCGAAAAACCTATGTGCGGTACCTTGATGTGATTTCCATCAAGAAGATTCCGGAGGGTCCACACTCCGCCAAAGCGTCCGGAAGACCTATGTGGTGGGTACATTTATGTACATGTGATGGGTGGGACTCATTGCATGGCATGGTTTTACCTGGTTTTATATATATTGTTATAATATATGTTTTGTACTAACCATGTCTTAGCCGTAATTGGAATACCTACTGGGCGCGTTGTTCTAACGCCCTACTTCTACCCTAGTTGATGATGCAGGTAATCAAGGGAACAAAGAACGCAAGACGGGCTAGGCTTAGGAGCTTGGATGATTTATTTTATATGTTTTGAATAAAGTTACTTATGGACTTGTAATTGAGTAACTAGTTTCGGAATGTAATAACTTAGATGGTCGGATGTTTAGTTTGATGATTATGACGTTTTAATAATGATTAAGGACTTGACGTACTTTGCTATCTGATTGGAATAAAACATGGTTCTATTATGTTTCCGCAATTTTTGATGTTATGATTCTGCAGGTTATGATTTTATTCTGCATGTTGATATTGCTATGTGTGAACCATTCTTCATGGACTTGGTCCATGCACACATAGGATTGGCCAGTTAAGGGTCGGACTTTGGAAGTTCAGACTTAGCTCGCGTCATGACGTCCCGCACTCTATCACTCTACTCTGTTATAAAAAATATATATATATATACTCTGAATTTACAGGAAGAAACGAGTGAAAAAGGGCGGGGCGTTATAGTTGGTATCAGAGCAAACCCGAAACATTAAATCTTTCGGAGTAAATTAATCCGGTCTCGTGTATTACTTTACTTCGTTAGACTGAGACGGATAATAGCAAAGGAAGTACAGTCAAAATAATCGGATTATCAAACGTAGCAACATAGGATGTATTTCCGCCGAAAACAAAGCAAAAATCAAGAGTGCTTATTTGGAAATTTTCCCCAACAGGTAGGAAATACAAAATTTTGTTTATGGACACTAAGTCTTGATATGTTTCAATGGCTTAGGAAAAAATGGCTCCAAAGGGAAAGTCAACGAGAAATACCCGACAAAACCCAAAGGGCGGTGATGAGGAGGAACGACACTCTCACCGTGAGGAAGAACAATCTCACCATGAGGAGGAACGACACTCTTACAGTGAGGAAGAACAATCTCACCACGAGAAGGAAGAAAGCAGTGTGAACATACCAGTGGTACCTCCTGAACTGCAGAATCTGGTTCAAGCGGTGGTTACTTTAGTGCTCCAACAACATATGAATGAGAATGGAACCACCAACGGAAACAATGACAGGAGCATGGTTAGGGATTTCTAGCAACAGCGCCCTCCTTACTTCAAGGGAAGGGAAGGGGCTGTCGGAGAGGAAAACTGGCTGAAGAAGATTTCTCAGATTCTGACTCTATTGAATATCACGAGTCATGCTCACAAGATTTTACTGGCCACATCACAGCTGATTGATGATGCTGGTAAATGGTGGGAGGTGATAGAGAAGCAGCGAGCACTCCTTCCGGAAGGAGAGAGGACTGCCATGACTTGGGAACAGTTCTCAGCCACCTTCTTGGAACATTATTTTCCTGAGGAGGAGAAGGAGCGCCAGACGCAGGCTTTTCTGTCTTTGGTACAGGGTACCATGACGGTGGCAGAGTACCACCAAGAGTTTCTCAGTTTGTCTCTTTATGCATTCTATATTGTGGATACTGAGTATCGAAGGGCACGTAAGTTTGAGCGGGGCCTTCGGCCAAGCATAAGGGCCAAAGTAACTATATTCAAGGCAGCCACATTAGCAGAAGTGGTCAGCAGGGCCACTATAGCAGAATAGGAGATGGCTGAGTTGACACGTTTTGACAATCGCCTAGCTCAGAGTGGGAGGGGTACATTCCAGCCCAACAAGAGGTTCCGACCGGACTCTAGCAGACCCTCACCATCTACTGGGTCAACTGGGGGCTTTCGACCCAATCATCCCTCCCCATCTGCATCAGTCACTCAGGCTCCTAGAGGTGGGAGCAACTGCTTCCATTGTTAAGAGGGAATGTCCACAACTCAACAAACCCTCATATTCCAGAGGCTCATCTCGTCCACCAGTTAGGCCAGGTAATTCACGTGGAGGCAGGACAGTTAATCAGGCGGGGCGGCCACCTATAGAATCTGGACGGGTATTCACCTTAGCACCTCCAGCAGCAAAGGATCATTCAGTGATTCAAGGTATGACAGTAGTCAGTAGTTCCTACGCCTTTGTATTATTTGATTCGGGAGCATCACACTCTTTCATATCTGCTGCATTTATAGCTGCTACTGGTACATTGGTACAAAAACTATCCACATCATTCACTATTGTATCCCCCGTCGGAGACACATCATTGGGACTTATATGCACAGCAGTGAATACTGAACTTGCTAGACTCAGATTTAAGTTCAATTATTTGGTGCTTGATATGTCAGAATATGATATTATTTTCGGCATGGATTGGTTGGCTAGCTTTAAAGCCAACATTGACTGTTATCGTAGCAGGGTGACATTTTTGTCGCCCGAGGGAAAACAAAATGTAGTGCGTGCTGATAAACAAAGCAGACTGCATGAAGGGTTGAATCATCTGGTATTGAACATTATCAGAATCAACAAGGCATTGGTGGTTGAACTTCTGGAAACAGTAAGGGACTATGCAGACGTTTTTCCAAAGGAACTCCGTGGTTTGCCTCCCATGAGGGAGATTAATTTTGAAATCAAGCTGTATCCTGGCACTGCACCAGTGTCATTACCACATTACCGAATGGCACCAGTAGAGATGTCCGAGTTAAAAAAGCAGATTGATGAACTGCTCAGACTGGGGTGCATTCGGAACAGTACATCGGCTTGGGGAGCTCCAGTTTTATTTGTGAAGAAAAAGGATGGTTCACTCCGTATGTGTGTGGATTATCGAAAACTGAACCAGCTGACGGTTAGATATAAATACCCTCTACCCAGGATCAATGATTTATTTGATCAACTTACAGGTTCCAGTCATTTTTCTAAGATTGACCTGATGTCCGGATATCACCAAATCCGGGTTAGGGAGGAGGACATAGGGAAGACATCCTTCAGAACGCGGTATGGGCTATATGAATTTGTAGTCATGCCGTTTGGACTCACCAATGCACCAGCTGTGTTCATGGATTTAATGAACAGGATCTTCCGTCCTTATTTGGACCAATTTGTTATTGTATTCATTGATGATATTTTGATTTACTCCAAGACTCAGAAAGAACATGCTGAGCACCTGAGAATAGTTCTGCACACTTTGAGGAAGAACAAACTATATGCAAAAGCCAGCAAATGTGAATTTTGGTTGTCTGAGGTCAACTTTTTGGGACATGTTATATTAAAAGAAGGTATAGCCATCGATCCGGCTAAGATAGCGGCAGTAAGAGATTGGAAAGCGCCAAAGAATGTAACCGAGATCCATAGCTTTTTGGGATTGGCTGGTTACTACAGGAAATTTATCATGGACTTCTCAAAAATTGCATCTCCACTTACTCAACTCACTCAGAAAGGAGTCAAATTTGAATGGTCAGATTTGTGCAATCAGAGGTTTGAAGAGCTGAAGACGAAACTTACCACTGTTCCTATCCTAATTTTGCCGAAAAGAGGCAAGTGTTATGAGGTACAATGCGATGCTTCAGGAGAAGGACTGGGGTGTACACTCAGTCAAAGTAATCGTGTGGTGGCATATGGATCACGACAGTTGAAAATACATGAACGTCTCTATCCTACGTACGATCTGGAACTAGCCGCAGTGGTCTTCGCTTTCAAAAGCTGGAGACATTATCTTTATGGAGAGAAATTTGAAGTGTTTTCCGATCATAAGAGCTTTAAATACTTTTTTGATCAGAAAGAGCTCAACTTGAGGCAGCGCAGATGGATGGAATATCTGACGGATTATGAGTTCGCACTTCGTTATCACATTGGCAAGGCAAACAAGGTGGCAGATGCCCTCAACCATTTATCACATGCATCAGTGGCATGTTTGATCACGACAGAATGGGAGATGCTGAATACAATTCGAGAATTTAAACTTTACCTCAATAACCATAGGACTATCTACAATTTGTTCATACGGTCCAACATGGTTTCCAAGATTGAACAGGAACAGCGGACAAACCCAGAAGTGGAAGAAATTTGGGCCAAGATGTCTACCGATGAAGTCATACTGGAATGGGAATTATGATCAGGACAGGGTCTTCTATTCCGAGGAAAGATTTATGTACCTAAGAGCTGCAAAAAAGAGTTATTGGTTGAGGCACATCAGACCAAACTCTCTATTCATCCAGGCAGTACCAAGATGTATCACGACCTGAAGAGACATTACTGGTGGCACGGACTCAAAAGAGATGTGGTAGAATTTGTAGCACATTGCTTAACTTGGCAACAGGTTAAGACGGAACATCAGAAGCCACCAGGGTTACTCATGTAACACCCTGGAATTTCAAAGTTATCATTTTATATGAAAATATTCATATTTACGGAATTGCCATTGTGATAAAATTGATTTGAATTTAAATGGGTCAATGGCTCAATCAAGACCCAAAGGATGGTAGTTTGTTTACAAAACAAATAAATGGATAAGATGAATTTAAACGGGTCAAGAATCATATTTGGGTCAAATTTTGATAAATGGGTCAAAATGGCTAGATGGGACCCAATGGGTCGTGAATGGCATGATTAACCATGGATGGAGTTCAAGCTTAGTTAATTTAAGTTTATTAATTGCTTGAGTTTGGTTTGAGTTGAAATGAATGATGGGTTTAGTTGAGTTGAATTTATTAGTTAAGTTAAATTAAATGAATGAGTTAGGTTGGGTGAGTTGGGTAAATGAGTTGGATGAATATGTATTAAATGAGTGAGATGTAGAGATAGAGGGTTTGTAGGTTATTTAAATTCAAACACTAGGAAAACGTTGGTGCATGGGAGGCATTACCATGCATGTAACTCCCATTTATGTGATGAATAAAATGGGAGTTACATTTTGAATGGGAGTTACTTTTTGAAGTCACAAGGGTTGCAAGGGACGTTGGTTGCATGCATGAGCAATTTCATGCATGTAACGGCTACCATGGTGTAACACCCTGGAATTTCAAAGTTATCATTTTTTATGAAAATATTCATATTTACGGAACTGCCATTATGATAAAAGTGATTTGAATTTAAATGGGTCAATGGCTCAATCAAGACCCAAAGGATGGTAGTTTGTTTACAAAACAAATAAATGGATAAGATGAATTTAAACGGGTCAAGAATCATATTTGGGTCAAATTTTGATAAATGGGTCAAAATGGCTAGATGGGACCCAATGGGTCGTGAATGGCATGATTAACCATGGATGGAGTTCAAGCTTAGTTAATTTAAGTTTATTAATTGCTTGAGTGTGGTTTGAGTTGAAATGAATGGTGGGTTTAGTTAAGTTGAATTTATTAGTTAAGTTAAATTAAATGAGTGACTTAGGTTGGGTGAGTTGAATAAATGAGTTGAATGAATATGTATTTTTAATGTAAGTGAGTGAAGTGTGTGAATGGGAGGAGAAGTGTTTTAAATTCCAACTTTGAGCAAGGAAAAACGTTGGTGCATGGGGAGACATTACCATGCATGTAACCCCCATTTAGGTGATGAATAAAATGGGAGTTACATTTTGAATGGGAGTTACTTCTTGAAGTCACAAGGGTTGCTAGGGACGTTGGCTGCATGCATGAGCAATTTCATGCATGTAACGGCTACCATGTAGATAGGAGAGTGATGGCTTTGAGAGTTACAAATGCATGAATGAAGGAGGATGCAAATAATTACAAAGATATACATGGAAGATGTTGGAGGTGGAAGTGTGATTTCAAATGCAAAGTGTTTTACACGTTGGAAATGTTAGAGAGCATTGGTTGGATCTTCAAAAGACAGCAATACTTAGATTGATGGTTCATGCATGTAACTCCAAGGTTGGAGAACAAATGGGTAACTGATTGGAGGAGTAACACCTAAAAGATTACAGCATTTTAAATTCAAATTACATATTAAATCAATGAGAGTAACAAGGTGTGTTCACACTTGGAAGTGGGGAGTTTTTATTCCAATGATAGAACTCCCACATGGGACGTTAATGAGGGCCAAATGGGGTTGATTGGAGCTGCTGTTGGTGGAGTTACACTTGAGAATAGTGGCTGTTACATAAGCCAAAATTGAGAGGCAACTAACAAAGGGACGGTGCAGCACATGGGGGTTACATTTCAAAGTGAAACTCCCATGTGAGAACCTAAGAAAAGGGGGGGTTACACAAGTCCAATTAACAAGGGACGTTGGGAACATGGGGAGGTTTCATCTCATGATGAAACCCCCAAGTAACATAAAATTTAGGGTAAAGGCAATGAGAGTTACACAAGGTTAATCTTGGGCTGGTTTTGATTAAACAAAGGGTGCCCATTTCTCTCTCTCTCCCTTTCTCTTGGTTGTTCTCTGTTTTCCCAAACACTAAGAGCAGTAGCTGGTTGTTAATCAGTCCTTGGTTTGATCCCTTTTCATCAAGACAAGTTCAGCAAAAAGGGAAGGAGCAAGCGGGAGTAAAGATCAAGTGGAGGAGTCGCGGAAACGGTAGGTGTTCGATAAACTATTTTTAATTAAGAATTATGATCCGGCTATTGGATGGCTGAATCTAACAAGGGTTAAATATTGGTTAGAAGTACATGAAGGAGATCAAAAGAGGGACGATAGGGTTTGGCCCCATTGGATGGCCAAACCCCATGGAAATAATTGGTTTATTTGGATGGTTTTTGGAAATTAAAACCATACAAATTTGGGACTGTTTTTAGTTGATTTTAAGTGTGTGTTTTAAAAAGGTTAAAACATAAATAAGGAAGTTTGTTTTGGACATAGATGAATGATGAAGAAATTCAAAACCAAAGGTTATAGGGTTCGGCCACCATGGAGGGCCGAACCCCATGCAAATAATGGTTTGTTTTGATGTATTTGGAACAAATAAACCATGAAGTTGATGGACTGTTTTGGGTTATTATTTTAAGATGTAAATACATGTTTTACAATGGTTAAAAAACATGGATTTGGGTGCTGGTTTCAGACCTAAGATGAAGGACTAAATATTCAAAACTAATCTCATGGTGTTCGGCCAATATACATGGCCGAACCCTATGAAATTGGGCTAATTTTGGAGGACTGTTTTGAAGGTTAAAAACCTGATTTAGATATACAATTATTACCTGGTTAATTGAGGTTTAAAAACAGTAAACGTAATCATTGGGTTCAGCCATGATAGAGGGCCGAACCCCATGTAAAACGGTGTGGGTTTTCATGTTGAGAACCCCATGGAAACCATGGAAACCATGAAAATCCATGGACTGTTTTGTGGAATAATTGGGTTAAGTTTATGATGAACATTAGGTATTATTTATATGCTTTGATTTAAGAATAATATATGTTGTTTATGGAGTTAGTATGGGTAAGTAATCGGCCAATATGAATGATGGAAATTGAGTATGAAATCACATTGGTGAGGTTCGGCCATGTGTATAGCCGAACCCCACTAATGGTGATTGTGGGACATAATTGTTGGTTTATATGAAGATATGGAAGGATTAAGAAGGATCAAATTAGGTGATGAGGTTCAGCCATGGGTATGGCTGAACCCCACTAAAGATGGTTTTATGTTTGGTGATGAAACTAAGTTAATTTAAAGCAAAGGTTGGTCTCAATGGCACAATTGTAATTATGGCTGAAATGATCAAAAATAAAATGATCATATGATGGGATAAATGGGCTAAAACCAAAGTGGTAAGGTTCAGCCATAATGTATGGCCGAACCCTACTAAGGTTCGTTTAGAAGTTTGGGTAATTAGATAGGTTTTAATTAAATAAATGATTGACCAATGTTTTAATGGATGAGGTTCGGCTATGGCTTTGGCCGAACCCCACTAGGTGATTCTTGGAACATTAAGCTTTGCTGGAAATTAGGTGGATAAATGATTAACTTGCTGCCATGTACATAGGGTATTCGGATTTTTAGAACGGTGAGCGAGCCGTGATCGGAAGACGGTCCAAAGGAAGGATCAAACAAAGTAAACTATTGTAGGTTTCCTACCTTGTTGTAACCACATAACTTATTTGCTGTTTTATGTTTATTGAATAAGTTATTTGAATCAAATGTTATATTTACAAATGGCATGTTTGCATAGACATCTCATGCATGGCATGGGATGATGGTGAAGTAACCGGAGGCCACACTCCGTCGGGGCGTCCGAAAGACCATTGTGGGGTACCCTGATGATGAGAATCCCATCAGGAGGAATCCGGAGGCCACACTCCGTCGGGGCGTCCGAAAGACCACTGTGGGTTACCTTGACGATGAGAATCCCGTCAAGTGATGGCTATGTTGAATGGTGATGGGTGGGACTCATTACATGTTCATTTCATACATAGCATATTTTTACAGAATTTTGTCACACATGTATAACTATTATCCTATTTGCATGCTTTTGACTAACCATGTGGTAGCCCTATTCGGAAACACTACTGGGCGCGTTGATCTAACGCCCTATCTATATCTTTAGTGGATGATGCAGGGAAAGGAAAGAACGTGGTTGGAGAAGAGGACCAAGTACGAAAACTTGGGCGATTTGAATGATTGCAATGGACTATGAATGGATTATTTATGGACTTGTTAGTTGATTTATTTGGAACAATGTAATTTGTTAAATTAGATGTTGGCATGTAATAAGTAGTTAAGTAGTTGATATGGTTGGATTTATTTGAATGGTTTGGAATGAATAGTAGACTAAGGTTATATAATAATATTGGAAAATAAATAAGGTACTTTGCTATCTAAAAATGGAAATTGGATTAATCATAGGTTCTATTATAACCTCAGTTAGATCTAGACTAAGATAATTCTGTAAGATATATATATACCATGTGCGGATCAGTTTTATGGACTTAGCTCATACGCACATGGGCTTGGCCAGTTAAGGGTCGGATTTAGAGATTCGAACTTAACTCGCGTCGTGACATTCCGCCCCGATCACTTAATGATTAATATTATTAAAAAAAATTAAAAATAAACTCTGAAAATTAGAGTGAAAAGGGCGGGGTGTTACAGTTGGTATCAGAGCGAAACGGGAAGTTGAATCTTCCGAAGTAAGATTAAGACGGTTTCATGTCTCACTGACGGATAAGAATCCCAACTGACCGACTCTTCGGAGTCCGCTGACTGGGGGCCGGATTAATTTACTTCGTGGACTCAGACTGAACAAATCAAACTGAGAACAACAGTGAAAGATAGCAAAAGTACATTATTATAATTCATCTATCAAACGTAGCAAAAATAGGATATACATTCCCCAATACTCCCCAATTGAGAAAAGAAAAACAAACATAGGGAATTTAGAGACTCTCCCCTCAAAAACAAATAGAAAAAAAAAAATCAAGTTTGCTTATTTGGAAATCTCCCCAAAATTGTGAAAAATACAAACTATATGAGGAAACTAAGTCAATAATGTTTTATGATTTAGGGAAATGGCTCCAAAGAAAAAGATCCCTCAGAATCAGAAAGGGAAGGAAAAGGTGTTGCAAATCATGCAACATGAGAAAGTGTTATCACAACACGAAAAATCTGTGCATGAGAAGGAGCCATCCGTACATGAGAAAGAGGTAACCCAACCTGATGAGGAGCAACCTGTACATGAAAAGTCTCACAATGAGGAAGAATCACAGCACTCATGGAGGGAAGAAAAGGGGAGTGAGAATGCATCACAGAAGGAGGGAGAAGGAAACAGTGGTGTACATATACCACATGTGCCACCTGAACTTCAGGGCTTAGTCCAAGCAGTGGTAACCTCAGTACTCCAGCAACATATGAATGGGAGTGAAAGTTCCAGGGATGCCACTGACCGTAGTATGGCACGAGAATTTCAACAACAACGTCCTCCCTACTTCAAAGGGAAAGAAGGGGCTGTCGGAGCCGAGCACTGGCTGAAGAAGATCACTCAGATCTTAAAATTACTTAAGATCTCGAGTCATGCTGACAGGATTTTACTGGCTACTTCACAATTGATAGAAGATGCCGGTAAATGGTGGGAGGTGGTGGAGAAGCAGAGGGAACTCATACCAGTTAGGGAGAGGACGGCCATGACATGGAATGAGTTTTCAGCAACCTTTCTGGAACATTACTTTCCGGAGGAGGAGAAGGAGCGACAGACGGAACTTTTTCTGTCCTTGGTACAGGGCTCTATGACGGTGGCAGAGTATCACCGCGAATTTCTCAGTTTATCCATTTATGCATTCTATATGGTGGACACAGAACTTCGCAAGGCAAGAAAGTTTGAGCGGGGTCTACGGCCAAACATCAGGGCCAAAGTGACCATATTTAAGTGCACCACATTGGCTGAGGTGGTCAGTAAGGCCACAATAGCAGAAAAGGAGTTGAATGCAATAGTACGGTTTGACAATCGTCGAGCTCCAAGTGGGAGGGGTGGGTTTCAGCCCAACAAGAGGCTCCGTCCGAACTTCAGTAGACCCTCACCATCTACTGGGTCCGCGGGGAGCTTTCGTCCTAACCAGCCCTCCCCATCTGCATCAGTCACCCAGTCATTCAAAGGGGTGAACAACTGTTTTCACTGTAACCAGCCGGGTCACTTCAAGAGAGACTGTCCAAAGCTCAATAGGCTCTCATATTCCAGAGGATCTTTCCGTCCACCAGCTAGGCCAGCTAACTCCCGAGGAGGCAGGACATATAATCAGGCGGGACGGGCGCCTACTCCTACCGGATCTGGACGACTATTTGCTCTGGAACCTCCTGAGGATGTGGATCATTCTGTGATTCAAGGTATGGCCGTTGTCAATAGTTCTTATGCTTATGCATTGTTTGATTCTGGAGCATCGCACTCTTTTATATCTGCATCCTTTATAACTGCTACTGGAACACTAGTACAAAAGCTGTCCACCACACTCACAGTAGTATCCCCCGTCGGAGACACGTCTTTGGGACTCATATGCACGGCCATAAATACAGAACTCGCTGGACTCAGATTTGAGTTCAATTATTTGGTACTCGACATGACTGAGTACGATATTATATTTGGCATGGACTGGTTGGCTAGTTATGAAGCCAATATTGATTGTTATCGCCGAAGAGTGACATTTTAGTCACCCGAGGGAAAGCAGTATATAGTTCGTGCCGACAAGCAAAGCAGATTGCAGGAAGGGTTGCATCACTTGGTATTGAACAATATTGTCATCAATAAAGCACCAGTCACTGAACTTCCAGCAATTGTGAAAGAATTTGTTGATGTCTTTCCAAAAGAACTTCCTGGTATACCGCCCATGAGGGAGCTCAATTTTGAGATCAAGCTATATCCTGGTACCTCACCAGTGTCTCTACCCCATTATCGAATGGCACCAGCAGAAATGTCCGAGTTGAAGAAGCAGCTTGATGAATTACTCAGACTGGGTTGCATTCGGAACAGCACATCGTCATGGGGAGCTCCAGTGTTGTTCGTGAAAAAGAAGGATGGTTCACTTAGAATGTGTGTGGACTACCGGAAGTTGAATCAGCTAACTGTCCGGAACAAGTATCCTCTACCCAGGATCGATGATTTATTCGATCAGTTGAGGGGATCCAGTCATTTTTCCAAGATTGATCTGATGTCCGGTTATCATCAAATCCGGGTCAAAGAGGAAGACATCGAGAAAACAGCTTTCAGAACACGGTATGGACTATTTGAATTTGTAGTCATGCCATTTGGGCTTACCAACGCACCGGCTGTGTTCATGGACTTAATGAACAGAATATTCCGTCCATATTTGGATCGGTTTGTTATAGTGTTCATTGACGATATCCTGATCTATTCCAAGAGTCAGGAGGATCATGCTGAGCATCTTCGAATAGTATTGAACACCTTGAGACAGAACCAGCTGTATGCCAAAGCAAGCAAATGCGAATTTTGGCTACCTGAGGTCAAATTCTTAGGGCATGTTATAACAGCAGATGGTATAGCCGTTGATCCGGCTAAGGTGGCAGCAGTAAGTGAGTGGAAAGCACCAAAGAATGTCACCGAAATCCGTAGTTTTCTGGGTTTGGCTGGATATTATAGGAAGTTTATCATGGACTTCTCCAAAATTGCATCCCCATTGACTCGACTCACACAGAAAGGAGTCAAATATGAATGGTCAGAGTTGTGCAATCAGAGATTTGAGGAGCTGAAAGAGAGACTTACAACTGCTCCTATTCTAGTTTTGCCGGAAAGGGGCAAAGGTTATGAAGTACAATGTGATGCATCAGGAGAGGGACTGGGATGTTCACTCATGCAACGTAATCGGGTGGTGGCATATGGTTCAAGACAACTAAAGATACATGAACGCCTCTACCCCACACATGATCTGGAATTAGCTGAGGTGGTCTTCGCTCTCAAAAGCTGGAGACACTATCTATATGGGGAGAAGTTTGAAGTATTTTCAGATCACAAGAGCTTGAAGTATTTATTTGATCAGAAAGAGCTCAACCTGAGGCAGCGCAGATGGATGGAATATCTGGCGGACTATGAATTTGCACTCCGATATCATCCGGGAAAGGCCAACAAAGTGGCGGATGCTCTCAGCCGCATGTCTCATGCATCAGTGGCATGTTTGATCAGGACTGAATGGGAGATGTTGAATTCCATTCGTGAGTTTAATCTATACATCACAAACCATGGGAGTATGTACAATTTGATCATACGATCCAACATGGTTACAAAGATTGAACAGGAGCAACGAACAGATCCGGAAATGGCAGAGACATGGGCCAAGATGTCTAATGGCGAGGTTGTACCGGATTGGGAATTACGACCAGGACAGGGTCTTATGTTCCGGGGTAGAATATATGTGCCAAGAAGCTGCAGAAAAGAATTATTGATAGAGGCACATCAGAGCAAGCTGTCCATTCATCCGGGTAGCACAAAAATGTATCATGACTTAAAAAGACATTATTGGTGGCATGGACTCAAGAAGGATGTTGCAGACTACGTGGCTCATTGTTTAACTTGTCAGCAGGTTAAGACGGAACATCAGAAGCCACCAGGGTTACTCAAACCCTTAGCAGTGCCGGAATGGAAATGGGAGCACATTTCCATGGACTTTGTGACGGGGTTGCCGAGGTCCTCGAAGGGCAATGACGCTATATGGGTTGTGGTAGATCGATTGACCAAGTCCGCGCATTTTATTCCTATCAAAATGACGGATTCATCGGAGACATTGGGTCGGAGATATATCAAAGACATCATCAGATTACATGGTATCCCACGGACTATAGTGTCTGATAGAGATGGCCGATTCACCGGCAGGGTATGGCAGAGCATGCAGTCGGCCATGGGAACCGATCTACTTATTAGCACAGCATTTCATCCACAGACCGAAGGACAATCGGAAAGAACAATACAAACGTTGGAGGACATGTTGAGGGCGTGCATGCTAGACTTCAAAGGTGGATGGGAGGATCATTTGCCATTGGTGGAGTTTTCTTATAACAATAGCTATCAAGCAAGCCTCCAGATGGCACCATTCGAAGCTTTGTATGGTAGACCATGCAGGTCACCAGTGTGCTGGACCGAGGTCGGCGAACCTGCACTGATAGGACCTGAGTTGGTTGCAGAAACTACTGCACAGATCCAGTTGATACGTCAACATTTGTTGACCGCACAGAGTCGGCAAAAGAGCTATGCTGATAAAAGGAGGAGGTTTCTCGAATTTGATGTAGGAGACAAGGTATTCTTGAAGGTCTCGCCACGAAAAGGGCACATGAGATTTGGGAAGAAAGGAAAATTGTCGCCAAGATATGTGGGACCGTTTTCAATTATCAGAAGGATGGGAGATGTAGCCTATCAGTTGGCACTTCCTTCGCAATTGGCGTCTCTACATGATGTATTCCATGTGTCGATGCTGAGGAAGTACAATCCTGATCCGTCTCATGTTTTGAATGTGCAAGATATAGATGTGCAAAGCGACGTCACTTATGTCGAGAAGCCGGTCGGAATATTGAAGAGTGAGCAAAGGGTGTTGCGTAATCGAGCGATTCAGTTCGTCAAGGTGGTATGGGATCGACATGGTGTTGAGGAAGCCACTTGGGAATTGGAATCGGAGATGAGAACATCTCACCCTGAATTGTTTGTATGATTTACTTTGAAATCCTACTTCGTTCGATTTTCGGGACGAAAATTATAAAAAGAGTATTGTATTGTAACACCCTGGAATTTCAAAGTTATCATTTTTTATGAAAATATTCATATTTACGGAACTGCCATTATGATAAAAGTGATTTGAATTTAAATGGGTCAATGGCTCAATCAAGACCCAAAGGATGGTAGTTTGTTTACAAAACAAATAAATGGATAAGATGAATTTAAACGGGTCAAGAATCATATTTGGGTCAAATTTTGATAAATGGGTCAAAATGGCTAGATGGGACCCAATGGGTCGTGAATGGCATGATTAACCATGGATGGAGTTCAAGCTTAGTTAATTTAAGTTTATTAATTGCTTGAGTGTGGTTTGAGTTGAAATGAATGGTGGGTCTGGTTAAGTTGAATTTATTAGTTAAGTTAAATTAAATGAGTGACTTAGGTTGGGTGAGTTGAATAAATGAGTTGAATGAATATGTATTTTTAATGTAAGTGAGTGAAGTGTGTGAATGGGAGGAGAAGTGTTTTAAATTCCAACTTTGAGCAAGGAAAAACGTTGGTGCATGGGGAGACATTACCATGCATGTAACCCCCATTTAGGTGATGAATAAAATGGGAGTTACATTTTGAATGGGAGTTACTTCTTGAAGTCACAAGGGTTGCTAGGGACGTTGGCTGCATGCATGAGCAATTTCATGCATGTAACGGCTACCATGTAGATAGGAGAGTGATGGCTTTGAGAGTTACAAATGCATGAATGAAGGAGGATGCAAATAATTACAAAGATATACATGGAAGATGTTGGAGGTGGAAGTGTGATTTCAAATGCAAAGTGTTTTACACGTTGGAAATGTTAGAGAGCATTGGTTGGATCTTCAAAAGACAGCAATACTTAGATTGATGGTTCATGCATGTAACTCCAAGGTTGGAGAACAAATGGGTAACTGACTGGAGGAGTAACACCTAAAAGATTACAGCATTTTAAATTCAAATTACATATTAAATCAATGAGAGTAACAAGGTGTGTTCACACTTGGAAGTGGGGAGTTTTTATTCCAATGATAGAACTCCCACATGGGACGTTAATGAGGGCCAAATGGGGTTGATTGGAGCTGCTGTTGGTGGAGTTACACTTGAGAATAGTGGCTGTTACATAAGCCAAAATTGAGAGGCAACTAACAAAGGGACGGTGCAGCACATGGGGGTTACATTTCAAAGTGAAACTCCCATGTGAGAACCTAAGAAAAGGGGGGGTTACACAAGTCCAATTAACAAGGGACGTTGGGAACATGGGGAGGTTTCATCTCATGATGAAACCCCCAAGTAACATAAAATTTAGGGTAAAGGCAATGAGAGTTACACAAGGTTAATCTTGGGCTGGTTTTGATTAAACAAAGGGTGCCCATTTCTCTCTCTCTCCCTTTCTCTTGGTTGTTCTCTGTTTTCCCAAACACTAAGAGCAGTAGCTGGTTGTTAATCAGTCCTTGGTTTGATCCCTTTTCATCAAGACAAGTTCAGCAAAAAGGGAAGGAGCAAGCGGGAGTAAAGATCAAGTGGAGGAGTCGCGGAAACGGTAGGTGTTCGATAAACTATTTTTAATTAAGAATTATGATCCGGCTATTGGATGGCTGAATCTAACAAGGGTTAAATATTGGTTAGAAGTACATGAAGGAGATCAAAAGAGGGACGATAGGGTTCGGCCCCATTGGATGGCCAAACCCCATGGAAATAATTGGTTTATTTGGATGGTTTTTGGAAATTAAAACCATACAAATTTGGGACTGTTTTTAGTTGATTTTAAGTGTGTGTTTTAAAAAGGTTAAAACATAAATAAGGAAGTTTGTTTTGGACATAGATGAATGATGAAGAAATTCAAAACCAAAGGTTATAGGGTTCGGCCACCATGGAGGGCCGAACCCCATGCAAATAATGGTTTGTTTTGATGTATTTGGAACAAATAAACCATGAAGTTGATGGACTGTTTTGGGTTATTATTTTAAGATGTAAATACATGTTTTACAATGGTTAAAAAACATGGATTTGGGTGCTGGTTTCAGACCTAAGATGAAGGACTAAATATTCAAAACTAATCTCATGGTGTTCGGCCAATATACATGGCCGAACCCTATGAAATTGGGCTAATTTTGGAGGACTGTTTTGAAGGTTAAAAACCTGATTTAGATATACAATTATTACCTGGTTAATTGAGGTTTAAAAACAGTAAACGTAATCATTGGGTTCAGCCATGATAGAGGGCCGAACCCCATGTAAAACGGTGTGGGTTTTCATGTTGAGAACCCCATGGAAACCATGGAAACCATGAAAATCCATGGACTGTTTTGTGGAATAATTGGGTTAAGTTTATGATGAACATTAGGTATTATTTATATGCTTTGATTTAAGAATAATATATGTTGTTTATGGAGTTAGTATGGGTAAGTAATCGGCCAATATGAATGATGGAAATTGAGTATAAAATCACATTGGTGAGGTTCGGCCATGTGTATAGCCGAACCCCACTAATGGTGATTGTGGGACATAATTGTTGGTTTATATGAAGATATGGAAGGATTAAGAAGGATCAAATTAGGTGATGAGGTTCAGCCATGGGTATGGCTGAACCCCACTAAAGATGGTTTTATGTTTGGTGATGAAACTAAGTTAATTTAAAGCAAAGGTTGGTCTCAATGGCACAATTGTAATTATGGCTGAAATGATCAAAAATAAAATGATCATATGATGGGATAAATGGGCTAAAACCAAAGTGGTAAGGTTCAGCCATAATGTATGGCCGAACCCTACTAAGGTTCGTTTAGAAGTTTGGGTAATTAGATAGGTTTTAATTAAATAAATGATTGACCAATGTTTTAATGGATGAGGTTCGGCTATGGCTTTGGCCGAACCCCACTAGGTGATTCTTGGAACATTAAGCTTTGCTGGAAATTAGGTGGATAAATGATTAACTTGCTGCCATGTACATAGGGTATTCGGATTTTTAGAACGGTGAGCGAGCCGTGATCGGAAGACGGTCCAAAGGAAGGATCAAACAAAGTAAACTATTGTAGGTTTCCTACCTTGTTGTAACCACATAACTTATTTGCTGTTTTATGTTTATTGAATAAGTTATTTGAATCAAATGTTATATTTACAAATGGCATGTTTGCATAGACATCTCATGCATGGCATGGGATGATGGTGAAGTAACCGGAGGCCACACTCCGTCGGGGCGTCCGAAAGACCATTGTGGGGTACCCTGATGATGAGAATCCCATCAGGAGGAATCCGGAGGCCACACTCCGTCGGGGCGTCCGAAAGACCACTGTGGGTTACCTTGACGATGAGAATCCCGTCAAGTGATGGCTATGTTGAATGGTGATGGGTGGGACTCATTACATGTTCATTTCATACATAGCATATTTTTACAGAATTTTGTCACACATGTATAACTATTATCCTATTTGCATGCTTTTGACTAACCATGTGGTAGCCCTATTCGGAAACACTACTGGGCGCGTTGATCTAACGCCCTATCTATATCTTTAGTGGATGATGCAGGGAAAGGAAAGAACGTGGTTGGAGAAGAGGACCAAGTACGAAAACTTGGGCGATTTGAATGATTGCAATGGACTATGAATGGATTATTTATGGACTTGTTAGTTGATTTATTTGGAACAATGTAATTTGTTAAATTAGATGTTGGCATGTAATAAGTAGTTAAGTAGTTGATATGGTTGGATTTATTTGAATGGTTTGGAATGAATAGTAGACTAAGGTTATATAATAATATTGGAAAATAAATAAGGTACTTTGCTATCTAAAAATGGAAATTGGATTAATCATAGGTTCTATTATAACCTCAGTTAGATCTAGACTAAGATAATTCCGTAAGATATATATATACCATGTGCGGATCAGTTTTATGGACTTAGCTCATACGCACATGGGCTTGGCCAGTTAAGGGTCGGATTTAGAGATTCGAACTTAACTCGCGTCGTGACATTCCGCCCCGATCACTTAATGATTAATATTATTAAAAAAAAAAAAAATAAACTCTGAAAATTAGAGTGAAAAGGGCGGGGTGTTACACATGGAGATATGAGGGGTGGTGCCTTTGAGAGTTACAAATGCATGAATAAAGGAGAGAATGCAAACAATTACAAGGATATGCATAGGCCGTTGGGTACCCTTGGAGGTTCATCTCAAAGATGAAACCCCCAAGGAAGGTATTAAGAAATAAAGGTTACATAAATGTTTCATATTCAAAATTGTTACATGCATTGGAACCATGAGGAATTACTTATTTCAAATATTCAAATCAAGCATGAGAAATGAATGGACATGGAGTTTCATCTCAAGGATGGAAACTCCCAAACGGTGCACTAATGGAAGATGAAGGTGATACAAATTAAGCTAGGGCTAAAACCGTTGGAGCCTAGGAGAGTTTCATTTTTAAATGAAACTCTCACATGCAAAGGTAATGAGAAAAGGAGTTAAGAAGGGGGGGTTACACAAGTCCAATCAACAAGGGACGTTGGGAACATGGGGAGGTTTCATCTCATGATGAAACCCCCAAGTAACATAAAGTTTAGGGTAAAGGCAATGGAAGTTACACAAGGTTAACCTTGGGCTGGTTTTGATTAAACAAAGGGTGCCCATTTCTCTCTCTCTCCCATTCTCTTGGCCGTTCTTTGTCTTCGCAAACACTAAGAGCAGCAGCTGGTTGTTAATCAGTCCTTGGTTTGATCCCTTTTCATCAAGACAAGTTCAGCAAAAAGGAAGGAACAAGCGGGAGTGAAGATCAAGTGGAGGAGTCGCGGAAACGGTAGGTTTTCGATAAACTATCTTTAATTAAGAATTATGATCCGGCCATTGGATGGCTGAATCTAACAAGGGTTAGATATTTGATGGAAGTTTATGAACGAGATAAAAAAATATGGACCATAGGGTTCGGCCCTTTGGATGGCCGAACCCCATGAGAAAAATTGGTGGATTCTATGGTATTTGAAAGTCAAAATCCATATTTTGGAGTGGGGCTTTTAAAAGATTTTTTATATGGAATTAAGCTTACTGTTTTGGAGTAGATATGGCATGATTGAACCATATTTATCTTATGTTAACTTGCTGATTAATTTCATAGATAAATAGGGCTGGATTTTCATTAGGAGAACCATAGGGTTCGGCCATGTATATGGCCGAACCCCATGGACTGTTTTGAGGATGGATTTGGGTTTTGATTTAAGATGTAAATACATGTTTTAGAAGGGTTAAAAACATGGATTTGGGTGCTGGTTTCAGACCCAAGATGAAGGGTTAAATGTTCAAAATTAATTTCATGGTGTTCGGCCAATGAGCATGGCCGAACCCTATGAAATTGGGCTAATTTTGGATGGTTGTAGGAAAGTTAAAAACCTGATTTAAATTTACAGTTATTACATGATTAATTGAGGTTTAAAAACAGTAACCTAACCATTGGGTTCGGCCACCATAGAGGGCCGAACCCCATGTAAAAAAGATGTTGGTTTTCATGTTGTGAACCCCATGGAAACCATGAAAACCCATGGACTGTTTTGTGGAATAATTGGGTTAAGTTTATGATGGACATTAGGTATTATTTATATGCTTTGATTTAAGAGTAATATATGTTGTTTATGGAGTTAATATGGGTAAGTAATCAGCCAACATGAATGATGGAAATTGGGGATAAAAATCACATTGGTGAGGTTCGGCCATGTGTATGGCCGAACACCACTAATGGTAATTGTGGGACTTAATGGTTAGTTTATATGAAGATATGGAAGGTTTAAGAAGGATCAAATTAAGTGGTAAGGTTCAGCCGTGTGTATGGCCGAACCCCACTAAAGATGGTTTTATGTTAGGTGATGGAAGTTAGCTAATTTAAAGCAAAGGTTGGTCTCAATGGCACAATCGTAATTATGGCTGAAATGATCAAAAATAAAATGATCATATGATGGGATAAATGGGCGAAAACCAAAGTGGTAAGGTTCAGCCATAATGTATGGCCGAACCCTACCAAGGTTCATTTAGAAGTTTGGGTAATTAGATAGGTTTTAATTAAATAAATGAATGACCAAAGTTTTAATGGATGAGGTTCGGCTATGGCTTTGGCCGGACCCCACTAGGTGGTTCTTGGAACATTAATCTTTGCTGGAAATTAGGTGGATAAATGATTAACTTGCTGCCATGTACATAGGGTATTCGGATTTTTAGAACGGTGAGCAAGCCGTGATAGGAAGACGGTCCAAAGGAAGGGTCGAACAAAGTAAACTATTGTAGGTTTCCTACCTTGTTGTAACCACATAACTTATTTGCTGTTTTATGTTTATTTGAATAAGTTATTTGAATCAAATGTTATATTTACAAATGGCATGTTTGCATAGACATCTCATGCATGGCATGGGATGATGGTGTAGTAACCGGAGGCCACACTCCGTCGGGGCGTCCGAAAGACCATTGTGGGGTACCCTGATGATGAGAATCCCATCAGGAGGAATCCGGAGGCCACACTCCGTCGGGGCGTCCGAAAGACCACTGTGGGTTACCTTGACGATGAGTATCCCGTCAAGTGATGTCTATGTTGAATGGTGATGGGTGGGACTCATTACATGTTCATTTCATACATAGCATGTTTTTATTGAATTTTGTTGCACATGTACTATCATTATATTATTTGCATGTTTGACTAACCAAGTGGTAGCCCTATTCGGAAACACTACTGGGCGCGTTGATCTAACGCCCTATCTATATCCTTAGTGGATGATGCAGGGAAAGGAAAGAATGTGGTTGGAGAAGAGGACCAAGCACGAAAACTTGGGCGGTTTGAATGATTGGAATGGACTATGAATGGATTAGTTATGGACTGTTAGTTGATTTATTTGGACAATGTAATTTGTTAGCTAGATGTTGTGGGCATGTAATAATGTAGTTAACTAGATGCTATGGTATGTTTTATGTTGAATGTTTGGATTAAACGATTAGTTAAGATCGATTAGTGATTTTGGAAAATAAGTTATGTACTTTGCTATCTAAAAATGGAAATTGAATTAATCGTAGGTTCTATTATAACCTTAGTTAGATCGAGACTAAGTTATTTCCGCAAGTTATATATATACCATGTGCGGATCAGTTTTATGGACTTAGTTCATACGCACATGGGCTTGGCCAGTTAAGGGTCGGATTTAGAGATCCGAACTTAACTCGCGTCGTGACATTCCGCCCCGATCACTTGTTGATTGTTATTATATTAAAAAAATAAATAAACTCTGAAAATTAGAGTGAAAAGGGGCGGGGTGTTACAACTCAAACCCTTATCAGTGCCGGAATGGAAATGGGAACACATTTCTATGGATTTTGTGACAGGGTTGCCAAGGTCTTCAAAAGGCAACGATGCGATATGGGTCGTGGTAGACCGACTGACCAAGTCTGCACATTTCATTCCCATTAGGATGACAGACTCATCTGAGACTTTAGGTCAGCAGTATATCAAGGATATCATCAGATTGCATGGTATACCTCGGACTATTGTGTCTGACAGAGATGGTCGATTCACTGGCAGAGCATGGCAGAGCATACGGGCAACCATGGGAACAGATTTATTGATTAATACAGCATTCCATCCACAGACTGATGGACAGTCTGAGAGGACAATACATACACTGGAGGATATGCTGAGAGCATGTATGCTAGATTTCAAGGGTTGATGGGAGGATCACTTGCCGTTGGTAGAATTCTCATACAACAACAGTTACCAGGCAAGCCTCCAGATGGCACCATTTGAGGCATTATATGGTAGACCATGTAGGTCACCAGTGTGCTGGACAGAGGCCGGTGAGCCTGCATTGATTGGACCTGAGTTGGCTGCAGAGACTACAACGCAGATACAGTTGATACGGCAACACCTATTGACTGTGCAGAGTCGTCAGAAGAGTTATGCTGACAAAAGGCGGAGGTTCCTTGAATTTGAAGTGGGAGACATGGTGTTCTTGAAAGTCTCGCCACGAAAGGGACACATGAGATTTGGAAAGAAAGGAAAATTATCGCCAAGATATGTGGGACCATTTTCTATCATAAGACGAATGGGGGACGTGGCTTATCAATTGGCACTCCCATCACAATTGGCATCTTTACATGATGTGTTCCATATATCGATGTTAAGAAAGTATAATCCTGATCCTTCTCACGTACTGAACGTACAAGACATAGAGGTTCAGAGCGATGTGACAGACATCGAGAAGCTTGTCCGAGTGGTGGACACAGAACAAAGGGTATTAAGGGACCGAGCGATCCAATTTGTCAAGGTGGTATGGGATCGACATGGCATTGAAGAAGCCACATGGGAACTCGAGTCAGAATTGAGGAAAGCTCATCCTGAGCTATTTAGGTAAATGTTTGAAAACCTACTTCACTCGATTTTCGGGACGAAAATTTTAAAAAGAGGGTTGTATTGTAATGCCTCGGATTTTCAGTTTATTATTTTGTATGAAATTATCCATTTTAATTGTAAATTTTAGATTGGATCTTATATGGATAAAGAATTGGGCCATGACCCAATTAGGACCCAATTGATTATGGAATTAGTGTTGTTAAAATTAAATGGGGTTGAATTAATTTAGTGATGCATTACATCTAAATTTAAATAAAAGATTTCATGACCGAATTTTCAATGTGAAATCCATAGATTATGCGCATGAGAGATATGTAACACCCCAATTTCTCAATGAAATGGATAATTACGAAAATGCCCCTGGATTGGTAGAATTAATAATTATGATGTTAAATGAGAAAATAGTGGGGCCCATTGTTCAAACTAAGATGGTATGAACATATTATAAGGGTCAATTAAAAAGGAATGGGTGGTGTGCATCAAATTGGTTCAAAATGGTTAATTGGGTCAAAGGACCCAATTGGGACCCAATGGGTCATAATGGACTTATTTGACCATTGGGTGAGCCCAAATTTAATGGAGTTAAGCTGAATTGATTGGAAATTAAGTGGAACATAAATGGGTAGGCTTGATGCACATGTGAAAACCAAATGCAAATGGCTAAAACAACCCATAAATGGGTCATGGCGTCAAACCAGGGTCAACAAGCTAAATGGGGACCCAATGGGTCGAATTGACCATGTTGACCATGGCTGACCGTGTGGACCCTTGAGTGAGCTCAATTGTGAGTTAAATCAGGTTGAATGGGACTGAATTGAGCTGGTTTTGAATTAAGAAATGAGTTGACTCAAGTGCATTAAATGAGTGTCATTTAATGTGGTGAGTTGGGCTTGTGAGTTGGGTGAGTCAAAATGGAAATAAAAGGGGCTGTAAAATCAGTGAGTTAAAGGGGAGATGAAGAGATGCATGAGTCTCAAGCCACACAAGACAAGGCCCACATGTTGGGGACTTGTGGTGTGAGCTCCCATGCTAAGTTTTAAATGGAATTGATGGGAATGAGATAAGATTACATGGGGTTGCCAAAGGTTGCAATGGTTGATGCCAAGGGGTGTCTTGGTTGTACCAAGTGACCCTTTGGTTTGATCAAGAATTTATGAGGGAAATTGAGAGGTTATGGTGGCTGTTTAACAAAAGGAAGACACACCCCATTTGGCCGAATTTTATTCCAAGAAAAGCTTTAGAATTCCATCTTCTTTCTCTCCCTCAAGAGCACCCCTCCTTGGCCGAACCAGCAGTGGTGTTTTTTACCATAGATCAAGCACTAATTCGGCTAGAAGCTAAGGAAGAAAGAAGGAAACAAGAGGGAAGAAGGCAAAGAGCAAAGGCAAGAAGAAAATCTTGGAATTTGGTAAGTATTTCCATGGATTTTTGTTTAATAAAATGGGATAAATGAAACATGATTTGGCCATGGCTTGGTCGAACCCATCAAGGGTTAGACCTTGGATGGTGTTTCATAAAAGTGATGAAAAATGTATCATTGGGTTCGGCCAATTTGGATGGCCGAACCCCATGAAAAGAATTGGTTAATTTTTATGGTCTTTGTAACATGAAACCATGCAAGTGTTGGACTCTTGTAGATGTTTAAGATGCATGTTTTGAAAAGGTTTAAGTCATGAATTGAGTGTCATGTTTTGGGCCATGGACTGACCGATTGTATCAAGGAATTTAACCTTGGATAAAGGTTGTGTAAAATGGTAGAAATATATCATTGGGTTTGGCCACCATGGTTGGCCGAACCCCATGAAATTCATTTGGTTGAGTTTATGGTTTTGAAGTCTACAAACCATACCATGTGTGAAGATTATAAAGGATTGTAAAATCGAATTAAGTTATTATTATGGGGTCGGCTATGGATGGCTGAATCCTACTATTTGTATGGCTAAGATGCAGTGGATAAATTATGTAAGATTATTGGAAGAATTGCATCAAAAGGACTATATGGTTCGGCCATGTGAATGGCCGAACCCCATGGGTCATTTTATGGGGTACTTATGTGATTCAAAATGAAGATATGGTTACTGTTTTGGGTCAGCCATTGTAACGCCCCGCCCTCTCCGAGACAAAATCAGAGTCTATTTTTTTTTTAAAACATAAACACCGGACAAGGACGGAGGGACGTCACGACGAGAGTTAAGTTCAGACTACTCAAGTCTGAACCTTAACTGGCGACCCATGTGTACATGGACTAGACCATGATAACAAATCACACATGGAACTAAACAATAACTTGCGGAATAAACTAGACTAACTGCGGAAATAGAATGAATAGATAGCAAGTAATAGTCTCAATTAATAATTAACATAAAACAACCATCCATAGTTAATAACCTAATCAAACGATAGCAAAGTATTAACTTATTACATGTCCATCAATTATAACTCAAACGACAATAAATAAAAAGTCATGTTCATCAATCAAGCGCTTAGGCTTGGCTCCCCTCCCGGTCATCGACCTTCTCTTTCCCTTTCCTTGTTCCTGCATTATCCTCTAAGGATAGAATTAGGGCGTTAGCTCAACGCGCCCAGTAGGTTCCCGATCAGGGCCACCACATGGTTAGCATATAAAACATGCATATATATCATAGTACATGATTATCAAAAACATATAAAACCATGCTATGTATGTATGCAAATGTAATGAGTCCCACCCCATCACACATACATAGCCATAACTTGACGAGACTCTCACCGTCAAGGTAAATCACAATACACTTTCATCTGGAACTCACACGATAAGGTAATCCACAGTAATCCTCGTTACCTGTGGAAAGACACTTCATCATTGAGTTGTTTCATATCACATATTAGTCCTCCTGGCGGGACTCTCATCGCCTAAGGAGACCAATGTGACTCTTATCATCATGTTACTCCTCCTGGCGGGACTCTCATCCCCTAAGGAGGACGGTAACTCATAATTGCAACACAGCATATCCTCAATCATCATCCCATGTCTATGCATGAGATGCTAATGCATTGTATGTCATTTGTAAATACATAACTCATCATTCAAAATATGATAAATAATAGTATGACAATATCTCATAAAAACCATCATGAAAACAAGTGTAAATATGATTACAAGTAGGTAGGAGACCTACTAAAGATTCACTTCAGTATTTGATCTTTCTTAACCATCAGCCGTTCACGATTCGTACGCCGTTCTCGCAAGTCTCGATACCTTATTTTCATAGCAGCAAATTAAACATTCATTATGTAATTCCAACAGGGTCGAAGTCCCAAAATGCACTGTGTGGGGTTCGGCCATACCCATGGCCGAAGCTCACCTATTTATCCTTTGGTTTCTCAGTCGTTTAATCTCTATTAAGCATCAAGTTCTACAAAATACCTTGGTAGGGTTCGGCCATACAGCATGGCCGAACCATACCCCTTTGTTTTGGGTCCATACAACCATAACTATGATCATTCTACCTTTGATCATTTCTCCCATAACTACCATTATGCCATTGAGACCAACCTTTTCCTTAAACATCCTTGACTATGACCAAACCACCTTGGTGGGGTTCGGCCATACCCATAGCCGAACCTCACATCTTTATTTTCTCCTTTAAATCATTCTTTAAATCAATACATAAACACATCATAGTTACCAATGGAATTCAATCCAATCTTTTCACCCAAAAACAGCCCATGGGGTTCGGCCATGCACAAGGCCGAACCCAATGGTTCTCTTGATTTAATTGGTCCATCAGCTATCCATGATTTGAATTAGTAATTTAACCCTATCATTGACATGGTTCAGCCATATATTGGCAACCAATAACAGCAAATTAATCTTCATCAAATCACATAAAACACCATAATCTTATATGGTTTTTAACTCAACCAAATCATCAAATACTTTCATGGGGTTCGGCCATCCAAAGTGGCCTAACCCTATGTCCATGTCTTGGTCCTCATAAACATGTTTTAAGTCTCATTTAAACATGTAACAATCAGTAAAACAATACTGGGTTTTTACCTCTCAAAACCCTCCAAATCAGTCCATTACTTTGCATGGTTTTCACTTTATGAAAACACAATCCAAATGACCATAACACTTCATTGGGTTCGGTCATCCAAGATGGCCGAGCCCAATGGTCAATTTATCAATTTATATCCATGGTACCTTCAGTCCTTCATGACCTTCAAGTCCATGTTTTAACCTTTTTAAAACATGTACTTTAAGTCTAATAAAACATCTAAAAACAGTCCCATACTTGTATGGTTTTAAATTCCAAAAACCATCCAAATCAACCAATTATTTCCATGGGGTTCGGCCATCCCAAGTGGCCGAACTCCATGTTCTAAATTTCCATCCTTTAAACCTTATAAACACACTTTACAACCTTACTTAATTCGGCCACAAAATGACCCAATTAACATGTGTATAAAGCAGCATGGCTTGACATGGTTTTTGACCTTTAAGAACATCAAATCCAATCCACATTTTTCATGGGGTTCAGCCCACCAAGATGGCCGAACCCAATGGCATATTTTATTATCCTTTTAAGCCATCTAATCCAAGTTTAGACCCATGACAAATTCGGCCATACATGACCAAATTATGTCATTCAAATTTATAACTTCAAGCTCTTTATTAAACTAAACACTTATGTAAAAACTTACCAATTTCCTTGCTTCTCTCCCCTTGTTTCTTTTTCTTTCCTTCTTCTTTAATCCCTTGCCGAAATGGTGCTGGATCAAATGGTGCAAACACCACTGCTGGTTCAGCCCAAAGATGGTGTTCTTGAGAGGGGAAGAGAGATGAGGATTTCCAAGAATTTTGGCAATGTAATTCGGCCAAATGAGTGGTCTAATCCTTTTGTTAAATCAGCCAAACCTCACTCCTTAATCCTCATAATTTCTTGTCAAAAACGATGGGATATTGAGTGCCCTCCAAGACACCCCTTCACCCAAACGTTGCAACCTTTCACCTTTAAACACATGCATCTCATGGGCGGAGATGATGCCGCCCAAGCTTGGTGTCCCTTGGCTTGGCCAAGGCACCTCTTCACTCTCAACGGCTGGGATTGGTTTGATTGAGAGTTGTGTGAGATTAGAACTCCTTTCCACTTCCTCTTGACTCACTTGACTCATGATCTTTTATTCCAACTCAACTCATCCAACTCAACCCACTTAATGCACCATATGTGAGTCAACTCATTTCTTAATTAAAACTCATTCCAAATCAATCCAACTCAAGCTGAACTAACTCACACTTGAGTTCAATTGAGGGCCCACACGGTCATCCATGGTCAACTTAGTCAACCCGACCCATTGGGTCCCCAATCAGCCCCTTGACCCGTTTTGACAACATGACCCATTAATGGGCTGATTTTGCCATTTTTAAATGGTTTTCACTTGTGTATCAAGCCTACCCATTCTTGCTCCTCTTGATTTACAATCAATTCAGCTTATCCCCATTAAATTTGGGCTCACCGAATGGTCTAATAAGTCCATTTGACCGATTGGGTCCAATTGGGCCCTTTGACCCATTTACCCATATTGACCCAATTTGATGTTCATTAGCCATCCAATCAAATTTGACATTTGTATTGTGCTCATAGGGTATTCATTTGAACAATGGGCCCCACTTTTTCCTTATTTACAATCACATTTATTGAATTCACCAATCCAGGGGCATTTTCGTAATTATTCCAATCATTGAGAATTCTTTGACCCAATTAACCATTTTGACCCAATTTGATGTACATTACCCATCCATTATAATTTGACCCTTATAATATGTTCATAGGATCTTAATTTGAACAATGGGCCCCACTATTTTCTCATTTAACATCATAATTATTAAATTCACCAAATCTAGGGGCATTTTCGTAATTACCCATTTCATTAAGAAATTAGGGTGTTACAGCCATTGGATGGCTGAACCATGTAGTTATAATGGCTAAAGAGTAGAGCCTAATGTGTATACAAATGATGGGATCATTGAGTAAGAGGACCACATGGCCGAACCCCAAAGATTATTTTGTGGGAGATTATGGTTTGATTTGAATTAAGGAATCATACATGATAATTTATAAGTGTAAGAAAATAATCAACCATTGTAGATGATGGAATATGGGATAAAAATCCATAGGATGTGGTTCGGCCATACCATATGGCTGAACCCCATCAATGATTATTTGATGGATTTGGGTTAAGTCATAATGGAATTAGAGATGATGAATGAAGGATCAAATTAAATGGTGAGGTTCGGTCAAGTTGTATGGCCGAACCCCACTAAGTTGGTTTAGATATGGTTAGTGGTGTTTAAGGAAAATTAAACAAAAGGTTATCCTAAATGGCATAAAGGTAATTATTGATGAATTGATCAAAGATGGAATGATCATAGGATTGGATGTATGGACCCAAACCAAAGTGGTATGGTTCGGCCATGTTGTATGGCCGAACCCTACCAAGGTATTTTTGTGGTATATGATGTTTAATAAGGATTAAATAAAAGAGAGATCAAATGAAAAGGGAGGTTAAATCCTAAGTTGATGAGGTTCGGCCATACCGGATGGCTTTTGGGTCTTAAGATGTGAATGGAAATTTAAAATGATAGTATGATTGACTTGCTGTTACATCACAAGGTAACGGAACGTGAACGGCATGCAAATCGTGAGCAAGTGACGCTTTAAGAAAGAACAAACACCGAAGCTAATCTTCGGTAGGTTTCCTACCTACTTGTAACCACAATTATGATTTGGTTTTATCATGGTTTTTATGAGATATGTTGTATTTGATATTATGTTTCAAATGTGGTTTTGAATGATGAGTTATGTATTTACAAATGATATACAATGCATTGACATCTCATGCATGGCATGGGGTGGTGGGAATGGAACAACATAATGATAAGTATCCTATCCAGAGGAAATGTGGATTACTCTGGATTAACTTAACATAAGCATCCTATCCAGAGGAAATGTGGATTACTCTGGATTAACTTGACATAAGCACCCTACCCAGAGGAAATGTGGATTACTCTGGTTTACCCATCCGGAGGAAATGAGGACTACTCCAGAATACCTTGATGTAAGAGTTTCTTGAGATAATGGCTATGTAGACTTGTGATGGGTAGGACTCATTACATGTGCATATACATAGCATTTGTTTTCAGATGTTTTATTGATTATCATTACTATGATATATATGCATGTTTTATATGCTAACCATGTGGCAGACCTGATCGGGAACCCACTGGGCGCGTTGATCTAACGCCCTAATTCTATCCTTAGAGGATAATGCAGGAACAAGGAAGGGGAAAGATAAGGTTGATGACCAGGAGGAGAGCCAAGCTTAAAAGCTTGATGTTGGAATGATTTTTATATTACTGTCTTATGAGTTACATTTTTATGGACATGTAATAAGTTGATACCTTTTCTATGGTTTGTTTATGATATTGACAATGGATGGTTGGATAAGTTATTTTAATAATTGAGACTTGTACTTGCTATCTAATCAGTTTATTTCCGCAATTGGTTTAGTTTATTCCGCATGACATTGTTTAGTTCCATGTGTGGTTTGTCTTTCATGGGTTTAGTCCATGCACACATGGGTGGCCAGTTAAGGGTCGGACTTGGGTAGTCCGGACTTAGCTCGCGTCGTGACGCCGCCCGCTCTCTTCCGGTGTTATTATATTGTTATTAAAGAAAAAAAAATTAGACTCTGATTTCTCGGAGAGGGCGGGGCGTTACAAGATATGTGGGATTTTTAAATTCACAATGATATGCTAGAATATTTAAAGAGGGACTTTTCTAATTAAATTGGATTTGCATATCTTAAGAAAATGTCCAAGTTTAAATAAGATTGTGCATGGCCGCATGGGAGAGGTACAATCCAAGAAAGAGGCGCAAGGCATTAGGGAATTGTCTAAATTTAAAGATTGCTTAGGCTATGAATAAAGTTATGCGCATAGTACTTTCTAATTAGAATTAAGGGAAGGTTTCTAATAAAAGAAAGAGGGAGGGGCGCATGGCTACAGAAGGCCGAATTATCTCTCTCTCTCTCTCTCTTTCAATTTTTGCTCACGGCATACACAAAGGAGAAGAAAAGTCAATCAGCAAGAGGTGTACTTGGCCAGCAAAAGGAAGGAAAAATATTGGAGGAGAAAGATCAAGCGAGGGAAGAACAAGTATCAATAGCGGAAACGGTTAGTAGTTTTGATGTTTGGTTTTAATAGAAAATAAGGGGTGACGTTCGGCCATGGTGTATGGCCGAACCCCACCAAGATATTGTTACAGATTTGAGGTTCTTAGACATGTTTTAATTTATGAGTTTGAGATTAAAAACCATGAAGGATGTTAGTGAATTTATTTGATTGAAATGGAAGAAGATTGGGTGATGATGTGATAATTTTGAATGGAAGGATAGACCATAGGGTTCGGCCATGATGAAGGGCCGAACCCCATGGAACAAACATTGATTTTTAAAGGAAAGTGTGGAAGAAAAGATGAATCATAGGGTTCGGCCATGTGCATGGCCAAACCCCATGTGAAAGGTCATTTATGAATTAATTTTAATAGATGTATGCTTGTTGGTTTTACATTCAAGAAGACCATGAAAGAATGATTAGATTAATGAATTTTAATGAAAGGATATGGGTCGGCCATTGCATGGCCGAACCATGATTTTGTTATGACAAAGATATTGATCAAAAGTAATGAAAAGAAGGGGTGAGGTTCGGCCATGGTGTATGGCCGAACCCCACCAAATATTTTATGGATTGGTGATTGATTTTAATGGATCTAAACTAATGGTCAAGATCATGAACCATAGGGTTCGGCCATGGTGTATGGCCGAGCCCCATGGGGTTGTTTCGGAATGGAGATAGTTTTGGTTGCTAATTATGGAAAAAGTTGCTAAAATTAGAAAGCATCAAAGTATGGAAAGAGTTGCTAAAAGTAGAAAGCATCCAAGTATGGAAAGAGTTGCTAAAAGTAGAAAGCATCCAAGTATGGAAAGAGTTACTAAAATTAGAAAGCATCCAAGTATGGAAAGGGTTGTTAAACTTGGAAGGCATCCAATAATGGAAAGATGGTTTCTAAAATAGGAAACTTTCTAAGTATGGATTATTAATGTTGTACACCATAGGGTTCGGCCAAGGTGTATGGCCGAACCCCATGGACCAAATTAAGGGATGATATGGCATTTAAGTCATGGTTAATGGCTGATTTATGAATCGAATTATGAACCTATTTTATGAGTTTAGATTGATGTATTAAGGAACAAAAGGTTGGAAATAATTAGGCCAATGGCAAAGCTGTAATTACATGCCAAAGTGAGGGATCATGGGTTCGGCCATGGTGCATGACCGAACCCCATGAGGTGTATTTATGGACCTGATTTGGTTAAGGAAATTTTATAGGTTCTAGTTATGGAAAATTTAAATGAATGAGGGAAACAATGGTAATTTTGTAAATGTATGGAAATATGGGACATAGGGTTCGGCCATGGTGTATGGCCGAACCCCATGATTTAATTATTGGACTATGTGATTGGATTCAAGAAGTATGAATGGATTATTTTGGAAACAAGCAAAGAAAGTGACTATGGTTATGTACAATGGCATTATGGTAATTAATTGAATTAATGGACCACGGGTTCGGCCATGGTGTATGGCCGAACCCCATGGGGTTTTGTATATGGACTTAAAACCTTAAAAATCAAGTGGGACTTGGTTATGGTTAATTATTGTGTTATAAGGTAACGGGATCTCACACGACGTTTACGATCATGAGCGGTTACCGGAGGAAGGACGCAAGCACACGTTAGCGGTCTTTGGTAGGATTCCACCTCTTTGAAACCATGGGTTTATGTACACTTATTTTACCTTATGTTTGATGAAAATATGTTTCAAAGGATATGCTTTATTATGAATTTCAAATGCTATGTTTTAATTGTATAAATAGCATGTGTTGATATATGTTTCAAAAGGTGATTTTAAATGCTATGTTTATGTTATAAAATAACATGTGTTTCATTGGCATCTCATGCATGACATGGGGTAGAGGATTTGTAATCGGAGGGGTCACACTCCGTCGGGGTGTCCGAAAAACCTATGTGCGGTACCTTGATGTGATTTCCGTCAAGAAGATTTCGGAGGGTCCACACTCTGCCAGGGCGTCCTGAAGACCTATGTGGTGGGTACATTTATGTACATATGATGGGTGGGACTCATTGCATAAGTCATCATTGCATGGCATGGTTTTACCTGGTTTTATATATATTGTTATAATATATATTTTGTACTAACCACGTGTTAGCCATAACTGAAATACCTACTGGGCGCGTTGTTCTAACGCCCTACTTCTACCCTATTTGATAATACAGGTAATCAGGAGAACGAGGAACGCAAGGCGGGCCAGGCTCAGGAGCTTAGATGATTTATTTTATATGTTTTGAATAAAGTTACTTATGGACTTGTAATTGAGTAACTAGTTTCGGAATGTAATAAATTAGATGGTCGGATGTTTAGTTTGATGATTATGACGTTTTAATAATGATTAATGACTTGACGTACTTTGCTATCTGATTGGAATAGAACGTGGTTCTATTATGTTTATGCAATTTTTGATGCTATGATTCCGCATGTTATGATTTTATTCCATATGTTGATATTGCTATGTGTGAACCATTTTTCATGGACTTGGTCCATGCACACATAGGGTTGGCCAGTTAAGGGTCGGACTTTGGAAGTTCGGACTTAGCTCGCGTCGTGACGTCCCGCGCTCTACACTCTACTCTGTTATAAATATATATATATATATATATATATATATATATATATATATATATATATATATATATATATATATATATATATATACTCTAAATTTACAGGAAGAAACGAGTGAAAAAGGGCGGGCCGTCACATGGATCATGGGTTCGGCCATGTTGTATGGCCGAACCCCATGGAGAGTCGTTGGTGGACTTAGATGTTTTTGGGACCATGAAGATGACGGGGAATGTTGGTAAGTTTTGTAATAGCCCGAATTTTTAAATCAATATATATATATATATATATATATATGGTAATTATTTGTTTTAATAATGGAAAAATGGGAACTTTGATGTCATGAATATTAAATGGATCATAATTTGGACAAAGGCCCAAGCATGGTCCAATGGACCATGGATTTGATAGGATCCATCAAAAGGATCAGTGATGGTCAAAGTGGGCCCGATAACCGTGTGGGACCCAACGGATCAAATTGATTCAAACTCCAAGGAAAAAGGTGGGGCCAACCATCATGGTTGACTTGGTCAACCATGGATGAGTCAAAATGGAATTAAAGAGGACCCAAGTAAATAAAGTTAATTTAATTAATATAAAACACCTAAGTTTAGTCTTGAATAGACCAAGGGACATAATCAAGTGGGGTCCACCCCACCTCATTAAGTGAGGTGGCGGGTTGACTAAGATTTGGTGGGGCCGGCCACCATGGTTGACTTGGTCAACCATGGTGAATACATGAAAGATTTGAAGGGAATTAAATAGGAATTAAATTATTAAATTAAAGGGGCTAAGTTAAGAAAGAAATTAAATAATGGGGTGAGTCAAGATGGTTTCCCAACTTAATTGACTCACCAAACTCATTGGAATGAGTTGTGACTCAAACCCTCCCAACCACCTCCACTAAAGGGGACAATGGCCCTAAAAATGGGGGCATGCAAGCCCATACCTCCCTCCATGCTTGGTTGGTGGAGGGAGTCAAACAAATCATGACACCCATCTCTCTCTCACTCTCTTCGTCTCCTCTCCAAACCGTCCTCCCTCTCTTCCAAAGAAAACACTAAAGAGAAAAGAAGAGAAAGGAACTTAGAAAGAAGGGAAGAAGAAGCTAAGAGTTGGCCGATCACCCAAGACCCAAGCTTGAAATATTGTCTTCATCTCCTCTTTCTCTCTCTCTCTCTCTCCCTCAAAAATCTAACCCTACCATTAGCGGAATCAAAACCCTGGTAATCTTATCCCGATCAAACTCACCACTGGCCGAGTATCAAGAAGAAAGAAGAAGAAGAAAGGGAAATAATAAGGAACAAGAGGAGCAAGAGACAACCGGGAGAGCCACGGGTTGTAAGTATCTCTAAACAAGATATTAAGTTTCGTAATGGTTAAAAATGGAATATTTTAAGAGAAATCGCGAAGGAAGGAAGTCCAAAACATGCAATGGAAAGGACTGACGAAACAATCAGTCGACTGAATCAATGATTCAGTCGACTGAACAGATAATGAACGAACCAGAAACGAAGTTCTGGGAGTTTCAGCCGACTGAATCAGGGATTCAGTCGACTGAACTGACAATGGACGAATCAGAAACGAGCTTCTGGGAGTTTCAGCCGACTGAACTAGAGTTTCAGTCGACTGAACTAATGGTGGCTGAAAACAGAAGGAGTTTCTGGGAGTTTCAGCCGACTGAATCTTATGATTCAGTCGACTGAACACAAACGTCTAAGACAAGAAAAGGGTTCTGGAAGTTTCAGGCGACTGAATATATGATTCAGTCGACTGAAGGATTGCTTATTAAACACGTAAACGGATGGTTGATAGTTCAGCCTGACTGAATGTGTATTTCAGTCGACTGAAAATAAACTGGCAAGACAAACAGACGATCTGATTCAAAATCAGCCGACTGAATCTGTGATTCAGTCGACTGAAAGAGTATGAACCATGTTTCAGCCGACTGAATGTATATTTCAGTCGACTGAAACTGAACTGGTGAGACAAACAGACAATCTGATTCAAAATCACAGATTCAGTCAACTGAACTCATGATTCAGTCGACTGAACTCTTAGTTCAGTCGACTGAATTGAAATGTATAGTTTTTAAATATTTTCTAAGACACTACCAATCCGATAAGATAAATGGAGATGATATTAAATTAAAGGGACTGATTTTAATGATCCTATGACATGATTGGTAAGTCATTAATGAATCCACGTGTATAGATCAGTTATGGATTGAATTATATACGTGTTGAAATTAATGGAAAAAAAAAGAGGCCAAGATAAGGGCTGGTTATAGTAATCTTATAATGTGGTTAAAGATCACTAATGAACATAGGTTTATGATCAGTTAGAGACTTAATCGTGGATAAGATATAGACTAACTTGGGAAATGTATAATAAGGTATTGGCACATCGTAACTGGTACGCGAATGGGGACCCGAATTATCGGACGAGAACGAAAAAGGACGTTATCAGTATTTGGTAGGATTCCTACCCTTTTGTAAGCGATGGCTATATGATGGTATTTTAAATTATTTTGGTTTGGCTTATGATGGATTTATGATATGATTTATCTTATGACGAGTTTTAAGTTATGAATCATACGGATTATATTTTAACATTATGCACTATATGGCTATGTATGGTATATCAAAATTATGGTTTATCTACATATACTACATAGCATAATGCACTACATCTCATGCATGGCATGGGCGGAAAAAAATAAACAAACCGGAGTCCATGCTCCATCGGGGCGACCGAGAACAGACATGGGGACATTGATATGGTATCACTGGAGTCCATGCTCCGTCGGGGCGACCGAGAACAGACATGGGGACATTGATATGGTATCACCGGAGTCCATGCTCCTTCGGGGCGACCGAGAACAGACATGGGGACATTGATATGGTATTCACCGGAGTCCATGCTCCGTCGGGGCGACCGAGAAGCAAGCATGGGGACACCTTGATGAGGATTTGCTGTCAAGGGGAATAAGATATTTCATGATGATGTAGATGATGGGTGGGACACATGACATAAGCACCCATGACATAGCATTCATCACATACTTGTTTTGTTATATGTTATTTTATCGATATGTGTATTATCACTAATCCATGTGCTAGCCCTACTCGGAGTCCTACTGGGCGCGTTGACTAACGCCCTACTTCCACCCTAGCTGGTGATACAGGAGACGGAGGAAACAGTGGACGTGACGGGAGTCAGGCCTAGGGGCGTGGGGAAGCGGCTACTTTGCTATCAAAGTTTTAGTTTGGAAATGTTGTAACTCAAGTAGCTTAGCTTGTGGAACTGTAATAATTTTGGATTTATTACTATGGTCTGGATTAAACTCTGTATGTTAACATTTTGATGACATAACCATGAACATGGGGGTATTTTGGTAATTTAATGTGGTATCTTGGTAATTTAATGTGGTATCTTCCCTTCTATCTAAAAACGGTAAGATACTATCTAGTATAATGTTCCGCGAGCTTACTTCCTACGCGTGAACCGTACTCGTGGACTTCGTACTGCGCACGCGTAGGGTTGGCCAATTAAGGGCCCGGCTTTATGAGTCCGGACTTAACTCGCGTCGTGACGTCCGCGCCGTTGTCACTTTGATCTAATTCAAAAAAAAATAGACTCTGAAATATGGTGAAAATGGGCGGGCGTTACAAGTTTAATAAGTTTAAATGTGGTTAATGATGATGATCTAAATGTATGATTAAACCCCCTCTTGGAGGGACTTTGTTATGGGTTTAAATATGGTAAATGATTTAAGAGGGGATGAAAAATAAGACATCATGAGTTCGGCCATAGTGTATGGTTGAACTCCATGACCCATTTTATGAACCCTTTTTATGGGTTAAGTATGGATCTATGCATGTTTAAAATGAATGGGTATTAAGTTAAGGAAATTGATGATTTATAATGGTTTTTATGTCATGATTAATGAGTCATTGATGGATCCATGTTTATGGATCAGTTATGGATATGGATATGCATCAATGAAAGGTGATTAACCATGGAAGGAATGAATGGCAAAAATGTAAATATGGCCAAAAATGAAAGACCATGGGTTCGGCCATAGTGTAAGGCCGAACCCCATGGGGAGGTTTTTGGGACTTAGGGTTCCGTTAATGCTAAATGTGTTGGATTAATGAACCCAAGGGTGGCTGATTTTAGAACCACATGATTAAAATAATCTATGGATTAAAAAGGGACCCAAAACCTAGAAAGTAAGGTTCGGCCATGTTGCATGGCCGAACCCACTAAGGCATGTATGATGGACTTAGGCATGGCTGAAACATTGGGCTGATTTGTTGATGTGTAATAAGGTAACAGGATCTAGCAAGCGGTGTGCGATCGGTAATCGATTTTTGGACGAAAACACAAGGACCCGGTATTTAGACATTGGCAGGATTCCTACCTCATTGAAAGCCATGGATTATGTGTATATGAATGTTTTACTTGAATTATTTTGGTATCAAATTATGTCTTAATGATGGGATTTTAATGCTATGGTTTGTATTATCACATGGCTGTTTACACTATACATCTCATGCATGGCATGGGAGGGATGATTTGTAACCGGAGATCCACACTCCGTCGGGGCGTCCGTAAGACATTTGTGGAGGATATCTTGATGTGCTATGTATGATTGATTTGTAACCGGAGATCCACACTCTGTCGGGGCGTCCGTAAGGCATTTGTGGAGGGTACCTTGATGTGCATTTTCCACCAAGAGGGACATTATGTAATGCTGATATGGATGATGGGTGGGACTCATGGCATATGACTCCCATGGCATGGCGTTTACTTGCATGGTTTTGATATACTTATATCTATGTGTTTTGTTTATACTAATCCATGCGTTGACCCTACTCGGAGTACCTACTAGGGTGCGTTGTCTAACGCCCTACTTCCACCTTAGATGATGACGCAGGAAATGGAGGAAGTGAAGGATATGATCGGAGCCAAGCGTAGGAGCTTGGAGGATCTAGATTGATTTATTTAAGTTTTATTCACGGTTATGTAATTTGAGTAACTTACCTCGTTGGACTGTAATAACTTAGACTATTGCTATGGTTTGGACTTTTATTTTGGACATTTTAAGTTGAGGTATTTATTATTTAAGTGATGCAATTCCTTTCTTTCTAAAATTGGTAGGATAGTCTCTATTATAATTCCGCATTAAGTTTACATTCCGCAAGCTTACTTTCTACGTGTGAACCGTTCTCGTGGACTTAGTTCTATGCACAAGTAGGGTTAGTCAGTTAAGGGCCGGGCTTTGGAAGCTCGGATTTAACTCGCGTCGTGACGTCCCGCTCTCTTGTCACTCTTATTTCAAAAAAAAAAAAAGTATACTTTGATTTTTGGCTAGTGAAAAAGGGGCGGGGCGTTACAAGCCAAAGGGTGTAGGTTTGAGAGAGAGAGAGAGAGCTTGAGATCAAAAACTATTCTAAGTCCTTTGTCTTTGAGAGTGGTCGGCCTCGAGTGAGAGAGGGAGAGAGTGAGATAAAACAAGGGATTCTCCTTGCTGCCCAATGTAAATTAGCCAAGGGTGGTGTCCTTTGGTTGATACCCCTTGGTAACTCCCATGACCTTTCATCTCCACATTGATACTTACTTTGGGGGTTTCATCCCATGAGATGAAACTCTCAATCTTATGCCCCTTGGGCTTCCATGTTCCAACGTGTAGCTGTGTAACAACACAATTCTCCAACTTCCTCATCTTTGATCAATGAGGGTCGGCCAAAGATGGTGTCCTTTGGTGATACCCCTTTGTAACCACCATGCACCTTCACCTCCCTCATCAATGATCTATTTGGAGTTTCATCCCATGAGATGAAACTCCCATTTCCAACGTGTATGCCTTGTGTAGGCTTGTGTAACCACCACAAAACCCTCCAACTCCCTCATAATGGTGGTGTCCATTGAGATGGAACTCTCCATCTTCCAACTCCACTCATTAAATTCAACTCAACTTAAATGAACTCATTTTCCAACTCAAGCATTTGAACTCACATTAATAAATTCTCAACTCATGTGAATTCATTTTCCAACTCAAGTACTATTTATCCCAGTTGAGCTCATTCATTAACTCAACTCTATTGAACTCACCCATGGTTGACCAAGTCAACCATGGCTTAGCCGACTATGAACCATATAGTATTTAGGGTCCCACTTAGCCATTTCATTTACATGCCACCTCACTTGATGAGGTGGATCTTATGTTATCTTGATTGGTTATTAGACCCAATTATCAAACCTTGCCCATTTACTTCTAACTAGCTCATATATGATCCATTAGGTCCCAATTGGACTTTTGACCCAATTGACAACCTTGACCCAATTAAATAAATATCACCCATTTATTTCAATTGAACCATATCCACAATCCATTGGGTCTAATTGGGCAATTGACCCAACACTTACCCATCTAAGGTCCATATCCATTAATTCATAATATAAATGGGCAATTTCCATATATATTCATAACTTGAAAATACGGGGTGTTACAATATAACCCTCTTTTTAAAATTTTCGTCCTGAAAATCGAGCGAAATAGGGTTTCAAACGGATTACATAAGTAGTTCAGGGTGAGCTGTTCTCATTTCCGATTCAAGTTCCCAAGTGGTTTCCTCATTACCATGTCGATCTCATACCACCTTGACGAACTGAATCGCTCGGTTCTGTAACACCCTTTGTTCTCTCTCATGTTATATCTTTTTTCTCGTGAACCCATTTGTGATCTCATATAGATCAATGTACTCTGTTTCACTCTACCTTCTACCAAGATATTTTTCATACGTACTCACTCAATATGTTCATTCGTCTACTATCTGTGTGAGGTTAGTTATGACCTTGCCTCTCATTGAAAATTTGTTAGTGAGGTAGCCTGCCAATGCGAGCCTATGCTCAAGGCTTCCGCTAATTCCATTTTAACTAGGTTTCTAGCTACACTATCTTGGAACTCCATCGGCTAGCTACAGAGTCAGCTGGCCAATCTAACTCGGCAGCCTCCCATAACTTCCCATTCGAGTTTCACTAGACTCTTATCTTTTCCACTAAGTACATTTCCAAAATTTAAGCATATCTTCACTTGCACATAAGTCACTATGTGACTAACACCTTTTGTTCAAAACTTCTACGATACTGAGTATCTCTTAACACTAACTTTCCTGTGATTCAAGTTGTAATACGACTAACAACTTTTTCTTATAACGTGGGATGTAGATCGAAACATGTCCCAATCATTAGAACAATACGTCATCTATGGGACCAACAGGTCCATCACACTACCAACATGTCTACCATGGTACTGATACCCAGCATCAATCCAAACCACTATGGGAACCATCATCCACGGTTATACACATCTATCCCTGGTATCACTCTATCAGTGAATATCATTTATCCATGGCTAATAACCATCCATGAATATAATCCTTCCATGGGCATAATCCATCCTTGGGCATAATTAATCCAGGGCACATCATCTACCATGAGATATTATATCCGTAGGATCAACACTCGAATGAATCACTACGTGATTGTGGCAACAATATCAAATCATAAATATACGCCGACCCCTAGCAAGACTTAGGGCCCATGACTTACTAAGCGGAAGACCCACTTCCAACATGATCAAGTCTACCCCGCCCCTGCATCCCTTCACCCCAAGGGTGATTCAGTCAAGCTCTAAAGCGGTCGAACCACGTCTAACGAAGCTAGCACCACCCCCATGGGGTAAAGTAGTATCTAGCTCTGCGCATCATGCACATCCAGTGTACGAAATAGCTGTGAGAGCGCCCTCCAGCGCGTAGCATGTGAGGGACCCACTCCTCAACTGCAACCCTACAGGACCAATCTCCGTATGTTCATATCGAGGCTCCCCCAGTCTCACGGCTACTCTAAGCCTTACTCATGGAATCTATATACTTATCTCATCAATATCAAGTGAGAGACGCACCCATACCACGTCTCAATATAATCAAGTGACCTTGTCACCTACATCTCGTGCCAAAGTCCTCATAAACTCTTAAGTTTGCATATTCTACTATAAATCGTTCGAACTTCCATCACAATACAAGGGTTGGTAGGGTTAGAACAAACCCTTCAAAGAACAAAATGTACCCACCACCCTTACAAAATCTCCCATTTTTTCTGACTTTTTCTTACCATTTCTTAGCCTAACCTTCCGTAGAAGACCATGATCATCACCAAAGTCGAAATAGTTGTCAGGGCATGTCGTCGATGTGTGCCCCAACACTCCACAAGTCAGACAGGGTATTATTCTCGGTCCCCCATTGTAAGGACAGTTAGTCATCTCCTTCTCGTGCTCGTGAAGTCCACAAACAGGGCAAATAACCTCAAGGGGGTAGGGGCAGAAAGTACAGTTGTGCCCCTCCTGGTTGTATAATTCGTACATATACCCGGGAGAGCCTATCTCCCCTACGGATTCTCCTATCATTGGGATATCTCCCATATTCTCTTTTGGAAAAGGGACTAGAATCACTTCGACATCCTCAGGTGATCCTACCTGGACGTCTACGTTAATTCCCACAGCGTAGACTAGTCTGCTAGATAATGCACATCAAGGTACCCCACAGTTGCCTTACGGACGCCCTGATGGAGTCTGGTCTCCGGTTACATATCATCCCTCCCATGCCATGCATGAGATGCAAATGTCCACATGCTATGTAATTATACAAATCATAGCATTTAAAATCCCATACTTGAAAACATATCACTTATACAAAATAACTCATCAAAATAGGAATTAAAACCATCATACATATCCCATGGTATCAATGAGGTAGGAATCCTACCTATGACCACTAGTGTGTCCTTGTGTTTTTGTCCGAAACCACTCACTGATCTCGTCAAGCCGATCGTACACCACTTGTGAGATCCCGTTACCTTATTACATATCAATTAATCAAATCTATGTTCCATTTGATTTCTCACCATGTTTAAGTCCATAAACACACCTTAGTGGGTTTCGGCCATACAACATGGCCGAACCTCACTCACATGGTTTTGGTCCCTCTTTTTGATCCTTGATCATTCTAACCATTGTGGGTCCAAGATCATTCCATCTTTGATTCATTAAACCTAACACATATAAGTTAATCATTTAACCTTAATAACACCATAAGTCCACAAACACATTCCCCATGGGGTTCGGCCATACACCATGGCTGAACCCATAGTCCATCATTTTCACCCATATTTACCTCTTTGCCATTCATCTTTCCATGGCTACTCACTTAGCTTATATTTACATGACATAAGTCCCAAAACCATTCCATTAGTTTTACATTAATGGAAGCCCTAAATCCATAAAACATTTTCTATGATTCAATCATTCACTTCGGCCATTTATGCATGTCTAAAACCAAAACATGATCCATGGGGTTCGGCCATACACCATGGCCGAACCCATGGTCCTTTAATTTCACCATTTGGCCAATCTTTCCTTCCATAGGTAATCACCTAATTTACTTACCCATACTTAGATCCATACATGATCCATAACCAAACATAGATCCATAAATGAATCCTCCATTTCCTAGCTTAATCATTAATTCATTTAAACATGTATAAATCTCCACATGACCCATGAAAATGGTCCATAGGGTTAGGCCATATACCATGGCCGAACCCATGATGTCTCAGTTCCATGTTCTCCACTAAATCAATTACAATATTTAACTCCATAAACCAAGGTCCCTCCATGGGGGTTTAACCATACACTTAGGTTCATCCTTTTGGATCATCATTAACCACATTTAAAATCAATTAAGATTACTATCATTCCCCCATCATCTTCATGGTCCAAGAATGTAACGGCCCGCCCTTTTTCACTCTAAGCTTTCCGTAAATCAGAGTCTATTTTTTCTTAAAAAAATATAACAGAGTGAGCAAGAGCGGGACATCACGAAGCGAGCTAAGTACGAACTTCTAAAGTCCGACCCTTAACTGGCCAACCCTATGTATGAATGGACTAAGTCCATGAAAAAGGTTCACACATAGCAATATAAACATGCGGAATTAAATCATAACTGCGGATTTATAATAGAATCTAATTCTATTCCATTTTAGATAGCAAAGTACGCTAAGTCTTTAATCATTATTAACATAACATAATTATCCAAATCAACATCCAACCATAGTAAATTATCTAAATTATTACATGTTCGAAATCTAGTTACTCAAATTACAAGTACATGAGTAACTTAATCAAAATATAAACTAAAAGCATCCAAGCTCTTATGTTTGGCCCGTTTCGCATTCATCGTTCTCCTTATTTCCTGTATCATCCACTAGGGTAGAAGTAGGGTGTTAGAACAACGCGCCTAGTAGGTATTCCAATTAGGGCCAACACATGGTTAGTACAAAACATATATAATAATATCATAATGTCAAAAATCATATAAACCATGCCATGTCATGATGTCAAATGCAATAAGTCCCACCCATCACAAATACATATAAGTACCCCCACATAGGTCTTTCGGATGCCCCGACGGAGTGTGGCCCCTTTGGTTTCTTCTTGGTGGAAAAGCACATCATGGTATCCCACATAGGTTTTTCGGACGCCCCGACGGAGTGTGGCCCCTCCGATTACATATCCTTCACCCAATGCTATGCATGAGATGCCAATGAAACACATGTTATTTTATCATATAAACATAGCATTAAAACTCACATTTTGAAACGATATCTTCTACAACATAATTCATCAAAATAAGATAAAAACATTGCACATAAACCCATGGTTTCAAAGAGGTGGAATCTATGAAAGACCACTAACGTGTCCTTGCCCTTTCGTCTGGTAACCGCTCATGATCGTACACACCTTGTGAGGTCCCGTTACCTTATAATATATTAATCAATTAAAACCATGTCCCATTTGATTTACAATAATGTCCAAGTCCATAAACCCAACATGTGGGGTTCGGCCATACACCATGGCCGAACCTCACCCCTTTTGTTTTAGTTTCCTTTTTGCTCATTTAACTTAAGTACAAGATCATATCACTTCCCATTCATTTAATCCAACATACATAACCCTAAGACCACCAAACATTCTTCATGGGGTTCGGCCACACACCATGGCCGAACCCATGGTCTATCATTTTCACACTTATTTACATAATTGCCATTGTTCAAATACATAATCAAAACATTCCTCATGGGGTTCGGCCATGGTAGCCTATATTACAATATTGCCATTACCTCCAACAACTTATGTTTAGGTTCCATAAATTTAGACATTACATACATGAATCCACCAATGATCCACAACCATAGAACCATAAATAAAACCCTCCACAAACGATCCATTAACAATGACATAAACACACAAATTGTAATGACCCGGAATTTGTGAATCAGTATATCTGTGGTTATTATTTATTTTAATGATGGAAATTGAGAATTTTAATGGAATAAATGTCAAGTGAATCAAAATTTGGGCAAAGGCCCAAGTATGGTCCAATGGACCATGGGTTGGATGAAATTCATTTAATTGGTCAATAATGATTAATGTAATGGCCCAGAATTTGTAAATCAAAATATATGTGGTTATTGTTTGTTTTAATGGTGGAAATTGGAAATCTAATGGAATAGAGGGTAAATGCATCAAGATATGGACAAAGGCCCAACTAGGGCCCAATGGACTATGGATTGGATTTAAGTTTACTTAAAGGGTCAAAGATGGCCAAATGGGCCAAGGATGGTCAAATTGGGCCCAATACCCATTTGGGACCCAATGGATCAAGATGAGTAAGCTTTAAGGTAAATGGGTAAAATGAAAATGTAATTGGGCCATGGGCCCAATGGTGATCCAATTGGAATGTATGGAATGGATTTAAATCACCTAAGTTAATTTGAATTAAGCCAAGGTGATGTGGCCAAGTGGGACCCACCTCCACCTCATCAAGTGAGGTGGCGGGTGGACCAAGAATTGGTGGGGCCGGCTACCATGGTTGACCAAGTCAACCATGGGTGGATTTCATAGAGGGAATTTAAAGGAATTAAGTAAATGAGAATTAAATTAACCTAATTATCTAATTAATTAAATGTTTAAATAATCATAAAGGTGGTCAAAGGGGTCAAAGAGGGGAGACCAAAACAATCCTACCTTCAAACACCAAAAACGTTGGGACTTGATGGTGGTTGAGTCATAAAGCATAAAGCATGATAAAGATCTTGTGTGGTTGGTGGGAAATAAATGGTTAAGTTATCTAATTAATTAAATGGTTAAGTTATCCAAGTGGTGGTCAAATGGTCAATGGAAGACCAAAACCACCCATTGCAAAAAGAAAAAAAAAAAACGTTGGCTAAGGTGTTGGGGTCAAAAAGCAAGATAAAGATCTCATGGGTCGGTGGGAGGAATTAATTACTCCACCCAATTGAGATAAACCTTATCTCTTTTACCCATTTTGTCCATCGATGCTCTTTCACTCTCATTTTATGTTTCCCATCTTGCTCTCCACCACCGTCCCACACTCCAAGAAGAGAAGAAGAAAATTAAGAAAGGAAGAGGAGAAGAGAAGAAAGAAGAGAAGAGGTGCAAGCATGGTCCACCATTCTAAGGTCAAGATCTACCATCTTCTTCACATCATCTCCTCCTTTCCCTCTCTCAATTCAAACCCTATTATGGCCGATCCTAAGATTGGAGGTTGTCACCATTGATCAAGCATCCTAGCCGATCAAACAAGGAGAGGAAGGAGAAAGGAGGCTAAGGAAGCCGACGGGAGTGGCAAAAGTCGGAGGAGGAATCGGATTGTAAGTATTTTCTTAAACAAGAAATTTTGGATTTTTAGGGTTTAAGATTTGGGATTCATTTTGTAAATTTGATGGTGGCCAAATGATCATAGGCTTTGGACTTTAAATCCATCAAATGGAAGGATGGAGAGTGGACAACACCTTAATGGGTAAATTAGGGTTAGGGAATGGAAAAATAAATGGATTAAGGATATAATGGATTTAAATTATTTAAGCATGGGATTATGTAAAAATGGAAGCATGGAGAATGTTTATGATTGTTAGGGTTTTTAATGATTGAATGTAGTAATTTTTAAAGGAATTGTAATGGGATTTTTAGGTTTAAAATCATGGAAGAATGATTTGGAATTTTGGGGTTTTAATGATTAAATGTGATGATAATTTTAAAGGGGTTTAAATGAGGAAATGCATGGGAGATGTGAATGATGTTAATGACCTCAAAAATGTAGGTGTTTAAGTGAATTATTAGGGTTTATAAATAATGGAAGCCATGGAGGATGATTTAGGGTTTTAAGATTTTAATGGTTAAATGTAGGTAATTAAGGATCTTTAATGGAGTTTTTAGGGTTATGTGTTTGTAAATTTAAATGGGTTTGGAAGGATGGAAGGTATGGAATAATGTACTAATAAATTGGAGGCTTAAAAGGGGTCAAAGGTTTGTAAATTTTAAGGGGTCTTTAGTGAAGGAAATCATGGAAGGTGGCTAAGTGATTTCAATGGGGAGATTGGGATGAATTTGGAGTTTTGGAACCATGAAAAAAATAAATGGGAGTTATGGTTAAACTAATGGACCAAAATGTATCTCATGATGATTAAGGAAGGATGATTTAAATGTATGAGTTAAAATCCCTCATAGTTGGACTTATGTGTGTGTTTAAATTAATGGGGAATAGGTCATGATTAAAGGGGTCATTAATGGACTCAAAAATGTATCAAGTGATGATCAAAATTGATGATTTAAATTGTATGATGTAAACCTCCTCATGGGAGGGCTTATTATGGATCTAAATGTGGTGAAAAAGACCCAAGGAAAAATGGGGATTAGGTTGAATTAAAGGGGCTGATTTTAATAAAACCCATGACCCATTTGTGGGTAAACTTATGGATAAATTTTGGTATGATGTATGTGAGAAATGAATGAGGATTAGAGTGTTTAAATGGCTAATTTCTGTAACACCCCGCCCTTTTCACTCTAATTTTTCAGAGTTTTTTTTTTTTTTTTAAATATAATAATAATCAACAAGTGATCGGGGCGGAATGTCACGACGCGAGTTAAGTTCGGATCTCTAAATCCGACCCTTAACTGGCCAAGCCCATGTGCGTATGAACTAAGTCCATAAAACTGATCCGCACATGGTACATATATAACTAGCGGAAGTAATTTCGTCTAAATCTAACTGAGGTTATAATAGATCCTATGACTAATCCAACTTTCCATTCTTAGATAGCAAAGTACCTTATTTATTCTCCAAAATTATTATATAACCTTAGTCTACTATTCATTCCAAACCATTCAAATAAATCCAACCATAGCATCTACTTAACTACTTATTACATGCCAACATCTAATTAACAAATTACATTGTCCAAATAGATCAAATAACAAGTCCATAAATAATCCATTCATAGTCCATTCCAATCATTCAAACCGCCCAAGTTTCCGTACTTGGTCCTCTTCTCCAACCACGTTCTTTCCTTTCCCTGCATCATCCACTAAGGATATAGATAGGGCGTTAGATCAACGTGCCCAGTAGAGTTTCCGAATAGGGCTACCACTTGGTTAGTCAAACATACAAATAATATAATGATAGTACATGTGTAACAAAATTCAATAAAAACATGCTATGTATGAAATGAACATGTAATGAGTCCCACCCATCACCATTCAACATAGACATCACTTGACGGGATTCTCATCGTCAAGGTAACCCACAGTGGTCTTTCGGACGCCCCGACGGAGTGTGGCCTCCGGATTCCTCCTGATGGGATTCTCATCATCAGGGTACCCCACAATGGTCTTTCGGACGCCCCGACGGAGTGTGGCCTCCGGTTACTACACCATCATCCCATGCCATGCATGAGATGTCTATGCAAACATGCCATTTGTAAATATAACATTTGATTCAAATAACTTATTCAAATAAACATAAAACAGCAAATAAGTTATGTGGTTACAACAAGGTAGGAAACCTACAATAGTTTACTTTGTTCGACCCTTCCTTTGGACCGTCTTCCGATCACGGCTTGCTCACCGTTCTAAAAATCCGAATACCCTATGTACATGGCAGCAAGTTAATCATTTATCCACCTAATTTCCAGCAAAGCTTAATGTTCCAAGAACCACCTAGTGGGGTTCGGCCAAAGCCATAGCCGATCCTCATCCATTAAAACTTTGGTCATTTATTTAATTAAAACCTATCTAATTACCCAAACTTCTAAATGAACCTTGGTAGGGTTCGGCCATACATTATGGCTGAACCTTACCACTTTGGTTTTAGCCCATTTATCCCATCATATGATCATTTTATTTTTGATCATTTCAGCCATAATTACGATTGTGCCATTGAGACCAACTTTTGCTTTAAATTAGCTAACTTCCATCACCTAACATAAAACCATCTTTAGTGGGGTTCGGCCATACACACGGCTGAACCTTACCACTTAATTTGATCCTTCTTAAACCTTCCATATCTTCATATAAACTAACCATTAAGTCCCACAATTACCATTAGTGGGGTTCGGCCATACACATGGCCGAACCTCACCAATGTGATTTTTATCCCCAATTTCCATCATTCATGTTGGCTGATTACTTACCCATATTAACTCCATAAACAACATATATTACTCTTAAATCAAAGCATATAAATAATACCTAATGTCCATCATAAACTTAACCCAATTATTCCACAAAACAGTCCATGGGTTTTCATGGTTTCCATGGTTTCCATGGGGTTCTCAACATGAAAACCAACATCATTTTACATGGGGTTCGGCCCTCTATGATGGCTAAACCCAATGATTACGTTTACTGTTTTTAAACCTTAATTAATCATGTAATAACAGTATATTAAAATCAGGTTTTTACCCTTCATACAACCATCCTAAAATTAGCCCAATTTCATAGGGTTCGGCCATGCTCATTGGCCGAACACCATGAAATTGATTTTGAAAATTTAACCCTTTATCTTGGGTCTGAAACCAGCACCCAAATCCATGTTTTTAACCATTCTAAAACATGTATTTACATCTTAAATCAAAACCCAAATCCATCCTCAAAACAGTCCATGGGGTTCGGCCATACACATGGCCGAACCCTATGGTTCTCTTAATGGAACTCCACCCATATTTATCTATGAAATTAATCAGCAAATTAACATAAGTTAAATATGGTTCAGTCATGTCATATCTACTCCAAAACAGTAAGCTTAATTCCATATAAAAATCTTTAAAAAGCCTCACTCAAAAATATGAATTTTTGTCTTTCAAAGACCATAGAATTCATCAAGTTCTCTCATGGGGTTCGGCCATCCAAAGGGCCGAACCCTATGTCCATATATTTTTTTTATCTCATTCATAAGCTTCCATCAAATATCTAACCCTGGTTAGATTCGGCCATCCAATGGCCGGATCATAATTCTTATTTAAAGATAGTTTATCGAAAACCTACCGTTTCCGCGACTCCTCCTCTTGATCTTCACTCCCGCTTTTTCCTTCCCTTTTGCTGAACTTGTCTTGATGAAAAGGGATCAATCCAAGGACTGATTAACACCCAGCTGCTGCTCTTAGTGTTTGGGAAGATAGAGAACGGCTAAGAGAAAGAGAGAGAGAGAGAGAGAGAGAGAGAGAGAGAGAGAGAAATGGGCACCCTTTGTTTCATCAAAACCAGCCCTTGTGTAACTCCCTTTGCCTTAACCCTAAACATTATGTTACTTGGGGGTTTCATCATGAGATGAAACCTCCCCATGTTCCCAACGTCCCTTGTTGATTGGAGTTGTGTAACTCCCCCTTCTTAACTCCTTTTCTCATTACCTTTGCATGTGAGAGTTTCATTTAAAAATGAAACTCTCCTAGGCTCCAACGGTTTTAGCCCTAGCTTAATTTGTATCACCTTCATCTTCCATTAGTGCACCGTTTGGGAGTTTCCATCCTTGAGATGAAACTCCATGTCCATTCATTTCTCATGCTTGATTTGAATATTTGAAATAAGTAACTCCTCACCCTTGATGCAGTCCATGTGTAACCGCCACCTCTTAATGCTCATCAACGTCCCATGTGATTCTATTTCACTTTTGAGATGAAACTCTTGCCCTACCTTCAACATGTAAACCAAGAGTTGAATTTGAAATGCCATTATCTCTTTGTGTAACTTCATAAACAGCAGCTCCAACTTTGGGGTTCACTTGCATGAAAATAATGATCCAAACTACACCACCGTCTTCCATGTATAATTTTGTGATTATTTGCATTCTCCACTTTATTGATCTCTCATTATCCTTGCATTTGTACCTCTCAAAACAGCCATCCCACTAACTCCATTGTAGCTGTTACATGCATGCAATATTCTCATGCATCCAACGTCCCTATGCATTCTATGTAATTTCAAAGTGTAACTCCCATTCAAAATGTAACTCCCATTTTATTCATCACCTAAATGGGGGTTACATGCATGGTAATGTCTCCCATGCACCAACGTTTTTCCTTGCTCAAAATTTGGAATTAAAACACTTCCCCTCTCATTCATACACTTCACTCACTTACAATAAAAACACATATTCATCCAACTCATTTATTCAACTCACCCAACCTAAGTCATTCATTTAATTTAACTTAACTAATAAATTCAACTCAACTTAACCCATCATTCATTTCAACTCAAACCAAACTCAAGCAATTAATAAACTTAAATTAACTAAGCTTGAACTCAATCCATGGTTAATCATGCCATTCACGACCCATTGGGTCCCATCTAGCCATTTTGACCCATTTATCAAAATTTGACCCAAATATGATTCTTGACCCGTTTAAATTCATCTTATCCATTTATTTGTTTTGTAAACAAACTACCATCCTTTGGGTCTTGATTGAGCCATTGACCCATTTAAATTCAAATCAATTCTATCATAATGGCAATTCCGTAAATATGAATATTTTCATATAAAATGATAACTTTGAAATTCCAGGGTGTTACAATTTCTAGTGTTGTTATGTTATGCTTAATGAGACATCAATGGACCCATTTTGTGAACCAATTAAAGACTAAGACTAATGTGTGTGTATATATTGAAATGAATGGAGTTTAGGTTAAATTAAATGGTTGATGTAAATGATCTTGTGATATGGGTGATGGGTCAATTATGGACCCAAGATATGGCTAAGAATGATGATTCAATAATAAGTCATTTTCATGGGCTAAGAAAGGGTTTATGTATGTGGCTAATTAATGTAGGTTAAGTTAAGGAAAAGGGTTGTTTTAATGATATTATGGCATGATTAAAGGGGTCACTAATGGACTTAAGTGTATGGATCAATTATGAACTTAGTTAGGCAAGGGTGAATGATTGATTAACCATGGAGAAGAGGTAGTGGCAAAACCGTAATTAATGGCCAAATTCAAGAACTCCATGGGAGAGGACCATGGACTTAGGGGCACTAAATAATAAGTTTATGTATGGTTAAATAAAGCCTAGGAGGCTGATTTTTAGACTCATGTAATTAAAATATGTAATGGATTAAATGGGACCCACAAAACCTAAATAGTGACCGATTTTTCATATGGACTTGGAAATGAGTAATGGGCTTAGAAATAGTAAAATGTGGACTGATTATGTATATGTAATAAGGTACCGGACATCGTAAGCGGTACGCGGATCGGCGACCTGGTCTATCGGGCGGAAACGAAAGAAAGAACGCTAGTCGGTATTTGGTAGGACTCTAACCTTTTTGTAAGCCATGGATTGAGTGATGGGTTCTTTGAATTATTTTTGAAATTATATGGGTTGTTTTAAGATTGGTTTTGAATTATGTATTATGTAGGGGTTTTTACTTGATTTATTCTAGTAAGCATATGATTGGTTTAAAATGGGTTTTAAAGCTATGATGTGTTTATTGAGGCTTTACTTGATATACTTTTGATAATCAAGTTATATGTTTGATTGATGGAATTTTTAAATGTCATGGTTGTTATTATATTCATTACATGGCATATGGCATCTACATCTCATGCATGACATGGGAGGGATATGGCATGAGAAGGATGAAATGAAACCGGAGTCCATGTTCCGTCGGGTCGACCGATAAACAGGCATAGGGACATTATGATGTGTTTGACTCATCAGGGATGATGTATGGATTATTATACCTTGATGATGGTTTTTCCATCAAGGGGAATGTTGTATTTATTGTTATACCTTGATGATGGTTCTTCCATCAAGGGGGATATTGTATTTGTGGTTACACCTTGACGAGGCCTTACCGTCAAGGGGGATGTTGTATTTATTGTTATACCTTGATGATGGTTCTTCCATCAAGGGGGATATTGTATTTGTGGTTACACCTTGACGAGGCCTTACCGTCAAGGGGGATATGGCATCGGGATAGTAAGGATGATGGGTGGGATTCATAACACAGACACCCATGGCATGTCATTCATTCTATGGTTTTTCGTTATGTATTATCTATATGCTTTGTTATCACTAATCCATGTGTTAGCCCTACTCGGATTCCTACTGGGCGGGTTTGTCTAACGCCCTACTTCTACCCTAGCTGATGACGCAGGAAATACCGGAGTAGAAGGACGGGACGGGAGCCAAGCTGAGGAGCTTGGAAAGGCGTGCTAGATAGTTTACTAATGTTTATGTTGGATAATGTAATTTGAAATAGTTTAGCTTGTCGGAAATGTAATATTTTAGACTTATTGCTATGTTTTGGATTTTGTGGTAGACGTGTGATGTTATGGCATTTTGGTAATTAAATGATGAAATCTTCCTTGCTATCTAGAAAGAAAAATTGGTAGGATAGTCTATAATGTCTTTCCGCATTTAAGGTAACTTTCCGTGAGTTTTCTTCTATGGGTGAACTATTCTCTGTGGACTCCGTTCCACGCACCCGTAGGGTTGGCCAGTTAAGGGCCGGGCTTTAGAAGCTCGGACTTAACTCACGTCGTGACGTCCGCGCCCTTTGTCACTTTTATTAAAAAAAAAAAAAATAGACTCTGATATTTCGGTGAAAAGGGGCAGGCGTTACACAAATGACCCATTAAGTTGGTTCATGGGGTTCGGCCATACATCATGGCCAAACCCATGATATTATTTTTCCATCCTCCTTCTTAATTTATTTATAATAATAAATCCATAATTGACCCATAGAATTGATTCATGGGGTTCGGCCAAACACCATGGCCGAACCTTATAATGTCTAACTTTCCAATTATATCAATTACCATCCTTGAATCCATAAATCAAGGTTCCTTCCTTTTTGATCCAAAAGTCCATCATTAGAACCTTTCTATTTCTACATTGCATCCATTACCATTTTTGAATCCATAAAATAAACCTTAGTGGGTTCGGCCATGTAGCGCCCGCCCCTTTTCACTGAAATCAGAGTCTATTTTTTTTCTTGAAATGAAGAGTGACAAAAGGCGCGGACGTCACGACGCGAGTTAAGTCCGAGCTCTTAAAGCCCGCCCCTTAACTGGCCAACCCTACGTGTGCGTGGAACTAAGTCCACGAAGAACGGTTCACACGTAGAAGTAAGCTTACGGAAATTAAACATTAAAGCGGGGTTATAATAGAATCTATCCTACCAGTTTTAGATAAGGGAATATACATCATTAAATTACTAAAATATCTCATAATCATAATGTCCAAATATAAAATCCAAACCATAGCAAGAAATCTAAAATTATTACATGCCGACAAGCTAAGCTACTTAAATTACAATTTCCAAAATAAAACTTAAATAAACTAAGTAGCCGCTCTCCCAAGCTCCTAAGCTTGGCTCCCGTCACGTCCGCCGTTTCCGCCGTCTCCTGCGTCATCAGCTAGGGTAGAAGTAAGGCGTTAGACAACGCGCCCAGTAGGACTCCGAGTAGGGCTAGCACATGGGTTAGTGATAACAAGCATACAGATAACAATATAATAAAACCCATAAAATGAATGCCATGCCATTGGTGCCTATGTCATGTGTCCCACCCATCATCCATATCATCAAACAATGTCATATCCCCCTTGACGGCAAGGCCTCGTCAAGGTGTCCCCATGTTTGCTTCTCGGTCGCCCCGACGGAGCATGGACTCCGGTTATAGCATATCAAGCTATCCCCATGTTTGTTTCTCGGTCGCCCCGACGGAGCATGGACTCCGGTTATAGCACTTCAAGCTATCCCCATGTTTGCTTCTCGGTCTCCCCGACGGAGCATGGACTCCGGTTCCTTTATTTTCCCGCCCATGCCATGCATGAGATGTAAGTGCATTATGCTATGTAGTATATATATAACTCATATCCTTAATATATGATCCATAGCATTGAAATATAATCCATAGCATTAAAAATATCGTCCATAGCATTAAAATATAATGCATAGCATTAAAAATATCGTCCATAGCATTAAAATATAATCCATAGCATTTAACAATATCATCAATAGCATTAAAAATATAATCCATAGCATTTAAAACCCATCTAAAATAAATCATATAATTACCGAAATAAAACAAGGAAACCATCACATGCACATAATCCACGGCTTACAAAAAGGTAGGAATCCTACCGAATACCGTTTAGCGTCCCTTTACGTTTTCGTTCGATAATTCGGTCGCCGATCGCGTACCATTTGCGATGTCCCGATACCTTATTATACATTTACCAAATTAGTCCATATTTTATCTATGATTAAGTCCCTAACTGATTACAAACTTAGATCCATTAATGATCCCTAACCATGTTACAAGATTATAAAAAATCAGCCCTTAACTTAGCCTCATTTTCATTGATTTAAACACATGCATAATTCCAAATTTTTGCCCATTAAACATTCTAATTTTGTGAGCCTAAAATGCAGCAACCCTAAGCTTCATTTAATCACTCATAAGGTCATCTTAATGCACCCAAGTCCATGTCCAACCTACATGGGGTTCGGCCATGTACCATGGCCGAACCCATGGTTCTTCATTGTGGCCAATAATTACCGTTTTGCCACTACACTTCCATGGTTTAATATTTCCTCCATCCATGTACATTTTTGTCCATAATTCATCCATATACTTAGCCCCATTAATGATTCATTAACCATGACATAACATCCCTAAAATCAGCCACTTAATTTAATTAAATTTCCAATCATCTAATCCCATACATAATTCAATTTTTAGCCCATAACATGACCTACAAATGGGTCATGGGTTCAGCCATACACCATGGCCGAACCCATGATGCCTTTTTCCCATTTTTCTTGGGTCCATTTTACCTCATTTGGTCCTACCATAAATGAATTTAAATCATACATTTAAATCACCCTTCCTTAATCATCATGAGGTACATTTTTGTCCATCAATTCAACCATCATTCTCATTTATTTTTCCATGGTTCTAAAACACCAAATTCCTCAAAGTCTCCCCATGGGGTTCGGCCATGTACCATGGCCGAACCCATGGTCCATAGTTTTTATTTTAAAAAAAACTTCATTTCCACCCGTTTAAAACCTTGTTTAAAATACTTTAAAAAAAATCCACATAATTACCATCAACCTTCTCCTTTAATTTCCATACTTTTATAACCATCAAATACACCATTCCATCACCATAGGGTTCGGCCATACACCATGGCCGAACCCATGGTTCATGATTCACCTTCATTCACCATTCTTGGAGGCCATTAAATCATTTTACATATCCCATGATTTTTCTTGTTTAAAACCCCTTTAAAAATCATTAATATTTACTCAATAACATCTTGACATCATAGATTACCCTTTCATGGTTTTAAATCCCAAAAACCCTATTTAAATTTCTTAATTGCTCACCATGGGGTTCGGCCATACTACATGGCCGAACCCTATGGCCTATAATTCCTTAAAACACCCATACTTCCACACTTAATTAATCTTAATAGTGTCCATAATATCTATTTATTTTCCTTAATCTATCTCTCCCATTTCATCCATTTCTCATCTTATCATTGGATGGATCTTAGATCTAAGGCCCATAACATTTGTGGCCACCATTCATTCTAAGAAATGGATTTCCATAAACACATCTTAGCCTTTAAAATATAAATTCTTGTTTAAGAATTACTTACCACACCGACGACTCCTCCGGCTTTTCTTTCTCCTTTTGATTTCCTTAGCCCTTTCTCTTCTTCTTCTCCTTGTTGTTCGGTGAAGTGTGCTTGATCAAGATGGAGTCTCCAAGGTTTGGGTTTGGCTAAGGTAGGGTTAGATTTTGAGAGAGGGAGAGGGGAGGAGGGGATGGAAAATTATCTCAAGCTTTGGTCTTGGGGTGGTCGGCCAACACTTGGGTTCTTTTTCCCTTTCTTCTAAGTTTCTTTTATTCTTTTTCCTTAGATGTGGGTCGGCAATGAGAGGGAGGGGAGAGGAAGAGAGTGAGATTAGAGTGGGCTTGAGTGGTAAGGTGAAAACCATCCCATTCTTGGTTCCTTAGACCATACACTTCCATGATGGTTTTCACCCACCAAGTATGGGCTCCCTTGACCTTGGTGGTGGTGGTTGAGACCAAACCACCACGAAGCCAACGGTTTTGGCCCTTTGTGAGGGAGTGGTTTGGTCTTCCCCCCTTTGACCACTTGACCATATGATGAGAGGTATGGGTCCTCATACCTTGAGTGGTGGTGGTTGAGATGAAACCACCACCCTAAGTCCATGGTTTCTTTTGTGTTTCTTTGGGTGGTTTCAATGGGATGAAACCACCCTTTGACTTGCCCTTTTGACTTATTCACTTGACCCTAATTTGACCAACCTAATTAATTAAATTAGATCCTTACTTAGGTTAATTAATTCCCATTTAATTTAATTCCATTAAATTCTCCCTCTAAGAAATCCACCCATGGTTGACCAAGTCAACCATGGTGGACGGCCCCCACCAACACCTATCCTACCCGTCACCTCACTTGATGAGGTGGAGGTGGGCCCCATTCGGCCATGTCACTTAAGCCTCATTAATCTTAACTTAGATGATTTAAAATAATTTAATCAACTTAATCTACTTTAATCCTCCTTAGTCCCCTTAACTTATCCATGGTTGACCAAGTCAACTATGATGGTCGGCCCCACCTTTTCCTTGGTCCACACGCCACCTCATTTGGTGAGGTGGAGGTGGGCCCCACTTGGTTATGCCATCTTAATCATCTCATCATTAACTTTGGTGGTTTAATTCCAATTCAACCCATTCCGATCAATTTGGTCACCATTGGGCCCATGGCCCAATCAAATTATTTTCTACCATTTACCTTAGAGCTTGAATCATTTTTGACCCATTGGGTCCCAAATGGGTACTGGGCCCAGTTTGACCATTATTGACCCCTTAAATGAATTCCATCCAACCCATGGTACATTGGACCATACTTGGGCCTTTGCCCTAAATTTTGATCCATTTAAAATCCATAAAATCAAAATTCCAATTTTTCCATCATTAAAATAAATAACAGCCATATATATGTTGATTTAAAAATTCGGGCTATTACAGGCCATACACCATGGCCGAACCTCACTCATAGAGACAATCCAACCGTTCCCATCACTTTCTAAATTAATAACCATCTTCCATGGGGTTCGGCCATACACCATGGCCGAACCCTATGGTTCATAATCTTCTCTTTAAAAATCATTCAACTAAGATTACATCATTTGATGGTTCTCATTCATACATTCATCCCAACCTTTTAAAACCTTTTAAAACATACATAATATTCCATGGTTTTCATCATCCAAACTTCCATTAAAATAATTAATGTCCTTCCATGGGGTTCGGCCATACAACATGGCCGAACCCTATGGTTCATCATTCCATTAAAATTACTATATTCATCTCCCAATTTTCTTCCATGGGGTTCAGCCATACACCATGGCCGAACCCTATGGTTCCTTTCTTTTATAAAACTATCAAAATACTAACCGGTTCTTCAACTCCTCCGGTTTTCCTTCGCTTGTTCTTGTTCTTCCAATCTTCTCCTTCTTTAGCCCTTTCCTCCTTCTTCTTGATCTTTCACACAGCCGAGAACACCTTCTTGTCAGAGCACACCAGCATCAAGCCTTATTGATTTGGATGTGCCATGCGCCCTTTGTTACCTCTCTTTTTAATACTTCCAATTGGTCCTAATTTAGAAGGTGTCGTGCGCCCCTTCTTCCTTATGTGCCTTTCTTCTATAAAACTTCCACTCGGTTCCATCTTAGAAGGTGCCATGCGCCCCTTGCAGTTTAGCAATTGCCACAGTGTTGCTCTCAACAAGGAAAAGACTCATTTTGGCCCATCCTCATGGATTGCGCCTAACTCCTACACGGCAAAGTTGTAATGCCCGCCCCTTTTCACCGAAATATCAGAGTCTATTTTTTTTTTTAAAAAAAAGAAAAGTGACAAAGGGCGCGGACGTCATGACGCAAGTTAAGTCCGAGCTTCTAAAGCTTGGCCCTTAACTGGTCAACCCTACGCGTGCATGGAGCCAAGTTCACGAGTACGGTTCACGCGTAGACGCAAGCTCAAGGAATATTACTTCTCAGTGCGTAATTAACAGCAAAGACTATCCTATAGATTTGAGATAGCAGGGAAGATAACATTCATTTAAATTTCTATAATACCTCAAAACCATAATGTCCATAATAAAATCCCAAAACATAGCCAGTAATCTAATTTATTACATTCCGACAAGCTAAGCTACTCAAATTACATTTTTCCAACATAAACTTAAATAACATAATTAGCCTGCCTTGCCAAGCTCCTAAGCTTGACTCCCGTCCCGTCCTTCCGTTTCGCCACCTCCTACGTCATCAGCTAGGGTAGAAGTATGGCATTAGACCACGCGCCCAGTAGGACTCCGAGTAGGGCTAGCACATGGATTAGTAATAACAGCATGCAGATAATATTATAGCAAAACCATGCACTTTGGGCAATGTTATGCAATGGGTGTTCTATGTCATGAACCCCACCCATCCATCTCATCCTCATCGTATAATGTCCCTTTTTCAACCATACACAGTGTTCCAACTAAAATCCATACCATCATCGTGCCATGATCCTCTTGATGGAAAAGCGTCATCAAGACGCGATCCACACTAGGCATCCCCCTTGATGGAAGAACCATCATCAAGGTATAATAATAAATACAACATCCCCCTTGATGGAAAACCATCATCAAGGTATAATAATACATAATGAAACATCCCCATGCGTTTATCGGTCGCCCCAACGGAGCATTGACTCCGGTTTCATTTCATCCTTCCCCTGTCATATCCCTCCCATGCCATGCATGAGATGTAGATGCCATGTGCCATGTAATATATGTAGTTCAATAGTAACACAAAAAACCATCTTAAAACAATTACTTGATTATCAAATAAATCAAAGGGAAAAACATCCCATAATATTTAATCCAAAACCCATCTTAAGTCATTCACATGATTTCCAAAATAATTTAAAGGAAAACATCACAAGATACATAATCCAAAACTCATCTTAAAAGCAACCACATGCTTTCCAAAATAAATTAAAGAAGACATCACCCAATCCATGGCTTACAAAAATGTAGGAATCCTACCGAATACCGACTCGCGTACCACTCGCGCTATTCGGTACCTTATAAAATTACCAAATCAATCCAAGTTTTAATCATTTCCAAGCCCATAAATCATAACTTAGTGGGTTTCTTCATTTTAGCCAATAATTACCATTTGTGCCACTACCCCTTTACATAACCAATTACTCATTCATTCATGCCTATTTAAGCCCAAAATTGATCCACAACCCAGGTCCTTAACTTAGGTCCATCATTGACTTACCAAAACATTAAAAATTGTCATGTAATTAATCTAACCATTACTCATTTAAATCCATTCAAACCCCATACTTAATCACATATATACCCATTGACCTTAAACCCAAATTGATTTACAATTTGGGGCATGGGTTCGGCCATACATCATGGCCGAACCTGTAACACCCCGCCCTTTTCACTCTAAAATTCAGAGTTTATTTTTTTTTTAAATAATAATAATCAATAAGTGATCGGGGCGGAATGTCACGACGCGAGTTAAGTTCGGATCTCTAAATCCGACCCTTAACTGGCCATGCCCATGTGCGTATGAACTAAGTTCATAAAACTGATCTAGCGGAATTAACTTAGCCTAGATCTAACTGAGGTTATAATAGAACCTATGATTAATCCAATTTCCATTTTTAGATAGCAAAGTACCTTATTTATTTTCCAAAATTATTATATAACCTTAGTCTACTATTCATTCCAAACCATTCAAATAAATCCAACCATAGCATCTACTTAACTACTTATTACATGCCAACATCTAATTTAACAAATTACATTGTTCCAAATAAATCAACTAACAAATCCATAAATAATCCGTTCATAGTCTATTGCAATCATTCAAATCGCCCAAGTTTTCGTACTTGGTCCTCTTCTCCAACCACGTTCTTTCCTTTCCCTGCATCATCCACTAAAGATATAGATAGGGCGTTAGATCAACGCGCCCAGTAGTGTTTCCGAATAGGGCTACCACATGGTTAGTCAAAAACATACAAATAGGATAATAGTTATGCAAGTGTGACAAATTCTATAAAAATATGCTATGTATGAAATGAACATGTAATGAGTCCCACCCATCACCATTCAACATAGCCATCACTTGACGGGATTCTCATCGTCAAGGTAACCCACAGTGGTCCTTCGGACGCCCCGACGGAGTGTGGCCTCCGGATTCCTCCTGATGGGATTCTCATCATCAGGGTACCCCACAATGGTCTTTCGGACGCCCCGACGGAGTGTGGCCTCCGGTTACTTCCCCATCATCCCATGCTATGCATGAGATGTCTATGCAAACATGCCATTTGTAAATATAACATTTGATTCAAATAACTTATTCAAATAAACATAAAACAGCGAATAAGTTGTGTGGTTACAACAAGGTAGGAAACCTACAATATTTTTACTTTGTTCGACCCTTCCTTTGGACCGTCTTTCGATCACGACTTTGTACACCGTTCTAGAAATCCGAATACCCTATGTACATGGCAGCAAGTTAATCATTTGACCATATGATTATAATTTGATTTAAATCCCAAAAAAATCCACTTTGTGGGGTTCGGCCATACCCCATGGCCGAACCTCACCCATTTAAACTTTGATAAATCTTTTATTTACTTAATACTATCTAATTATCCCAAACTTTCCAAATGACACTTGGTAGGGTTCGGCCATACTACATGGCCGAATCTTACCGCCTTAGGTTTTGGCTCATAAATCCATTCTTTTGATCATTTCATCTTTTCATCCTTATTTACAATAATGCCATTATGCTATCCTTAGCCTAATTTAGACAACAAAGTCCATTACATGACAATTCGTGGGGTTCGGCCACATAACATGGCCGAGCCTCACCCTAAAGATCCTATTTTCCATCATCTTAATACCAAATCCATAATTGATGTGATTTCCATCTTTTTGAAAGCCAATCCAAACAACCAAATACTTACATGGGGTTCGGCCATCCAAGGTGGCCGAACCCTATGTCCTTGTTTTGTTCTTCTAAAACATGTTTTTGGTGTTATTAAAACATACAATATCAATATACTATTGCTGCCATTATACCTCTTAAACACCATCTAAATCAGTTCATCTACTTGTCCCAAATGACCATATTAATTCATGAAATTCGGCAATCCAAAATGGCCGATCCAAATGATCCATTTCATCAGTTTTGGACCACTGTTTTAAACCATATTAACTTCAGTCCTTTGTCATACAGATCCATGCTTTTAACCCTTTCCAAAGCATGTATTTGAATCTTAAATAATAACCCAAAACAGTCCACATACTTCATGGCTTATATGTTTCAAATACATCACAACCATACCTTTATTTGCATGGGGTTCGGCCCTCCATGGTGGCCGAACCCTATGTCCTTTGGTTTTGAGTTTCTTAATCATTCATCTATGTCCAAAATAACTTCCTTATTTATGTTTTTACCTTTTTAAAATACACACTTAAAATCATCTAAATCAGTCCATGGGGTTCGGCCATACACATGGCCGAACCCTATGGTTCTCTTAATGGAAATCCACCCATATTTATCTATGAAATTAATCAGTAAATTAACATAAGATAAATATGGTTTAGTCATGTCATATCCACTCCAAAACAGCAAGCTTAATTCCATATAAAAATCTTTTAAAATCCTCACTCCAAAATATGGATTTTTGACTTTCAAATACCATAGAATCCACCAAGTTTTTCCATGGGGTTCGGCCATCCAATGGGGCCGAACCCTATGGTCCATATTTTATCGTTTTAAACATCATAATTCTAGGTCTAAACCATTGATGGATCTGGCCATACAATGGCCAAATCTCATTTTCTTAACCAATCTATTAAACAAGGGTTCAAAATGCACTTACTAATACCGCGTCTCCTTCGGTTCCTTTGACTCCTTCTTTGCCCCTTTATCTCCTTGACCTCTCCTTCTTTCTTACTGTTCTTTGGGCTGAGACTGATCTTGATGCAAGCTCCTTGAGATAATTCAGCCAGGTGACAAGGACTTAAGAGAGTGAGAGAGAGAGAAAGGGAACTTTGGTCTTGAATAAAATTGCTATCCTTGTTGCCAAAACCCTTTTGCTGATTTTTGTCTAGATGAAAGGATTACCCAAAACTAATTGAAAAATAAACAACCAGCTGCTGCTCTTGGTTTAGAAAGATAGAGGACGTCTATGAGTGATAGAGGGATAGAGAGATAGAGAGAGTAAAAATGAAAATCCTTTCCTTGACCAAAAACAGCCCAAGGTTAATCCTTGTGTAACTCCCTCTCTACAATCAAGGTTCTTTATGTTACTTGGGGGTTTCATCTATAAAATGAAACACCCCAAGCAACCAACGTCCCTTGTGGTTGGACTAGTGTAACCCCCCTTTTCCTTAGATTCTCACATGGGAGTTTCATATTGAAATGTAACTCCCATGTGCTGCACCATTCTCCATTGTTTGCCTCTATGTTTTGGCCTATGTAACAGCCACCATTCCTATGTGTAACTCCACAAACAGCAGCTCCATTCAGCCCTCATCAACGTCCCATGTGGGAGTTCTATCATGGGAATAAAACTCCCCTCCTCCAAGTGTGAACACACTTTGTAACCCCCATTGGTTTAGTATCTAATTTGAATTTGGAATGCCATAGAATGCCATAATCTATTGTGTGTAACTCCTCCAATAAGCTACCCATTTTATTCTCCAACCTTGGAGTTACATGCATGAACCATTAATCCTTGCATTGGCTGTCTTTTGGAGACCCAAGCAAGGCATAAACCCTATACCATCTTCAATGTGCACAATGATTTGAAAACTCAATTCTCAGCCATGTAACTCCATGTAACGTCATTTCCATTCTTAACTTGGGTGGGAGTTACATGCATATAAGTTTCCCATGCAGCCAACGTTTTTAGTGTTTGAATTTGAATCAGCCTACAATCCTTCTATCTCTACATCTTACTCATTTAAAAATACATATTCATTCAACTCATTTATTCAACTCACCCAACCTAACTCATTCATTTAATTTAACTTAACTAATAAATTCAACTCAACTAAACCCATCATTCATTTCAACTCAAACCAAACTCAATAAATTAATAAGCTTAAATTAACTAAGCTTGAACTCAATCCATGGTTAATCATGCCATTCACACGACCCATTGGGTCCCATCTAGCCATTTTGACCCATTTATCAAAATTTGACCCAAATACGATTCTTGACCCGTTTAAATTTATCTTACCCATTTATTTGTTTTGTAAACCAACTATCATCCTTTGGGTCTTCATTGAGCCATTGACCCATTTAAATTCAAATCAATTTTTATCACAATGGCAATTCCGTAAATATGAATATTTTCATATAAACTGATAACTTTGAAATTCCAGGGTGTTACAATACAATAATCTTTTTATAATTTTCGTCCCGAAAATCGAACGAAGTAGGATTTCAAAGTAAATCATACAAACAATTCAGGGTGAGATGTTCTCATCTCCGATTCTAATTCCCAAGTGGCTTCCTCAACACCATATCGATCCCAGACCACCTTGACGAACTGAATCGCTCGGTTACGCAACACCCTTTGCTCACTCTCCAAAATTCTGACCGGCTTCTCGACATAAGTGACATCGCTTTGCACATCTATATCTTGCACATCCAAAACATGAGACGGATCAGGGTTGTACTTCCTCAGCATCGACACATGGAACACATCATGTAGAGACGCCAATTGCGAAGGAAGTGCCAACTGATAGGCTACATCTCCCATCCTTCTGATAATTGAAAACGGTCCCACATATCTTGGCGACAATTTTCCTTTCTTCCCAAATCTCATGTGCCCTTTTTGTGGCGAGACCTTCAAGAATACCATGTCTCCCACTTCAAATTCGAGAAACCTCCTCCTTTTATCCGCATAACTCTTTTGCCGACTCTGTGCGGTCAACAAATGTTGACGTATCAACTGAATCTGTGCAGTAGTTTCTGCAACCAACTCAGGTCCTATCAGTGCAGGTTCGCCGACCTCGGTCCAGCACACTGGTGACCTGCATGGTCTACCATACAAAGCTTCGAATGGTGCCATCTGGAGGCTTGCCTGGTAGCTATTGTTATAAGAAAATTCCACCAATGGCAAATGATCCTCCCATCCACCTTTGAAGTCTAGCATGCATGCCCTCAACATGTCCTCCAACGTTTGTATTGTTCTTTCCGATTGTCCATCGGTCTGGGGATGGAATGCTGTGCTAATAAGTAGATCGGTTCCCATGGCCGACTGCATGCTCTGCCATACCCTGCCGGTGAATCGGCCATCTCTATCAGACACTATAGTCTGTGGAATACCATGTAATCTGATGATATCTTTGATATATCTCCGACCCAATGTCTCTGATGAATCTGTCATCTTAATAGGAATAAAATGCGCGGACTTGGTCAATCGGTCTACCACAACCCATATAGCGTCATTGCCTTTTGATGACCTCGGCAACCCCGTCACAAAGTCCATGGAAATGTGCTCCCATTTCCATTCCGGCACTGCTAAGGGCTTGAGTAACCCTGGTGGCTTCTGATGTTCCGTCTTAACCTGCTGACAAGTTAAACAATGAGCCACATAGTCTGCAACATCCTTCTTGAGTCCATGCCACCAATAATGTCTTTTTAAATCATGATACATTTTTGTGCTACCCGGATGAATGGACAACTTGCTCTGATGTGCCTCTATCAATAATTCTTTTCTGCAGCTTCTTGGCACATATATTCTACCCCGGAACATAAGACCCTGTCCTGGTCGTAATTCCCAATCCGGTACAACCTCGCCATTAGACATCTTGGCCCATGTCTCTGCCATTTCCGGATCTGTTCGTTGCTCCTGTTCAATCTTTGTAACCATGTTGGATCGTATGATTAAATTGTACATACTCCCATGGTTTGTGATGTATAGATTAAACTCACGAATGGAATTCAACATCTCCCATTCAGTCCTGATCAAACATGCCACTGATGCATGAGACATGCGGCTGAGAGCATCCGCCACTTTGTTGGCCTTTCCCGGATGATATCGAAGCGCAAATTCATAGTCCGCCAGATATTCCATCCATCTGCGCTGCCTCGGGTTGAGCTCTTTCTGATCAAATAAATACTTCAAGCTCTTGTGATCTGAAAATACTTCAAACTTCTCCCCATATAGATAGTGTCTCCAGCTTTTGAGAGCAAAGACCACCGCAGCTAATTCCAAATCATGTGTGGGGTAGAGGCGTTCATGTATCTTTAGTTGTCTTGAACCATATGCCACCACCCGATTACGTTGCATGAGTGAACATCCCAGTCCCTCTCCTGATGCATCACATTGTACTTCATAACCTTTGCCCCTTTCCGGCAAAACTAGAATAGGAGCAGTTGTAAGTCTCTCTTTCAGCTCCTCAAATCTCTGATTGCACAGCTCTGACCATTCATATTTGACTCCTTTCTGCGTGAGTCGAGTCAATGGGGATGCAATTTTGGAGAAGTCCATGATAAACTTCCTATAATATCCAGCCAAACCCAGAAAACTACGGATTTCGGTGACATTCTTTGGTGCTTTCCACTCACTTACTGCTGCCACCTTAGCCGGATCAACGGCTATACCATCTGCTGTTATAACATGCCCTAAGAATTTGACCTCAGGTAGCCAAAATTCGCATTTGCTTGCTTTGGCATACAGCTGGTTCTGTCTCAAGGTGTTCAATACTATTCGAAGATGCTCAGCATGATCCTCCTGACTCTTGGAATAGATCAGGATATCGTCAATGAACACTATAACAAACCGATCCAAATATGGACGAAATATTCTGTTCATTAAGTCCATGAACACAGCCGGTGCGTTGGTAAGCCCAAATGGCATGACTACAAATTCAAATAGTCCATACCGTGTTCTGAAAGCTGTTTTCTCGATGTCTTCCTCTTTGACCCGGATTTGATGATAACCGGACATCAGATCAATCTTGGAAAAATGACTGGATCCCCTCAACTGATCGAATAAATCATCGATCCTGGGTAGAGGATACTTGTTCCGGAAAGTTAGCTGATTCAACTTCCGGTAGTCCACACACATTCTAAGTGAACCATCCTTCTTTTTCACGAACAACACTGGAGCTCCCCATGACGATGTGCTGTTCCGAATGCAACCCAGTCTGAGTAATTCATCAAGCTGCTTCTTCAACTCGGACATTTCTGCTGGTGCCATTCGATAATGGGGTAGAGACACTGGTGAGGTACCAGGATATAGCTTGATCTCAAAATTGAGCTCCCTCATGGGCGGTATACCAGGAAGTTCTTTTGGAAAGACATCAACAAATTCTTTCACAATTGCTGGAAGTTCAGTGACTGGTGCTTTGTTGATGACAATATTGTTCAACACCAAGTGATGCAACCCTTCCTGCAATCTGCTTTGCTTGTCGGCACGAACTATATACTGCTTTCCCTCGGGTGACCAAAATGTCACTCTTCGGCGATAACAATCAATATTGGCTTCATAACTAGCCAACCAGTCCATGCCAAATATAATATCGTACTCAGTCATGTTGAGTACCAAATAATTGAACTCAAATCTGAGTCCAGCGAGTTCTGTATTTATGGCCGTGCATATGAGTCCCAAAGACGTGTCTCCGACAGGGGATACTACTGTGAGTGTGGTGGACAGCTTTTGTACTAGTGTTCCAGTAGCAGTTATAAAGGATGCAGATATAAAAGAGTGCGATGCTCCAGAATCAAACAATGCATAAGCATAAGAACTATTGACAACGGCCATACCTTGAATCACAGAATGATCCACATCCTCAGGAGGTTCCAGAGCAAATAGTCGTCCAGATCCGGTAGGAGTAGGCGCCCGTCCCGCCTGATTGTATGTCCTGCCTCCTCGGGAGTTAGCTGGCCTAGCTGGTGGACGGAAAGATCCTCTAGAATATGAGAGCCTATTGAGCTTTGGACAGTCTCTCTTGAAGTGACCCGGCTGGTTACAGTGAAAACAGTTGTTCACCCCTTTGAATGACTGGGTGACTGATGCAGATGGGGAGGGCTGGTTAGAACGAAAGCTCCCCGCGGACCCAGTAGATGGTGAGGGTCTACTGAAGTTCGGACGGAGCCTCTTGTTGGGCTGAAACCCACCCCTCCCACTTGGAGCTCGACGATTGTCAAACCGTACTATTGCATTCAACTCCTTTTCTGCTATTGTGGCCTTACTGACCACCTCAGCCAATGTGGTGCACTTAAATATGGTCACTTTGGCCCTGATGTTTGGCCGTAGACCCCTCTCAAACTTTCTTGCCTTGCGAAGTTCTGTGTCCACCATATAGAATGCATAAATGGATAAACTGAGAAATTCACGGTGATACTCTGCCACCGTCATAGAGCCCTGTACCAAGGACAGAAAAAGTTCCGTCTGTCGCTCCTTCTCCTCCTCCGGAAAGTAATGTTCCAGAAAGGTTGCTGAAAACTCATTCCATGTCATGGCCGTCCTCTCCCTAACTGGTATGAGTTCCCTCTGCTTCTCCACCACCTCCCACCATTTACCGGCATCTTCTATCAATTGTGAAGTAGCCAGTAAAATCCTGTCAGCATGACTCGAGATCTTAAGTAATTTTAAGATCTGAGTGATCTTCTTCAGCCAGTGCTCGGCTCCGACAGCCCCTTCTTTCCCTTTGAAGTAGGGAGGACGCTGTTGTTGAAATTCTCGTGCCATACTACGGTCAGTGGCATCCCTGGAACTTTCACTCCCATTCATATGTTGCTGGAGTACTGAGGTTACCACTGCTTGGACTAAGCCCTGAAGTTCAGGTGGCACATGTGGTATATGTACACCACTGTTTCCTTCTCCCTCCTTCTGTGATGCATTCTCACTCCCCTTTTCTTCCCTCCATGAGTGCTGTGATTCTTCCTCATTGTGAGACTTTTCATGAACAGGTTGCTCCTCATCAGGTTGGGTTACCCCTTTCTCATGTACGGATGGCTCCTTCTCATGCACAGATTTTTCGTGTTGTGATAACACTTTCTCATGTTGCATGATTTGCAACACCTTTTCCTTCCCTTTCTGATTCTGAGGGATCTTTTTCTTTGGAGCCATTTCCCTAAATCATAAAACATTATTGACTTAGTTTCCTCATATAGTTTGTATTTTTCACAATGTTGGGGAGATTTCCAAATAAGCATACTTGATTTTCTATTTGTTTTTTGAGGGGAGAGTCTCTAAATTTCCTATGCTTGTTTTTCTCATTTGGGGAGTATTGGGGAATGTATATCCTATTTTGCTACGTTTGATAGATGAATTATAATAATGTACTTTTGCTATCTTTCACTGTTGTTCTCGGATTGATTTGTTCAGTCTGAGTCCACGAAGTAAATTAATCCGGCCCCCAGTCAGCGGACTCCGAAGAGTCGGTCAGTTGGGATTCTTATCCGTCAGTGAGACATGAAACCGTCTTAATCTTACTTCGGAAGATTCAACTTCCCGTTTCGCTCTGATACCAACTGTAACACCCCGCCCTTTTCACTCTAAAATTCAGAGTTTATTTTTTTTTTAAATAATAATAATCAATAAGTGATCGGGGCGGAATGTCACGACGCGAGTTAAGTTCGGATCTCTAAATCCGACCCTTAACTGGCCATGCCCATGTGCGTATGAACTAAGTTCATAAAACTGATCCGCACATGGTACATATTTATCTAGCGGAATTAACTTAGCCTAGATCTAACTGAGGTTATAATAGAACCTATGATTAATCCAATTTCCATTTTTAGATAGCAAAGTACCTTATTTATTTTCCAAAATTATTATATAACCTTAGTCTACTATTCATTCCAAACCATTCAAATAAATCCAACCATAGCATCTACTTAACTACTTATTACATGCCAACATCTAATTTAACAAATTACATTGTTCCAAATAAATCAACTAACAAATCCATAAATAATCCGTTCATAGTCTATTGCAATCATTCAAATCGCCCAAGTTTTCGTACTTGGTCCTCTTCTCCAACCACGTTCTTTCCTTTCCCTGCATCATCCACTAAAGATATAGATAGGGCGTTAGATCAACGCGCCCAGTAGTGTTTCCGAATAGGGCTACCACATGGTTAGTCAAAAACATACAAATAGGATAATAGTTATGCAAGTGTGACAAATTCTATAAAAATATGCTATGTATGAAATGAACATGTAATGAGTCCCACCCATCACCATTCAACATAGCCATCACTTGACGGGATTCTCATCGTCAAGGTAACCCACAGTGGTCCTTCGGACGCCCCGACGGAGTGTGGCCTCCGGATTCCTCCTGATGGGATTCTCATCATCAGGGTACCCCACAATGGTCTTTCGGACGCCCCGACGGAGTGTGGCCTCCGGTTACTTCCCCATCATCCCATGCTATGCATGAGATGTCTATGCAAACATGCCATTTGTAAATATAACATTTGATTCAAATAACTTATTCAAATAAACATAAAACAGCGAATAAGTTGTGTGGTTACAACAAGGTAGGAAACCTACAATATTTTTACTTTGTTCGACCCTTCCTTTGGACCGTCTTTCGATCACGACTTTGTACACCGTTCTAGAAATCCGAATACCCTATGTACATGGCAGCAAGTTAATCATTTGACCATATGATTATAATTTGATTTAAATCCCAAAAAAATCCACTTTGTGGGGTTCGGCCATACCCCATGGCCGAACCTCACCCATTTAAACTTTGATAAATCTTTTATTTACTTAATACTATCTAATTATCCCAAACTTTCCAAATGACACTTGGTAGGGTTCGGCCATACTACATGGCCGAATCTTACCGCCTTAGGTTTTGGCTCATAAATCCATTCTTTTGATCATTTCATCTTTTCATCCTTATTTACAATAATGCCATTATGCTATCCTTAGCCTAATTTAGACAACAAAGTCCATTACATGACAATTCGTGGGGTTCGGCCACATAACATGGCCGAGCCTCACCCTAAAGATCCTATTTTCCATCATCTTAATACCAAATCCATAATTGATGTGATTTCCATCTTTTTGAAAGCCAATCCAAACAACCAAATACTTACATGGGGTTCGGCCATCCAAGGTGGCCGAACCCTATGTCCTTGTTTTGTTCTTCTAAAACATGTTTTTGGTGTTATTAAAACATACAATATCAATATACTATTGCTGCCATTATACCTCTTAAACACCATCTAAATCAGTTCATCTACTTGTCCCAAATGACCATATTAATTCATGAAATTCGGCAATCCAAAATGGCCGATCCAAATGATCCATTTCATCAGTTTTGGACCACTGTTTTAAACCATATTAACTTCAGTCCTTTGTCATACAGATCCATGCTTTTAACCCTTTCCAAAGCATGTATTTGAATCTTAAATAATAACCCAAAACAGTCCACATACTTCATGGCTTATATGTTTCAAATACATCACAACCATACCTTTATTTGCATGGGGTTCGGCCCTCCATGGTGGCCGAACCCTATGTCCTTTGGTTTTGAGTTTCTTAATCATTCATCTATGTCCAAAATAACTTCCTTATTTATGTTTTTACCTTTTTAAAATACACACTTAAAATCATCTAAATCAGTCCATGGGGTTCGGCCATACACATGGCCGAACCCTATGGTTCTCTTAATGGAAATCCACCCATATTTATCTATGAAATTAATCAGTAAATTAACATAAGATAAATATGGTTTAGTCATGTCATATCCACTCCAAAACAGCAAGCTTAATTCCATATAAAAATCTTTTAAAATCCTCACTCCAAAATATGGATTTTTGACTTTCAAATACCATAGAATCCACCAAGTTTTTCCATGGGGTTCGGCCATCCAATGGGGCCGAACCCTATGGTCCATATTTTATCGTTTTAAACATCATAATTCTAGGTCTAAACCATTGATGGATCTGGCCATACAATGGCCAAATCTCATTTTCTTAACCAATCTATTAAACAAGGGTTCAAAATGCACTTACTAATACCGCGTCTCCTTCGGTTCCTTTGACTCCTTCTTTGCCCCTTTATCTCCTTGACCTCTCCTTCTTTCTTACTGTTCTTTGGGCTGAGACTGATCTTGATGCAAGCTCCTTGAGATAATTCAGCCAGGTGACAAGGACTTAAGAGAGTGAGAGAGAGAGAAAGGGAACTTTGGTCTTGAATAAAATTGCTATCCTTGTTGCCAAAACCCTTTTGCTGATTTTTGTCTAGATGAAAGGATTACCCAAAACTAATTGAAAAATAAACAACCAGCTGCTGCTCTTGGTTTAGAAAGATAGAGGACGTCTATGAGTGATAGAGGGATAGAGAGATAGAGAGAGTAAAAATGAAAATCCTTTCCTTGACCAAAAACAGCCCAAGGTTAATCCTTGTGTAACTCCCTCTCTACAATCAAGGTTCTTTATGTTACTTGGGGGTTTCATCTATAAAATGAAACACCCCAAGCAACCAACGTCCCTTGTGGTTGGACTAGTGTAACCCCCCTTTTCCTTAGATTCTCACATGGGAGTTTCATATTGAAATGTAACTCCCATGTGCTGCACCATTCTCCATTGTTTGCCTCTATGTTTTGGCCTATGTAACAGCCACCATTCCTATGTGTAACTCCACAAACAGCAGCTCCATTCAGCCCTCATCAACGTCCCATGTGGGAGTTCTATCATGGGAATAAAACTCCCCTCCTCCAAGTGTGAACACACTTTGTAACCCCCATTGGTTTAGTATCTAATTTGAATTTGGAATGCCATAGAATGCCATAATCTATTGTGTGTAACTCCTCCAATAAGCTACCCATTTTATTCTCCAACCTTGGAGTTACATGCATGAACCATTAATCCATGCATTGGCTGTCTTTTGGAGACCCAAGCAAGGCATAAACCCTATACCATCTTCAATGTGCACAATGATTTGAAAACTCAATTCTCACCCATGTAACTCCATGTAACGTCATTTCCATTCTTAACTTGGGTGGGAGTTACATGCATATAAGTTTCCCATGCAGCCAACGTTTTTAGTGTTTGAATTTGAATCAGCCTACAATCCTTCTATCTCTACATCTTACTCATTTAAAAATACATATTCATTCAACTCATTTATTCAACTCACCCAACCTAACTCATTCATTTAATTTAACTTAACTAATAAATTCAACTCAACTAAACCCATCATTCATTTCAACTCAAACCAAACTCAAGAAATTAATAAGCTTAAATTAACTAAGCTTGAACTCAATCCATGGTTAATCATGCCATTCACACGACCCATTGGGTCCCATCTAGCCATTTTGACCCATTTATCAAAATTTGACCCAAATACGATTCTTGACCCGTTTAAATTTATCTTACCCATTTATTTGTTTTGTAAACCAACTATCATCCTTTGGGTCTTCATTGAGCCATTGACCCATTTAAATTCAAATCAATTTTTATCACAATGGCAATTCCGTAAATATGAATATTTTCATATAAACTGATAACTTTGAAATTCCAGGGTGTTACAGAACCTATGATGTTCCTTTCTCCATTTTTTCTTGGGTCCATTGTGACATTTTATATCCACCAATAATCCCTCCTTGAGGGGTTTAAATCATGCAATTAAACCATATTCTTAGCCCCATTTGGATCATCACTTTTGTTCACTTGAAACCCAAAATTCATCAACACATTACCCTTTAAACCCTTCATTTAATCACCATTTCATCACCATTCCATTGCATTTTTCATCATACAATCATTTTAAAACATTACTCCCATGCATTCATTAAAACCCTAATTCATTAATCAAGAACCCATATTGCTTTCCATTCTTAAAACCCTAAGCAATTTAAACCAACCACCAAATCACCCACCATGGGGTTCGGCCATATTACATGGCCGAACCCTATGGCCCATCATTCTTATTTCCAAGCACCCAATTCTATGCTCAATTTAATCAATCACACAATGCACACAATATATTTCTCCAATTTCTTACCCTAACTCTAATTCACCCATTTAGGGTTTTCTCCATCTTCCACCCTTCCATTTAATGTATCTAAATTCCATAGTATAAAATCACCTATCCACCATTAATTTCACAAAAATAAATTCCATTTCTTAAACCCTAAAATCCAAAATTCTTTTATTTAAGAAATACTCACTATCCGGCGTCTCCTCCGATTTCCGCTGCTCCCGTCGGTCTCCTTAGCCTCCTCTCTCCTTCCTCTTGATCTTTGATAGGTCAAGATCTTTGATCAAGGGTGGCAACTCCCAACCCTAGAATCGGCCATGTTAGGTTTGAATTGAGAGAGGAAAAGAGGAAAGATGATGAGAGGAAGATGATGACCTTAACCTTAGATAAAAAAAAAAAATTTGCACCAAGTTTTTACTTCTTTGTTCTCTCCTTGAGCTCCTCTCTTTTCTTCTCCTTCACTTGGACATGTAGAGGACGGTTGTGGGAGAATGAAAATGGAGAGAGTAGAATGAAAAGAGAATAAGAAATGGTAAAGAAAAAATGGACTCAACTTAACTTGTTTTACCATTTATTACTCCACCAACCCTAAGATATTTTCTTAGATATTTTTAAATATCTCTTATTTGCTTTATGGTGGTGGTTATCTAAACCACCACCATGCCCAACGTGTTTAACATTTTGAGGTGGGGTAGCTTGGTCTCCCTTTGATCAATCTAACCCCATTTAGCCACCAACTTATTAATTTAAGTATTTAATTAATTTGGTAATTAACTTAGGTTAATTCATTTTTATTTAACCTAATTCCCATTATTCCACCCATGGTTGACCAAGTCAACCATGGTGGCCGGCCCCACCAATCATTGGCCCACACGCCACCTCACTTGATGAGGTGGAGGTGGGTCCCACTTGGCCACACCACCATTGTTTAATTCCAAATTACTTAGGGTGATTAAATTTCATTAAGCCCACTCTAAATGGATCACCATTGGGCCCATGGCCCAATTACATTTCCATCTAGCCCATTTACCTTAGAGCATAACCATCTTGACCCATTGGGTCCCAAATGGGTATTTGACCCCATTTGACCATTCTTGACCCATTTAAATAAATTTAAATCCAAACCATAGTCTACTGGGCCACACTTGGGCCTTTATCCAATTTTGGCCCATTTACCATTTACTCCACCAATTTTCTAATTTCCATCATTAAAATAAATAATATTCACATTTATATTAATTCCCAGATTCCGAGACCTTACATAAGTAATATCCCATTTTAATCTTAGACATCTTCTATATTTAGCAATCCCCTAGTTTCACCCTTAACCAAGGAAATAGGCACCTTTTAAAGGATCTTAAGCTCATCCTCATGGATATGCATATCTCCCACACATGGCCATGTAATCTATATTCCATTCCTAAACTCTTTCCATGTTCCCTCTATGCGCATGCCACTTAATTTATATCCCTTATTTATAGATATTTCATTACCATTTTAATTCAGCCCCATTTAATTCTATTGAAACCATTTCCACAATCCGTTGGGTCTTAATTGGGCAATGACCCAACACTTTACCCATCTAAGGTCCATATTTAATAATTCATAAATTAAATGGGAAATTTTCATATATATATATATATATATATATATATATATATATATATATATATATATATATATATATATATATATATATATATATATATATTAATAACTTGGAAATCCGGGGTGTTACAAAGAATACTAGGTCCATTAATATCTCTCCATGGGGTTCGGCCATGTAACACCCCGGATTTTTAGGTTATCAATATTTACGGAATTTGCCATTTTAATTATGAATTAATGGATATGGACCTTAGATGGGTAAGGTGTTGGATCAATGGCTCAATTAAGACCCAATGGTGATGGTATAAGGTTCTATTTAAAGTAAATGGGTAAGGTACATTTAATTGGGTCAAGGTTGTTATTTGGGTCAAAATGTTCAATTGGGACCCAATGGGTCGTGTTTGACTTAGTTGACCACCAAGTGAGTCCAAGCTTAAATTAGGTTGGGGTTGATTTGAGTTGGAAATGGAATCAAATAATTGAGTTGATTCAAGTGAATTAAATGAGTTGAATTAAAGGGGTGAGTTGAGATTAAATGGATGAGATGAATTAAATGGATGAGTTGAGTTAAATGGGTTGGATGGAAAGTTATGGGGATATTTATCTTAAGTGATTAAAGTGTGGAGAGGAAGGGTGTTTTGGTTGTTTCAAAAATCAACACAAGGTATACACACGTTGGAATGGGAGTTTCACATTATGTGTGAAACTCCAAATGATATCATAAATGGGAGATGGCAGTTATGTGTTGTTACACCAAGACAAGCTAAGGCTACACGTTGGATGCATGGGAATTTTATCTCAAGCATGAAACTCCAAATAGGAATCAATGGGAGGTGGGCCGTTTGGTGGGGGTTACACAAACCAACTCAAGACAAGACCGTTGGGCTCATGGGAGTTTCACCCCATGGATGAAACCCCCAAATGGTCAATCATGAGAGAGGATGGTTTTGGAGTGGTTACCCAATTCAAACCATGGCCACACCGTTGGAGCCTTGGGAGTTTCATCTTATGGATGAAACCCCCAAGTGGAGCACTAAGGAGGGAAGTTAATAGAAATGGGAGTTACATAAAAGACTTAACCAAAACGTATCACCTTGGCCAACCATCTCTGTAACGCCCCGCCCAACGTCTCAGACGAATCCGTCATCTTGATAGGAATGAAATGTGCAGACTTGGTCAGCCGGTCGACTACGACCCAAATGGCGTCATTACCCTTTGAAGACCTCGGCAACCCGGATACAAAGTCCATGGAAATATGTTCCCATTTCCATTCTGGCACGGCTAAGGGTTTGAGCAACCCTGGTGGCTTTTGGTGTTCAGTCTTAACTTGTTGACAAGTTAGACAGTGTGCCACGAATTCCGCCACATCCCTTTTTAGTCCATGCCACCAATAATGCCTCTTTAGATCGTGATACATTTTGGTGCTACCCGGATGAATAGAGAACTTGGATTGATGTGCCTCAATCATTAGCTCTTTCCTGCAACTCTTTGGCACATAAGTTCTTCCCCGGAATACAAGACCCTGTCCTGGTCGTAGTTCCCATTCCGGTACAACGGTGCCAGTAGACATCCTGGCCCAAATGTCCTCCACTTCCGGGTCTGTTCTTTGTTCTTGTTCAATCTTGGTGACTATATTGGACCGTATGATTAAATTGTGCAAAACTCCACGGTTTGTAATGTATAGATTGAACTCTCGAATGGTATTCAACATCTCCCACTCGGTTCTGATCAGACATGCCATGGATGCATGTGATATGCGGCTAAGAGCATCAGCCACCTTGTTTGCCTTGCCTGGATGGTATCGAAGTTCGAACTCATAATCCGCCAGATACTCCATCCATCTACGCTGCCTTAGATTAAGCTCCTTCTGATCAAATAAATATTTCAAACTCTTATGATCAGAATACACTTCAAACTTCTCGCCATAAAGATAATGTCTCCAGCTTTTGAGAGCGAAGACCACTGCGGCTAGTTCAAGATCATGCGTAGGATAGAGGCGTTCATGTATTTTTAGTTGTCTTGAACCATAAGCCACCACACGATGATTTTGACTGAGGACACACCCCAGTCCTTCTCCCGAAGCGTCGCATTCTACTTCATAACCCTTGCCCTTTTCCGGCAAAATCAAAATAGGAGCGGTTGTAAGTCTGTCTTTTAGCTCTTCAAACCTTTGGTTGCACAGATCTGACCACTCATACTTGACTCCTTTCTGAGTGAGTCGAGTCAATGGAGACGGTAATTTGGAAAAATCCATAATAAATTTCCGATAATAACCCGCCAATCCTAAGAAACTGCGGATCTCGGTTACGTTTTTTGGCGCTTTCCAGTCTTTCACGGCCGTCACCTTAGCCGGATCTACGGCTATTCCTTCCTCGGATATAACATGTCCTAAGAAATTCACTTGAGATAGCCAAAATTCACACTTACTGGCCTTGGCATACAGTTTATTCTGCCTCAAAATATTCAAAACTATACGTAGATGCTCTGCGTGTTCCTCCTGACTCTTAGAATAGATCAGGATATCATCAATGAATACAATTACAAATTGATCTAAATAGGGACGGAAGATTCTATTCATCAAATCCATGAACACTGCCGGCGCATTCGTGAGTCCAAATGGCATGACCACGAACTCAAACAGTCCATACCGCGTCCGAAAAGCTGTCTTTTCTATATCTTCCTCCCTAACTCGAATTTGATGATAACCAGACATCAAATCGATCTTTGAAAAATGGCTTGAACCCCTCAATTGATCGAATAAATCATCGATCCTGGGTAGAGGGTACTTGTTTCGGACTGTTAACTGATTCAGCTTCCGGTAGTCCACGCACATCCGTAGTGAACCGTCCTTCTTCTTCACAAACAACACTGGTGCTCCCCATGATGACGTACTGTTCCGGATGCAACCCAGCCTAAGCAGTTCATCAATCTGCTTCTTTAGCTCTGACATCTCTGCTGGTGCCATCCGATAGTGTGGTAACGACACTGGTGTTGTGCCAGGATACAGCCCTGATCTCGAAGTTAATCTCCCTCATAGGTGGTAAACCAGGGAGTTCCTTTGGGAACACATCCCCAAATTCTTGTACAATTTCGGGAAGTTCAGTAACTGGAGCTTTGTTTATGGTGATATTATTCAATACCACGTGGTTTAACCCTTCCTGTAATCCACTTTGTTTATCTGCACGAACTACATATTGCTTGCCCTCGGGTGACTTAAATGTCACTCTTCGACCATAACAGTCGATGTTGGCATGAAACTTTGCCAACCAATCCATTCCGAATATAATATCATATTCCGACATGTCCAGCACTAAATAATTGAACTCAAATCTGAGTCCAGCTAATTCGGTGTTAACCGCAGTACAAATAAGTCCCAATGCCGAATCCCCGACAGGGGATACAATAGTAAGTTCTGTGGCTAATCTTTGAACTAATGTACCAGTAGCAGTAATAAACGATGCAGCTATAAAGGAGTGTGACGCTCCGGAATCAAATAGTGCATAAGCATATGAGCTACTCACTACTGCCATACCTTGTATCACAGGATGATCCTCCTCCTCTTCCTCTGGAGAAGTTAGAGTGAATAATCTTCCTGCTCCAGCAGGGTTAGACCTTCGACCTCCCCGGCCCTGCATTCTGCCTCCTCTGGAGTATGCCGGTCTAGCTGGCGGACGAAATGATCCTCTTGAGTTAGACAGCCTGTTGAGCTTTGGGCAATTCTTTTTGTAGTGACCAGGTTGATCACAGTGAAAGCAAGTATTCACTCCTCGGGATGCTTGAGTGACCGCAACAGATTGAGTGGGCTGGTTGGGGCGAAAGCCCCCACTTGATCCAACAGACGGTGAGGGTCTGCTGAAATTCGGTCTGAACTTTTTGTTGGGTTGGTACCCACCTCTCCCACTCGGAGCTCGGCGGTTGTCCACTCTGGCAAATTCCGCCATCTCTTGTTCCACAATGGTGGCCCTGCTGACCACTTCCGCCAGCGTGGCTGCTTTGAACACAGTTACCTTGGCCCTAATGTTTGGCCGTAACCCACGCTCGAACTTGCGAGCCTTTCGATATTCCGTGTCCACAATATAGTATGCATAGATTGACAGGCTGAGAAATTCTTGGTGATACTCAGCCACCGTCATTGAACCTTGTACTAACGTCATAAAGGCCTGAATTTGACGTTCTCTTTCTTCCTCTGGAAAGTAGCGCTCTAGAAATGTCGCGGAGAATTGCTCCCAGGTCATAGCAACTCTTTCTCTTCTTGGCACAAGTGCCTGCTGTTTCTCCACCACCTTCCACCATTTGGCAGCGTCATCCACCAGCTGTGACGTGGCCAATAATATTTTATGGGCATGACTCTTGATGTTCAAAAGAGTCAATATATGCGAAATCTTCTCCAACCAATTCTCGGCCCCAATAGGCCCTTCTCTGCCCTTGAAGTAAGGTGGGCGCTGTTGCTGAAAATCTCTGACCATGTTTCGGTCATTATTTTCGCTCATGTTTCCCCCTCCGTTCAAATGTTGTTGGAGGACAGATGTAACCACAGCTTGCACCAAGCTGTGCAGTTCAGGAGGCACAAAGGGTACAGTCATGTTGCTATTCTCCTCCTCCTTGCGTCGATACGACGAGTCATATTCCTCCTCGTCGTCCTGTTGATACGTAGGGTCACTCCCTTCTTCTTCCCGCCGAGAGTGGTGAGACTCTTCCTCACTGTGAGATCGTTCATGAACAGATCTCTCTTTGTCATGAACGGACGGCTCTCTTTCAGGTTCCGATGACGCCTTCTTGCGTCGGGGTACCACCTTCCCTTGTGGTGTGATAATGAGCACATCATCCTTCTTTTTATCGTCCTGACGAGTCCTTCTCTTTGACACCCCCTCACCTAGTCCGATCTGTAAAACTTTCTTTTTTCCCTTCAGATCTTTTACCACCTTTTTCTGTGGCGCCATTTAGTCCTAATCCATGGAAACATCATAGACTTAGTTTCCATTAACAATATGCAACACATGCCATGAATCCTCATAAAAACATGAAATCATATATTTATATAAATTCAAACTGCATCTTTGTACAAAGGTGGGTAGGGTGAAACAAACCCTATGTATAACAAAATATACCCCCTTACAAAATTGACCCTCTTTTTAATACCCCTACAATTACTTCCTATCCTAGTCTTCCGTAGAAGACTCCGCATCAAAAGCGAACTTGAATCGGTTATCAGGACACGTCATCGCCGTGTGCCCCAATACCTCACAAGTCGTGCAGGGTACTAATCCAGGTCCTCCGATGTATGGACAATTAGTCCTTGCCTCACCATGCCCATGTAGTCCACAGGACGGGCAGACAACACCCAGTGGATGAGGACAATACCGGCAGTGGTGCCCATCTTGATTGCACAGTTCACATGTGTCATAGGGATCTATCTCCCCAAGTGATTCCAATATAATAGGTACACCAGCCATGGGATCCTCCAGTAAATGTGCTAGATCATCCTCCTCTTCCTCAGGAGGTTCCACCATTTCAGGAATGTCATCCATCAGATCCTCTGGAAGAGGCGCTAAGTCCACATCAGCTTCTTCAGGAGGTCCCTCCTGAAGATCCACATTAACTTCCATACTGATACTGTCGGAAGTTGACACCAAATCTACCGGACAACTTGGTGTCCCTTTATCCCATAACTCAGTGTATTCTTCGTTGCTTGACATATCTGTGCCACATCATTTCAAACACAAACATATTCAACAATAATTCTAAATAAACCACTCTTGGTTTCCAGGGAATTTTGATCATGCAAAATATCATGTACTTTGTTTAGGAAGATTACCAAATCAACATTCTTTGTTTTCTTTTTATTTCTGGGGAAATCTCTAATTTCCTATTGTTTGTTTCTCAGTGTGGGGATTTCAAGGGAGTTCATCCTACCTTGCTACGTTTGATATGTCCAGTTATGATGATTGTACTTTACTTTGCTATCTTTCATTGTTGTTCTCAGATTGATTGTTCAGTCCGAGTCACTCGAAGTAAATTAATCCGGCCCCCAGGCAGCGGACTCCGAAGAGTCGGTCAGTTGGGATTCTTATCCGTCAGTGAGACATGAAACCGTCTTAATCTTACTTCGATGATTCAACTTCCCGTTTCGCTCTGATACCAACTGTAACGCCCCGCCCTTTCCGAGAGTTTCAGAGTCTAATTTTTTTTTTTTTATAAACAACGGAAGAGAGCGGGCGGCGTCACGACGCGAGTTAAGTTCAGACTACCCAAGTCTGAACCTTAACTGGCCACCCATGTGTACATGGAATAGACCATGATAGTGATTCACACATGGAACTAACATCAACATGCGGAATAAAAAGACGAGATAGCAAGTAATATTCTTAAATATTAAATAACATAGATCAACCATCCACAAGTTATGATCCTAAACAAACCATAGCAAATAACGAATTATTACATGTCCAACAATAGTATTCAAATGACAGTAATAAAACGTAATCCAAATCCATTATTTAAGCACTTAGGCTCAGCTCCCCTCTTGGTCAATGACCTTCCCTTTCCCCTTGCTTGTACCTGCAATCTCCTCTGAGGATAGAATTAGGGCGTTAGATCAACGCGCCCAGTAGGTTCCCGAATCAGGGCTACCACATGTTAGTATATAAAACATGCATATACATATCATAATACATGATCATCAAAACAGGTAAAACAATGCTATGAAATATGCACATGCAATGAGCATCCCCCATCATGTACTTTCATAGCCATCACTTGACGTGCCTTGCACCGGCAAGGTAAATTACAACACACCTTCATCTCTTCTATAAGCGATGTACATGTAATGAGCAACCCCCATCATGTACCATCGTAGACATCACTTGACGTGCCTTGCACCGACAAGGTAAATTACAACAACATTCATCTCTTCTATACAATATGTACATGCAATGGGCAACCCCCATCATGTACAATCGTAGCCATCACTGTAGAACTTCATTCATTATCCCATGACTATGCATGAGATGCCAATGCCTGTATGCCATTTGTTAATGCATAATATATCATTTGAAACACATATATTAAAACAAGAGTATCATAAGAAAAACTGGGTAAAACCGTGGTTACAAGTAGGTAGGAAACCTACTGAAGAATCCCTTCAGTAACTGATCTTTCTTTCGCGTCACCCGGTCACGACTCGCACGTCGTTCGACTTCCGGTACCTTATCTATATACCAAACAGCAAGACATAACATCATTTACTTATTCAATCACATCTACGACCCATCCGCATCATGTGGGGTTCGACCATGCCCTTGGCCGAACATCACCAACTTAGGATTTAACTTCCTACTTTATTTAATCAACTGTTAAGCACTTAACCCTTTTTAAAAATGACATGGTTCAGCCCTATGTTGGCCAACCAATAATCAGCCACCAAAACAGTAATTTAACTTCACCAAAACACATCACTTACTTACATGGGGTTCGGCCATCCAAGGTGGCCGAACTCAATGTCCATATCTTGGTCTTTTAACCATGCTTTAGGCATTATTTAAACATGCAATATCAGTATTATATTGCTGCCTTTAAACCTCTTAGAAACCATCTAATTAAATTCATTCACAACAGTCCATAAAGTCCATGGTTTCCATGTTTCAAACACCTTAAAACCAACCATCATTTGCATGGGGTTCGGCCCTCCATGGTGGCCGAACCCAATGCTATGTTTGCTGTTTTTGAACCTCAGATAAACATGTATAAACAATATATTAACATCAGGTTTTAACTTTAAAAGAATGCATCCAAAAACCAACATCATATCATGGGATTCGGCCATCCAAGATGGCCAATCCCCATGGTCCATCTTTTCCAATTTTAATCTACTGATTTAGACTACATAACTTCAGCCTTTTTTTTTGATATCCAAACCCATGTTTTAACTCTCTTTAAACATGCATTTTAAATCTATTACAACCATCTAACATCAGTCCTAACTTATATGGTTTTAACTTCTAAAAAATATCAAAAACAACCATTTGTTTCCATGGGGTTCGGCCATGCTAAGTGGCCGAACCCAATGGTCCATTTCCATCTTTTAATCCACTGATTTTAGACCATATAAATTTTAGTCCCTATGTCATTCAGATCCATGGTTTTTTAACCATTCTAAAACATTTATTTAAATCTTAATTCAAAACCCAAAACAGTCTACAAAATCCATGGTTTTCATGTTTCAAAACATGAAACCAAGCCATCTCTTTACATGGGGTTCGGCCCTTCATGGTGGCCGAACCCAATGGTTATTTTTACCATTTTAAATCCTCCACTAATCAAGGTTAAAACCTTGGTGTATTCGGCCATAACCATGGCCAATACACACCACATTTGCTCCATGTTATTATACCAAAATAACAAATAAATACTTACCAAACTTCCAATCTTTCTCTTTGCCTTTGGTCCTTGGTTTCTCCCTTTTATTTCTTCCTTTCTTTTGCTGTTTTGTGCTTGATCTACTGGTGCAAACACCTCTGCTATTCCAGTTAGGAAAAACGAATTTGAGAGAGGGAGAGAGAGAGAGATGGAAATTCTTGGATTTCCAATGTGAAAAATGGCCAACCTTGTGTGCTTATTGCTTTTGTAGTTCAGCCCCCAAAACTCCTCCACTCCCTCATAACTTCTTGCACAAACCAATGGGTATTGGGTGCCATCCAAGGCACCCCTTGGCAGCTACCTATGCAGCCATTCAAATCCCCAAGCATCTCATCACAATCCCATGTATTCCCATTTAATACATCATGGAAATCACCCCAAACAAGTCCCCAACGTGTGGGACTTGTTTGGGTGGTTAAAGCTGGGCCAACCTCTTCAAATTCCCATTAGATTCAATGATTTACAGTCCATTGAATTTCCATTTTGACTCACCCAACTCAAGGTATTTTTATTCCAACCCAACTCATCACATTTAATGCATTTCATTTAATGCACATGAGTTAACTCACCTTTTTATTTAATTCCAACTCACCTCAGTCCCACTCAACTGATTTGACTCGTGTTTGAGCTCCCTTGAGGGTTCACACGGTCAACAATAGTCAACTCGACCCGTTGGGTCCACTTTTAGCTCCTTGACCCGTTTTGACAACATGACCCATTTATGGTATTTTGGTCATTTCTAATTGGTTTTTACATATGGATCAAGCCTACCCATTTTTCCTCCACTTGATTTCCAATCAAATAGGCTTAACCCCTTTTAATTTAAAATCACAAAACGGTCAAATAACCTAGCAAGACCCGATGGGCCCATTTGGGCCCTTTGACCCATTTAGCCATTTTTGACCCAAATGATGAAAATTACCCAACCAATAAAACTTAACATTCATAATGTGCTCATATGATTTTATTTTGAGCAATGGGCCCCACCATTTCCTTATTTACAATCATATTTATTGAATTCACCAATCCAGGGGCATTTTCGTAAATATTCATCTTATTGAGAAATCGGGGTGTTACAATCTCAATGGAACAAAACAAATTGGACTTGCATTTTACTCTCTCCCTCTCCCTCTTGGTTGTTTCTCTCCCTCAAGCACTCTCTTAGCCAACCACTCACAGGGAACGAAGGGAATGAAGAACGTGACCGGAGCCAAGCATAGAAGCTTGATTGTGTTTAAGTTTATATTTTGATTAAGTTACTTATGGACTTTTAATTTGAGTAACTAGACTTCGGGCATGTAATAATTAGATAATTTGCTATGGTTGGATGTTTGTTTGGATAATTATGTTAAGTTAATTATGGATAAGACTTGAGTACTTTGCTATCTAAAAAAAAAATGGAGTAGACTTAGGTTCTATTATAATCCGCAGTTATATTTTAATTCCGCAAATTAACAATGTATGTGTGAACTGTTTCCATGGACTTAGTCCATGCACACATAGGGTTGGCCAGTTAAGGGTCGGACTTTAGAAGTTCGGACCTAGTTCGCGTCGTGACATCCCGCTCTCTATCACTCTTTGTTTATATAAAAAAAAAATAGAATCTGATTTTCGGAAAGCGAGTGAAAAAGGGCGAGGTGTTATAGGCCATACAACATGGCCGACCCCATGGTCCATGGTTCTCCACCCTTTTACATCAACAATATACCTCCATGTAAAACCTTTTAAAATCATTATTAACCTTCCATGGGGTTCGGCCATGGTGGCTCAATACATCATAACTCCATGATTGATCCTTTTAAAAACCTATTAAGATCATTAACCAACTTCCATGGTTTTCATCCTTCAAAATCCATAACAATTACTAACATACTTCCATTTTAAAATCTTTTAATATCCTTAACCCTTTCCATGGTTTAACCACCTTTCAAACAATTTAAACCAATACTAATTCTTCCATGGGGTTCGGCCATGTTGTGATTCATCATTTCCATTGAACTAAATGATACATCCATTTAAACCCTTTAAAACCTTTTAAACTCATAATACATCTATGATTTTCATCCCTCAAAATCCATTAAAATAACCAATGTCCTTCCATGGGGTTCGGCCATACAACATGGCCGAACCCTATGGTTCATGCATAAGGTCCTTTAACTATCACAAGATTAGGGTTCGGTCATGCAATGGCCGAACCATGTCCTTGACCATCTTTTTCTTACTTATGCAATGTTAACGAGTAATTACCAATTCTGCGACTCCTCCGGTTTCTTTCACTCCTTCTTGCTCCTCCAATCTTCTCCCTCCTTAGCCTCCTCTTCCTTCTTGATCCTTGGCCGAGAGTGCTTGAGAGGTCTTGAATGAAAACCCAAAGAGAGGGTTCGGCCAAAGGGTGTAGGTTTGAGAGAGAGAGAGAGAGAGAGAGAGAGAGAGAGAGAGAGAGCTTGAGATCAAAAACTACTCTAAGTCCTTTGTCTTTGAGAGTGGTCGACCTTGAGTGAGAGAGTGAGATAAAACAAGGAATTCTCCTTGCTGCCCAATGTAAATCAGCCAAAGGTGGTGTCCTTAGGTTGATACCCCTTGGTAACTCCCATGACCTTACATCTCCCCATTGATACTTACTTTGGGGGTTTCATCCCATGAGATGAAACTCCCAATCTTATGCCCCTTGGGCTTCCATGTTCCAATGTGTAGCCTTGTGTGTTTGTGTAATAGCACCAACTCTCCAACTTCCTCATCTTTGATCAATGAGGGTCGGCCAAAGGTGGTGTCCTTTGGTGATACCCGTTTGTAACCACCATGCCTCTTCACCTCCCTCATCAATGATCTATTTGGAGTTTCATCCCATGAAATGAAACTCCCATCTCCAACGTGTATGCCTTGTGTAGGCTTGTGTAACCACCACAAAACCCTCCAACTTCCTCATAATGGTGGTGTCCATTGAGATGAAACTCTCCATCTTCCAACTCCACTCATTAAATTCAACTCAACTTAAATGAACTCATTTTCCAACTCAAGTACTTGAACTCACATTAATAAATTCTCAACTCATGTGAATTCACTTTCCAACTCAAGTATTATTTATCCCAGTTGAGCTCATTCATTAACTCAACTCTATTGAACTCACCCATGGTTGACCAAGTCAACCATGGCTTAGCCGACTATGAACCATATTGTATTTAGGGTCCCACTTAGCCATTTCATTTACATGCCACCGCACTTGATGAGGTGGATCTTATGTTATCTTAATTGGTTATTAGACCCAGTTATCAAACCTTACCCATTTACTTTTAACCTAGCTCATATATGATTCATTGGGTCCCAATTGGACTTTTGACCCAATTGACAACCTTGACCCAATTAAATAAATCTCACCCATTTATTTCAATTGAACCATATCCACAATCCATTGGGTCTTAATTGGGCAATTGACCCAACACTTACCCATCTAAGGTCCATATCCATTAATTCATAATATAAATGGGTAATTTCCATAAATATTCATAACTTGAAAATATGGGGTGTTACAGGATGCGATTCAATTGAATTAAATGGGTGAAATGTATTTAATTGGGTCAAAATTGTCAATTGGGTCAAAATGCCCAATTGGGACCCAATGAGTCATGGTTGACTTGGTTGACCACCAAGTGAGTTCAAGCATAATTAGATTGAGCTGAATTAAGTTGGAAATGGAATCAAGTAATTAAGTTGATTTTAAGTGAGTTGAATTAAAGAGGTGAGTTCAGTTAAATGAGTTGAATGGAAATTAATGGGACTTTGATCTCAAGTGAGTGGAGTGGGAAGGTGAAGAGATGCACCTCATGAGACGAAGTCAAGGCTACAAGTTGGAAACATGGGAATTTCATTTCATAGAATGAAACTCCAAATAGATCATAAATGAGGAGGTGAAAGGTCTTTGGAGGTTACACAAGCCTTGCACGTTGAAAGGATTGGGGGGTGGGGGTGGGGGGGGGGGGGGGGGGGGGTGGGTTTGATTGAAACCCAAGGGTCAAACGTTGGGTGTGTTTCATCTCATGGATGAAACCCCCAAATGAAACTTTAAGGAGGGAGGTGAAAGGGCATGGGAGTTACAAAGGGGTGTCACCAAGGGACACCACCTTTGGCCGACCCTCATTAACCAAGGAAAGGACTTTTGTTTCAAGTCACTCTCTCAAGCTCTCTCTCTTGGCCGAATCACTCCTCAAGACAAGATCAGTTAGAGCATTTTTCATCTCACTCTCCCTCTCTCACTCAAGGCCGATTCCCTCTCAAGACAAAAGGAGAACACTTGGAGTTGTTATCTTAAATCTTCTCTCTTTCTCCCTCTCTCAAATCTATACCTCTTGGCTGAACCACCCCAAGGGATTTCATCAAGATCAATCTCGGCCAAAGATCAAGAAGGAAGGAAGAAGAGGGTAAGGAAGGAAAGGAGCAAGAAGGCGTGAAAGAAATCGGAAGAGTCGCAGAATCGGTAAGTGGTCGATAAGATTGCATAAATAAGAAAAGATGCTTAAGGACCTAATTTTATTATGGCTAACGACTTTATGATGAACCATAGGGTTCGGCCATGTTGTATGGCCGAACCCGATGGGAGAACATTAGTTATTTTAATGGATATGAAGGATGAAAATCATAGATATATGTTTATGATTTTAAAAGGTTTTTAAGGGTTTAAATGGATGTATGTATGAGAACCATCAAAGGATCAAACCATAGATGTATGATTCTTTTTAAAAGAAAATGAGGAACCATAGGGTTCAGCCATGGTTTGTAAGCATGAAAACCATGATTTGTAACCGGAGGCCACGCTCCGTCAGGGCGTCCGTAAGGCAACTGTGGGGACACCTTGATGAAGAGAATTCCATCAAGAGGATACATGTGTTTGTGATGGGTGGGACTCATTGCATATGACACCATGACATGGCATTGTTTTACATGGTTTTATTATTATGTTATCTTTATGATTTTGTACTAACCATGTGTTAACCCTATCTGGAGTACCTACTGGGCGTGTTGTCTAACGCCCTACTTCTACCCTAGTGGATGACACAGGAATTGAAGGGAATGATGAGCGTGATCGGAGCCAAGCATAGGAGCTTGGATGTGTTTTATTATATTTTGTTTAAGTTACTCATGGACTATGTAGTTCGAGTAGCTAGCATTTGGGCATGTAATAACTTAGATATTTGCTATGGTTTGTTTAACTTTGGATATTTAACTTAAGACAATTATGGTTAAGTGACGGACTACTTTGCTATCTAAAATGGAGTAGAACTAAGTTCTATTATAATTCCGCATTTAAGATTTATTTCGCATGTATAATTTATGGCGTGTGATCCGTAATTGTGGACTTAGTCTATGCACACGTATGGTTGGCCAGTTAAGGGTCGGGCTTTAGAAGCTCGGACTTAGCTCGCGTCGTGACGTCCCGCTCTCTCTCTCTTCTATTTAAAAAAAAATTAGACTTTGATTTTCAGGAAAGTGAGTGAAAAAGGGCGGGGCATTACAGGTCAAGATTGTTAATTGGGTCAAATGCCCAATTGGGACCCAATGGGTCATCGTTGACTTGGTTGACCACCAAGTGAATTCAAGCTTAATTAATTGGGGCTGAATTAATTTGGAAATGGAATCAAATAATTGAGTTGATTTTAAGTGAGTTAAGTGAGTTGAGTTAAAGAGATGAGCTTGAGTGGAAGTTAATGGGACTTTCATCTTAAGTGAGTGGAGTGGGAAGATGAAGAGTTTTGTTTTTCAAAAGACACCTTCAAGGGTCACACGTTGGAGGGGGGAGTTTCATCTCATGGGATGAAACTCCAAATGGATCATTAATGGGGAGGTGGACGGTTTTGTTGATGCTACACAAGGTTACACAAGGCACACATTGGAGAGATGGGGGGTTTCCGTCTTGGTCAAACGGTGGGAGTGTTTCATCGCATAAGATGAAACCTCCAAATGAGACATTAAGGAGGGAGGTGAAGGGACATGGGAGTTACAAAAGGGCATCACCAAAGGACACCACCTTTGGCCGACCCTCATTAATCCTCTCCCTCTTTCACTCAAGGCTGATCCCCTCTCATTGACAAAGGGAGAACACTTAGAGTTTTTATCTTAAATCTTCTCTCTTTCTCCCTCTTTCAAACCTATACCTCTTGGCCGAACCACTCCTAGAGATTTTATCAAGATCAATCTCGGCCATGGATCAAGAAGGAAGGAAGAAGAGGCTAAGGAAAGAAAAGAGCAAGAAGGAGTGAAAGAAACCGGAGGAGTCGCGGAATCGGTAAGTACTTGAGTGTCTCATGTATAAAAACCATTAAGGACAAAGGAAGGGCTGGATGAGGTTCGGCCATGATGTGTGGCCGAACCCCACCAAGGAATATGAACATGGTTACATAATTTTCAAGAGGAAGTGATGAACCATAGGTTCGGCCATGTTGTATGGCCGAACCCCATGGAAAGACATTAGTTATTTTTAATGGATTTGAAGGATTAAAATCATAGATGTATGTTTATGATTTTAAAAGGTTTTAAAGGGTAAATGGATGTATGAATGAGAACCATCAAAGGATCAATCATGGAAGTATGATGTGTTTTAATGTAAATGATGAACATGGCCGAACCCCATGGAAGAGTATTAATGATTGTAGAAGATTTAAATGAAGTCATGTTGATGGACTTTGAGTTGTAAATAATGACCTAAGGGTATGATTAAACCCCTCCCCCTCTCTCTCCCGCCCCCCCCCCCCCCCCCCCCCTCTCTCCTGGAGGGACTTGTTTATGAACTTAAGATGGTAAATTATTTAAAGAAGAAGATGGAGATAAGACATCATGGGTTCGGCCATGGTGTATGGCCGAACCCCATGAACCATTTGATGGATCATTTTGAAAGGGTCATTTAGAGTTTTTATGCATGTTTAAATGAATGGATGATTAAGCTAGGAAATGAGGGATTTAATTATATATCCATGTTCATGGATCTACGTTATGGACTTGAGTATGGGTAAGTAAATTAGGTGATTACCTATGGAAGGAAATAAATGGCTAAATGGTAAAATTGAAGGACCATGGGTTTGGCCATTGTGTATGGCCGAACCCCATAGATTATGTTATTGGATATGGATTTGTATAAGTGGCTTAGATGTATGATTGAATCATGGAAATGAAGGACCATGGGTTCAGCCATGGTGTATGGCCGAACCCCATGGAGAAGGTTTTGTGGACTTAGGGTTTTATGAATGTTAGATGATTAACTTATGTATGTTTGGGTTGATGAATCAAGAGATGGCATGATCTTGGACCCACATGTATTTGAAAGATCAAGGACTAAAAGAGGGACCCAAAATCAAGTGAGTGAGGTTCGGCCATGTTGTATGGCCGAACCCCACAAAGGTGTGTTTATGGACTTAGACATGATACAACATGGGTTTTGACTTATTGATATGTTATAAGGTAACGGGACCTCACAAGCGGGTACGATCGGTGAGCGGTTTTCGGACAAAAACGCAAAGACATATTAAGTTGATCATTGGTAGGATTCTACCTCATAGCAACCATTGGTTATGTATGATTATTTTAATTCATATTTTGATGAGTTATTTTGTATAAATAATATGTTTCAAATATGAGGTTTTAATTCTATGATTGTAATATTACATAGCATGTGTTCATTTGCATCTCATGCATGGCATGGGAGGGATGATATGTAACCGGAGACCACACTCCGTCGGAGCGTCCGTAAGGCAACTGTGGGGTACCTTGATGTGCATTACCCATCAAGAGGTAACCGGAGTCCACGCTCCGTCGGGACGTCCGTAAGGTAGCCGTGGGGGATACCTTGATGAGGAGATTCCATCAAGAGGATATTATGTTGGTGATATGGCTGATGGGTGGGACTCATTACATACGACAACATGGCATGACATTATTTTTACAGAGTTTTGATATTATGTTGTCGATATGATCTTCTACTAACCATGTGTTAACCCTATTTGGAATACCTACTGGGTGGGTTGTCTAACACCCTACTTCTACCCTAGTTGATGACACAGGAATTGAACGGAACAAGGAACGAGATCGAAGCCAAGCTTAGGAGCTTGGATGTTTTTAGTTTCATTTTGTTTAAGTTACTCATGGACAATGTATCTCGAGTAGCTAGCATTTGGGCATGTAATAACTTAGATATTCGCTATGGTTTGGAATGTTTATTTTGGATATGTTAATTTAAGATAATCATTGTTAAGTAATGGATTCCTTTGCTATCTAAAATGGAATAGAATTAGGATTCTATTATAATTCCGCAGTTATGTTTATTCCTCATGTTAACTTGAGTACGAGTGAACTGTTTTAGTGGACTTGGTCCACGTACACGTATGGTTGGCCAGTTAAGGGTCGGGTTTTAGAAGTTCAGACTTAGCTCGCGTCGTGGCAGTGGATCACTCCGTGATTCAAGGTATGGCAGTAGTCAGTAGTTCCTACGGCTTTGCATTACTTGATTCTGGAGCATGCCACTCCTTCATATCTACTGCATTCATATCCGCTACTGGCACATTAGTACAAAAACTGTCCACATCACTCACTATTATAACCCCCGTAGGAGACACGCCATTGGGGCTTATATGCACAGCAGTGAACACTGAACTCGCTGGATACAGATTTGAGTTCAACTATTCGGTACTCGATATGACTGAGTACGACATTATCTTCAGCATGGACTGGTTGACTAGCGTTCAGGCCAACATCGATGGCTTAACTTATTTGCACATAACTTAGGTCCATACTAAACATAGATCCATAACTAAACAGTACATGCAGGGATCTACCAAATGATCCATCAAAATAACTCATGGTCCACATACATCTAAGTCCATCAATATCTCTCCATGGGGTTCAGCCATACGACATGACCGAACCCATGGTCCATGGTTTTGCACCATCTCCTCATTTTAAATCATGTTTCACAACATTTAAAACCCACTTAAAATCACCAATAATCTTCCATCATTATCATCCTTTAAAAATCACTAACATACATCTATGATTTTCATCCTTTAAAACCCATTAAAAATCATTAACACACTTCCATGGTTTTCACCCTTTAAACCCATTAAAAATCACCAATATCCTTCCATGGGGTTCGGCCATACAACATGGCCGAACCTCATCCAATCTTTCCTTTGTCCTTAATGGTCCAGGCATATAATTTAGGGTTTGGCCATGCAAGGGCCAAACCATGATCTTGATCATATTCCTTATCTTGGACATGCATGAGATCCCTAGCCATGTATACATAATAATTAGGGTTCGGCCATGCAAGGGCCAGACCATGATCCTTGACCATTTTTCATGCTTAAGCCATGCATGCATACATATTGTCCTTAATCTTCATTCATAACATCTATCTCACCCATTAGGGTTTTGTCCATTTTTTCATCTTATTCCTTGGATGGATTTTCAATCCATGGCCCATAATATTTTAGCCAACTCTCCAATCTAAAATGGAATTCCATGGTTTCCTTTAATTTCTTTTTAATTTATAAACGGTACTAAACCATATGTACCGATTCCGTGACTCTTTCGTCTTCTTTTGTTCCGTCTTGCTCCTCCGTTCTTTTCTTTCCTTAATCTTTCTTCTTTCTTCCTCCTTGACCTTCGGCCAAAGTGTGGTGCTTGAGAAGTCTTGAGATGAAAAACCCAAGGAGATGGTTCGGCCTTGGTGAAGGTTTGAGAGAAGGAGAGGAGGAGATAATGGAAAATCCCTTAGTCTTTTCTTGTTCAATGAGAGGGTCGGCCAAGCTCGAGAGAGAGAGAAGTCAAGGTAGAAAAATTCTAAGTGTTTCTTGTCTTGCTCAATGAGAGAGGGTCGACCAAGAGTGAGAGGGAGAGAGTGAATGAGATGGAAAGCCTTCTTTCCATCTTGTCTACGGTTTCTTTGGGTTAGACTCCACCCTCATCAATGTGGAGTCTTCCCCATGAGTCCTTTGACCAAACAAGGGAGTGCATGCCCTCCACATGGCACATGCCACCCTCATCCACCGGTTTTGGCTTGTGGTTTCCTTTTGGTGGCTAGTGGTTTGCATGAGATGGAACCACCACCTCTCCTTTGGCCAATCAATGGTCTTGCATGCCTCCACATGGCACACACCACCCTTCAAACGGTTTTGGGCTTGGTGGTTTCCTTTTGGCGGTTAGTGGTTTGCATGAGATGGAACCACCACCTCTTTTTTGACCAACCATGGTCTTGCATGCCTCCACATGGCACACACCACCCTTCCAACGGTTTTGGGTTTGGTTGTTTCCTTTTGGTGGTTAGTGATTTGCATGAGATGGAACCACCACCTCTTTTTTGACCAACCATGGTCTTGCATGCCTCCACATGGCACACACCACCCTTCCAACGGTTTTGGGCATGGTGGTTTCCTTTTGGTGGTTAGTAGTTTGCATGAGATGGAACCACCACCTCTCTTTTGACCAACCATGGTCTTGCATGCCTCGACATGGCACACACCACCCTTCCAATGGTTTTGGGCATGGTGGTTTCCTTTTGGTGGTTAGTGGTTTGCATGAGATGGAACCACCACCCCTTTTTTGACCAACCATGGTCTTGCATGCCTCGACATGGCACACACCACCCTTCCAACGATTTTAGGCTTGGTAGTTTCCTTTTGGTGGTAAGTGGTTTGCATAAGATGGAACCACCACCTCTTCTTTGACCAACCATGGTCTTGCATGCCTCCACATGGCACATACCACCCCCAACCAACGGTTTTGGGCTTGGTGGTTTCCATGAGATGGAAACCACCCACATCTCCTTGACTCACTCCATCTTTTTATCATTCATGTGACTGACCCCCATTTGACTCACACCATTTAAATGGAACTCAACTCCTAACTCAAGCATTGATTTTATTTCCATTTAACTTAGGTGATTTAATTAAATAATTTAATTCCACTTACTACACTTAATCCTCTTTAATTCACATTTGACTCACCCATGGTTGACCAAGTCAACCATGGTGGTCATTCCCACTTATGCCTTAGCCCACACGCCACCTTACTTGATGTGGTGGAGTGGGACCCAACTTAGCTATGACACTTGGACAATTCCTCATACACTTGCCAATGGGATGGACCCCATGCCTTTGATCTTAATTGGGTCGATGACCCAATTAAATCCATTTCTTACCCATTTACCCTAATGCTCAATTCATCTTGACCCATTGGGTCCCAATTGGGCATTTGACCCAATTGACCATCATTGACCCAATTAAATGGAATTAATCCTATCCATGGTCCATTGGACCATACTTGGGCCATTGCCCCAATTTTGATCTATTTAACATCCATTCCATCTATGAATCTTAATTTTAACAATTAAAAATCAATACTAGCCAATATAATTATTGAATTGGAAATCCGGGCTATTACAATATTACCCTCTTTTGAAATTTTCGTCCTGAAAATCGAGTGAAGTAGGATTTCAAATAATCCTATACAAACAGTTCAGGATGAGCTGCCCTCATTTCTAATTATAGTTCCCAGGTGGCTTCCTCGCTACCATGTTGATCTCATAGTGTAACGCCCTGCCCTTTTTCACTCCCCGAAAATCAGAGTCTATTTTTTTTATAATAAAGAGTGAGAGAGAGCGGGACGTCACGACACGAACTAAGTCCGAGCTTCCAAAGCCCGACCCTTAACTGGCCAACCATACGTGTGCGTGGACCAAGTCCACTAAAACGGTTCACACATACTAAAGTTAACATGCGGAATAAACTTAGCTACGGAATTATAATAGAATCTTAATTCTTTTCTATTTTAGATAGCAAAAGGATCCATTACTTAACAATGATTATCTTAAGTTAACATATCCAAAATAAACATTCCAAACCATAGCAAATATCTAAGTTATTACATGCCCAAATGCTAGCTACTCAGATTACATTGTCCATGAGTAACTTAAACAAAATGAAACTAAAAATATCCAAGCTGCTAAGCTTGGCTCTGATCTCATTCCTCGTTTCGTTCAATTCCTGTGTCATCAACTAGGGTAGAAGTAGGGTGTTAGACAACGCGTCTAGTAGGTACTCCAAGTAGGGTTAACACATGGTCAGTACATAAATCATATAGATAACATATTAACAAAACCATGTAAAACAATGCCATGCCATGGTGTCATATGCAATGAGTCCTACCCATCACAAACACATGTATCCTCTTGATGGAATCTCCTCATCAAGGTATCCCAACAGTTGCCTTACGGACGCCCTGATGGAGTGTGTTGTCCGGTTACTTCTTGATGGATAATGCACATCAAGGTCTTCCCACGGATGCCTTACGGACGCCCGAAGAAGCGTGGCCTCCGGTTACAAATCATCCCTCCCATGCCATGCATGAGATGTAAATGTCCACATGCTATGTATTAGTATAAATCATAGCATAAAACTTCCATATTTGAAACATAACATTTGATACAAAATAACTCATCAAAAACATGAACTAAAATCATATTACATGTCCCATGGTTTCAAAGAGGTAGGAATACTACCAATGACCACTAAAGTGTCCTTCTGTTTTTGTCCGAAAACCGCTCACGATCGTACACCCCTTGTGAGGTCCCGTTACGTTATAATATATCAATAAATCAAAACACCGTTCCATTTATCTTCCAACCGCACTTAAGTCCATAAATATGTCTTAGTGGGGTTCGGCCATGTAATGGCCCGGAATTTGTAAATCAATATATAGGTGGATATTGTTTATTTTAATGGTGGAAATTTGGAAATTTGATGGAATAAATGGTGAATGGATCAAAATATGGACAAAGACCCAAGTATGGCCCAATGGACCATGGATTGGATTTAAATTTATTTAAATGGTCATGGTCAATGATGGTCAATTGGGCCAAGGATGGTCAAATTGGGCCCAATACCCATTTGGGACCCAATGGATCAAAATGATGTAAGATCTAAGGTAAATGGATAGGAGGTGAATGTAATTGGGCCATGGGCCCAATGGTGATCCAACTAGTTGGAATGGAATTAGTTAAATTTAAATCACCTAAGTTGGTGATGGAATTGATTAAGGTGACATGGCCGAGTGGGACCCACCTCCACCTCACCAAGTGAAGTGGCGTGTGGACCAAGGATTGGTGGGGCCGGCCACCATGGTTGAATTGGTCAACCATGGGTGGAATAATGGGATTAGGTTAAGTAGGAAATAATTAACCTAAGTTAATTATCTAGTTAATTAATTAAATAAACTAAACAAATGGTGGTCAAAGGGGTCAAAAGGTGGAAGACCAAAACACCTCATTCCAAGCTCAAAAGAAAAACGTTGGCTTGGTGGTGGTTATCCCAACCACCACCATAAAGCATGAAAAATATCTTATGTATGGTAGGTGGAGGAATTAATTACTCAACCAAATTAGATAAGCCTTATATCTTTTACTCTTCCCATCTTTCACTCTCCCATTGGCCGTCCCACACCCCAGGGAGAAGAAGAAGAAAGCTAAGGAGAAAAGAAGAGAAGAAGAGAAGAAGAGAAGAAAGAAGTACAATTTTTGGCCCATCATCCCAAGATCAAGCCATACTATCTTCTTCCTCACCATCCTCTTCTCCTCTTCTCCCTCTCTCAAACACACCCATGATGGCCGAACCCAAGCTTGGAGGTTTTTATCATTGATCAAGCATCTTGGCCGACCAAAGATCAAGAAGAAGGAGAAAGGAGGCTAAGGAAATCAAGAGGAGAAGGAAAAGCCGGAGGAGACGTCGGATTGTAGGTAATTCCTAAAAAAGAGATTTGAATTTTTAGGGTTTAAGATTTGGGATCCATTCTTATTACATTTGATGGTGGCCAAATGATCATAGGCCTTGGATCTCAAATCCATCCAATGGAAGGATGGAAAGTAGACAAAACCCTAATGGGTAAATTAGGGTTAAGAAAAAAAAAATGGATTAAGGATAGTATGTAATTAAGTTAATTAAGCATAGATATGTGTGGATTTTGAAGGGATTAATGGACCATAGGGTTCGGCCATGTAGTATGGCTGAACCCCATGGTAGATGATTGATGATATTATTAGGGTCTATAAGAATGGAAGACAATGAGGGTGGTTAATGATTTTAGGGTTTTAAATGATTAAATGTGGGAAATTTTAAAGGGGGTTTTAAATGAGGAAAAACCATGGAGAGGTTTTATGGATGGAATGATTAAGAACCCTAGGATGATAGGGGTAAAATATGGAAGAATGGTGGGGAAGATCGGTAATGTTGATGAACTCCAAATGATGAACCTAATGTTGAAAAAGAAAAGGGAATTATGGCTAAGATTGATGGACCCTAAATGTATCAAATAATGATTAAGGAATGATGAATTAAATGTATGGTTCAAATTCTCTCAATGGAGGGACTTGTGATGGAGTCAAATGATGTAAATGGACCCAAGAAAAATGGAGAAAGAGACATCATGGGTTCGGCCATGGTGTATGGCCGAACCCATGACCCAATTGTAGATCATTTTTGGTCTAAGATTAATGTGTATGTATATGCTTAAATAAATGGAATTAGGTTAATTAGATGGTTGAGGTAAGTGGTCTTGTGATATGGTTGATGGATCAATTATGGACTCAAGATGTGGCTAAGAATGATGATTCAATTATAAGTCATTTTTATGGGCTAAGAAAGGGTTTATGTATGTGGTTAATTAATGTAGATTAAGTTAAGAAAAAAAAGGGTTGTTTTAATGATATTATAGCATGATTAAATGGGTCACTAATGGACTTGAATGTAGGGATAAAAGTGGTGTATGGCCGAACCCCACTAAGGAATGCATTTGGGACTTAATCATGGATAAAATGTGGACTGATTTGGTAATGTTTAATAAGGTATCGGGACATCGCAATCTGTGCGCAATCGGCTACCGGATTCGTAAACGGAAACGAAAAAAAAGGACGCTAGTCAGTATTCGGTAGGATTCCTACCTTTTTGTAAGCCATGGATTATGTGATGGTTTCTTTAATTTATTTTGGAAATTATATGGTTTGTTTTATTATGGGTTTGTAAGATTATGATTTATGTAAATTATATGGCATAATGCAAGGCTATGAATTATATGCTAAGTTATGAGTTCTATATTAAACCTATGGATTATACATATTACATAGCATAATGCATCTACATCTCATGCATGGCATGGGCGGGAAAATAATGAAACCGGAGTCCATGCTCCGTCGGGGCGACCGAGAAGCAGACATGGGGATAGCCTGATGTGCTATAACCGGATTTCATGCTCCATCGGGGCGACCGAGAAGCAGACATGGGGATAGCCTGAGGTGCTATAACCGGAGTCCATGCTCCGTCGGGGCTACCGAGAAGCAAACATGGGGATACTTTAATGTGTTTAGATATAACTGGAGTCCATGCTCCGTCGGGGCGACCGAGAAGCAAACATGGGGATATCTTGATGAGGTTTTTCCATCAAGGGGGATATGAGATCATGATGGTATGGTTAATGGGTGGGACACATGACATAAGAGACCCATGGTATAGCATTCATTTTACGGTTTTCATTATATTATTATCGGTATGCTTGTTATCACTAATCCACGTGTTAGCCCTACTCGGAGTCCTACTGGACGCGTTGTCTAACGCCCTACTTCTACCCTAGCTGATGACGCAGGAGATGGCACAGCAGCAGGGCGCGACGGGAACCAAGTGTAGGAGCTTGGGGAAGCGAGCTACTTAGTTGATTTAAGTTTTATTTTGGAAATGTAATTCGAGTAGCGTAGCTCGTCAGACTGTATAATTTATATTTTCTTGCTATGGTTTGGACTGTATGTTCGGATGTTATCATTTTGAGGTATTTTAGTAATTAAATGAATGTTTCTTCCCTGCTATCTGAAAATTGGTAGGATAGTCTCTATTACAATTCCGCACTTAGTTTAAATATTCCTCGAGCTTACTTTTACGTGTGAACCGTTCTCCATGGACTTCGTTCCTCGCACACGTAGGGTTAGCCAGTTAAGGGCCGGGCTTTAGAAGCTCGGACTTAACTCACTTCGTGACGTCCCGCGCGCTTTGTCACTCTTTATTTAAAAAAAAAAAAAATAGACTCTGATTTTCGGTGAAAAGGGGCGGGCGTTACAGGCCATACAACATGGCCGAACTTCACTTACTTGGTTTTGAGTCCCTCTTTTTGATCTTTGATCATTCTAACCAATGTTGGTCCAAGATCATGCCATCTTTGATTCATTAAACCAAACACATATAAGTTAATCATTTAACCTTATTAACACCCTAAATCCATAAAACATTCCCCATGGGGTTCGGCCATACACTATGGCCAAACCCATGGTCCTTCATTTCCATGATTCAATCATACATCTAAGCCACTTATACACATCCATATCCAATAACATAATCCATGAACATAGATATATAATTAAATCCCTCATTTCCTAACTTAATCGTCCTTTCATTTAAACATGCATAAAAACTCTAAATGACCCTTTAAAATGGTCCATCAAATGGTTCATCAAATGGTTCATGGGGTTCGGCCATACACCATGGCCGAACTCTATGGTTCATCACTTCCTCTTGAAAATTATGTAACCATGTTCATATTCCTTGGTGGGGTTCCGCCACACATCATGGCCGAACCTCATCCAGCCCTTCCTTTGTCCTTAATGGTTTTTATACATGAAACACTATCTTACTTAATAATCTCATCAAGTACTTACCGATTCCGCGACTCCTTCGGTTTCTTTCACTCCTTCTTGTTCCTTTGATCTTCTTCTTCTTTAGCCACTTCTTCCTCCTTGATCCTTGGCCGAGATTGATCTTGATAAAATCTCTTGGAGTGGTTCGGCCAAGAGGTATAGATTTGAGAGAGAGAGAGAGAGAGAGAAAGAGAGAAGATTTAAGATAACAACTCTAAGTGTTCTCCCTTTGTCTTGAGAGTGGTTGGCCTTGTGTGAGAGGGAGAGGGTGAGATAAAAATTCTCTAAGTTGTTCTTGTCTTGAGAGGGGATCGACCTTGAGTGAGAGCCTGAGAGAGAGGGAGAGTCTAAGATGCAACCCCTTAGTCTTTTCTTGTTTAATGAGATTCGGCAAAGGTGGTGTCCTTTGGTGATGCCCCTTTGTAACTCTCATGCCCCTTCACCTCCCTCCTTAATGTTCCATTTGGAGGTTTCATCCATGAGATGAAACACTCCTACCATTTGACTCTTGGGTTTCCATATTGAGATGGAAACCCTCCATGTTTCCAACGTGTGCTATGGTTATGCCTTGAGTTGTAACACCCCGCCCTTTTCATTCTAATTTTCAGAGTTTAGTTTTTTTTTTTTTAAATATAATAATCATGTGATCGGGGCGGAGTGTCACGACGCGAGTTAAGTTCGGATCTCTAAATCCGACCCTTAACTGGCCAAGCCCATGTGCGTATGAACTAAGTCCATAAAACTAATCCGCACATGGTATATATATAACTTGCGGAATTAACTTAGTCTTATTCTAACTGAGGTTATAATAGAACCTATGACTATTCCATTTTTTTTCAATATTAGATAGCAAATTACATAATTTTATTCTCCAAAATTACTAACTAATATTATTCTACTATTCAATCCAACCATCCAAAATAAACTAATCCACAGCATCTACTTATCTACTTATTACATGCCAACAAATCTAGCTACCAAATTACATTGTCCACATAATTCAAATAACAAATCCATGAATAGTCCATTCAGAATCATTCAAACCGGCCAAGTTTCCGTGCTTGGTCCTCTTCTCCAACCACGTTCTTTCCTTTCCCTGCATCATCCACTAAGGATATAGATAGGGCGTTAGATCAACGCGCCCAGTAGTGTTTCCGAATAGGGCTACCACATGGTTAGTTAAAACATGCAAATAATATCATAATAATACATGTGAGACAAAATTCCATAAAATCATGCTATGTATGAAATGAGCATGTAATGAGTCCCACCCATCACCATTCAAAACAGCCATCACTTGACGGGATTCTCATCGTCAAGGTAACCCACAGTGGTCTTTCGGACGCCCCGACGGAGTGTGGCCTCCGGATTCCTCCTGATGGGATTCTCATCATCAGGGTACCCCACAGTGGTCTTTCGGACGCCCCGACGGAGTGTGGCCTCCGGTTACAACACCATCATCCCATGCCATGCATGAGATGTCTATGCATATATATCATTTAGAAACATAACTTTACAATCATATAATTTATCGAAATCAACATAAAACAGCATATTAAATCGTGGTTACGATAAAGGTAGGAAACCTACTGAAGAATCCCTTCAGTAACTGATCTTTCTTTCGCGTCACCCGATCACAACTCGCACGTCGTTCGACTTCCAGTACCTTATCCATATACCAATCAGCAAGTCATAACATCATTTACTTATTCAATCACATCTACGACCCATCCGCATCATGTGGGGTTCGACCATGCCCTTTGGCCGAACATCACCAACTTAGGATTTAACTTCCTACTTTATTTAATCAACTCTTAAACACTTAACCCTTTTAAAATGACATGGTTCAGCCCTATGTTGGCCAACCAATAATCAGCAAGTTAAACTTCCATAAATCACATCAAACACCATATTTTATATGGTTTAAAACTCACCAACTTCATCAAAACTAACATGGGGTTCGGCCATCCAAAGTGGCCGAACCCTATGTCCATGTCTTGGTCCTTATGCATATGTTTTAAATCCTCATTTAGACAAGTATTAATCAGTATATTACTACTGCATTTTTACCTCTCAAAACCATAGAAATAAGTTAATCACTTTGTCCGAATGACCACAACATTTTATGGGATTCGGCCATCCAAGATGGCCGATCCAAATGGTCCATAATATCAATTTAAATCTACTGTTTAAACCCATATTAACTTCAGTCTTCTTGTCATTCAGATCCATGTTTATCATCCCTTCTATAACATGTATTTGATTCTTAAATAAAAACCCAAAACAGTCCACCAAAGTTCTATGGTTCCCATGTTTCAAACACCTTAAAACCAACCATCATTTGCATGGGGTTCGGCCCTCCATAGTGGCCGAACCCAATGGCTATGTTTACTGTTTTTAAACCTCATATAAACATGTATAAACAGTATATTAAATCAGGTTTAAACTCTCAAAGAAAACATCCAAAAACCAACACCATATCATGGGATTCGGCCATCCAAGATGGCCGATCCCCATGGTCCATCTTTTCCAATTTTACTCCACTGATTAGACCACATATCTTCAGCCTTTTCTGATATTCAAACCCATGTTTTAACCCTCTTTAAGCATGTATTTAAATCTTAATAAAATATGTAAAAACAGTCCCCAAATGGATGGTTTTAAATTTCAAAAACCATAACCATTAACCAACTCTTTTCATGGGGTTCGGCCACTTTGGTTCATTTCATTTCTTTTTGACACCTTCTTCTATGGTTTAGACCCTTGTCAAATTCGGCCATGGTATGGCCAAATTATAACATGCAAATCCATGTTTTCAATCTTTCCAAAGCATGTATCTTAGACCTCTAAAATCGGTCCTATTCTTGCATGGTTTAATCCTTACAAAACCATCAACACTAACCATAAAATTCCATGGGGTTCGGCCATCCAAAGTGGCCGAACCCTATGTCCATGCTTTCCATCTAATTGAGCATAAAGGAATCATATTTTAACCCTTTGATAGATTTGACCATCACATGGCCAAATCATGTCCTATTTTACCCATTTTATTAACCATTAATCAATGGGAAAAACTTACCACTTTCCTTTGCCTTTTGCTCTTGACTTTTAATCCTTGTTTCCTTAACTCCTTGCTGATTGTATGCTTGAATATCTGGTACCAAAAGCCTCTGCTGTTCCAGCCAAGAATACCAATTGAAGAGAGGGAGAAAGAGATGGAAACAATTGGGTTTCCTTTGACAAAAACGGCCAACCATGGGTGTTTGTTGTTCTTTTGTAGTTCAGCCCCAAAAACCTCTCAATTCCTCATAATTTCTTGCTCAAAACGGTGGGCATTGGGTGCCATCCAAGGCACCCCTTGGCAGCTGCCAATACAGCCATTCAAATCCCCAAGCATCTCATCACAATCCCATGTATTCTCATTTAATACATCATGGAAATCACCCCAAACAAGTCCCCAACGTGTGGGACTTGTTTGGATGGTTAAAGCTGGGCCAACCTCTTCAAATTCCCATTAGACTCAATGATTTACAGTCCATTGAATTTCCATTTTGACTCACCCAACTCAAGGTATTTTTATTCCAACCCAACTCATCACATTTAATGCATTTCATTTAATGCACATGAGTTAACTCACCTTTTTATTTAATTCCAACTCACCTCAGTCCCACTCAACTGATTTGACTCGTGTTTGAGCTCCCTTGAGGGTTCACACGGTCAACAATAGTCAACTCGACCCGTTGGGTCCACTTTTAGCTCCTTGACCCGTTTTGACAACATGACCCATTTATGGTATTTTGGTCATTTCTAATTGGTTTTTACATATGGATCAAGCCTACCCATTTTTCTTCCACTTGATTTCCAATCAAATAGGCTTAACCCCTTTTAATTTAAAATCACAAAACGGTCAAATAACCCAGCAAGACCCGATGGGCCCCATTTGGGCCCTTTGACCCATTTAGCCATTTTTGACCCAAATGATGAAAATTACCCAACCAGTCAAACTTAACATTCATAATATGCTCATATGATTTTAATTTGAGCAATGGGTCCCACTATTTCCTTTATTCACATCACAAAATAATTAATTTAACAACTCAGGGGCATTTTGGTAATTTTCCATTTCATTGAGAAATTGGGGTGTTACAATATAACCCTCTTTTTAAAATTTTCGTCCCGAAAATCGAGTGAAGTAGGGTTCTCAATGAATTACACAAATAATTCAGGGTGAGCTGTTCTCATCTCCGACTCAAGTTCCCACGTGGCCTCTTCATCACCATGACGGTCCCATACCACCTTGACGAACTGAATTGCTTGGTTACGCAACACCCTTTGCTCATTCTCTATTATTCTGACCGGCTTCTCGATGTAAGTGACGTCGCTTTGCACATCTATATCTTGCACATTCAAAACATGAGACGGATCAGGGTTGTACTTCCTCAGCATCGACACATGAAATACATCATGTAGAGACGCCAATTGCGAAGGAAGTGCTAACTGATAGGCTACATCTCCCATCCTTCTGATAATTGAAAACGGTCCCACATATCTTGGCGACAATTTTCCTTTCTTCCCAAATCTCATGTGCCCTTTTCGTGGCGAGACCTTCAAGAATACCATATCTCCCACTTCAAATTCGAGAAACCTCCTCCTCTTATCAGCATAGCTCTTTTGCCGACTCTGTGCAGTCAACAAATGTTGACGTATCAACTGGATCTGTGCAGTAGTTTCGGCAACCAACTCAGGTCCTATCAGCGCAGGTTCGCCGACCTCGGTCCAGCACACTGGTGACCTGCATGGTCTACGATACAAAGCTTCGAATGGTGCCATCTGAAGACTTGCTTGGTAGCTATTGTTATAAGAAAACTCCACCAATGGCAAATGATCCTCCCATCCACCCTTGAAGTCTAGCATGCACGCCCTCAACATGTCCTCCAACGTTTGTATTGTTCTTTCCGATTGTCCATCGGTCTTGTGGATGGAATGCTGTGCTAATAAGTAGATCGGTCCCCATGGCCGACTGCATGCTCTGCCATACCCTGCCGGTGAATCGGCCATCTCTATCAGACACTATAGTCCGTGGGATACCATGTAATCTGATGATGTCTTTGATATATCTCCGACCCAATGTCTCTGATGAATCCGTCATTTTGATAGGAATAAAATGCGCGGACTTGGTCAGTCGGTCTACCACAACCCATATAGCGTCATTGCCCTTCGAGGACCTCGGCAACCCCGTCACAAAATCCATGGAAATGTGCTCCCATTTCCATTCCGGCACTGCTAAGGGTTTGAGTAACCCTGGTGGCTTCTGATGTTCTGTCTTAACCTGCTGACAAGTTAAACAATGAGCCACGAACTCTGCAACATCCTTCTTGAGTCCATGCCACCAATAATGTCTTTTTAAGTCATGATACATTTTTGTGCTACCCGGATGAATGGAGAGCTTGCTCTGATGTGCCTCTATCAGTAATTCTTTTCTGCAGCTTCTTGGCACATAAATTCTACCCCGGAACATAAGACCCTGTCCTGGTCGTAATTCCCAATCCGGTACAACCTCGCCAATAGACATCTTAGCCCATGTCCCTGCCATTTCCGGATCTGTTCGCTGCTCCTGTTCAATCTTTGTAACCATGTTGGATCGTATGATCAAATTGTACATACTCCCATGGTTTGTGATGTATAGATTAAACTCACGAATGGAATTCAACATCTCCCATTCGGTCCTGATCAAACATGCCAATGATGCATGAGACATGCGGCTGAGAGCATCCGCCACTTTGTTGGCCTTTCCCGGATGATATCGGAGCACAAATTCATAATCCGCCAGATATTCCATCCATCTGCGCTGCCTCAGGTTGAGCTCTTTCTGATCAAATAAATACTTCAAGCTCTTGTGATCTGAAAATACTTCAAACTTCTCCCCATATAGATAGTGTCTCCAGCTTTTGAGAGCGAAGACCACCGCAGCTAATTCTAGATCATGTGTGGGGTAGAGGCGTTCATGTATCTTTAGTTGTCTTGAACCATATGCCACCACCCGATCACGTTGCATGAGTGAACATCCCAGTCCCTCTCCTGATGCATCACATTGTACTTCATAACCTTTGCCTCTTTCCGGCAAAACTAGAATAGGAGCAGTTGTAAGTTTCTCTTTCAGCTCCTCAAATCTCTGATTGCACAACTCTGACCATTCATATTTGACTCCTTTCTGCGTGAGTCGAGTCAATGGGGATGCAATTTTGGAGAAGTCCATGATAAACTTCCTATAATATCCAGCCAAACCCAGAAAACTACGGATTTCAGTGACATTCTTTGGTGCTTTCCACTCACTTACTGCTGCCACCTTAGCCGGATCAACGGCTATACCATCTGCTGTTATAACATGCCCCAAGAATTTGACCTCAGGTAGCCAAAATTCGCATTTGCTTGCTTTAGCATACAACTGGTTTTGTCTCAAGGTGTTCAATACTATTCGTAGATGCTCAGCATGATCCTCCTGACTTTTGGAATAGATCAGGATATCGTCAATGAACACTATAACAAACCGATCCAGATATGGACGGAATATTCTGTTCATTAAGTCCATGAACACAGCCGGTGCGTTGGTAAGCCCAAATGGCATGACTACAAATTCAAATAGTCCATACCGTGTTCTGAAAGCTGTCTTCTCGATATCTTCCTCCCTGACCCGGATTTGATGATAACCGGACATCAGGTCAATCTTGGAAAAATGACTGGATCCCCTCAACTGATAGAATAAATCATCGATCCTGGGTAGAGGATACTTGTTCCGGACAGTTAGCTGATTCAACTTCCGATAGTCCACACACATTCTGAGTGAACCATCCTTCTTTTTCACGAACAACACTGGAGCTCCCCATGATGATGTACTGTTCCGAATGCAACCTAGTCTGAGTAACTCATCAAGCTGCTTCTTCAACTCAGACATTTCTGCTGGTGCCATCCGATAATGGGGTAGAGACACTGGTGAGGTACCAGGATACAGCTTGATCTCAAAATTGAGCTCCCTCATAGGCGGTATACCAGGGAGTTCTTTTGGAAAGACATCAACAAATTCTTTCACAATTGCTGGAAGTTCAGTGACTGGTGCTTTGTTGATGACAATATTGTTCAACACCAAATGATGCAACCCTTCCTGCAGTTTGCTTTGCTTGTCGGCACGAACTATATACTGTTTTCCCTCGGGTGACCAAAACGTCACTCTTCGGCGATAACAATCAATATTAGCTTCATAACCAGCCAACCAGTCCATGCCAAATATAATATCGTACTCAGTCATGTCGAGTACCAAATAATTGAACTCAAATCTGAGTCCAGCGAGTTCTGTATTTATGGCCGTGCATATGAGTCCCAAAGACGTGTCTCCGACAGGGGATACTACTGTGAGTGTGGTGGACAGCTTTTGTACTAGTGTTCCAGTAGCAATTATAAAGGATGCAGATATAAAAGAGTGCGATGCTCCAGAATCAAACAATGCATAAGCATAAGAACTATTGACAACGGCCATACCTTGAATCACAGAATGATCCACATCCTCAGGAGGTTCCAGAGCAAATAATCGTCCAGATCCGGTAGGAGTAGGCGCCCGTCCCACCTGATTATATGTCCTGCCTCCTCGGGAGTTAGTTGGCCTAGCTGGTGGACGGAAAGATCCTCCGGAATATGAGAGCCTATTGAGCTTTGGACAGTCTCTCTTGAAGTGACCCGGCTGATTATAGTGGAAACAGTTGTTCACCCCTTTGAATGACTGGGTGACTGATGCAGATGGGGAGGGCTGGTTGGGACGAAAGCTCCCCGCGGACCCAGTAGATGGTGAGGGTCTACTGAAGTTCGGACGGAACCTCTTGTTGGGCTGAAACCCACCCCTCCCACTTGGAGCTCGACGATTGTCAAACCGTACTATTGCATTCAACTCCTGTTCTGCTATTGTGGCCTTGCTGACCACCTCAGCCAATGTGGTACACTTAAATATGGTCACTTTGGCCCTGATGTTTGGCCGTAGACCCCTCTCAAACTTTCTTGCCTTGCGAAGTTCTGTGTCCACCATATAGAATGCATAAATGGATAAACTGAGAAATTCACGGTGATACTCTGCCACCGTCATAGAGCCCTGTACCAAGGACAGAAAAAGTTCCGTCTGTCGCTCCTTCTCCTCCTCCGGAAAGTAATGTTCCAGAAAGGTTGCTGAAAACTCATTCCATGTCATGGCCGTCCTCTCCCTAGCTGGTATGAGTTCCCTCTGCTTCTCCACCACCTCCCACCATTTACCGGCATCTTCTATCAATTGTGAAGTAGCCAGTAAAATCCTGTCAGCATGACTCGAGATCTTAAGTAATTTTAAGATCTGAGTGATCTTCTTCAGCCAATGCTCGGCTCTGACAGCCCCTTCTTTCCCTTTGAAGTAGGGAGGACGCTGTTGTTGAAATTCTCGTGCCATACTCCGGTCACTAGCATCCCTGGAACTTTCACTCCCATTCATATGTTGCTGGAGTACTGAGGTTACCACTGCTTGGACTAAGCCCTGAAGCTCAGGCGGCACATGCGGTATATGTACACCACTGTTCCCTTCTCCCTCCTTCCGTGATGCATTATCACTCCCCTTCTCTTCCCTCCAAGAGTGCTGTGATTCTTCCCCATTGTGAGACTTTTCATGAACAGCTTGCTCCTCATCAGGTTGGGTTACCTCTTTCTCATGGATAGATGGCTCCTTCTCATGCACAAATTTTTCGTGTTGTGATAAAACTTCCTCATGTTGCGTGATTTGCAACACCTTTTCCTTCCCTTTCTGGTTCTGAGAGATCCTTTTCTTTGGAGCCATTTCCCTAAGTCATAAAACATTATTGACTTAGTTTCCTCATACAGTTTGTACTTTTCACAATTTTGGGGAGATTTCCAAATAAGCAAACTTGGTTTTCTATTTGTTTTTGTGGGGGAAGTCTCTAAATTCCCTATGTTTGTTTTTCTCAATTGGGGAGTATTGAGGAATGTATATCCTATTTTGCTACGTTTGATAGGTCAATTATAATAATGTACTTTTGCTATCTTTCACTGTTGTTCTCAGATTGATTTGTTCAGTCCGAGTCCACGAAGTAAATTAATCTGGCCCCCAGTCAGCGGACTCCGAAGAGTCGGTCAGTTGGGATTCTTATCCGTCAGTGAGACATGAAACCGTCTTAATCTTACTTCGGAAGATTCAACTTCCCGTTTCGCTCTGATACCAACTGTAACACCCCGCCCTTTTCACTCTAATTTTCAGAGTTTTTTTTTTTTTTTTTTTAAATATAATAATCATGTGATCGGGGCGGAGTGTCACGACGCGAGTTAAGTTCGGATCTCTAAATCCGACCCTTAACTGGCCAAGCCCATGTGCGTATGAACTAAGTCCATAAAACTAATCCGCACATGGTATATATATAACTTGCGGAATTAACTTAGTCTTATTCTAACTGAGGTTATAATAGAACCTATGACTATTCCATTTTTTTTCAATATTAGATAGCAAATTACATAATTTTATTCTCCAAAATTACTAACTAATATTATTCTACTATTCAATCCAACCATCCAAAATAAACTAATCCACAGCATCTACTTATCTACTTATTACATGCCAACAAATCTAGCTACCAAATTACATTGTCCACATAATTCAAATAACAAATCCATGAATAGTCCATTCAGAATCATTCAAACCGGCCAAGTTTCCGTGCTTGGTCCTCTTCTCCAACCACGTTCTTTCCTTTCCCTGCATCATCCACTAAGGATATAGATAGGGCGTTAGATCAACGCGCCCAGTAGTGTTTCCGAATAGGGCTACCACATGGTTAGTTAAAACATGCAAATAATATCATAATAATACATGTGAGACAAAATTCCATAAAATCATGCTATGTATGAAATGAGCATGTAATGAGTCCCACCCATCACCATTCAAAACAGCCATCACTTGACGGGATTCTCATCGTCAAGGTAACCCACAGTGGTCTTTCGGACGCCCCGACGGAGTGTGGCCTCCGGATTCCTCCTGATGGGATTCTCATCATCAGGGTACCCCACAGTGGTCTTTCGGACGCCCCGACGGAGTGTGGCCTCCGGTTACAACACCATCATCCCATGCCATGCATGAGATGTCTATGCATATATATCATTTAGAAACATAACTTTACAATCATATAATTTATCGAAATCAACATAAAACAGCATATTAAATCGTGGTTACGATAAAGGTAGGAAACCTACTGAAGAATCCCTTCAGTAACTGATCTTTCTTTCGCGTCACCCGATCACAACTCGCACGTCGTTCGACTTCCAGTACCTTATCCATATACCAATCAGCAAGTCATAACATCATTTACTTATTCAATCACATCTACGACCCATCCGCATCATGTGGGGTTCGACCATGCCCTTTGGCCGAACATCACCAACTTAGGATTTAACTTCCTACTTTATTTAATCAACTCTTAAACACTTAACCCTTTTAAAATGACATGGTTCAGCCCTATGTTGGCCAACCAATAATCAGCAAGTTAAACTTCCATAAATCACATCAAACACCATATTTTATATGGTTTAAAACTCACCAACTTCATCAAAACTAACATGGGGTTCGGCCATCCAAAGTGGCCGAACCCTATGTCCATGTCTTGGTCCTTATGCATATGTTTTAAATCCTCATTTAGACAAGTATTAATCAGTATATTACTACTGCATTTTTACCTCTCAAAACCATAGAAATAAGTTAATCACTTTGTCCGAATGACCACAACATTTTATGGGATTCGGCCATCCAAGATGGCCGATCCAAATGGTCCATAATATCAATTTAAATCTACTGTTTAAACCCATATTAACTTCAGTCTTCTTGTCATTCACATCCATGTTTATCATCCCTTCTATAACATGTATTTGATTCTTAAATAAAAACCCAAAACAGTCCACCAAAGTTCTATGGTTCCCATGTTTCAAACACCTTAAAACCAACCATCATTTGCATGGGGTTCGGCCCTCCATAGTGGCTGAACCCAATGGCTATGTTTACTGTTTTTAAACCTCATATAAACATGTATAAACAGTATATTAAATCAGGTTTAAACTCTCAAAGAAAACATCCAAAAACCAACACCATATCATGGGATTCGGCCATCCAAGATGGCCGATCCCCATGGTCCATCTTTTCCAATTTTACTCCACTGATTAGACCACATATCTTCAGCCTTTTCTGATATTCAAACCCATGTTTTAACCCTCTTTAAGCATGTATTTAAATCTTAATAAAATATGTAAAAACAGTCCCCAAATGGATGGTTTTAAATTTCAAAAACCATAACCATTAACCAACTCTTTTCATGGGGTTCGGCCACTTTGGTTCATTTCATTTCTTTTTGACACCTTCTTCTATGGTTTAGACCCTTGTCAAATTCGGCCATGGTATGGCCAAATTATAACATGCAAATCCATGTTTTCAATCTTTCCAAAGCATGTATCTTAGACCTCTAAAATCGGTCCTATTCTTGCATGGTTTAATCCTTACAAAACCATCAACACTAACCATAAAATTCCATGGGGTTCGGCCATCCAAAGTGGCCGAACCCTATGTCCATGCTTTCCATCTAATTGAGCATAAAGGAATCATATTTTAACCCTTTGATAGATTTGACCATCACATGGCCAAATCATGTCCTATTTTACCCATTTTATTAACCATTAATCAATGGGAAAAACTTACCACTTTCCTTTGCCTTTTGCTCTTGACTTTTAATCCTTGTTTCCTTAACTCCTTGCTGATTGTATGCTTGAATATCTGGTACCAAAAGCCTCTGCTGTTCCAGCCAAGAATACCAATTGAAGAGAGGGAGAAAGAGATGGAAACAATTGGGTTTCCTTTGACAAAAACGGCCAACCATGGGTGTTTGTTGTTCTTTTGTAGTTCAGCCCCAAAAACCTCTCAATTCCTCATAATTTCTTGCTCAAAACGGTGGGCATTGGGTGCCATCCAAGGCACCCCTTGGCAGCTGCCAATACAGCCATTCAAATCCCCAAGCATCTCATCACAATCCCATGTATTCTCATTTAATACATCATGGAAATCACCCCAAACAAGTCCCCAACGTGTGGGACTTGTTTGGATGGTTAAAGCTGGGCCAACCTCTTCAAATTCCCATTAGACTCAATGATTTACAGTCCATTGAATTTCCATTTTGACTCACCCAACTCAAGGTATTTTTATTCCAACCCAACTCATCACATTTAATGCATTTCATTTAATGCACATGAGTTAACTCACCTTTTTATTTAATTCCAACTCACCTCAGTCCCACTCAACTGATTTGACTCGTGTTTGAGCTCCCTTGAGGGTTCACACGGTCAACAATAGTCAACTCGACCCGTTGGGTCCACTTTTAGCTCCTTGACCCGTTTTGACAACATGACCCATTTATGGTATTTTGGTCATTTCTAATTGGTTTTTACATATGGATCAAGCCTACCCATTTTTCTTCCACTTGATTTCCAATCAAATAGGCTTAACCCCTTTTAATTTAAAATCACAAAACGGTCAAATAACCCAGCAAGACCCGATGGGCCCCATTTGGGCCCTTTGACCCATTTAGCCATTTTTGACCCAAATGATGAAAATTACCCAACCAGTCAAACTTAACATTCATAATATGCTCATATGATTTTAATTTGAGCAATGGGTCCCACTATTTCCTTTATTCACATCACAAAATAATTAATTTAACAACTCAGGGGCATTTTGGTAATTTTCCATTTCATTGAGAAATTGGGGTGTTACAATATAACCCTCTTTTTAAAATTTTCGTCCCGAAAATCGAGTGAAGTAGGGTTCTCAATGAATTACACAAATAATTCAGGGTGAGCTGTTCTCATCTCCGACTCAAGTTCCCACGTGGCCTCTTCATCACCATGACGGTCCCATACCACCTTGACGAACTGAATTGCTTGGTTACGCAACACCCTTTGCTCATTCTCTATTATTCTGACCGGCTTCTCGATGTAAGTGACGTCGCTTTGCACATCTATATCTTGCACATTCAAAACATGAGACGGATCAGGGTTGTACTTCCTCAGCATCGACACATGAAATACATCATGTAGAGACGCCAATTGCGAAGGAAGTGCTAACTGATAGGCTACATCTCCCATCCTTCTGATAATTGAAAACGGTCCCACATCTCTTGGCGACAATTTTCCTTTCTTCCCAAATCTCATGTGCCCTTTTCGTGGCGAGACCTTCAAGAATACCATATCTCCCACTTCAAATTCGAGAAACCTCCTCCTCTTATCAGCATAGCTCTTTTGCCGACTCTGTGCAGTCAACAAATGTTGACGTATCAACTGGATCTGTGCAGTAGTTTCGGCAACCAACTCGGGTCCTATCAGCGCAGGTTCGCCGACCTCGGTCCAGCACACTGGTGACCTGCATGGTCTACGATACAAAGCTTCGAATGGTGCCATCTGAAGACTTGCTTGGTAGCTATTGTTATAAGAAAACTCCACCAATGGCAAATGATCCTCCCATCCACCCTTGAAGTCTAGCATGCACGCCCTCAACATGTCCTCCAACGTTTGTATTGTTCTTTCCGATTGTCCATCGGTTTGTGGATGGAATGCTGTGCTAATAAGTAGATCGGTCCCCATGGCCGACTGCATGCTCTGCCATACCCTGCCGGTGAATCGGCCATCTCTATCAGACACTATAGTCCGTGGGATACCATGTAATCTGATGATGTCTTTGATATATCTCCGACCCAATGTCTCTGATGAATCCGTCATTTTGATAGGAATAAAATGCGCGGACTTGGTCAGTCGGTCTACCACAACCCATATAGCGTCATTGCCCTTCGAGGACCTCGGCAACCCCGTCACAAAATCCATGGAAATGTGCTCCCATTTCCATTCCGGCACTGCTAAGGGTTTGAGTAACCCTGGTGGCTTCTGATGTTCTGTCTTAACCTGCTGACAAGTTAAACAATGAGCCACGAACTCTGCAACATCCTTCTTGAGTCCATGCCACCAATAATGTCTTTTTAAGTCATGATACATTTTTGTGCTACCCGGATGAATGGAGAGCTTGCTCTGATGTGCCTCTATCAGTAATTCTTTTCTGCAGCTTCTTGGCACATAAATTCTACCCCGGAACATAAGACCCTGTCCTGGTCGTAATTCCCAATCCGGTACAACCTCGCCAATAGACATCTTAGCCCATGTCCCTGCCATTTCCGGATCTGTTCGCTGCTCCTGTTCAATCTTTGTAACCATGTTGGATCGTATGATCAAATTGTACATACTCCCATGGTTTGTGATGTATAGATTAAACTCACGAATGGAATTCAACATCTCCCATTCGGTCCTGATCAAACATGCCAATGATGCATGAGACATGCGGCTGAGAGCATCCGCCACTTTGTTGGCCTTTCCCGGATGATATCGGAGCACAAATTCATAATCCGCCAGATATTCCATCCATCTGCGCTGCCTCAGGTTGAGCTCTTTCTGATCAAATAAATACTTCAAGCTCTTGTGATCTGAAAATACTTCAAACTTCTCCCCATATAGATAGTGTCTCCAGCTTTTCAGAGCGAAGACCACCGCAGCTAATTCTAGATCATGTGTGGGGTAGAGGCGTTCATGTATCTTTAGTTGTCTTGAACCATATGCCACCACCCGATCACGTTGCATGAGTGAACATCCCAGTCCCTCTCCTGATGCATCACATTGTACTTCATAACCTTTGCCTCTTTCCGGCAAAACTCGAATAGGAGCAGTTGTAAGTTTCTCTTTCAGCTCCTCAAATCTCTGATTGCACAACTCTGACCATTCATATTTGACTCCTTTCTGCGTGAGTCGAGTCAATGGGGATGCAATTTTGGAGAAGTCCATGATAAACTTCCTATAATATCCAGCCAAACCCAGAAAACTACGGATTTCAGTGACATTCTTTGGTGCTTTCCACTCACTTACTGCTGCCACCTTAGCCGGATCAACGGCTATACCATCTGCTGTTATAACATGCCCCAAGAATTTGACCTCAGGTAGCCAAAATTCGCATTTGCTTGCTTTAGCATACAACTGGTTTTGTCTCAAGGTGTTCAATACTATTCGTAGATGCTCAGCATGATCCTCCTGACTTTTGGAATAGATCAGGATATCGTCAATGAACACTATAACAAACCGATCCAGATATGGACGGAATATTCTGTTCATTAAGTCCATGAACACAGCCGGTGCGTTGGTAAGCCCAAATGGCATGACTACAAATTCAAATAGTCCATACCGTGTTCTGAAAGCTGTCTTCTCGATATCTTCCTCCCTGACCCGGATTTGATGATAACCGGACATCAGGTCAATCTTGGAAAAATGACTGGATCCCCTCAATTGAAAGAATAAATCATCGATCCTGGGTAGAGGATACTTGTTCCGGACAGTTAGCTGATTCAACTTCCGATAGTCCACACACATTCTGAGTGAACCATCCTTCTTTTTCACGAACAACACTGGAGCTCCCCATGATGATGTACTGTTCCGAATGCAACCTAGTCTGAGTAACTCATCAAGCTGCTTCTTCAACTCAGACATTTCTGCTGGTGCCATCCGATAATGGGGTAGAGACACTGGTGAGGTACCAGGATACAGCTTGATCTCAAAATTGAGCTCCCTCATAGGCGGTATACCAGGGAGTTCTTTTGGAAAGACATCAACAAATTCTTTCACAATTGCTGGAAGTTCAGTGACTGGTGCTTTGTTGATGACAATATTGTTCAACACCAAATGATGCAACCCTTCCTGCAGTTTGCTTTGCTTGTCGGCACGAACTATATACTGTTTTCCCTCGGGTGACCAAAACGTCACTCTTCGGCGATAACAATCAATATTAGCTTCATAACCAGCCAACCAGTCCATGCCAAATATAATATCGTACTCAGTCATGTCGAGTACCAAATAATTGAACTCAAATCTGAGTCCAGCGAGTTCTGTATTTATGGCCGTGCATATGAGTCCCAAAGACGTGTCTCCGACAGGGGATACTACTGTGAGTGTGGTGGACAGCTTTTGTACTAGTGTTCCAGTAGCAATTATAAAGGATGCAGATATAAAAGAGTGCGATGCTCCAGAATCAAACAATGCATAAGCATAAGAACTATTGACAACGGCCATACCTTGAATCACAGAATGATCCACATCCTCAGGAGGTTCCAGAGCAAATAATCGTCCAGATCCGGTAGGAGTAGGCGCCCGTCCCACCTGATTATATGTCCTGCCTCCTCGGGAGTTAGCTGGCCTAGCTGGTGGACGGAAAGATCCTCCGGAATATGAGAGCCTATTGAGCTTTGGACAGTCTCTCTTGAAGTGACCCGGCTGATTATAGTGGAAACAGTTGTTCACCCCTTTGAATGACTGGGTGACTGATGCAGATGGGGAGGGCTGGTTGGGACGAAAGCTCCCCGCGGACCCAGTAGATGGTGAGGGTCTACTGAAGTTCGGACGGAACCTCTTGTTGGGCTGAAACCCACCCCTCCCACTTGGAGCTCGACGATTGTCAAACCGTACTATTGCATTCAACTCCTGTTCTGCTATTGTGGCCTTGCTGACCACCTCAGCCAATGTGGTACACTTAAATATGGTCACTTTGGCCCTGATGTTTGGCCGTAGACCCCTCTCAAACTTTCTTGCCTTGCGAAGTTCTGTGTCCACCATATAGAATGCATAAATGGATAAACTGAGAAATTCACGGTGATACTCTGCCACCGTCATAGAGCCCTGTACCAAGGACAGAAAAAGTTCCGTCTGTCGCTCCTTCTCCTCCTCCGGAAAGTAATGTTCCAGAAAGGTTGCTGAAAACTTATTCCATGTCATGGCCGTCCTCTCCCTAGCTGGTATGAGTTCCCTCTGCTTCTCCACCACCTCCCACCATTTACCGGCATCTTCTATCAATTGTGAAGTAGCCAGTAAAATCCTGTCAGCATGACTCGAGATCTTAAGTAATTTTAAGATCTGAGTGATCTTCTTCAGCCAATGCTCGGCTCTGACAGCCCCTTCTTTCCCTTTGAAGTAGGGAGGACGCTGTTGTTGAAATTCTCGTGCCATACTCCGGTCACTAGCATCCCTGGAACTTTCACTCCCATTCATATGTTGCTGGAGTACTGAGGTTACCACTGCTTGGACTAAGCCCTGAAGCTCAGGCGGCACATGCGGTATATGTACACCACTGTTCCCTTCTCCCTCCTTCCGTGATGCATTATCACTCCCCTTCTCTTCCCTCCAAGAGTGCTGTGATTCTTCCCCATTGTGAGACTTTTCATGAACAGCTTGCTCCTCATCAGGTTGGGTTACCTCTTTCTCATGGATAGATGGCTCCTTCTCATGCACAAATTTTTCGTGTTGTGATAAAACTTCCTCATGTTGCGTGATTTGCAACACCTTTTCCTTCCCTTTCTGGTTCTGAGAGATCCTTTTCTTTGGAGCCATTTCCCTAAGTCATAAAACATTATTGACTTAGTTTCCTCATACAGTTTGTACTTTTCACAATTTTGGGGAGATTTCCAAATAAGCAAACTTGGTTTTCTATTTGTTTTTGTGGGGGAAGTCTCTAAATTCCCTATGTTTGTTTTTCTCAATTGGGGAGTATTGGGGAATGTATATCCTATTTTGCTACGTTTGATAGGTCAATTATAATAATGTACTTTTGCTATCTTTCACTGTTGTTCTCAGATTGATTTGTTCAGTCCGAGTCCACGAAGTAAATTAATCTGGCCCCCAGTCAGCGGACTCCGAAGAGTCGGTCAGTTGGGATTCTTATCCGTCAGTGAGACATGAAACCGTCTTAATCTTACTTCGGAAGATTCAACTTCCCGTTTCGCTCTGATACCAACTGTAACACCTCGCCCTTTTCATTCTAATTTTCAGAGTTTTTTTTTTTTTTTTTTTAAATATAATAATCATGTGATCGGGGCGGAGTGTCACGACGCGAGTTAAGTTCGGATCTCTAAATCCGACCCTTAACTGGCCAAGCCCATGTGCGTATGAACTAAGTCCATAAAACTAATCCGCACATGGTATATATATAACTTGCGGAATTAACTTAGTCTTATTCTAACTGAGGTTATAATAGAACCTATGACTATTCCATTTTTTTTCAATATTAGATAGCAAATTACATAATTTTATTCTCCAAAATTACTAACTAATATTATTCTACTATTCAATCCAACCATCCAAAATAAACTAATCCACAGCATCTACTTATCTACTTATTACATGCCAACAAATCTAGCTACCAAATTACATTGTCCACATAATTCAAATAACAAATCCATGAATAGTCCATTCAGAATCATTCAAACCGGCCAAGTTTCCGTGCTTGGTCCTCTTCTCCAACCACGTTCTTTCCTTTCCCTGCATCATCCACTAAGGATATAGATAGGGCGTTAGATCAACGCGCCCAGTAGTGTTTCCGAATAGGGCTACCACATGGTTAGTTAAAACATGCAAATAATATCATAATAATACATGTGAGACAAAATTCCATAAAATCATGCTATGTATGAAATGAGCATGTAATGAGTCCCACCCATCACCATTCAAAACAGCCATCACTTGACGGGATTCTCATCGTCAAGGTAACCCACAGTGGTCTTTCGGACGCCCCGACGGAGTGTGGCCTCCGGATTCCTCCTGATGGGATTCTCATCATCAGGGTACCCCACAGTGGTCTTTCGGACGCCCCGACGGAGTGTGGCCTCCGGTTACAACACCATCATCCCATGCCATGCATGAGATGTCTATGCATATATATCATTTAGAAACATAACTTTACAATCATATAATTTATCGAAATCAACATAAAACAGCATATTAAATCGTGGTTACGATAAAGGTAGGAAACCTACTGAAGAATCCCTTCAGTAACTGATCTTTCTTTCGCGTCACCCGATCACAACTCGCACGTCGTTCGACTTCCAGTACCTTATCCATATACCAATCAGCAAGTCATAACATCATTTACTTATTCAATCACATCTACGACCCATCCGCATCATGTGGGGTTCGACCATGCCCTTTGGCCGAACATCACCAACTTAGGATTTAACTTCCTACTTTATTTAATCAACTCTTAAACACTTAACCCTTTTAAAATGACATGGTTCAGCCCTATGTTGGCCAACCAATAATCAGCAAGTTAAACTTCCATAAATCACATCAAACACCATATTTTATATGGTTTAAAACTCACCAACTTCATCAAAACTAACATGGGGTTCGGCCATCCAAAGTGGCCGAACCCTATGTCCATGTCTTGGTCCTTATGCATATGTTTTAAATCCTCATTTAGACAAGTATTAATCAGTATATTACTACTGCATTTTTACCTCTCAAAACCATAGAAATAAGTTAATCACTTTGTCCGAATGACCACAACATTTTATGGGATTCGGCCATCCAAGATGGCCGATCCAAATGGTCCATAATATCAATTTAAATCTACTGTTTAAACCCATATTAACTTCAGTCTTCTTGTCATTCAGATCCATGTTTATCATCCCTTCTATAACATGTATTTGATTCTTAAATAAAAACCCAAAACAGTCCACCAAAGTTCTATGGTTCCCATGTTTCAAACACCTTAAAACCAACCATCATTTGCATGGGGTTCGGCCCTCCATAGTGGCCGAACCCAATGGCTATGTTTACTGTTTTTAAACCTCATATAAACATGTATAAACAGTATATTAAATCAGGTTTAAACTCTCAAAGAAAACATCCAAAAACCAACACCATATCATGGGATTCGGCCATCCAAGATGGCCGATCCCCATGGTCCATCTTTTCCAATTTTACTCCACTGATTAGACCACATATCTTCAGCCTTTTCTGATATTCAAACCCATGTTTTAACCCTCTTTAAGCATGTATTTAAATCTTAATAAAATATGTAAAAACAGTCCCCAAATGGATGGTTTTAAATTTCAAAAACCATAACCATTAACCAACTCTTTTCATGGGGTTCGGCCACTTTGGTTCATTTCATTTCTTTTTGACACCTTCTTCTATGGTTTAGACCCTTGTCAAATTCGGCCATGGTATGGCCAAATTATAACATGCAAATCCATGTTTTCAATCTTTCCAAAGCATGTATCTTAGACCTCTAAAATCGGTCCTATTCTTGCATGGTTTAATCCTTACAAAACCATCAACACTAACCATAAAATTCCATGGGGTTCGGCCATCCAAAGTGGCCGAACCCTATGTCCATGCTTTCCATCTAATTGAGCATAAAGGAATCATATTTTAACCCTTTGATAGATTTGACCATCACATGGCCAAATCATGTCCTATTTTACCCATTTTATTAACCATTAATCAATGGGAAAAACTTACCACTTTCCTTTGCCTTTTGCTCTTGACTTTTAATCCTTGTTTCCTTAACTCCTTGCTGATTGTATGCTTGAATATCTGGTACCAAAAGCCTCTGCTGTTCCAGCCAAGAATACCAATTGAAGAGAGGGAGAAAGAGATGGAAACAATTGGGTTTCCTTTGACAAAAACGGCCAACCATGGGTGTTTGTTGTTCTTTTGTAGTTCAGCCCCAAAAACCTCTCAATTCCTCATAACTTTCTTGCTCAAAACGGTGGGCATTGGGTGCCATCCAAGGCACCCCTTGGCAGCTGCCAATACAGCCATTCAAATCCCCAAGCATCTCATCACAATCCCATGTATTCTCATTTAATACATCATGGAAATCACCCCAAACAAGTCCCCAACGTGTGGGACTTGTTTGGATGGTTAAAGCTGGGCCAACCTCTTCAAATTCCCATTAGACTCAATGATTTACAGTCCATTGAATTTCCATTTTGACTCACCCAACTCAAGGTATTTTTATTCCAACCCAACTCATCACATTTAATGCATTTCATTTAATGCACATGAGTTAACTCACCTTTTTATTTAATTCCAACTCACCTCAGTCCCACTCAACTGATTTGACTCGTGTTTGAGCTCCCTTGAGGGTTCACACGGTCAACAATAGTCAACTCGACCCGTTGGGTCCACTTTTAGCTCCTTGACCCGTTTTGACAACATGACCCATTTATGGTATTTTGGTCATTTCTAATTGGTTTTTACATATGGATCAAGCCTACCCATTTTTCTTCCACTTGATTTCCAATCAAATAGGCTTAAACCCTTTTAATTTAAAATCACAAAACGGTCAAATAACCCAGCAAGACCCGATGGGCCCCATTTGGGCCCTTTGACCCATTTAGCCATTTTTGACCCAAATGATGAAAATTACCCAACCAGTCAAACTTAACATTCATAATATGCTCATATGATTTTAATTTGAGCAATGGGTCCCACTATTTCCTTTATTCACATCACAAAATAATTAATTTAACAACTCAAGGGCATTTTGGTAATTTTCCATTTCATTGAGAAATTGGGGTGTTACATGAGTAGTCTCCAACGTGTAGCCTTGACTTGGGTCTCATGAGATACATCTCTCCACCTTCCCACTCCACTCACTTAAGACTAAGGTCCCATTAACTTCCACTTAACTAATCACTTTAACTCAACTCACGTCTTTAATTCAACTCATTTAACTCACTTAAATCAACTCAATTATTTGATTCCATTTCCAACTTAATTCAGCCCCAACCTAATTAAGGTTGAACTCACTTGGTGGTCAACCAAGTCAACTATGACCCATTGGGTCCCAATTGGGCATTTGATCCAATTGACAATTTTGACCCAATTAAGTAAATCTCGCCCATTTAATACAATTGAACCATATCCACCATCCATTGGGTCATAATTGGGCAATTGACCCAACACCTTACCCATCTAAGGTCCATATCCATTAATTCACAAATTAAATGGGCAATTTCCATAAATATTTATAACTTGAAAATCCGGGGTGTTACAATACAACCCTCTTTTTAAAATTTTCATCCAGAAAATCGAGCGAAGTAGGGTTTCAAACAAATTACATAAATAGCTCAGGGTGAGCTGTTTTCATTTCCGATTCAAGTTCCCAAGTGGCTTCCTCATTACCATGTCGATCCCATACCACCTTGACGAACTGAGTCGCTCGGTTTCTTAACACACTTTGTTCTGTTTCCACCACTCTGACAGGCTTTTCGACGTATGTCACTTCACTTTGCACCTTTATGTCTTGTATGTTCAGTATATGTGAGGGATCAGGATTGTACTTGCTCAACATAGATATATGAAATACATCATGCAAAGACGACAAATGTGAAGGAAGTGCCAATTGATAAGCTACCTCCCCCACCTTCTTTAGGATTGGAAATGGACCCACATATCTAGGCGACAGTTTCCCCTTCTTTCCAAATCTCATGTGTCCTTTTCGTGGCGAGACTTTCAAGAACACTAAGTCGTCCACCTCAAATTCAAGGAACCTCCTCCTTTTGTTAGCGTAGTTCTTCTAACGACTTTGTGCAGCAAGTAGGTGCTGTCGTATCAACTGTATCTGCGCTGTAGTCTCTGCACCTAACTCGGGTCCAATCAGTGCAGGTCACCGGCCTCTTTCTAGCACATGGGTGATCTACGTGGTCTACCATATAAAGCCTCGAATGGAGCCATCTGGAGGCTTGCCTGGTAACTGTTGTTGTATGAGAACTCTTTAAGCGGCAAGTGATCCTCCCATCCACCCTTGAAGTTCAGCATACATGCTCTCAGCATGTCTTCTAATGTCTGTTTCGTCCTCTCCGACTGTCCATCAGTCTGTGGATGGAATGCTGTGCTAGTAAGTAGATCTGTCCCCATGGCCGACTGCATGCTCTGCCACACCCTGCCGGTGAATCGGCCATCTCTGTCGGACACAATAGTCCGGGGAATACCATGTAGTCTGATGATATCCTTGATATACCGTCGACCCAAGGTCTCGGATGACTCAGTGATCTTGATGGGAAGAAAGTGTGCAGACTTGGTCAATCGTTTTACCACGACCCATATCGCATCGTTGCCCTTTGAGGACCTTGCCAACCCTGTCACAAAATCCATGGAGATGTGTTCCCATTTCCACTCCGGCACTGGTAAGGGTTTGAGTAACCCTAGTGGCTTCTGATGTTCCATTTTAACCTGCTGAGAGGTTAGGCAATGAGCAACAAATTCTGCCACGTCTCGTTTGAGCCCATGCCACCAATAGTGTCTCTTTAGGTCATGATACATCTTGGTGCTGCCCGGATGAATGGAGAGTTTGGTCTGGTGTGCCTCGATCAACAACTCTCTTCTGCAGCTCTTAGGCACATATGTCCTTCCTCGGAATATAAGACCCTGTCCTGGTCGTAACTTCCATTCCGGTATGACTTCACCAGTAGACATCTTGGCCCATATCTCCTCCACTTTCGGATCTATCCGTTGCTCTTGTTCAATCTTGCAGACCATGTTGGACCGTATGATCAGATTGTACATACTCCCATGGTTACTAATATATAGATTGAACTCTCGAATGGTATTCAACATCTCCCATTCTGTTTTGATCAAACTAGCCACTGATGCATGTGATATGCGGCTGAGGGCATCCACCACTTTGTTCGCCTTGCCAGGATGATATCGAAGCGCGAACTCATAATCCTGTAGATATTCCATCCATCTGCGTTGCCTCATGTTGAGCTCCTTCTGATCAAACAAATACTTCAAGCTCTTATGATCTGAAAACACTTCAAACCTCTCGCCATAAAGATAGTTTCTCCAGCTTTTGAGAGAGAAGACCACTGCAGCTAGTTCCAGATCATGTGTGGGATAGAAGCGTTCATGTATTTTCAACTGTCTTGAACCGTACGCCACCACACGCTAACTTTGATTGAGAGAACACCCAAGTCCCTCTCCTGAAGCATTGCATTGTACCTCATAGCCCTTGCCTCTTTCCGGCAAAATCAGGATAGGAGCAGTTGTAAGTCTCTAATTCAGCTCCTCAAATCTCTGGTTGCACACATCTGACCACTCAAATTTGACTCCTTTCTGAGTGAGTCGGGTAAGTGGAGATGCAATCTTGGAGAAGTCCATGATAAACTTCTTGTAGTAACCAGCCAATCCCAGGAAGCTACGGATCTTAGTCACATTTTTCGGTGCTTTCCATTCTCTTACCGTCGCCACCTTAGTCTGGTCCATGTCCTAAGAAATTGACCTCAGATAGCTAGAACTCGCACTTGCTTGCTATGGCATTTTAATTGATTTTTCTTCAGGGTGCCCAAGACCATCCTTAGATGTTCTGTATGCTCCTCAAGATTGTTGGAATCAATCAGGAGATTGTTAATGAAGATGATTACAAACTTGTCCAATTAGGGACGAAAGATTTTGTCCATCAGATCCATGAATATAACCCCTCCATGGGTATAATCCATTCATGGGCATAACTAATACCTTCGTAGGACTAATATGTCTATCTTAGGACTAACAGGTCTCATATGACCATTACGTCGACTATGGAATCAAGATGTCTATCATAAGACCAATATGTCAACCATGGGACCAAAATGTCCCTCACATGACTGATACGTCTCTAATGCCACTATCCGGCATCAATCCAAACCACCATGGAAACCCCCCTCCATGGGAAGATAATATCTATCCATAGCACCGTCATATCTACCATGGGACCACTGTATCTATCGTGGGACCGATATACCCACCAATTGTCGTCATCGTCTACCAATAGGGGATACTATAGTAAGTGTAGTGGACATTTGTTGTACTAAAGTGCTAGTAACAGTTGTGAAGGTAGTAGATACAAGAGAGTGGAATGCTCCCAAATTAAATAACGCATAAACATATGAACTACAAACTACTGCCGTACCTTGAATCACCGAATGATCCGCTGTCTCTAGAGGAGAAATCAAAGTATTCAGTCGTCCAGATCCTGTCGGAGTAGGTGCCCGTCCTGTCGGGTCATGTGCTCTAGGTCATTATGACTGATCTGGTCAAGCTGGACCACGGAAAGAACCCCTGAAATGCGAAGATTTATAGTTCTGTGGACACTCTCTTTTGAAATGGCCCTGCTGACCACACTGGAAACAGAAACTTCCAGCAGAGGCAAAAGGTCTCCCAAAGTTGGGTTTGAATCTCTTATGAGGACAAAAAGTATTTCCCCCACCCTAACCTCTTCAGTCATGTGTTTCATTGGAGGTTGTGTCTCCATTTCCATTCAAGAGTTGCTGTAAAATGGAAGTAACTACAGCTTGCACTAAGTTCTATAGCTCGGGAGGTACCACAGGAATATTTACGCCATTCTGCTCCTCTTCTTGGCATAGCTGCTGTACCTCTTCCTCCTGATGAGGTTGCTGTACCTCTTCCTCCACAAGTGGGTTTTGTCGGGTTCTTCTCCTCGGAGGCATTTTCCTAAGTCATTGAAACATCGTCGACTTAGTTCTTTCGTAAAGTTTTGTTTTTACGTAATTTGGAGAAAATTGCCAAATAAGCACTCTTATATATTTTTTTTGGGAAACTTCCTAAGTATCACATAATGTCTCTTGTTTGGGGAATTGCCAAATAAGCACCGTGTATTTCTTGTCTTTTGGGGAAATTTTCCTAAGTATCAAGTGTTGTTTCTCAATTTGAGGAAATCAGGGAAATGTCTCGTATTTTGCTATGTTTGATAAATCCATCACTGTTTCTCAATTTGGGGAAGAATCCGGATGTTTCTCATTTTCGGGGAAATTTTCCTACCTATCAAGTGTTGTTCCTTAGTTTGGAGGAAAAATCATTGATGGTTCTCATTATGGGGGAAATATGTCCTATCTTGCTATGCTTGATAAATCGAACTTATATTGATTGTCCTTCCCTTGTTATCATTCCTTTTCGTCAAATGTTGCTCTCAGATTGCATGCTTCAGTCTGAGTCTAACGACGTAAATTAATCTGGCCCCCGTGAAGCAGACTCTGAAGAGTTGGTCAGTTGGGATTCTTATCTGTCAGTGAGACATGATACCGTTTTAATCTTACTTCGAAAGATTCATTCTTCCGATTTCGTTCTGATACCAACTGTAACGCCCTATCCTTTTTCACTACGGAAAAAATCAGAGTCTATTTTTTTTTATGTAAAGGAGTGAGAGAAAGCGGGACGTCACGACGCGAGCTAAGTCCGAGCTTCCAAAGTCCGGTCCTTAACTGGCCAACCATACGTGTGCTTAGACTAAGCCACTAAAACGGTTCACACGTAATAAGTTAAGCTTGCGGAATTAAACTTAATGCGGAATTATAATAGAGTTCTATCCTACCAATTTTAAATAGCAAGGAAGTCCATCACTATATAATAATTACCTTAACTTAAAATGTCCAAAATAAAAGTCCAAACCATAACAAGTAGTCTAAGTTATTACAGTCCAACGAGCTAATTACTCAAATTACATTTCCATAAATAAAACTTAAATGAAATAAATCTCGCTCATCCAAGCTCCTAAGCTTGGCTCCGATCACGTCCTTCACTTTGCCCATTTCCTGTGTCATCATCTAAGGTAGAAGTAGGGCGTTAGACAACGCGCCTAGTAGGTACTTCGAGTAGGGCCAACACATGGATTAGTATAAACAAAACACATAGATATAAATAATTTCAAAACCATGCAAGTCAATGCCATGCCATGGGTGTCATATGTCATGAGTCCCACCCATCATCCATATCACAATCACATAGTATCCCTCTTGATGGAAAAATCCTCATCAAGGTATCACAATCACATAGAATCCCTCTTGATGGAAAATCCTCATCAAGGTATCACAATCACATAGTATCCCTCTTGATGGAAAATCCTCATCAAGGTATCACATTCACATTGTATCCCTCTTGATGGATAATGCACATCAAGGTATCCCCACGAATGTCTTACGGACGCCCCGACAGAGCGTGGACTCCGGTTACATTTCAAACATAGTATCCCTCTTGATGGAAAATCCTCATCAAGGTATCACAATCACATAGTATCCCTCTTGATGCAAAATCCTCATCAAGGTATCACAATCACATAGTATCCCTCTTGATGGATAGTGCACATCAAGGTATCCCCACGAATGCCTTACAGACGCCCCGACAGAGCATGGACTCTAGTTACATTTCAGACATAGTATCCCTCTTGATGGAAAATCCTCATCAAGGTATCACAATCACATGGTATCCCTCTTGATGGAAAATCCTCATCAAGGTATCACAATCACATAGTATCCCTCCCATGCCATGCATGAGATGCAAGTGCAAACATGTTATGTAATAATAACATCATAGCATTAAAATCTCATCACTAAGACATATCATTTGATACCAAAATAATTCAAGTAAAAACATCACATATACATATTCCATGGTTTTCAAAGAGGTAGGAATCCTACCAACGACCAATTATTGTTGCCTTGCGTTTTCGCCCAAAAACCGCTCGCCGATCACTCCCCCGGTTGTGGAATCTTTTTACCTTAAATAAATTCCAAAAAATAATCAAATTAATTAGTTTAACCCATTCCCTTCATCCTTCCAATTTAATTTAACCATTTGAAAATGTAATACCCTAGATTTTTCAATATATTATTATTTACGAAAATGCCATTGGAGTTATAAATTGAAGGGTTATGATCATAGACGAGAAAAATGGTGGGACCGTTGCTCAAGTAAGACTCAATGTACTTGTATAAGGTTTAAATTAAGTTAAATGAGTAATGTACATTTATTCGGGTCAAAGAGGTTAATTGGGTCAAAAGACCCAAATGGGACCCAATGGGTCGTGAATGACATGATTAATCATGGAGTGAGCTCAAAGCTTAATTGGTTTAAGTTTCATTAAATATTTGAGTTGGTTAGAGTTGAAATAAATGATGGAGTCTAGTTGAGTTGAATTTATGAGTTGAGTTACATTAAATTGATGAGTTAAATGGGTTGAGTTGAGAAAGGTAAATTAATTGTAAATGAGTGAAGTGTGTGAATGAGAGTGGAGTGTTTTTAATTCCAATTCTAAACAAAGCAAACGTTAGCTGCATGGATAGGCTTTATCATGCATGTAACTCCTACCTAAGTGATGAATGAAATGGCGTTAAATGGGAGTTACATAGGTAAGAATTGTTTTTCAAATTCAAGTCCATATGCACGTTGGAATGGCATGAGGATTTATTCCATGCATGGGACTTCAAATGGGCAGCCAATGAGAAGGATGGTTGGGTAAAAGATTAAGACATAAAAACCGTTAGCATGTAGGAGTTTCATCTCAACGATAAAACTCCCACATGGGTAAAAGATGGAAGATAAATAAGCAATTGGAGTTACTCAAAGTCAACCAAAATTAGCCGTTGGAGCCTATGAGAGTTTCATTTCAAAATGAAACTCTCACATGCAAGGTTAATGGGAGATGAATGAGGGGGAGATTGTATACAACCAGTTATGCAAAGGAAACATTGGGTACCTTGGGAGTTTCCATCTCAAGGATGAAACCCCAAGGGAGGTATTAATCAAGGGAGGTTACACTAAGATACACCACACGTTGGAAGAAATGGTGATTACCCATCTTAGATGGTAAATCAAGAGCCAAAACCGTTGGAGGGTTTCATCTCAAGGATGAAACCCCCAAATGAAATAAGTGTTGTAGATGAATGTAAATGAGAGTTACAATTGATGCTACCAAAGAGATCACATGGGCTGAATTTCATTTACCCAAGGATTGTTTCATTTTCACTCTTTCTATCTCTCTCTCCCTTTGCCGTTTTCCACATTTCAAGACCTAAGGCATTGGCTGATTGTCTGTCATACCAATCAGTCCTTAGCTGATCACCTTTCCAAGTCAAAGTACACATAGAGCAAAGGAGTTTGGCACCAAGGTTTAAGACCAAATTTCTATCTCTCTTTCTCTCTCAAATCTATACCTTGGCTGAAGTATTCCAAGGAGGTTGCAGCAAGGTTAGTCTCGGCCAAAAGAGCAAGAAGAAAGAAGGAGAGGCTAGGAAAGTAAAGGACCAAGGAAGGAGTCAAAGAACCGAAGGAGTCGCGGTATTGGTAAGTGCATCATAACCTTTGTTGAATAAAATGGATTAAGGATTATGATCTGGCCATTACATGGCCGAATTTACCACAGGTTTAGATCAAGGATTATGCTGTCTAAAAATGGCAAAACATGGACATAGGGTTCGGCCACTTGGGATGGCCGAACCCCATGAGAAGATTTGGTAATTTTTATGGTTTTTGATATATAAAAACCATACCATGTTTGAAGGTTTAAAGGGCTTTTTAAATGGAGATAAGTTTACTGTTTTGGAGCGGCTATGGCATGGTTGAATCATGTTGATGCTATGGCTAATTTGCTAATCAAAACCATGGACAAATATTGGAGGGTTTACATCAAGGAAACCATAGGGTTCGGCTAAGTGTATGGCCGAACCACATGGACTGTTTTTATGGGTTAGTTAGAGCAAGAACATGGTTGGAAATTATGGACTATGATATGCTTTTGATTTAAGAATTATATATGTCTAATCTATGGATTTAGTATAGGTAAATAATCAGCCATCATGGATGATGGAAAGAGGAACAAAAACCAGTTTGGTGAGGTTCGGCCATGAAGGATGGCCGAACCCCACTAATGGTCATTGGTGGCCTTAGTGTATAACTATCAATGTGATTGAAGATGTATGTAAGAATGATTTAAAAGGACCAAATTAAGATGGTGAGGTTCGGCCATGTTGTATGGCCGAACCCCACGAAGGTGGATTAGTTATGGTTATTGGTGTTTAAGGAAAATTAAACAAAAGGTTAGTCTAAATCGCATAATGGTAATTATGGATGAAATGAGCAAAGATGAAATGATCATAAGATTGGATATATGGGCCAAAACCAAAGTGGCAAGGTTCGGCCATGTTGTATGGCCGAACCCTACCAAGGTTCATTTGGAGGATTTGGTTATTTGGATGCTTTTGGGTTAAATAAAAAAAGAGACCAAAGGTCAAATGGGTGAGGTTCGGCCATGGGGTATGGCCGAACCCCACAAGGTGGTTTTTGGGACTTAGATGTAAATGGAAATCACATGATTAGTATCTTGACTTGCTACTATGTAAATAAGGTATCGGGATTGCTTGAACGGTGTACTAGTCGTAAACGGGTGACGGTTCAAAAGAAGGGTCAAACTAAGTAAACATTGAGTAGGTTTCCTACCTTTTCATAACCACATATGATATTTGTTGTTTTATGTTAATTTTGTAACACCCCAATTTCTCAATGAAATGGATAATTACGAAAATGCCTCTGGATTAGTAAATTTATTAATTATGATGTTAAATGAGAAAATAGTGGGGCCCATTACTCAAATTAACACCCTATGAGCACATCATAAATATCAAATTTGATTGGATGGGTAATGTACATCAATTTGGATCAATATGGGTAATTGGGTCAAAGGACCCAATTGGACCCAATGGGTCATAATGGACTTATTAGGCCATTGGGTGAGCCCAAATTTAATGGGGTTAAGCTAAATCGATTGGAAATTAAGTGGAGCATAAATGGGTAGGCTTGATGCACATGTGAAAACCAAATGCAAATGGCTAAAACAACCCATAAATGGGTCATGGAGTCAAAACAGGTCAACAAACTAAATGGGTACCCAATGGGTCGGGTTGACCTTGTTGACCACGGCTGACCGTGTGGGCCCTCAAATGAGCTCAATGGTGAGTCAAATCAGATTGAATTGGATTGGAATGAGTTGCATTTAAATTAAATGGTTGGGTTGACTCAAGTGTAATAAATGTATGGTATTCAATGTGGTGAGTTAAGCCATTGAGTTACTTGAGTCAAAATGGAAATCAAAGGGGCTGTAAAATCAGTTAGTTGAAGGGAATATGAGGAGGTGTCTTGTTCTCAAACAAACCAAAACAAGTCCCACACGTTGGGGACTTGTAATGGTAGTTTCCATGCTAAGTTTTAAATGGAAATGAAAGGGAATTGGATGAGATACATGGGGAGCTGAAAGGTTGCATTTGCTGGTGCCAATGGGTGTCTTGGTTGTGCCAAGTGACCCTTTGGTTTGATCAAGAATTTATGATGGAAATTGAGAGGTCATGGTGACTGATTTAACAAAAGGAATGAACACCCCATTTGGCCGATTTTCACACAAAGAAAATCCTAAGAATCCTCATCTCTCTCCCTCTCTCCAAACTCTTTCTCTTGGCCGAACCAGCAGTGGTGTTTTCACCAATTGATCAAGCATAAACCAGCAAAGGAAGGGAGGCTAAGAAAGATAGGAAGTAAAGAGCAAAGGCAAGAGGAAAAGCTTGGAAAATATGGTAAGTATTTCCATGGGTTTTTGTTTAATAAAATGAGATTAATGAATCATGATTTGGCCATGTCTTGGCCGAATCCATCAAGGATTAGACCTTGGATGCTGTTTTACAAAAGTGATGAAAAAATGGATCAATGGGCTCGGCCAATTTGGATGGCCGAACCCCATGAAAAGAATTGGTTAATTTTGATAGTCTTTGTAACATGAAACCATGCAAGTGTTGGACTGTTTTAGATGTTTAAGATGCATGTTTTGAAAAGGTTCAAATCATGATTTTGAGCGTCATGTTTTGGGCCTCGAATGACCGATTTCATCAAGGATCTAAGTCTTGGTTTAAGGTTATGTAAAATGGCAAAAAGATATCATTGGGTTCGGTCACTTTGGATGGCCGAACCCCATGAAATTTATGTTGTTATTTTGATGGTTTTTGTAAGTTAAAACCATGCAAATGATGGGCTGTTTTGGATGATTAAATTAGACATAAGATAAAGGTTTAAGAGGTTCAAATCAAAGGCCATAGGGTTCGGCCAATGAGTATGGCCGAACCCCATGAAATCATATGATTATTGTCTGGTGATTTTGATGGTTTTGGGAGATAAAAACCATACAAGATTATGATGTTTTTATGGGGTTTCTATGTGATTTAAATGGGATATGGTTACTGTTTTGGGTTGGCCATTGGATGGCTGAATCATGTAGTTTTCATGGTTAAAATGTAGAGCCTAATATGTATATAATTGCTGGAATTATTGTGTAAAGAGGACCATAGGGTTCAGCCATATGTATGGCCGAACCCCATGGACTATTTTGGTGGATAATTGGATTATGATAATGAATGGTATATGCTTATGATTTTGAAATCACATATGTCAACTATGGACTTAGTACTAAGGGGATTAAACATGAAAGATGATGGAACATGGGATTAAAATCTCTAGGGTGAGGTCCGGCCATGCTGTGTGGCCAAACCCCACCAATTGTCAATTAATGGACTTGGTGATCAATTCATAATGAAATTAAGCAAATGAGATACATGTATGAGGGACTTAAAGGACCAAATAAAGATGGGGAGGTTCGACCATGTTGTATGGCCGAACCCCACTAAGGTGGTTTGGTGATGTACTTTGGTTTTTAAAGGAAAATTAAGTAAATGAGTGTATAGTGGCAATATTGTAAATATGGAGGAAAAGTTCAAAGATGAAATGATCAAAAGAATGGACATATGAGCCAAAACTCAAGGTGGTAAGGTTCGGCCATGTAGTATGGCCGAACCCTACAAAGGTTTTATTTGGAGGTATGGTTTAAGTGTATGGTTGTAATTATATGAAAGAGAGACCAAATTGTAAATAGGTGAGGTTCGACTATGGGGTATGGCCGAACCCCACATAGTGCATTTTTGGGACATAGACCAAGTTGGAATTACATGGATGAATGTTTGATTTGCTGCTATGTAAATAAGGTATCGAGACTTACGTGAACGGTGTACGAGTCGTGAACGGGTGACGATTAAGAAAGATCGGACGCTGAAGTGAATCTTCAGTATGTTTCCTACCTACTTGTAACCACAATTATGATTTGGTTTTATTATGTTTTTATGAGATATGTTGTATTTAATTTATGTTTCAAATGTGCTTTTGAAATGATGAGTTATATATTTACAAATGACATACAATGCATTGACATCTCATGCATGGCATGGGATGATGATTATGGAACCGGAGCCCACACTCCGGTGATATGTTGTGATGCAACTGTGAAACCTCCTTAGGCGATGCAGGTCCCGCCAGGAGTAGTATCATGATGATGATAATACATTGGTCTCCATAGGCGATGCAGGTCCCGCAATGAGAAATGTCATAATGATGAGAAATACATTGGTCTCCTTAGGCGAAGCAGGTCCCGCCAGGAGAAATGTTATAATGATGAGAAATACATTGGTCTCCTTAGGCGATGCAGGTCCCGCCAGGAGAAATGTATAATGATGAGAATCACATTGGTCTCCTTAGGGGATGAGGGTCCCGCCAGGAGAAATATTATGATGATGAGAGCCACATCGGCCTCCTTAGGCGATGCAAGTCCCGCCAGGAGGAATATCATCAAGAAGAAAATGAAAGTGTATTGTGATTTACCTTGACGGTGAGTGTCTCGTCAAGTGATGGCTATGAATATGCATGATGGGAGGGACTCATTACATGTGCATATTTACATAGCATTGATTTACCTATTTTGATGACCATATATATTATGATATATGCATGTTTTTATATACTAACCATGTGGTAGCCCTAATCGAAAATCCTACTGGGCGCGTTGATCTAACGCCCTAATTCTATCCTTAAAGGACAATGCAGGAAATGGAAAAGAGAAAGAAAAGGTCGTGGACCTGGAGGGGAGGCAAGCTTAAGCGCTTGATTGATGATTGGGATGTCTTAATTATTGTCTTTTGAGTTACATTTTATGGACATGTAATAAGTTGATACTTTTGCTATGGTTTGCTTATAATATAAACAATGGATGGTTGGATAAGTTATTTTAATAATTGAGACTTGTACTTGCTATCTATTCAGTCTAATTCAGCAGTTAGTCTAGTTTATTTCGCATAACTTGTTTAGTTCCATGTGTGAATTGTTATCGTGGGTTTAGTCCACACACATATGGGTGGCCAGTTAAGGGTTGGACTTAGGAAGTCCGAACTTAGCTCGCGTCGTGACACCGCCTGCTCTTTCCGGTGTTATTCTATTATATATAAAAAAAAATTAGACTCTGATTTTTCGGAGAGGGCGGGGCGTTACAAATTTTGATAAGTTGTTTGAATGTAAAGTTATATTTACAAATGGCATGTTTGCATAGACATCTCATGCATGGCATGGGATGATGGTGTTGTAACCGGAGGCCACACTCCGTCGGGGCGTCCGAAAAACCACTGTGGGGTACCTTGATGATGAGAATCCCATCAAGAGGAATCCGGAGGCCACACTCCATCGGGGCGTCCGAAAGACCACTGTGGGGTACCTTGACGATGAGAATCCCATCAAGAGGAGGCTATGTATAATGGTGATGGGTGGGACTCATTACATGTTCATTTCATACATAGTATTGTTTTATGAGATTTTGGTGAACATGTATTATGCTATTATTTGCATGTTTTTATACTAACCTTGTGGTAGCCCTAAACGGAAACACTACTGGGCGCGTTGATCTAACGCCCTATCTCTATCCATAGTGGATGACGCAGGAAAGGGGAAGAAAGAGGATCGTGAAGAAAACCAAGCATAGGAGCTTGGGTTTGAATGGGCTTTGACTTATGGATTGATCCATGAACTTTTATTTATGGACTTTTATTTAAGTTTATTTGAGACAATGTAATTTGTTAATTAGATGATGTTGGCATGTAATAATGTAGTTAATTAGTTACTATGGTTTGGTTTATTTTGGATGGTTTGGATGAACGTTTAGTTAAGGCAAATTCGGTAACTTTGGATATTTCTATGACTTGTACTTGCTATCTAAATTGCTATTTAAAAATGGAGTAGTCATAGGATCTATTATAACCATCAGTTAGTTTAAGTTTAAGTTTATTCCGCGAGTTTATTGTGCCATGTGTGGATTGATTCTTATGGACTTAATCCATACACACATGGGCTTAGCCAGTTAAGGGTCGGACATTAGAAGTCCGAACTTAACTCATGTCGTGACACTCCGCCCCGATCACTTGTTATTATTATTTTTTAAAAAAAAATAAAAATAAACTCTGATTTTTATGGTGAAAAGGGCGGGGTGTTACAGAAAAATCACATAAGTATTTCATTTTTAAAATCAGCCAGTTACCCGCTGCCCACTGTCCACTGTCCACCGTCCACTGTCCACTGCCCACTGTCCACCGTCCACTAGTGGGGTTTGGCCATATCTTAGGGCTGAAATATGTTTAAGTCTGCAATCACCCATGAGTGGGGTTCGGCCATACAACATGGCCGAACCTCACCCTTTTGGTTTTGGTCCCCTTTTTAAGCCCTTATCATTTTAATCATGTGGGTCCAAGATCATGCCATCTTTTTGATTCATTAATCCAAACACACATAAGTTAATCATTTAACATTTGTAAAACCCAAAGTCCACAAAACATTCTCCATGGGGTTCGGCCATACAACATGGCCGAACCCATGGTCCTTTACTTTCATCACATCCCCATCTTAGCCATCACTCATTTTCAAAGTTAATCACTTAACTTATTTGCACATAACTTAGGTCCATACTAAACATAGATCCATAGCTAAACATTACATGCATGGATCTACCAAATGATCCATCAAAATGATTCATGGTCCACATACATCTAAGTCCATCAATATCTCTCCATCGGGTTCGGCCATGGTCCATGGTTCTTCACCATCTCCTCATTTTAAATCATGATTCACAACATTTAAAACCCAATTAAAATCACCAATAATCTTCCATCATTATTATCCTTTAAAAATCACTAACATACATCTACGATTTTCATCCTTTAAAACCCATTAAAAATCATTAACATACTTCCATGGTTTTCATCCTTTAAACCCATTAAAAATCACCAATATCCTTCCATGGGGTTTGGCCATACAACATGGCCGAACCCTATGGTTCATTATTTTCTCTTACCAATCAAATAACCATGATCATATCCTTTGATGGGGTTCAGCCATATATCATGGCCAAACCTCATCCAATCTTTCCTTTGGCCTTAATGGTCCATGCATAAAATCTAGGGTTTGGCCATGCAAGGGCCAAACCATGATCTTGATCATATTCCTTATCTTGGACATGCATGAGATCCCTAGCCATGTATACATAATAACAACGGTTCGGCCATGCAAGAGCTAAACCATGATCCTTGACAATTTTTCATGCTTAAGCCATGCATGCATACATATTGTCCTTAATCTTCATTCATAACATCTATCTCACCCGTTAGGGTTTCTTCCATTTTTCCATCTTATTCCTTGGATGGATTTCAATCCATGGCCCATAATATTTTGGCCAACTCTCCAATCCAAAATGGAATTCCATGGTTTCCTTTAATTTCCTTTTAATTTATAAACCATACTAAGCCATATGTACCGATTCCGCGACTCCTTCATCTTCTTCTGTTCCGTCTTGCTCCTCCGCTCTTTTCTTTCCTTAATCTTTCTTCTTTCTTCCTCCTTGACCTTCGGCCAAAGTGTGGTGCTTGAGAGGTCTTGAGATGAAAAACCCAAGGAGATGGTTCGGCCTTGGTGAAGGTTTGAGAGAGGGAGAGGAGGAGATAATTGAAAATCCCTTAGTCTTTTTTTGTTCAATGAGAGGGTCGGCCAAGCTCGAGAGAGAGAGAAGTCAAGGTAGAAAACTTCTAAGTGTTTCTTGTCTTGCTCCATGAGAGAGGGTCGGTCAAGAGTGGGAGGGAGAGAGTGAGAGAGTGAATGAGATGGAAAGCCTTCTTTCCATCTTGTCTAGGGTTTCCTTGGGTTAGACTCCACCCGCATCAATGTGGAGTCTTCCCCATGAGTCCTTTGACCAAACAAGGGAGTGCATGCCCTCCACATGGCACATACCACCCTCATCCAACGGTTTTGGCTTGTGGTTTCCTTTTGACGGCTAATGGTTTGCATGAGATGGAACCACCACCTCTCCTTTGGCCAATCAATGGTCTTGCATGCCTCCAGATGGCACACACCACCCTTCCAACGGTTTTGGGCTTGGTGGTTTCCTTCTGGTGGTTAGTGGTCTGCATGAGATGGAACCACCACCTCTCTTTTGACCAACCATGGTCTTGCATGCCTCCACATGGCACACACCACCCTTCCTACGGTTTTGGGCTTGGTGGTTAATGGTTTGCATGAGATGGAACCACCACCTCTCTTTTGACCAACCATGATCTTGCATGCCTCCACATGGCACACACCACCCTTCCAACGGTTTTGGGCTTGGTGGTTTCCTTTTGGTGGTTAGTGGTTTGCATGAGATGGAACCACCACCTCTCTTTTGACCAACCATGGTCTTGCATGCCTCCACATTGCACACACCACCCTTCCAACGGTTTTGGGCTTGGTGGTTTTCTTTTGGTGGTTAGTGGTTTGCATGAGATGGAACCACCACCTCTCCTTTGACCAACCATGGTCTTGCATGCCTCCACATGGCACATACCACCCCTAACCAACGGTTTTGGGCTTGGTGGTTTCCATGAGATGGAAACCACCCACATCTCCTTGACTCACTCCATCTTTTTATCTTGCATGTGACTCACCCCCATTTGACTCAATCCATTTAAATGGAACTCAACTCCTAACTCAAGCATTGATTTTATTTCCATTTAACTTAGGTGATTTAATTAAATAATTTAATTCCACTTACTACACTTAATCCTCTTTAATTCACATTTGACTCACCCATGATTGACCAAGTCAACCATGGTGGTCGGCCCCACTTATGCCTTAGCCCACACGCCACCTCACTTGATGAGGTGGAGTGGGACCCAACTTAGCTATGACACTTGGACAATTCCTCATACACTTGCCAATGAGATGGACCCCATGCCTTTGATCTTAATTGGGTCCATGACCCAATTAAATCTATTTCTTACCCATTTACCCTAATGCTCAATTCATCTTGACCCATTGGGTCCCAATTGGGTATTTGACCCAATTGACCATCATTGACCCAATTAAATGGAATTAATCATATCCATGGTCCACTGGACCATACTTGGGCCATTGCCCCAATTTTGATCCATTTAACATCCATTCCATCTATGAATCTTAATTTTAACAATTAAAAATCAATAATAGACAATATAATTATTGAATTGGAAATCCGGGCTATTACAGTTTCCGCCTTGCTCCTCCGATCTTCTCCTTCCTTAGTCTTTCTTCTTTCTTCCTCCTTGATCTTTGGCCAAAGAGTGTTGCTTTGTTTAAGATGAAAACTGTGACGCCCCGCCCTTTTTCACTAGCTGAAAATCAGAGTCTATTTTTTTTTTTTTTAAAGTAAAGAGTAAAAGAGAGCGGGAACGTCACGATGAGAGCTAAGTTCGAGCTTCCAAAGCCCGACGCTTAACTGGCCAACCATGCGTGTGCGTGGACAAGTCCACTAAAACATTTCACACGCGATACTACGACTTGCAGAATACCCATTACGGAAATAACATCGGATTACAACATTTACTTAGAAAGGAAGGCTATCAATATAAATTAACTTAATCAAGATTAATCATCATTCGATCCATAGCAAATAGTCTAAGCTATTATATTCCCAAATACTAGCTATTCAAATTACATTGTCCATGAATAAACTTAAATAAAGTGAAACTAAATTATCCAATCTCCTAAGCTTAGTTCCGATCGTGTCTTTCTTTCCGTCCATTTCCTGTGTCATCATCTAAGGTATAAGTATGGCATTAGACAACGTGCCCAGTAGGTACTCCAAGTAGGGTCAACACATGGGTTAGTACAAAAATCACATAGATAACATAATATCAAAAACATTCAAGTCAATGCCATGCCATGGGTGTCATATGCCATGAGTCCCACCCATCAGCCATATCACAATCACATAGTATCCCTCTTGATGGATAATGCACATCAAGGTACCCCCACGAATGCCTTACGGACGCCCCAACTGAGCGTGGATCTCCGGTTACAAATCAATCATACATCCCTCTTGATGGATAATGCACATCAAGGTACCCCCACGAATGCCTTATGGACGCCTCGACGAAGCGTGGATCTGCGGTTACAAATCAATCATACATCCCTCTTGATGGATAATGCACATCAAGGTACCCCCATGAATGCTTTACGGACGCCCCAACGGAGAGTGGATCTCCGGTTACAAATCAATCATACATCTCTCTTGATGGATAATGCACATCAAGGTACCCCCACGAATGCCTTACGGACGCCCCGACGGAGCGTGGGTCTCCAGTTAAATTTCATCCCTCCCATGCCATGCATGAGATGCAAGTGCATACATGCTATGTAATAATAAAAATCATAGCATTAAAATCCCATCATTAAGACATATCATTTTATACCAAAATAATTCAAGTAAAACATTCACATATACATAATCCATGGTTTTCAATAAGGTAGGAAACCTACCAATGACCAACTAATGTGTCCTTGCGTTTTTGTCCGAAAACCGCTCACCTATCGCGTCAAGCCGATCGTACACCGCTTGTGAGACTCCGTTACCTTATTACATATCAATAAATCAAACCGATGCTTCATTTAATTTCCAACCATGCTTAAGTCCACAAACATACTTTAGTGGGGTTCGAAGATCACTCTATCTTTGGATTCATTAACCAATCACACATGAGTTAATCATTTAGTATTAATAACCCTAAGTCCAAAAAAAAAAAAACATTCTCCATGGGGTTCAGCCATACACCATGGCCGAACCCATGGTCCTTCATTTTCACCCCATTTACATCTTAGCCATTATTTCCATCACCTAATTTATTTACCCATGCTTAGGTCCAAAACATAGATCCATAACTAAACATTTCATGCATGGATCCACAAATGATCCATAAATATAGACCCATAATTAAATCCCTCCATTTCCCAGCTTAATCATTCATTTATCTAAACATGCATAAATCTCTAAATGACCCATTAAAATGGTCCATGGGGTTCGGCCATACACCATGGCCGAACCCATGATGTCTCATTTCCCATCTTCTCCTTTAAATTATTTACAATCTTAGGTCCATAAACAAAGTCCCATCATGGGGGGTTTAATCATACACTTAGATTCATCATTTAAAACCCAAAGATCCATAATAACTCCATTCATATTTCTCCATGGGTTCGCCCATACAACATGGCCGAACCCATGGTCCTTGGTTCTCCCTTATCACTCATTTACAACATTTAAACCTTATCTAAAATCACTAACATATTTGCATGATTTTAATCCTTTATCACTCATTAACATTTACCAACATCTTTCCATGGGGTTTGTCCATACAACATGGCCGAACACTATGGTTCATCATTTTCTTTTAAAAATCATACATCCAAGATTTAATCCTTTGATGGGGTTCGGCCATACATCATGGCCGAACGTCATCCAACCCCTTTTTGTCCTTGGTGGTTTTTATACATAAAACCCTAGGGTTTGGCCATGCAAGGGCCAAACCATGATCCTTGATCATTCACCATTCCTTACATGGGACATGCATAAGGTCCTTAGCCATAACAAAATTAGGGTTCGGCCATGCAAGGGCCAAAACATGATCCTTGACCATTCTTCACGCTTACCCCTTAGCAAGATTAGGGTTTTGTCCTCTTTCTATCTTATTCCTTGGATGGATTTTAAATCCATGGCCCATAATATTTTGGCCAACTCTCCAATCCAAAAAAAATGGAATGTTCCCTTAACTCCATTTAATTAATAAATCATATCAAGGAGTACTTACCGATTCCGCGACTCCTCCGTTTTCTTTTGCTTCTCCGCTCTTGTCTTTCCTTAGTCTTTCTTCTTTTTTCCTCCTTGATCTTCTGTCAAGAGTGAGCTTGTTTAAGATAAAATCTCTAAGAGTGGTTCGGCCAAGCTTGAGAATGGAAAACCTTAAGTCTTTTCTTTATCTTGCGGAGATCGGCCCAAAGAGTGAGAGGGAGAGGAGTTGAGATAGAAATCTCTATGTCTTTCTTGTCTTCGTGAGAGGATCGGCCAAGGGAGAGTTTGAGAGCACAATTTCTTTGTTCCAATAAGATCCAATCAGCCAAAGGTGTGGTGTCTCTTGGGTTATGCCCCTTTGTAACAACCAAAACCTTTCACCTCCCACATTAATGTTTCCTTTGGGGTTTCATCCCATGAGATGAAACTCCCCAACCATGTGCCCCTTGGGTTTCCATCATGAGATGGAAACCCTCCATCTCCCCAACGTGTATCCATGGGTTTCATCTCATGAGATGAAACCCTCCACCTTCCCAACTTGTGCATTCAAGATGGAAACCCCCCCATCTTAACTATTGACCAACCAAGGTGTCCCTTGGTCTTCACCATGACATCCATTCACCTCCAACGTGTGTCCCTTGAGTTTCCACCATGAGATGGAAACCCTCCATCTTCCCACTCCACTCAGTTCAATTCAACTCAACTCAACTTAAATGAACTCATTTTTCAACTCAAGCACTTGAACTCACATTAATAAATTCTCAACTCATGTGAATTCACTTTCCAACTCAAGCATTATTTATCCCACTTGAACTCATTCATCAACTCAACTCTATTTAACTCACTTAAAATCAACTCAATTTAATTCAATTTGGATTCATTTCCAACTCAAAATAATTCAACTCAATACTTGGGTTCACCCATGATTGACCAAGTCAATCATAGCTTAGTCGACCATGCCCTCATTTGAATTTAATCATTTGCCACCTTAATTAGACTAGAACTCATTTGGTGGTCGACCAAGTCAACCATGACACATGGCACTTGGGGTCCCACTTAGCCATGTCACATACATGCCACCTCACTTGATGAGGTGGATCTTATGCCTTGGATCTCAATTGCTTATTAGACCCAATTATCAAACCTTACCCATTTATTTCAATTAGCTCATCTATGACCCATTGGGTCCCAATTGGGCATTTGACCCATTTAAGTACATTTGCCAATTGCTTTCAAACCAAACCTTAATCATCAATTCATCTTGACCCATTGGGTCCCAATTGGGCATTTGACCCAATTAAATCACACTTATCCGCTTATCTTCATTCAAACTCTATCCATGACCCGTCGGGTCTTAATTGAACCAATATAATATATTCTAACCGTATCCACTATCTATTGGATCCTAATTGGGCCATTGACCCAATTAAATTTATCCTCTACTCAATTACATTCCAAACCCATTTACCTTGACACATCTTAATAAATTAATCACCCTCTAATTTCACTCTTAAGAGGGAATTTCCTTTATTTCCTGGTTTAAGATCTCGGGGTGTTACGAAAACCCCAATAGATGGTTTGGCCAAGGAGAAGGTTTGAGAGAGGGAGAGGAGGAGATAATGGAAACCCTAAGTCTTTTTCTTGTCTTGTGAGAGAGGTCAGCCCCTTGGGTTTTTTTTGGTGAGGGGGAGAGGAGTTTTGTAATGCCCCACCCTTTTTTCACTCGCCTTCCGAAAATCGGAGTCTATTTTTTTTTTAAATAAACAAATAGTGATAGAGAGTGGGACATCACGATGCAAGCTAAGTTTGAGCTTCTAAAGCCCGACCCTTAACTGGCCAACCATACGTGTGCGTGGACCAAGTCCACCAAAATGGTTCACACGTACTCAAGCTAACTTGCAGAATAAATCATACATGCGGAATAATCATAATTGCGGAATTACAATAGGATAACAATCCTATTCCATTTTAGATAGCAAAGTAATCCAACACTTAATAATATTTGCCTTAAGTTAAATATCCAAAATCAACCATCCAAACCACAGCAAATATATCTACGCTATTACATTCCCGACTACAAGTTACTCAAATACATTATCCATGAGTAACTTAATCAAAATATAAATCAAACACATCCAAGCTCCTACGCTTGGCTCCGATCACGTTCCTTGTTCCATTCATTCCCTATGTCATCAACTAGGGTAGAAGTAGGGCGTTAGACAACGCGCCTAGTAGGTACTCCAATTAGGGTTAACACATGGGTTAGTACCAAAAATCCAGATATAATATATCATACCATACTTATAAAACATCGTATCCAAAATCATGTATGATAATAGAGGTCCAATCATACAGATAAAACCAGCAAAAATGCATGATAATAGAGATCATAATCATGCTGATGCAATGACATGTTATGGGTGTCATATGCCATGAGTCCCACTCATCAGCCATACAAACCATCCTCTTGATGGAAAGCTCCTCATCAAGGTATCAAACACATAGTATCCTCTTGATGGAAAACTCATCATCAAGGTATTCCCACAGTGGCCTTTCGAACGCCCCGACGAAGTGTGGCCTCCGGTTACCTCTTGATGGAAAATGCACATCAAGGTACCCCCACAGTTGCCTTACGGATGCCCCGACGGAGTGTGGTCTCCGGTAACATATCCTCCCTCCCATGCCATGCATAAGATGCAAATGTCCACATGCTATGCAATTATACAAATCATAGCATTTAAAATCCCATACTTGAAAACATATTACAAAATAACTCATCAAAATATGAATTATAATCATATTACATGTCCCATGGTTTCAATGAGGTAGGAATCCTACCAATGACCACTATAGAGTCCTTGCGTTTTTGTCCGAAACCGCTCACCGATCGTGTCAAACCGATCATACACCGCTTGTGAGACCCTATTAGCTTATTACATATCAATTAATCAAACTAAAGTCCCATTTGATTTCCAATATCAATATAAATCTGTAACGCCCGCCCCTTTTCGCACTAAATCAGAGTCTATATTTTTTTTTCTTTTTTCTTTTAAATTAAATAGAAGTGACAAAGGGCGCGGACGAAGACACAAGTTAAGTCCGAGCTTCTAAAGCCCGGCCCTTAACTGGCCAACCCTACGTGTGCGTGGAACGAAGTCCACGGAGAATGATTCACACGTAGAAGTAAGCTCGAGGAATATTAAATTAAATGCGGAATGATAATAGAGACTAACCTACAAATTTTAGATAGCAGGGAAGAACATTCATTTGATTACTAAGATACCTTAAAATTACAACGTCGAAAACTGAAAACCAAAACATAGTAAGTAATCTAAAATATTACATTTCCGACAAGCTAGGCTACTCGAATACATTTCCAAAAAAAATTTAAATAAATTAAGTAGCCGCCTTCCCCAAGCTTCTAAGCTTGGCTCCCATCTCGTCCTTCTGCTCTGCCGTCTCCTGCGTCATCAGCTAGGGTAAAAGTAGGGCATTAGATAACGCGCCCAGTAGGACTCCGAATAGGGCTAACACATGGATTAGTGATAACAAGCATACAGATAATAATATAATGAAAACCGTAAAATGAATGCTATGCCATGGGTGTCTTATGTCATGTGTCCCACCCATTATCCGTACCATCATGATATCCCCATGTTTGCTTCTCGGTCGCCCCGACGGAGCGTGGACTCCAGTTATAGCGCATCAGGCTATCCCCATGTTTGCTTCTCGGTCGCCCCGACGGAGCATGGACTCCGGTTTAGCGCATCAGGCTATCCTCATGTCTGCTTCTCGGTCGCCCCGACGGAGCATGGACTCTGCTTTCATTATTTTCCCGCCCATGCCATGGATGAGATGTAGCTGCATTATGCTATGTAATATATATCATCCATAGTCTTAATATAGAATTCATAACTTAGCATATAAATCATAGCCTTGCATTATGCCATATAAGATACATAAATCATGATCTTAAAACTCATCATAAAACAAACCATATAATTTCCAAAATAAATCAAGGAAACCATCACACATTCCATGGCTTACAAAAAGGTAGGAATCCTACAAAATACCGACAAACGTCCTTCCTTTCGTTTCCGTCCGATAGACCCGGTCGCCGATCGTGCACCGTTTGCGATATCCAGTACCTTATTATACATTAATAATTAGTCCATGTTTTTTACCTTTTAAGTTCATTAATCAGACCTTAACGGGGTTCGGCCATACACCTTGGTCGAACCTCACTAACTAGGTTTTGTGGGTCCCATTTAATCTATTAAACCTTTTAATCCCATAAGTCTTAAAAATCAGCCACCCTAGGCTTTATTAATCACATACTTAAGGTTACCATAATTGCACTTAAGTCCATGATCATTTCTCATGGAGTTATTGAATTTGGCCATTATTTACGGTTTTGCCACTACCTCTTTTTCTATGGTTAATCATTCACTTAACCATGTACATCCATACACTCAAGTCCATTAGTGGCCCATTTAATCATGCCATAATATCATTAAAACAACCCTTTTTTCTTAACTTAATCTACATTAATTAACCACATACATAAACCCTTTCTTAGCCCATAAAAATGACTTATAATTGAATCATCATTCTTAGCCACATCTTGAGTCCATAATTGATCCATCAACCATATCACAAGACCACTTACCTCAACCATCTAATTAACCTAATTCCATTAATTTAAGCATATACATACACATTAATCTTAGACAAAAAATGATCTACAATTGGGTCGTGGGTTCGGCCATACACCATGGCCGAACCCATGATGTCTCTTTCTCCATTTTTCTTGGGTCCATTTACATCATTTGACACCATCACAAGTCCCTCCATTGAGAGAATCTAAACCATACATTTAATTCATCATTCCTTAATCATTATTTGATACATTTAGGGTCCATCAATCTTAGCCATAATTCCCTTTTCTTTTCAACATTAGGTTCATCATTTGGAGTTCATCAACATTACCAATCTTCCCCACCATTCTTCCATATTTTACCCCTATCATCTTAGGGTTCAAAATCATTCCATCCATAAAACCTCTCCATGGTTTTTCCTCATTTAAAAACCCCTTTAAAATTACCCACATTTAATCATTTAAAACCCTAAAATCATTAACCACCCTCATTGTCTTCCATTCTTATAAACCCTAATAATTAAATCAATCATCTACCATGGGGTTCGGCCATACTACATAGCCGAACCCTATGGTCCATTAATCCCTTCAAAATCCACACATATCTATGCTTAATTAACTTAATTACATACTATCCTTAATCCATTTTATTTTTTTCTTAACCCTAATTTATCCATTAGGATTTTGTCCACTTTCCATCCTTCCATTGGATGGATTTGAGATCCAAGGCCTATGATCATTTGGCCACCATCAAATCTAATAAGAATGGATCCCAAATCTTAAACTCTAACAATTCAAATCTCTTGTTTAGGAATTACCTACAATCCGACGTCTCCTCCGGCTTTTCTTTCTCCTCTTGATTTCCTTAGCCTCCTTTCTCCTTCTTCTTGATCTTTGGTCGGCCAAGATGCTTGATCAATGCTAAAAACCTCCAAGCTTGGGTTCGGCCATCATGGGTGTGTTTGAGAGAGGGAGAGGAGGAGAAGAAGATGGTGAGGAAGAAGATAGTATGGCTTGATCTTGGAATGATGGGCCAAAAATTGCACTTCTTTCTTCTCTTCTTCTCTTCTTTTCTCCTTAGCTTTCTTCTTCTTCTCCCTGGGGTGTGGGACGGCAATGGGAGAGTGAAAGATGGGAAGAGTAAAATGAGAATGGAATAAGAGATGGGGAAAAGAGATAAGGCTTATCTCATTTGGTTGAGTAATTAATTCCTCTACCTACCATACATAAGATATTTTTCATGCTTTATGGTGGTGGTTGGGATAACCACCACCAAGCCAACGTTTTTCTTTTGAGCTTGGAATGAGGTGTTTTGGTCTTCCACCTTTTGACCCTTTGACCACCATTTGTTTAGTTTATTTAATTAATTAACTAGATAATTAACTTAGGTTAATTATTTCCTACTTAACCTAATCCCATTATTCCACCCATGGTTGACCAATTCAACCATGGTGGCCGGCCCCACCAATCCTTGGTCCACACGCCACCTCACTTGGTGAGGTGGAGGTGGGTCCCACTCGGCCATGTCACCTTAATCAATTCCATCACCAACTTAGGTGATTTAAATTTAACTAATTCCATTCCAACTAGTTGGTCACCATTGGGCCCATGGCCCAATTACATTCACCTCCTATCCATTTACCTTAGAGCTTACATCATTTTGATCCATTGGGTCCCAAATGGGTATTGGGCCCAATTTGACCATCCTTGGCCCAACTGACCATCATTGACCCTTTAAATGATTTTAAATCCAATCCATGGTCCATTGGGCCATACTTGGGCCTTTATCCATATTTTGATCCATTCACCATTTATTTCATCAAATTTCCAATTTCTACCATTAAAATAAATAAATAACCCATATATATTGATTTACAAATTCCGGGCCATTACAAAATCCATAAACCAACCTTAGTGGGTGTAACGCCCGCCCCTTTTCAGTGAAATCAGAGTCTTTTTTTTTTTCTTTTGAAAATGACGAGTGACAAAGGGCGCGAACGTCACGACGCGAGTTAAGTCCGAGCTTCTAAAGCCCGGCCCTTAACTGGCCAACCCTACGTGTGCGTGGAACGAAGTCCACGAAGAACGGTTCACACGTAGACGTAAGTTCAAAGAATATTACACCGAGTGCGGAAAAATTATAATAAAGACTATCCTACCAATTTCAGATAGCAGGGAAGATAACATTCATAATATTACCAAAATCTCTCAAATAATCTAAAATATTACATTTTTGACAAGCTAGGCTACTCAAATACATTTCCAAAACAAATTTAAATAAATTAAGTAGCCGCCTCCCCAAGCTCTTAAGCTTGGTTTCCGTCGCGCCCTTCCGCTGCACCATCTCCTGCGTCATCAGCTACGGTAGAAGTAGGGCGTTAGACAACGCGCCCAGTAGGACTCCGAGTAGGGCTAACATATGGATTAGTGATAAAAAAACATATAGATAATATCATGATGAAAAACCATATAATGAATGTTATGCCATGGGTGTCTGCGTTATGAATCCCACCCAACATCCATACCATCATGTTGTCACATCCCCCTTGACGGCAAAACCTCGTCAAGATATAAACAGTCACAAATCATTCCCCTGGATGGCAAAACCTCGTCCAGATATAAACAATCACAAATCATTCCCGTGGGCGGCAAAACCTCGTCCAGATATAAACAATCACAAATCATCCCCCTTGACGGTAAAATCTTGTCAAGATATAAACAATCACAAATCATCCCCCTTGATGGAAGTACCATCATCAAGGTATCATAATTACATACAACATACCTGGTAAATCAAACACATCAAAATATCCCCATGTCTGTTTATCGGTCGCCCCGACGGAGCATGGACTCCGGTTTCATTTCATCCTTCCCCTGACATATCCCTCCCATGCCATGCATGAGATGTAGATGCCATATGCCATGTAATATATGTAACTCATAGTCATAAAACCCATCTTAAAACAATCCCATGATTATCAAAATAAATCAAAGGAAACCCATCACATAATACCAAAATCCAAAACCCATCTTAAAAACAACCACATGACTACCAAAATAAATTAAAGGAAAACATCACATAATACTAAATCCAAAACCCATCTTAAAACAAACCATATAATTTCCAAAATAATTCAAAGAAACCATCACTCAATCCATGGCTTACAAAAAGGTAGGAATCCTACCGAATACCAACTAGCATCCTTTTTCGCTTCCTTCCGATGATCCGGTCACCGATCACGCACCGCTTGCGATGCCCGGTACCTTATTATACATTATCAATTAGTCCATGTTTTTAACCATTATTAAGTCCATTAATCATACGTTAGTGGGGTTCGGCCATACACCATGGCCGAACCTCACTATGTAGTTTTGTGGGTTCCGTTTAATCCATTAAATATTTTAATTATATGAGTCCAAAACTCAGTCACCCTAGGCTTTATTAATCACATATAAACTTATTACTTAGAGTCCCTTAGTCCATGATCATCTCCCATGGGTTTCTTCATTTTTGCCAATATTTACGGTTTTGCCACTACCCTTCCATGGTTACTCATTCACTTAATCCATGTACAATTTTGTTCATAATTGATCCATACACTAGATCCATTAATGTTCCATAACTTAGGTTCGTTAATGACACCTCAACCATGTCATAAGATCATTGAAATCAACCATTTAATTTGCTTAACCTTTATTCATTCAACACATATATAACCCCATGCTTAGCCCATCAATTGATCCATAGACTTGGATCCCTTAATGACTCCTTAGCCATAACATCATCACAAATTAGCCACTTGGTTTTCTAATCCCCATTAATTAATCCATACGCATATACCTTAACCTTAGTCCATCAATTGGTTCACAAAATGGGTCCATTGATGTCTCATTAACCATGACACAACCACATTAGAAATCAACCATTTAATTAACCTAATCTCCATCCATGTAAACATACTCATAACCCTATACCTAGCCCATCAAGTGGCTCATAAAAATGGGTCAAGGGTTCATCATTCATTGGTGACATTTAAGACCATAAAACATTAGCCTTCATCCATGGATTCCCTCATTTAAAAACCCCTTTAAAAATTACTATTATTCTTTCATTCAAAACCTTCAAAATCATTAATAACTAGTCCATTATTGACCCATTTAGTCATGCCATAATATCATTAAAACAACCTTTTTTTTCTTAACTTAATCCACATTCATCAACCACATACATAAACCCTTTCTTAGCCCACAAAAATGATTTATAATCAAATCATCATTCTTAGCCACACATTGGGTCCATAATTGACCCATCACCCATATCACAAGATCATTTACATCAGCCATTTAATTTAACCTAACTCCATTCATTTAAACATATACATACACATTAGTCTTAGGAAAAAAATGATCTACCATTGGGTTCATTAAAAATCAGCCCCTTTTAACTTAACCAAATCCCCATTTTCCTTGGTCTTTGGTTGCACATTAGATTCATCATAAGTCCCTCCATTGAGAGAACCTAAACCATACATTTGATTCATCATTCCTTAATCACATTTAAGTCCATTAACTTAACCACATTCCCATCCCAACTATTAACATTAGGTTCACATTGGTCCATCAACACCACCAACATTCCCCATTTATTTTTCCATAATTCATAACCATTAAATCCACCATTTGATCACCATAGGGTTCGGCCATACACCATGGCCGAATCCATGGTTCATGATCCATCATTTTCTATGCCTCTTGAGGCCACAAAAATCATTCACACACTCCATGATTTTTCCTCATTTAAACCCCTTTAAATTTTCCAACATTTAATCATTTATAACCCTAAAAATCATAATCATTCTCCATGTCTTTAAACCTTAAAACCCTAATTAAATTCATTAACCATTTACCATGGAGTTCGGCCATACTACGTGGCTGAACCCTATGGCCCATAACTTCCTTCCAAATTTTCATAATTCCATGCTTAAATAATTTAAATACATTACATCCTTAATCCATTTATTTTTCCTTTCCCTAACCCTAATTTACCCATTAGGGTTTGCCCATCTTTCCTCCTTCCATTTGATGGATTTGAGATCCAAATCCATGACTTGGCCACCTCTAAATCCAAGAAATGGATTTTATAGCCTCTTAAACCCTAAGAAAAATCCAAATCTCTTCTTTTAGAAAAGTACTTACAATCCGTCGTCTCCTCCGACTTTCTTTGCTCCCGTCGGACTCCTTGGCCTCCTTTCTTCTTCCTCTCCTTGTTTGATCGGCTAAGATGCTTGATCAATGGTGACAACCTCCAAGCTTGGGTTCGGCTAAGGTAGGGTTAGACTTGAGAGAGAGAGGGGAAGAATGGAAACGAGAAAGGTGTCTCAAGGTTTTTACCGTGAGGTGGTGGGCCAACACTTGGATTTTCTTCCTCTCCCTAAGCTCTTCTCCTTCTTCTTCCTTAGTTTTCTTCTTCTTTCTCTTCCTAGTGTGGGATGGCAATGGGAGAGTGAAAAATGGGAAGAGTAAAATGAGAAAGGAATAAGAGATGGGGAAGAAAAATAAAGCTTATCTCATTTGAGTTGGGCAATTAATTCCTCCACCTACCATAAGATATTTTCCATGCTTTTTGACCCAACAACACTAGCCAACGTTTTTTTTTTTTTTGATGCCTTAAGATAAGATGGCCTTTGGCTTTCCACCTTTTGACCATTTTACCACCATTTTAACTTAGCTTAATTAACTAATTAATTGGATCATTAGGTTAAGTTAATTAATTCCCACTTGAACTTAATTCCATGTGCTTAAATTGCCTTCATACATACACCCATGGTTGACCAATTCAACCATGGTGGCCGGCCCCACCAATCTCTGGGTCCACACGCCACCTCACTTGGTGAGGTGGAGGTGGGCCCCATTCGGCTATGTCACCTTGGTCAATTCATCACAACTTAGGTGATTTAAATTTAATTAAATCAATTCCTCTTATTGGATCACCATTGGGCCCACGGCCCAATTACATTTTTCTCTTACCCATTTACCTTAGAACTTAAATCATGTTGACCCATTGGGTCCCGAATGTGTATTGGGCCCAATTTGACCATCCTTGGCCCAATTGACCATCATTGACCCTTTAAATGAATTTAAATCCAATCCATGGTCCATTGGGCCATACTTGGGCCTTTGTCCACATTTTGATCCATTTACCATCTACTCCATCAAATTTCCCAATTTCCACCATTAAAATAAATAATATCCACAAAAATATTGATTTAAAAATTCCGGACTATCACAGTGGGGTTCGACCATACACCATGGCCGAACCTCACCCATTTGAATTTGGTCCCTCTTTTGAATCCCCTGATCTTCTAAATTAAGTCCATGATCATATCACCTTTAATTCATTAATCTAATCATACATAAGTTCATCATCTAACATACATAAAATCCTAAGTCCACCAAACATTCCCCATGGGGTTCGGCCATACACCATGGCCGAACCCATGGTCCATCATTTTCACCTATTTACAACTTTGCCATTATTCTTTCCATGGCTACTTACTTAGCTTATATTTACATGACTTAAGTCCCAACATCATTCCATTAGTTTTACATTAATGGAAGCCTTAAATCCATAAAACATTTCTATGATTCAATCATTCACTTAGGCCATTTATGCATATCCAAAACCAAAACATGATCCATGGGGTTCGGTAATACACCATGGCCGAACCCATGGTCCTTTAATTTCACCATTTGGCCATTCTTTCCTTTCCATAGGTAATCACCTAATTCACTTACCCATACTTAGATCCATACAAGATCCATAACCAAACATAGATCCATAAATAAATCCTCCATTTCCTAGCTTAATCTTTAATTCATTTAAACATGTATAAATCTCCGCATGACCCATTAAAATGGTCCATGGGGTTCGGTCATACAACATGGCTGACCCCATGATGTCATGGCCGAACCCATGATGTCATTTTCTTTTCCATCTTCCCCTTTTAAATCATTCACAATCTTACGCTCATAAACAAGTCCCTCCATAGGGATTTAATCATAACCTTAGGTCATCCTTTACAATCCCAAAGTCCATGAACATAACTTCCATTTTAAACCTTTTACAAATCATAAACATACATCTATGATTTTCATGTTTCAAATCCATTAAAATTAGCTAATGTCCTTCCATGGTTTTCATCCTTCAAAAACCATTTACAATTACCAACAAACTCCCATGGAGTTCGGCTATACAACATGGCCGAACCCTATGGTTCATTAATTCCCTTTTAAATCATATACCAAGATTTATATTCTTTGATGGGGTTTGGCCATACATCATGGCCGAACCTAATCCATCCCTTTTTGTCCTTGGTGGTCCATGCAAGAGGTCCTTTGCCATAGTAAGACTAGGGTTCGGCCATGAAATGGCCAGACCACTTTCCTTGACCATCTTACCTAATCAAAATTCTATTAAGTACTTACCAGTTCCGCGACTCCTCCTGTTTTCTTCTCTCCTTTTTGTTCCTTTGATCTTCCTCTTCCTTAGCCTTTTCTTCCTCCTTGATCCTTGGCCGAGTGTGTGAACTTGAGAGGTCTGGAGATGAAACTTCAAGAAGAGGGTTCGGCCAAGAGTGTGGGTTTGAGAGAGAGAGAGGCTTGAGATAGAAAACTCTTAAGTCTTTTCTCCTTTGTCCAAGAGAGTGATCGGCCTTGAGAGAGGAAGAGAGTGAGATGAAGACCAAAACTTGTTTTGTTCGAATGAGGGTGATCGGCCAAGGGTGGTGCCGTTTTTGTAAAGCCCTTTGTAACTCCCATAACTCATTACCTTCCCATTGATACTTACATTGGGGGTTTCATCCTTGAGATGAAAGTCCCATGTGTCCAACGGTGCTATAGGTATGCCTTTGTGTAACCTCCACCAACCTTTCTCCTCCCATTAATGGTTCATTTGGGGGTTTCATCCATGAGATGAAATTCCCATGTCTCCAAGGTGTAGTCTTGACTTTAGACCACAAAACCGTCCACCTCTATTAGTGATTCATTTGGGGGTTTCATCCATGAGATGAAACTCTCAACCGTTTGCCCCTTGGTTACCTTGTGTAACAACAAAACCGTCCCCTCCCATTAATGACCCATTTGGGGGTTTCATCCATGAGATGAAGCTCCCATGACTCCAACATGTGCTATGGGTTTGAATTGTGTAACCCCCAAAACCCTTTCATCTCCTCATCAATGAACCTTTGGAGTTTCATCCCATGAGATGAAACTCCCACACCTCCAACGTGTAACCTTGACTTGGTCTTGGTGGGATGCACCTCTCCACCTTCGCACTCTACTCACTTGAGATTAATGTCCCTCTAGCTTCCAATCAACTCAACTTTTTAACTCAACTCACTTCTTTAATTCAACTCTTTTAACTCACTTAAAAATCAATTCAATCACTTGATTCCATTCCAACTTAACTCAGCCCAATTTAATTAAGCTTAAACTCACTTGGTGGGCAACCAAGTCAACCACGACCCATTGGGTCCCAATTGGGCATTTTGACCCAATTACGAATTTTGACCCAATTAAATACATCTCACCCATTTAATTCAATTGAAACATAACCACCATCCATAGTGTCTTAATTGGGCAATTGACCCAACAACTTACCCACCTAAGGTCCATATCCAATAATTTACAAATTAAATGGACAATTTCCATATATATCCATAGCTTGAAAATCTGTGGTGTTACAAGTTTGTGATAGAAAACTCTAAGTCTTTTTCCTTTGTCTTAGAGGGGGGTCGGCCAAGAGTGAGAGGGAGAGAGTGAGAGTGTACTGGCCCGGAATTTTTAAATTAATATAAATGTGGATATTATTTATTTTAGTGATGGAAATTAGAAAATTTGCGGATTAGATGGTAAATGGGCCAAAGTCTGGGCAAAGGCCCAAGTATGGCCCAATGGATTATGGAGTTGATTTAAATTCATTTAAAGGGGCAATGAGGGTTAAAAGGGTCAAGAATGGTCAAATTGGGTCAAATACCCATTTGGGACCCAATGGGTCAAGGTGGTTAAGCTCTAAGGTAAATGGGTAAGATGAAAGTGTAATTGGGCCATGGGCCCAATGGTGATTCATTTAGAATGAATGGAATGAAATTTAAATTATCTAAGTTATTTGGAATTAAAACAAGGTGATGTGGCCAAGTGGGACCCACCTCCACCTCATCAAGTGGGGTGGCGTGTGGGCCAAGGATTGGTGGGGCTGGCCACCATGGTGGAATTAGTCAACCATGGGTGGATGTATGAAGGTGATTTAAATAAATGGAATTAAGTTAAAATGGGAATTAATTAAATTAACCTAAGTTAATTATCTAGTTAATTAATTAAATAAATTATTCAAATGAGGGTCAAAGGTGGTCAAATGGTCAAAGGACCAAAAGCCATGTTATCTTTAAAGACACCAAAACGTTGGGCATGGTACCATAAAGCATAAAGTAAAAAAAAAAAAAAAAAATGAAAATATCCCATGGGTTGGTGGGAGGAGTTATTGTGGAAAATATCTTAAGCAATCAAGAGGTGAGATGACTTTTCATCTTCACTCTCTCCCTCTTTTCATCTCTACCACCGTCCCACACTAGGAGATGAAAGAAAGGAAGAAAACCAAGAGAAAGAAGAAGAAAAGTTTGGAAGAAAAGAGAGGGAAGTGCAAGGGTAAGCCATTACACCAAGGTCAAGACTAGGTACTTGTGTTTTTTTTCTCATCTCCATCCTCTTTTCTCTCTCTCTCAATTTAGACCCTAACTTGGCTGATCCTAAGGTTGGGGGTTGCCACCATTGATCAAGCCTCTTGACCTATTAAAGATCAAGAGGAAGGAGAGAGGAGGCTAAGGAAACCGACGGGAGCGGCGGAAGTCGGAGGAGACGATGGATTGTGAGTATTTCTTAAACAAGAAATTTTGGATTTTTAGGGTTTAAGATTTGGAATTTATTTTTGTAGAATTTAATGGTGGTTACATAAATTTATGCCATGGATGTTAAACCCATCAAATGAGAGGGTGGAAGATGGAGGAAACCCTAAATGGGTAAATTAGGGTTAGGGTAAGAAAATAAATAAATGGATTATGTGCATTGGGTAATTTATGAAATTAAGAATGGAATTAGGTTATTGGAAGGAAATCATGGGCCATAGGGTTCGGCCATGTAGCATGGCCGAACCCCATGGTGGGTGATTAGCTAGTTGATGTAAATAATTAGGGTTTTAAAGAATGGGAGACAATGAGGGTTTCTAGCTAATGAAACTTAGGGTTGTGAATGAATGCATGTGGGTAAGTTTTAAAATGGTTTTATGATGAAAATGCAAATGGATTTTATGGCATTGGAAGGTATAAAAGAGAGTGATATATGAGCCATGGGTTCGGCCATGGTGTATGGCCGAACCCTAGGTTGTTGTGTGTGAAGTTAATTAGGGTTTTAGGGTATGAAGCCATGGCCCAATTGTGATTCATTTTGGTGGGTTAAATTGGATGATGAATGGTGTGTGTGTGTGGCCTCCAAAGGAAATGAATGAGTAATGGACTCATTGAAGTTAAATACATGAGGTAAATCCCATGGGAAGAGTTGATGAATTAGGTATTTTGAACCCATGGCCATTGGTGAACCATTTAAAGGGTTAAGTATGGGGTTATGGATGGGTTTAAATGAATAATGGTGAAATTAATAAAAAGACTAATTTTAATGATGTTATGACATGGTTCAATGGGTCATTAATGGACCTAAGTTAGGGATCTAAGTCTATGATCAATTATGGATTAAGTCATGCATGGATAAACGAGTGTTTAATCATGGAAAATGAGGTAGTGGCAAAACCGTAATTAGTGGCCAAATTCAAGAATTCCATGAAAATTGATCATGGACTTGGGGGATCTAATGTAATAACCTTATATGTGATTAATAAAGCCTAGGGTGGCCGAATTTTAAGACTTATGGGATTAAAAGGTTTAATAGATGACATGGGGACCCATAAAACCTAAATAGTGACCGGTTTTTCATATGGGCTTAGAAATGGTTAAAACTTGAACTGATTTGGAAATTTATAAGGTATTGGATATCGCGGGTAGTACGCGTGACGGTAGTCGGACTATCAGACGAAAACGAAACGAAGACGCGAGTCGGTATTCGGTAGGATTCTAACCTTTTTGTAAGCCATGGATTGAGTGATGGTTTCTTTAAATTATTTTGGAAATTATATGGTTTGTTTTAAGATTGGTTTTGAATTATGTATTATGTAGGGGTTTTTACTTGATTTATTCTGGTAAGCATATGATTGGTTTAAAATGGGTTTTAAGTCTATGATGTGCGTATTGAGGCTTTGCTTGATCTACTTTTGATAATCAAGTCATATGTTTTATTGATGGAATTTTTAAATGCCATGGTTGGTTATTATATTCATTACATGGCATATGGCATCTACATCTCATGCATGACATGGGAGGGAGATGGCATGTGAAGGATGAAATGAAACCGGAGTCCATGCTCCGTCGGGGCGACCAATAAACAGGCAAGGGGACATTACGATGTGTTTGACTCATCAGGGATGATGTATGGATTATTATACCTTGATGATGGTTTTTCCATCAAGGGGAATGTTGTATTTATTGTTATACCTTGATGATGGTTCTTCCATCAAGGGGGATATTGTATTGGTGGTTACACCTTGACGAGGCCTTACCGTCAAGGGGGTTGTTGTATTTATTGTTATACCTTGATGATGGTTCTTCCATCAAGGGGGATATTGTATTTGTGGTTACACATTGACAAGGCCTTACCGTCAAGGGGGATATGGCATTGGGATAGTAAGGATGATGGTGGGATTCATAACACAGACACCCATGGCATGGCATTCATTCTATGGCTTTTCGCTATGTATTATCTATATGCTATGTTATCACTAATCCATGTGTTAGCCCTACTCGGAGTCCTACTGGGCGCGTGGTCTAACGCTCTACTTCTACCTTAGCTGACGATGCAGGAGATTGCAGAACGGAAGGACAGGACGGGAGTCAAGTTTAGGAGCTTGGGAAGGCGGACTAATTATTTTGTTTAAGTTTATTTTGGGAAAATGTGTATTTGTATAATTTAGCTTGTCGGAAATGTAATAACTTAGATGTCTTGCTATGTTTTATAAATTATTTTGGAAAGTACGGTATGAGGGCATTTTAGTAATTTAATGGATATCTCTTCCCTGTTATCTGAAAATTGGTAGGATAGTGTCTATTATCATCCGCATTGATTTTTATGTGTTGCGAGCTTACTTTCTACGCGTGAACCGTACTCGTGGATTTATGTTCCACGCACGTGTAGGGTTGGCCAGTTAAGGGCCGGGCTTTAGAAGCTCGGACCTTAACTCGCGTCGTGACGTCCGTGCCCTTTGTCACTTTTACGTTAAAAAAAAAAAAATTAGACTCTGATTATGGTGAAAAGGAGCGGGTGTTACAGAGAGAGTGAAGGAGATGCAAAGCTAGCCCTTTCCATCTTGTCTTGGGGTTTCTTAGGCAAGACTCCACCTCCAACCCACCCTCATCAATGTGGAGTCTTCCCTATGAGTCTCGTGGCCAAACAAGGGAATGCATGCCCTCCACATGGCACACACCACTCTCTCCCACGGTTTTGGCTAGTGGTTTCCATGAGATGGAACCCTCCACCTCCCTTTGACTCACTAAGTGGATGCATGCCTCACACATGGCACACACCACCCTCTCCAACAGTTTTGGTGGCTAGCGATTCCCATGAGATGGAAACCACCCACCTCTCCTTTGACTCACTCCATCTTTTCATCTTCCATGTGACTCACCCCCATTTGACTCACTCCATTTAAATGAAACTCAACTCCTAACTAAAGCATTAGAATTTATTTCCATCTAACTTAGGTGATTTAATTAAATAATTTAATTCAACTCACTTCACTTGATCCTCTTTAATTCTTCAAGCTTAATTAATTGGGGCTGAATTAAGTTGGAAATGGAATCATGTAATTGAGTTGATTTTAAGTGAGTTAAGTGAGTTGAATTAAAGAGGTGAGTTGAGTTAAAGAGATGAGTTGAATGGGAAGTTAATGGGACTTTGATCATATGTGAGTGGAGTGGGAAGATGAAGAGTTTTGTTGTTTCAAAAGACAACTTCAAGGGTTACACGTTGGAATGGTGGGAGTTTCATCTCATGGGATGAAACTCCAAAGGAAGCTTTAATGAGGAAGATGAAGAGTTTGTTGTTTCAAAAGACACCTCCAAAGGCATACACATTGGAAGATGGAGGGGTGTTCCACCTCAAGTGGTGTCTTGGCCAAGCCAAGGGACACTTGGGAAGACACCATCATTATGAGGAAGTTGAAGGGATTTTGGTTGTTACATAAGGTATACCCATGCATACATGTTGGAAGATGGAAGCTCAAGGGACATATGGTTGGGAGTTTCATCTCATGGGATGAAACCCCCAAAGTAAGTATCAATGGGGAAGTGAAGAGTCATGGGAGTTACAAAAGGGGTATCAACCAAAGGATACCACCCTTGGCCGAACTACATTGGGCAGCAAAGAGAATTCCTTGCTTTATCTCACTCTCGCCCTCTCTCACTTAAGGCCGATCCCCCTCTCAAGACAAAGGACTTAGAGTAGTTTTGATCTCAAGCTCCTCTCTCTCTCAAACCTACACCCTTTGGCCGAACCCTCTCTTTGGGTTTTCATCTCAAGATCTCTCAAGTTCACACTCAGCCAAGGATCAAGGAGGAAGAAGAGGCTAAGGAAGAAGAAGATCAAAGGAACAAGAAGGAGTGAAAGAAACTGGAGGAGTCGCGGAACCGGTAAGTACCCAATGAGATTTTATTAAGTAAGATGGTCAAGGAATATGGTTATGCCATTGCATGGCCGAACCCTGTTGTGGCTAAGGACTTATGCATTACCATATGGGAAATGGTGGATGGTCAAGGATCATGGTTTGGCCCTTGCATGGTCAAACCCTAAATTGTATATACAAGAACCATCAAGGACCAAAAAAGGGTGGGATGAGGTTCGGCCATGATGTATGGCCGAACCCCATCAAAGAATCAATCATGGATGAATGATACATTTAAAGGAAATGATGAACCATAGGGTTCGGCCATACAACAAAAGATATTAGTGAATTTTTAATGGATTTAAAGGATGAAAAATCATAGATGTATGTTAGTGATTTTAAAAGGTGTTAAAGGATGATAATGATGGGAGATGATGGATAATTTTAAGTAGGTCTTAAATGTTGGAAAACATGATCTAATATGTTATAATGGTGAAGAACCTTGGACCATGGGTTCGGCCATGTTGTATGGCCAAACCCCATGGAGAAGTATTAATGCTTTTAAAAGGTGGTTAGGCCATGGTAGGATGGAAACAAAGGACCATAGGTTCGGCCATGTTGTATGGCCGAACCCCATGAACCATTTAATGGGTCATTCATGGATCTATGTATGGTTAGATGAATGGATTATCAAGCTAAGGAAAAGAGGGAATGATCTTGGCCCCATATTTATTTAAATGATAAGGGATTAAAAAGGGGACCAAAACCAAAAGGATGAGGTTCGGCCATGTTGTATGGCCGAACCCCACCCATGGGTGATTGTGGGCTTAAGCACATTTCAGCCAGATATGGCCAAACCCGACTAGTGGACGGTGGACAGTGGACAGTGGGTAGTGGACAGCGGGTAACCTACTGATTTTATAAATGAAACGTTTATATGAATGGATTAATTGATTTATGGACCTAAGTATGTATAGATAAAAGGAGTAATTATTTATGGAAAGAATAGATGGCTAAGATGGAAATATGATGAACATGATGGACAATGGGTTCGGCCATGGTGTATGGCTGAACCCCATGGAGAAAGTTTTTATGGACTTAGGGTTTTATGAACGTTAGATGATTAACTTATGTGTGTTGGAATGATGAATCAAAGATGGCATGACCTTGGACCCAAAACCAAGTAAGTGAGGTTCGGCCATGTTGTATGGCCGAACCCCACAAAAGCATTATATGGACTTAAGTACGGTTGGAAGTTAAACGGAACGTTGGTTTAACTTATTGACATGTAATAAGGTAACGGGACCTCACAAGCGGTGTACGATCGGTGAGCGGTTTTTGGACGAAAACGCAAGGACACTTTAGTTGATCATTGGTAGGATTCTACCTCATTGATACCATGGGATATGTATGATAGTTTTAATTCATATTTTGATGAGTTATTTTGTATCAAATGTTATGTTTCAAATATGGATTTTTAATGCTATGGTTTGTTAATTGCACAGTACATGGACATTTGCATCTCATGCATGGCATGGGAGGGATGAAATGTAACCGGAGTCCATGCTCCTTCGGGGCGTCCTTAAGGCAACCGTGGGGGATACCTTGATGAGGAGTTTTCCATCAAGAGAATACTATGTTTGGTGAGGATAGCTTGATGAGGAGCTTTCCATCAAGAGGATGTTTTGTGATTGTGTTATGGCTGATGGGTGGGACTCATGGCATATGGCACCCATGGCATGGCATTACATAAACATGATTATGATCTCTATTATCATGCATTATTGCTGGTTTTTATCTGTATGATTGGATCTCTATTATCATACACTGTTTTGGATACGATGTTTTACAGATACGACATGATGTATTACATCTGGATTTTTATACAAACCCTTGTGTTTGACCCTAATTGGAATACCTACTGGGCGTGTTGTCTAATGCCCTACTTCTACCCTAGTTGATGACACAGGGAATGGGCTGAACGGGGATGTGATCGGAGCCAAGCTTAGGAGCTTGGATGACTAAGTTTCATTTTGTTTAAGTTACTCATGGATAATGTATTTGAGCAATTAGTTTGTGGGACTGTAATAACGTAGATTATTTGCTATGGTTTGGAAGGTTAATTTTGGATATTTTAAGTTAAGATAATTATTGGTAAGTGTTGGACTACTTTGCTATCTAAAATGGAATAGGATTGTTTCCTATTATAATTCCGCATCTATGACTATTCCGAATGTTAACTTGAGTACGTGTGAACCATTTCAGTGGACTTGGTCCACTCACACGTATGGTTGGCCAATTAAGGGTCGGGCTTTGGAAGTTCGGACTTAGCTCGCTTCGTGGCATCCTGCTCTCTCTCGCTTTTTTATTCAAAAAAAATAGACTCTGATTTTCGGCAAGTGAAAAAGGGCGGGGCATTACAAATTCACCCATGAACTCACCCATGGTTGACCAAGTCAACCATGGTGGCCGGCCCCACATGTGCCTTATTCCACACGCCACCTCACTTGATGAGGTGGAGTTGGGTCCCACTTGGCTATGCCACTTGGATAATTCCTCACACACTTGCCACCTCACTTGATGAGGTGGCCCCCATGCCTTCGATCATAATTGGGTCCATGACCCGATTAAATCCATTCCTTACCCATTTACCCTAATAATCAACCCATCTTGACCCATTGGGTCCCAATTGGGCATTTGATCCAATTGACCAGATTGACCCAATTAAATAGAATTAATCCTATCCATGATCCATTGGACCATACTTGGGCCATTGCCGCAACTTTTATCCATTTAACATCCATTCCATCAATGAATCTTAATTATTAACAATTAAAAATAAATAATAGCCAATATATTTAGTGCATTGAAAGTCCGGGCTATTACAACATTACCTCTTTTTAAATTTTCGTCCCGAAAATCGAGCGAAATAGGGTTTCATACAACTCATACAAAAAGCTCAGGATGAGCTGCTCTCATTTCTTATTCAAGTTCCCAAGTGGATTCCTCATTACTACGTCGATCCCATACCTCCTTGACGAACTGAATGGCTCGATTCCGTGGTACTCTCTGTTCCTTCCCGATCACTCTGACCGGCTTCTCCACATAGGTCACGTCGCTTTGCAGATCAACATCTTGCACATTCAACACGTGTGAAGGATCAGGGTTGTATTTCCTTATCATGGAGACATGGAATACATCGTGCAAAGATGCCAACTGTGGAGGAAATGCCAATTGATAAGCCACCTCCCCCACCCTCTTTAGGATTGGAAACGGTCCCACAAATCTAGTCTATAGTTTCCCTTTCTTCCAGAATCGTATGTGTCCCTTTCGTGGCGATACTTTTAAGAACACTAAGTCTCCCACCTCAAACTCAAGGAACCTTCTCCTCTTGTCAGCGTAGCTCTTCTGACGACTCTGTGCAGTACGTAGGTGTTGTTGTAACACCCCGCCCTTTCTGAGAATTCAGAGTCTAAATTTTTTTTTAAATAATAATAATAAAACATCGGAAGAGAGCGGGCGGCGTCACGACGCGAGTTAAGTTCAGACTACTCAAGTCTGAACCTTAACTGGCCACCCATGTGTACATGGACTAGACCATGATAATGAATCACACATGGAACTAACATCAACATGCGGAATAACCTAGATTAACTGCGGAATAGAAAGACTAGATAGCAAGTAACAGTCTCAAAAATTAATTAACATAAATCAACCATCCAAAGTTATTAACCTAATCAAACCATAACAAGTAATGACTTATTACATGTCCAACAAAATATAGTCGAATGACAGTAATATAAAGAAGTCCAGTCCAACATTCAAGCGCTTAGGCTTGGCTCCCCTCCCGGTCAATGACCTTTTCTTTTCCTTTCCTTGTACCTGCATTCTCCTCCGAGGATAGAATTAGGGCGTTAGATCAACGCGCCCAATAGGTTCCCGATCAGAGCTACCACATGATTAGCATATAAAACATGCATATATATCATAATACATGATTAGTAAAAACAGGTAAAACAATGCTATGAAGTATGCACATGCAATGAGACCCTCCCATCATGTACATTCATAGCCATCACTTGACGTGCCACGCACTGACAAGGTTATTCACAATACACTTCCATCTCTTCATCACTGACTGATTCATATCACGAATTAGTCCTCCTGGCGGGACTCTCATCGCCTAAGGAGACCAATGTGACTATGACCATCATGTTACTCCTCCTGGCGTGACTTGCACCGCCGAAAGAGGACGTAACCCATAATTGTAACACTGTAGAACCTCATTCATCATCCCATGTCTATGCATGAGATGCCAATGCTTGTATGCCATTTGTTAATGCATAATATATCATTCGAAATCACATAAAATAAACAAGAGTCTCATAAGAAAACTAGGGTAAAACTGTGGTTACAAGTAGGTAGGAAACCTACTGAAAATTCACTTCAATACTTGATCTTTCTTTAGCGTCACCTAATCACGACTCGCTCGTCGTTCAACTTCCGGTACCTTATTATGTAATAGCAAATCAATACTTAATCTACTTGATTCCTAATCAAGTTTAAGTCTCATATACAATCTTGTGGGGTTCGTGTCCGTACATCCAACCCTATGATCATTTCCATCATTGATCATTCTATCAATAATTACATTTATGCCATTTAGGCTAACCTTTAGTTTTACCATATCTAAACCAATTTAGTGGGGTTCTTCATTCATCACCTTTAATCCCATTTATTACTTAACCCAATCCTATCAAATAATCATTGATGGGGTTCGGCCATACTACTTGGCAGAACCACATCCTATGGGTTTTTATCCCACTTTCTATCATCATCAATGGTTGATTATTTTCTTATACATAGTCCATAATTTATCATGTATGTTTCCTTAATTAAAACAATCATAAACTCCCATCCAAAACAGCCCATTTATTTCAAAATAGCCCCATGGGGTTCGGCCATACTCATAGCAGAACCCTAGGGTTCACTTGATCCAATCATCACCATGATCACTCGTGGTTTAATCATGCTAACTCAACCATGAATTAAACATGGTTCAGCTGCATAATAATCCACCAAAACAGTAACATGTTAATCCATTTATTGCCATAAGAACACTATATCTTCATATGGTTTTTAACTCACCCAAAAACATGAAAAACTTACATGGGGTTCGGCCCTCCAAGGTGGCCGAACCCTATGTCCATGTTTTGGTCTTTCAAACATATTTTTGGTGTCACTTATTCATATAAACATCAGCACATAATTGCTGCACTTTAACCTCTCAAAACCATCTAATAAATTCATTACTTTGTCCAAATAACCATAACACCTCATGGGATTCGGCCATCCAAGATGGCCGATCCCCATGGTCCATCTTTCCAGTTTTAATCCACTGTTTTAGATCAGTAATTTAACCATAACATTACCTTGGTTCAGCCATATATTGGCCAACCAAAATCAGTAAATAATCTTCATGTAAATCACATAAAAACCCCATGGTAATGTATGGTTTTTATCTCTCAAAACCATCACCATTAACCATAAAATTATCACACCATTTCATGGGGTTCGGCCATGCTCATTGGCTGAACCCTATGGCCTTTGGTTTGAACCTCTTAAACATGTCATCTTATGTCTAATCTAATCATCCAAAACAGTAAAACGTTTGCATGGTTTTAACTTACAAAAACCATCAAAATTCCAACATCAGTTCATGGGGTTCGGCCATCCATGATGGCCGAACCCAATGAACCCTTTCATCATTTGATACCCAAGGTCTTAGACCCATGATACATTCAGCCATTTATGACATCCGAATCCATGTTTTAAACTTTTCTAAAACATGCATTTGAATCTTAAATCAAACCCAAAAACAGTTCATAAAACCCATGGTTTTCATGTTTCAAAACATGAAAACCAAGCAACTTTTACATGGGGTTCGGCCCTTCATGGTGGCCGAACCCAATGGTCATCTTTACCATTTTAAAACTTCTATAAAGCAAGGTTAAAACCTTGGTGTATTCGGCCATAACCATGGCCCAATACACACCCATTTTATTAATCAAAATTCCATGGAAATACTTACCAAATTCCAAGCTTTGTTTGTTGCCTTTGCTCCTTGCCTTCTTCACTCTTGCTTCCTTCCTTCTTTCTTCCTTAGTCTCAGCTGATTAGAAGCATGAACCAATGGTGAAATCAGCAAGATACAATTCGGCCAAACATAGGGTTCATTCCTTTTGTATTTCAGCCCTCAAAACCCCTCCACTCCCTCATTAATTCTTGCATAAAACGATGGGTCTTGGGTGCTATCCAAGGCACCCCTTGGCACCTACCAATGCAGCCATTCAGCTCTCCATGTATCTCATCTCAATCCCATCCATTTGCATTTAACTTAGCATGAAAATCACCAAAACAAGTCCCCAACGTGTGGGACTTGTTTTGGTTGGTTTGAGACCAAGCCACCTCTTCATATTCCCTTCAACTCACTGATTTACAGCCCCTTTGATTTCCATTTTGACTCACCTGAACTCAGGGTCCTTTTTTATTTCCATCTCAACTCACCAAACTCACCATACTTAATGCATTTCATTTAATGCACATGAGTCAACTCACACTTGATTTAATTCCAACTCACTTCAGTCCCACTCAAACTGATTTAACTCATGTTTTAGCTCCCTTGAGGGTCCACACGGTCAACCATAGTCAACTCGACCCATTGGGTCCACTTTTAGCTCCTTGACCCGTTTGGACTCCATGACCCAATTATGGGTATTTTGGTCATTTGTAATTGGTTTTCACATGTGCATCAGGCCTACCCATTTTTACTCCACTTGATTTCCAATCAAATCAGCTTAACCCCATTTAATTTGAGCTTACACAATGGTCAAATCATCCATTTTGACTTATTGGGTCCAATTGGGCCCTTTGACCCATTTAGCCATTTTTGACCCAATTGATGTATATTACCCATCCAATCAAACTTGACATTCATAATGTGCTCATATGATCTTAATTTGAGCAATGATCGCTACCATTTCCTTACTTAACATCACAAAATAATTAATTTAACACATCAGGGGCATTTTTGTAATTATCCACTTCATTGAGAAATTACCCATCCAATCAAACTTAACAATCATAATGTGCTCATATGATCTTAATTTGAGTAATGGGCCCCATTATTTCCTTACTTAACATCACAAAATAATTAATTTAACACATCAGGGGCATTTTCGTAATTATCCACTTCATTGAGAAATTGGGGTGTTACAATTTAACCCTCTTTTTAAAATTTTCGTCCCGAAAATCGAGTGAAGTAGGGTTCTAAACGATTACATAAATATCTCAGAGTGTGCTATTCTTATTTCCAATTTCAAGTTCCCAAATGACTTCTTCATTACCATGTTGATCCACACCACTTTGACAAATTGAATCGCTCGGTTCCTAACACTTTTTGTTCTGTCTCATGTTATATCTTTTTTTTTTTTTCTCCTGAGCCATTTGTGATCTTACGTAGATCAATCTACTCTGTTTCACTTTACCTGTTCTCATGATATTTTCCATACATACCTGCTCAATATGTTCTTTCATCTACTCTCTGTGTGAGGTAGTTTGTCAACACGAGCCTATGCTCAAAGCTTTTTCTGATTCCATTTTAACTAGGTTTCTAGTTACACTCTCCTGGAATTCCATTGGCTAACTACAGAGCCAGGTGATTAGTCTAACTCGGTAGTCGTCCATAGTTTCCCATTCAAGTTTCACCAGACACTTATCTTTTCCGTTGAGTACATCTCCAAATTTAAACACATCTTTCTTTGCACATAAGTCTCTATGTGACTAACAACTTTTGTTCCAACTTCCACGATACCAATTCCCGGTATCAATCCAAACCACCGTGGGAATGATCACCCATGGTTAAATACATCCATCTCTGGTGTTTCGCTTTCAGTAAATATCATCTATCCCTGTTTTATAATCATCCATGAATATAACCCACTTATGGGTATAATCCATTTATGGAAACCATCCATCCTTGATATCACTCTGTCCATGAGTATCACTTATGTATGATTAATAACTATCCATGAAATAACCCACCTATGGGTATAATCCATTCATGGAAACCATCCATCCTTGGTATCACTCTGTCCATGAGTATCATATATCCATGATTAATATCCGTAAGAACAACATTCAAATGAATCACTATAAGACTGTGGTAACCATATCAAATCACAAATATATCCCGACCCCTTGCAAGACTTAGGGTTCATGACTTACCAAGCAAAAGACCCACGTCCAACGTGATCCGGTCTACCTCGCCCTGCATCCCTTCACCTCATAGGTGATTCAGTCAAGCTCTAAGGCGGTCGCTCCACGTCTGATGAAGCTAGTACCACCCCCATCGGGTAAAATAGTACCTAGCTCTGTGCATTCCAGCACATCTAGTGTGCCAAATAGCCGTGAGAGCGCCCTCCAGCGCGTAGCATGCGAGGGACCCACTCCTCAACGGTAGCCCTACGGGACCAAGTCTCCGTATTTCGTATCAAGGTTCCCACAGCCTCATAGCTACTCAAAGCCATACTCATGAAGTTTATATTCTTATCTCATCAATACCATGTGAGGGACGCACCCATACCACATCTCAATCATCAACATCATGTGAGGGACGCACCCATACCACGTCTCAATGTAATCAAGTGACCTCGTCACCTATATCTTAGTGCCAAAAATCCTCTTAGAATCATAACATCGTATACTTTACATAAATTCATACTTCATCCTTGTACAAAGGTGGGTAGGGTGAAACAAAACCCTATAGAGAACAAAATACACCCTTACCAAATAATCCTCTTTTTAATACCCCTTCATATTACTTCCTACTAGTTTTCCGTAGAAGATCCCGCATCATCAGCGAACTTGAAACGGTTATCAGGACACGTCATCGCCGTGTGCCCCAACACTTCACACGTTGTGCAGGGTATTAACCCAGGTCCTCCAATATAAGGACAATTAGTCCTCGCCTTGCCATGCCCATGCAGTCCACAGAACGGGCAGACAATGCCTAAAGGGTGAGGACAATACCTACAGTTGTGCCCATCTTGATTGCACAACTCACATGTATCGTAGGGATCTATCTCCCCAAGCGATTCCAATATAATAGGAACCTCTGCAATAGGATCCTCTAAAAAAGGTGCTAGATCCTCTTCTTCTTCCTCAGGAGGTCCCACTAACAAAGGAATATCCTCCATATGATACTCCGGTAATGGTGCTAGGTTCACCTCCTCCAATGGTGCTAAGTTCCATTCCTCCTCCTCGGGAGGCCCCTCTTGTAGGTCCACATTGACTTCCATGCTGATATTGTTGGAAGTTGATACCAAATCTATTGGACAACTAGGTGTCCCTTTATCCCATAACTCAGTGTATTCCTCGTTGCTTGACATATCTGTTTCATATCAGTAGAACACAAGAATATTCAACAATAATTCTAAATAAACCACTCTTGGTTTTCAGGGGAATTTGATCATGCATAATATCATGTACTTTGCTTGGGAAGATTACCAAACCATCACTCTTTGTGTTCTTTTGTTTCTGGGGAAATCTCTAAATTCCTGTTGTTTGTTTTTCAGTGTGGGTGTTTCAGGGGAGTGCATCCTACTTTGCTATGTTTGATATGTTCAGTTATGATGACTGTACTTTACTTTGCTATTTTTCATTGTCGTTCTCAGATTGATTGTTCAGTCTGAGTCACTCGAAGTAAATTAATCCGGCCCCCAATCAGCGGACTCCTAAGAGTCGGTCAGTTGGGATTCTTATCCGTCAGTAAGACATGAAACCGTCTTAATCTTACTTCGATGATTCAACTTCCCGTTTCGCTCTAATACCAACTGTAACACCCCGCCTTTTCCGAGAATTCAGAGTCTAAATTTTTTTTTAACATTCATAATATGCTCATATGATCTTAATTTGAGCAATGGGCTCCACCATTTCCTTACTTAACATCACAAAATAATTAATTTAACACATCAGGGGCATTTTCGTAATTATCCACTTCATTGAGAAATTACCCATCCAATCAAACTTGACAATCATAATGTGCTCATATGATCTTAATTTGAGCAATGGGCCCCACCATTTCCTTACTTAACATCACAAAATAATTGATTTAACACATCAGGGGCATTTTCATAATTATCCACTTCATTGAGAAATTGGGGTGTTACAGTTGTCGTATCAACTTAATCTGCGCCGTGGTCTCTACAACTAGCTCGGATCGAATAAGTCCAGGCTCACCGGCCTCTGTCCAACACACTGGTGATCTACATGGCCTACCATACAAGGCCTCGAATGGAGCCATCTGGAGGCTTGCCTGGTAACTGTTGTTGTAAGAGAACTCCACTAGCGGTAAGTGATCGTCCCATCCACCCTTGAAGTCTAGCATACATGCTCTCAGCATATCCTCCAATGTCTGTATCGTCCTCTCCGACTGTCCATCAGTCTGTGGATGGAATGCTGTGCTAGTCAATAGATCTGTCCCTATAGCCGACTGCATGCTCTGCCACACTCTGGCGGTGAATCGGCCATCTCTGTCGGACACAATAGTCCGGGGAATACCATGTAGTCTTGTAACACCCCAATTTCTCAATAAGATGGATAATTACGAAAATGCCCCTAGATTGGTAAATTTATTAATTATGATGTTAAATGAGAAAATGGTGGGGCCCATTGCTCAAATTAAGGCCCTATGAGCACTTTGTAAATGTCAAATTTGATTGGATAGGTAATGTACATCAATTTGGGTCAATATGGTTAATTGGGTCAAAGGACCCAATTGGACCCAATCGGTCAAATGGACTTATTAGACCATTGGGTGGCCCAAATTTAATGGGGTTAAGCTAAATTAATTGGAAATCAAGTAGAGCAAATATGGGTAGGCCTGATGCATATGTGAAAACCAAATGCAAATGGCTAAAACAGCCCATAAATGGGTCATGTTGTCAAAACGGGTCAAAGAACTAAATGGGGACCCAATGGGTCGGGTTGACCAAGTTTGACCACGGCTGACCGTGTGGGCCCTCAAATGAGCTCAATGGTGAGTCAAATCAGGTTGAGTGGGACTGAATTGAGTTGGTTTTGAATTAAGAAATGAGTTGACTCAAGTGTAATTAATGTATGGTATTTAATGTGGTGAGTTAAGCCATTGAGTTAGGTGAGTCAAAATGGAAATCAAAGGGTCTGTAAATTCAGTGAGTTAAGTGGAATATGAGGAGTTGTTTTGGTCTCAAACAAACCAAAACAAGTCCCACACATTGGGGACTTGTTATGGTGATTTCCATGCTAAATTTTTAATGTAAATGGATGAGAATTGGATGAGTTACATGGGGAGCTGAATGGTTACATTGGTTAGTACCAATGGGTGCTTTGGCTGGCAGCAGGTGTCTCATTGAAATGAGCAAGATTTTATGAGGGAAATGAATGGATTAAGTGGCTGAATTACGAAAGAGATTGACCATCTCATTTGGCCGATTTTCACATAGAAAATCTTAAGGATCCCCATCTTTCTCCCTCACTCCAAACTCTTTCTCTTGGCTGAACCAGCAGTGATGTTTGCATCAATTGATCAAGCATAAACCAGAAAAGGAAGGGAGGCTAAGAAAGATAGAAAGTAAAGAGCAAAGGCAAGAAGAAAAGCTTGGAATTTGGTAAGTATTCCCATGGGTATTTTGTTTAATAAGATGGAACAAATGGAACATGTTTTGGGCCATGGGTATGGCCGAATGCATCAAGGTTTAAACCTTGGGTAATGGAGGTTTAAAAATTATAAAAGGGATCATTGGGTTCGGCCACCTTGGAGGGCTGAACCCCATGGAAATAATTGGTTGGTTTTGATGGTCTTTGAAACATAGAAACCATACAATTGTGGGACTGTTTTAGATGTCTCTATTAGACTTAAAATGCATGTTTTAAAAAGGTTTAAAATATGGATTTGGATGTCATGAATGACTAAACGTATCATGGGTCTAAACCTTGTGTATAAATTGATAAAATGGATCATTGGGTTCGGCCACCTTGGATGGCCGAACCCCATGAATTGATGTTGACATTTTGATGGTTTGTGGAAGGTTAAAAACCATGCAAAACCATACCGGTGGTGGAAGTATTTACTTGTTTTAATTAGGTCATGTTATGATGAATTTATCAATGATTTAAAGTAAGGTGATGAGGTTGAAAAGGATGGAAATTTAGAGCACGGAGTTCAGTCACTTGGGATGGCCGAACCTCATGGAAATCATTGGTGAATGGTATGGTTTTTGGGGATAAAAACTATACCAAGTGTATAGATGTTTAAAAGGATTGTAAGATGGAATTAATTAACTATATGGGATCGGCAATGGAAGGTTAAACCTTGCTGTTTTTATGGCTGAAAAACAGTAGATAAATTATGTAAGATCATCGGAAAAATTGCATCCAAAGAACCATGAGGTTCGGCCATGTGAATAGCCGAACCCCATGGGTTGCTGTATGGGTTGTTTTATGCGAATTGCTTGGAGTTATGTTTACTGATTTGGCTCAGCCTATGGATGATTGAACCATGTAATTACCTTCGTAAAAGGGTGTAGAACCTAAGTTAAGAACATATGAGGGAATCATTGGGTTCGGCCATGTGTATGGCCGAACCCCATGGACCATTTTATATGGACTGATTTGGTTGAATCAAAGGGGTTTCAAGTTTGAATATTATGGAACAGTATGAGGTATTTAAAAGGGTTAAGTGAGCAATTGGACAAGATATGGGTTGGCCATTTCATGGCCAAACCATAGGGTTTCTATGTCTAAGATATGATGGAAAGGTTTAAATGGGAAAGCCATATGGCCGAACCCCATGACCATGTTTATGGGTTTTATGATTACATTTCATGGAAATAATTAGTGGTTCTAAAGTTTAAGCATGATACAATTATGAATGGATAAAGAGATCAAATTAAAGTGGGAGAGATTCGGCCATGAGTATGGCCGAACCCACAAGATGTTTTTGGGTCTTAGATGTGAATGAATATTTAAATGATAGTATGATTTACTTTTTGTTATATGGACAAGGTAACGGAAGTTGAACGACGTGCAAGTCGTGACCGGGTAAAGCCTAAGAAAGAACGGACGCTGAAGTGAATCTTCAGTAGGTTTCCTACCTACTTGTAACCACAATTATGATTTGGTTTTATTATGTTTTTATGAGAAATGTTGTAATTGATTTATGTTTAAAATGTGGTTTCGAATGATGAATTATGTATTTACAAATGACATACAATGCACTGACATCTCATGCATGGCATGGGATGATGATTGTGGAACCCGGAGCTCACACTCCGGTGATATGCTGTGATGCAACTGTGAAACCTCCTTAGGCGATGCAGGTCCCGCCAGGAGTAGTATCATGATGAGGATAATACATTGGTCTCCTTAGGCGATGCAGGTTTCGCCAGGAGCAATGTTATGTTGATGAGAAATACATTGGTCTCCTTAGGCGATGCAGGTCCCGCCAGGAGAAATGTTATTGTGATTTACCTTGACGGTGAGAGTCACGTCAAGTGATGGCTATGTATATGCATGTTGGGAGGGACTCATTACATGTGCATATTTCATAGCATTGTTTTACCTGTTTTGATGACTATATTTCTTATGATATATGCATGTCCTTATATACTAACCATGTGGTAGCCCTAATCGGGAATCCTACTGGGCGCGTTGATCTAACGCCCTAATTCTATCCTCAGAGGAGAATGCAGGAACAAGGAAGGGGAAAGAGAAGGTCGTGGACCTGGAGGGGAGCCAAGCTTGAGCGCTTGATTGATGATTGGAATGTCTTTATTACTGTCTTTTGAGTTATATTTTATGGGCATGTAATAAGTTGTTACCTTTGCTATGGTTTGTTTATGTTATTAACAATGGATGGTTGGATTAAGTTAATTAATAATTGAGACTTGTACTTGCTATCTTTTCAATCTCATTCCGCAGTTAATCTAGTTTATTCCGTAAAACATTGTTTAGTTCCATGTGTGGTTTGTTATCGTGGGTTTAGTCCGTGCACACATGGGTGGCCAGTTAAGGGTCGGACTTGGGAAGTCCGGACTTAGCTCGCGTCGTGACACCGCCTGCTATCTGCCGATATTATTTTATTATTATTTTTTTAAAAAAATTAGACTCTGATTTCTCGGAGAGGGCGGGGCGTTACAAGTCTGATTATATCCCTGATGTACCGTCGACCCAAGTCTCAGATGACAAGTTAGGCAGTGAGCAACAAACTCTACCACATCTCTTTTGAGTCCATGCCACCAATAGTGTCTCTTCAAATCATGATACATCATGGTGCTGCCCAGATGAATAAAGAGTTTGATTTGGTGTGCCTCGATCAATAACTCTCTTCTGCAACTCTTAGGCACATATGTCCTTCCTCGGAATATAAGACCTTGTCCCGGTAGCAACTCCCATTCCGGTATAACGTCACCAGTAGACATCTTAGCCCATATCTCCTCCACTTCCGAATCTGTCCGTTGCTCCTGTTCAATCTTGAAGACCATGTTGGACCGTATGATCAGATTATACATACTCCCATGGTTCTTGATATACAAATTGAACTCTCGAATGGTATTAAGCATCTCTCATTCCTTCCTGATCAAACTGGCCACTGTTGCATGTGACATGCGGCTAAGGGCATCCGCCACTTTGTTCGCCTTGCCTGGATGATATCGAAGCGCAAACTCATAATCTTGTAGATATTCCATCCATCTGCGCTCCCTCATGTTGAGTTCCTTCTGATCAAACAAATATTTCAAGCTTTTGTGATCTGAAAACACCTCAAACTTCTCGCCATAAAGATAGTGTCTCCAGCTTTTGAGAGCGAAGACCACTGCGGCTAGTTCCAAATCATGCACGGGACAGTGGCGTTCATGAATTTTCAACTGCCTAAAACCATAAGCCACCACACGTTGACTTTGAGAGAGAGAACATCCAAGTCCCATTCCCGAAGCATCACAGTATACTTCATAACCCTTGCCTTTTTCTGCAAAATCAGAATAGGAGCAGTTGTATGTAATAGCCCGGATTTTCAATGCAATAAATATATTGGCTATTATTTATTTTTAATTGTTAAAAATTAAGATTTATAGATGGAATGGATGTTAGATGGATCAAAATTGGGGCAATGTCCCAAGTACGTGTAACGCCCTGCTTTCCGAAAATCAGAGTCTATTTTTCTTTTTAAATAAACAAAGAGTGATAGAGAGCGAGACATCAAGATGCGAGCTAAGTCCGAGCTTCTAAAGCCCGACCTTAACTGGCCAACTATAAGTGTGCATGGACTAAGTCCACGAATACGGTTCACACGCAATAATATATATACATGCGGATTATAATACAACCTAACCCTATTCCATTTTAGATAGCAAAGTAGTTCAAGTCTTTAACCATAATTATCTTAACCAAAATATCCACCAGAAACCATCAAAATAAGAGATTAAACCATATTACATAACCCATGGTTTCAAAGAGTGTAACGCCCCGCCCTTTTCCACCCTTCCGAAAATCAGAGTCTGAAAATTTCTTTTGAAAGAAATACAGAGTGAAAGAGAGCGGGCGGCGTCACGACGCGAGTTAAGTTCAGACTACTCAAGTCTGAACCTTAACTGGCCACCCATGTGTTCATGGACTAGACCATGATAATAAATCACACATGGAACTAACAACAACTTGCGGAATAAACTAAACTATTTGCGGAATAGAATGACTAGATAGCAAGTAACAGTCTCAAACATTAATTAACATAAATCAACCATCCAAAGTTAGTAACCTAATCAAACCATAGCAAGTAATAACTTATTACATGTCCACAAATTATAAATTCAAATGACAGTAATAAAGAAATCCAGTTCAACATTCAAGCGCTTAGGCTTGGCTCCCCTCCCGGTCCTCGGCCTTCTCTTTCCCTTTCCTTGTACCTGCATTCTCCTCTGAGGATAGAATTAGGGCGTTAGATCAACGCGCCCAGTAGGTTCCCGAATCAGGGCTACCACAAGGTTAGCATATAAAACATGCATATATATATATATATATATATATATATATATATATATATATATCATAGTACATGATCATCAAAAACATATAAAACCATGCTATGTATGCATGCAATTGTAATAAGCCCCACCCCATCACAAAATAATTAATTTAACAACTCAGGGGCAGTTTTGTAATTTTCCACTTCATTGAGAAATTGGGGTGTTACAATATAACCCTCTTTTTTAAAATTTTCGTCCCGAAAATCGAGTGAAGTAGGGTTCTCAAATTAAATTACATAATTAATTCGGGGTGAGCTGTTCTCATCTCCGATTCAAGTTCCCATGTGGCCTCTTCATCACCATGTCGGTCCCATACCACTTTTATGAACTGAATCGCTCTATTTCGTAACACCTTTTGTTTGGTCTCCACTATCCTGACTGGCTTCTCGACGTACGTCACGTCGCTTTGCACTTCAATATCCTGAACATTCAAAACATGGGACGGATCCGGATTATACTTTCTTAGCATTGACACATGAAACACATTATGTAGAGCTGCTAACTGCGAAGGAAGTGCTAACTGGTAAGCTACATCCCCCATCCTTCTTATGATGGAAAACGGTCCCACATATCTTGGTGACAGTTTTCCTTTCTTGCCAAACGTCATGTGTCCTTTCCGAGGCGAGACCTTTAAAAATACCATGTCTCTCCCTTCAAATTCCAGAAACCATCTCTTTTTATCAGCATAACTCTTCTGCCGACTCTGTGCAGTCAATAAGTGTTGACGTATCAACTTAATTTGTGCGGTAGTCTCTGCGACTAGTTCTGGTCCAATCAATGCAGGCTCTCCAGCCTCTGTCCAACATACAGGCGACCTACACGGTCTACCATATAATGCCTCGTATGGAGCCATCTGAAGGCTTGCCTGATAGCTGTTATTATACGAGAACTCCACCAGTGGTAAGTGGTCCTCCCATCCTCTTTTGAAATCTAACATACATGCCCTCAGCATGTTTTCCAAAGTCTGTATTGTCCTTTCTGACTGTCCATCAGTCTGTGGATGGAACGCAGTGCTAGTCAATAAGTCTGTCCCCATGGCTGACTGCATGCTTTGCCATACTCTGCCGGTAAAATGGCCATCTCTGTCCGATACTATCGTTCGGGGAATGCCATGTAGCCGAATGATCTCTTTAATATACTGCCGACCCAACGTCTCAGATGAATCCATCATCTTGATAGGAATGAAATGTGCGGACTTGGTCAGCCGGTCGACTACGACCCATATGGCGTCATTGTCCTTTGAAGACCTCAGCAACCCCGATACAAAGTCCATGGAAATGTGTTCCCATTTCCATTCTGGCACTGCTAAGGGTTTGAGTAACCCTGGTGGCTTTTGGTGTTCAGTCTTAACTTGCTGACAAGTTAGACAATGTGCCACGAATTCCGCCACATCCCTTTTTAGTCCATGCCACCAATAATGCCTCTTTAAATCATGGTACATTTTGGTGCTGCCCGGATTGATAGAGAGCTTGGATTGATGTGTTTCCTGTAACTCTTTGGCACATATGTTCTTCCCCGGAATAAAAGACCTTGTCCTGGCCGTAATTCCCATTCCGGTACAATGGTGTCAATAGACATCTTGGCCCATATGTCCTCCACTTCCGGATCCATACGTTGTTCTTGGTCAATCTTGGTAACTATGTTGGATTGTATAACCAGATTGTATATGGTCCCACAGTTGTTATAATAGAGTTTAAACTCTCGGATGGTATTCAACATCTCCCATTCCGATCTGATCAAGCATGCCACGGATGCATGTGGTATACGGCTGAGGGCATCTGCTACCTTGTTTGCCTTGCCTGGATGATATCTAAGCTCGAACTCATAATCCGCCAGATACTCCATCCATCTACGCTGCCTTAGGTTTAGCTCCTTCTGATCAAATAAATACTTTAAACTCTTATGATCAGAAAATACCTCAAATTTTTCGCCATAGAGGTAGTGTCTCCAACTTTTAAGAGCGACGACCACTGGAGCTAGCTCCAAATCATGTGTGGGATAGAGACGTTCATGCACCTTCAACTGCCTTGATCTATAAGCCACCACACGATGACGTTGCATGAGCGAACACCCTAGTCCTTCTCCTGAAGCATCGCATTGTACTTCATATCCTTTGCCTCTTTCCGACAAAATTAAAATAGGAGCAGTGGTAAGTCTACTTTTCAGTTCCTCAAACCTCCGATTGCACAGATCTGTCCACTCATATTTGACTCCCTTCTGAGTGAGTCGAGTCAATGGAGATGCTATTTTTGCAAAATCCATGATAAATCTTCTATAATAACCAGCCAATCCCAAGAAGTTGCGAATTTCAGTTACATTCTTGGGCGCTTTCCAATCTTTCACTGCTGCCACCTTAGCCGGATCCACGGCTATACCGTTTTCTGTTATGACATGTCCCAAGAAATTGACCTCGAATAACTAGAATTCACAGTTACTGGCCTTAGCATATAGCCTATTCTGCCTCAAAGTATTCAGAACTATATGTAAGTGTTCTGCATGTTCCTCCTGACTCTTAGAACAGATCAGGATATCATCAATGAATACGATTACAAATTGATCCAAATAGGGACGGAAGACTCTGTTCATTAAATCCATGAACACAGCTGGCACATTTGTGAGTCCAAATGGCATGACCACGAACTCAAACAGCCCATACCGCGTCCGAAAGACTGTCTTTTCTATATCTTCCTCCCTAACTCTAATTTGATGGTAACCAGACATCAAATCAATCTTTGAAAAATGACTAGAATCCTTCAATTGATCGAATAAATCATCGATCCTGGGTAGAGGGTACTTGTTCCGGACTGTTAGCTGATTCAGCTTCCGGTAGTCCACGCACATCCGTAGTGAACCGTCTTTCTTCTTCCCGAACAGCACTGGTGCTCCCCATGATGACGTACTGTTCCGGATGCAACCCAGCCTAAGCAGTTCATCAATCTGCTTCTTTAGTTCCGACATCTCTACTGGTGCCATCCGATAGTGTGGTAACGACACTGGTGCTGTGCCAGGGTACAACTTGATTTCAAAGTTAATCTCCCTCATAGGTGGTAAACCAGGGAGTTCCTTTGGAAATACATCCGCAAATTCTTGTACAATTACCAGAAGTTCAGTAACTGGAGCTTTATTTATGGTGATATTATTCAATACCACGTGGTTTAACCCTTCCTGCAATCCACTTTGTTTATCTGCACGAACTACATATTGCTTGCCCTCGGGTGACCAAAATGTCACTCTTCGGCGATAACAGTCGATGTTGGCATGAAACTTAGCTAACCAATCCATGCCAAATATTATGTCATATTCAAACATGTCAAGCACCAGGTAATTGAACTCAAATCTGAGTCCAACTAATTCACTGTTAACCGCCGTACATATAAGTCCCAATGCCGAATCTCCGACAGGGGATACAATAGTAAGTGCTGTGGCTAATCTTTGAACTAATGTACCGGTAGCAGTAATAAATGATGCAGCTATGAAGGAGTGTGATGCTCCAGAATCAAATAGTGCTTATGCATAGGAACTACTCACTACCGCCATACCTTGTATCACAGCATGTTCCTCTTCTTCCGGAGAAGTTAGAGTGAATAATCGTCCAGCTCCAGCAGGGTTAGACCCTCGACCTCCCCGACTTTGCATTTTACCTCCTCTGGAGTTTACTGGTGTAGCAGGTGGACGAAATGATCCTCTGGAGTATGACAGCCTGTTGAGTTTTAGGCAGTCCTTTTTGTAGTGACCTGGTTGATCACAGTGAAAGCAGGTGTTCACTCCTCTAGATGCTTGAGTGACTGCTACAGATTGAGTGGGTTGGTTGGGGCGAAAGCCCCCACTAGATCCAACAGACGGCGAGGGTCTGCTGAAGTTCAATCTGAACTTCTTGTTGGGTTGATACGTACCCCTCCCACTCAGAGCTCGGCGGTTGTCCACTCTTGCAAATTCCGCCATTTCCTGTTCCACAATGGTAGCCCTGCTGACCACTTCCGCCAGCGTGGCTGCTTTGAACACGGTTACCCTGGCCCTAATGTTTGGCCGTAACCCACGTTCGAACTTGCGAGCTTTCCGATATTCCGTGTCCACAACATAAAATGCATAGATTGACAGGCTGAGAAACTCTTGGTGGTACTCAGCCACCGTCATCGATCCTTGCACTAATGTCATAAAGGCCCGAATCTGACGTTCCCTCTCTTCCTCTGGGAAATAGCGCTCTAAGAATGTTGCTGAGAATTGCTCCCAGGTCATAGCAATTCTTTTTCTTCTTGGCACAAGTGCCTGCTGTTTCTCCACTACTTTCCACCATTTAGCAGCGTCATCTATCAGCTGTGACGTGGCCAATAGGATTTTGTGTGCATGACTTTTGATATTCAAAAGAGTCAGTATGTGGGAGATCTTTTCCAACCAGTTCTCCTCCCCGACAGGCCCTTCTCTGCCCTTGAAGTAACGTGGGCGCTGTTGTTGAAAATCTCTGACCATATTACGGTCATTAGTTTCACTCGTGCTTCCACCTCCGTTCATATGTTGTTGGAGGACAGAAGTGACTACTGCATGTACCAGGCTCTATAGTTCAGGTGGTGCATAGGGTACTGTTACATTGCTGTTCCCTTCTTCCTCTCGTCGATATGACAAGTCATATTCTTCCTCCTCGTCCCGTCGATACGTAGGGTCACTATCCTTCTCCTCTCGCCGAGAATGATGTGACTCATCCTCATTGCGCGATCGTTCATGAATTGACCTCTCCTCGTCATGAATTGATGGCTCTCTGTCATGTACCGATGGTACCTTCTCATGTACAATCTTCTCTCGTTGGGGTATCACTTTCCCTTGCGGCGTGATTATTAATACCTCATCCTTCTTTCTACTGTTTTGTCGAGTCCTTCTCTTTGATGCACCCTCACCTAATCCGATTTGCAAAACTTTTTCCTTTCCCTTTGGATTCTTTATAACCTTTTTCTGTGGCGCCATTTATTCCTAATTCATGGAAACATCATAGACTTAGTTTCCATTAACAATATGCATTAAATGCCATAAATCCACATAAAATCATAAATTGCATACTTTATATTAATTCATAATTCATTTTTGTACAAAGGTGGGTAGGGTGAAACAAAACCCTATATAAAAATATACACCCTTACAAAATAACCCTCTTTTTAATACCCCTTCATATTACTTCCTAGCCTAGTCTTCCGTAGAAGACTCCGCATCATCAGCGAACTTAAAACGGTTATCAGGACACGTCATCGCCGTGTGCCCCAATACTTCACAAGTCGTGCAGGGTATTAATCCAGGTCCTCCAATATATGGACAATTAGTCCTCGCCTCTCCATGCCCATGCAGTCCACAGAACGGGCAGACAATGCCTAAAGGGTGAGGACAATACATACAGTTGTGCCCGTCTTGATTGCACAACTCACATGTATCGTAGGGATCTATCTCCCCAAGTGATTCCAGTATAATAGGAACATCTGCAATAGGATCCCCCAGAAAAGGTGCTAGGTCCTCTTCTTCTTCCTCAGGAGGTCCCACTAACCAAAGAATATCTTCCATAAGATACTCTGGTAATGGTGCTAGGTTCACCTCCTCCAATGGTGCTAAGTTCCATTCCTCCTCCTCGGGAGGCCCCTCTTGAAGGTCCACATTGACTTCCATGCTGATACTGTTGGAAGTCGATACCAAATCTACTGGACAACTAGGTGTCCTTTTATCCCATAAGTCTGTGTATTTCTCGTTGCTCGACATATCTGTGCCACAACATTTAAAACACAAGAATATTCAACAACAATTCTAAACAAACCACTCTTGGTTTTCAGGGGAATTTGATCATGCATAATATCATGTACTTTGTTTGGGAAGATTGCCAAATCATCACTCTTTGTGTTCTTTTGTTTCTGGGGAAATTTCTATATTCCTGTTGTTTGTTTTTCAGTGTGGGAGTTTTCAGGGGAGTATATCCTACTTTGCTATGTTTGATATGTCCAATTATGATGACTGTACTTTACTTTACTATCTTTCATTGTCGTTCTCAGATTGATTGTTCAGTCTGAGTCACTAGAAGTAAATTAATCCGGCCCCCAGCCAGCGGACTCCGAAAAGTCGGTTAGTTGGGATTCTTATCCGTTAGTGAGATATGAAACCGTCTTAATCTTACTTCGATGATTCAACTTCCCGTTTCGCTCAGATACCAACTGTAATGCCCCGCCTTTTTCCACCCTTCCAAAAATCAGTGTCTGAAAATTTCTTTTGAAAGAAACACAGAGTGAAAGAGAGCGGGCGGCGTCACGACGCGAGTTAAGTTCAGACTACTCAAGTCTGAACCTTAACTGGCCACCCATGTGTACATGGACTAGACCATGATAATAAATCACACATAGAACTAACAACAACTTGCGGAATAAACTAAACTATTTGCGGAATAGAATGACTAGATAGCAAGTAACAATCTCAAACATTAATTAACATAAATCAACCATCCAAAGTTAGTAACCTAATCAAACCATAGCAAGTAATAACTTATTACATGTCCACAAATTATAAATTCAAATGACAGTAATAAAGAAATCCAGTTCAACATTCAAGTGCTTAGGCTTGGCTCCCCTCCCGGTCCTCGGCCTTCTCTTTCCCATTCCTTGTACCTGCATTCTCCTCTGAGGATAGAATTAGGGCGTTAGATCAACGCGCCCAGTAGGTTCCCGAATCAGGGCTACCACAAGGTTAGCATATAAAACATGCATATATATATATATATATATATATATATCATAGTACATGATCATCAAAAACATATAAAACCATGCTATGTATGTATGCAATTGTAATAAGCCCCACCCCATCACAAAATAATTAATTTAACAACTCAGGGACATTTTCATAATTTTCCACTTCATTGAGAAATTGGGGTGTTACAAAGAGGTAGAATCCTACCAATGACCGCTAGTGTGTCCTTGCGTTCACATCCGGAAACCGCTCACGATTGTGCACCCCTAGTGAGGTCCCGTTACCTTATAACATGTCAACCAATCAATCCCACGTCCCATTTGATTTACAGTAATGTCCAAGTCCATAAAATACACCTTTGTGGGGTTCGGCCATACAACATGGCCGAACCTCACCCACTTGATTTTGGTCCCTCTTTTGAGTCTTTTGATCCTTTAACTTAATCATCTAAACTTGGTAACCACCTAAGTCCATAAAAACATTCCTCATGGGGTTCAGCCATACACCATGGCCGAACCCATGATCCTTCATTTTAGCCTATTTTTACAACATTGCTATTATTTCTCTTTCCTTACATAGTCATTCATCTAACACGATTGATCCATGAATGACCCATAAAATGGTTCATGGGGTTCAGCCATACACCATGGCCGAACCCTATGATGTCTAAATTCCATTTTCTCCATTGAGTTCATTACCATTTTTAAGTCCATAAACAAGTCCCTTCATGGGGTTTTACTCATATCCTTAGGTCATCATTTACTACCCCAAGTCCATCAACATGATTTCCATCTTAAACCATTTAAAAACATCAACAACCTTCCATGGGGTTCGGCCATACACCATGGCCGAACCTATGGTCCATGGTTCTTTCACCAATTATCATTTTAACACCATTTTAAAATGATTAGAATTCCTTCCTTTAAAGCCCTTTAAAATCCTTAACATGCATGCATCTGCAATTTCCATGTTTGAAACCCATTAAAATTATTAAGTAATCCACATAACTTCAACATCTACGAAAACCCTAAGTCCATAAATATTCCTTGGTGGGGTTCGGCCATACAACATGGCCGAACCTCACCCTTTGTTTTTGTGCCCTTCTTTTCAATTCTTTATGGTTCTCATACATACCTCCACTTAAGTCCTTTAAAACCTTTTAAAATCATACACACACATCTATGATTTTCATCCTTAAAAATCCATTCAAAATAACTAATGTCCTTCCATGGGGTTCGGCCATGTACCATGGCCGAACCCTATGGTTCATCCCTTTCCATTAAAACAAAATGATACATCCATTTAAATCTTCTTCCATGGGATTCGGCCATACACCATGGCCGAACCCTATGGTTCCTCATTTTCTCTTTTAAATCCAATAGCCATGATCCTAACCTTTGATGGGGTCCGGCCACACATCATGGCCGAACCTCATCTACCCCTTTTTATTCATATGAAGGTCCTTAGCCATGACATGACTAGGGTTCGGCCATGCAATGGCTGAACCATATTTTTTGACCATATTTCCTTACTTTATTAAAAATCTATCAAAATACCTACCGGTTCTGCGACTCCTCCAGTTTTCCATCGCTCCGACTTGTTCTTCAATCCTTTCCTTCCTTAGCCTCTTTCTCCTTCTTCTTTGTTCCTTTGGCCGAGAGTGAGACTTGAAAGAGAGAGAGAGAGAGAGAGAGAGAGAGTTCGGCCTTGAGTGGTTGCTTGAGATCAAAAACTTTCCTAAGTCTTTTGTCTGGAGGAGTGTTCGGTCAAGAGAGGGTTTGAGGGAGAGAAACAGCCAAGAGGGAGAGGGAGAGAGTGAATGGAAACCAAACTTGTTTTGTTCCAATGGGGTGATCAGCCAAAGGTGATGTCTTTTGCTAAAGCCCTTTGTGTAACTCCCATTTTCATTAACTTCACTCCTTAGTGCTCCACTTGGGGGTTCATCCATGTGATGAAACTCCCAAGGCTCCAACGGTGTGCCTTGTTTGTCTTGTGTAACCACCACTAAAATCATTCACTCCCATTAATGCTCCATTTGGGGGTTTCATCTATGAGATGAAACTCCCCCTCCAACGTGTACCCTTGCTTTGAATTTTGAAATAAGAAAACTCTTCATCTCTCCATTAATGATCCATGTGGGGGTTTCATCCATGAGATGAAACTCCCATGTCCAACGTGTAACCTTAGGTTTGACTTGGGTTTTTGAAACAACCAAGACTCCTTCATCTTCACACTTCACCCACTTAAGATGGAAGTCTCATTGACTTCCACTCAACTCACCATAACTCAATTTTTATTCTTTTAAACTCAACTCACTTAACTCACTTCAAATCAAGTTAATCATTTGATTCCCTTCCAACTCAATTCAGCCCAATTTAATTAGGCTTGAACTCACTTGGTGGTCAACCAAGTCAACCATGTCCCATTGGGTCCCAATTGGGCATTTTGACCCAAATAACAACCTTGACCCAATTAAACACATCTTACCCATTTATTTTAAATTGAACCTTATAACATATCCGTTGGGTCTTAATTGGGCAATTGACACAACACCTTACCTATCTAAGGTCCATATCAGTTAGTTCACAATTTAAATGGCAAATTCTGTAAATATTTATAACTTGAAAATCCGGGTGCGTTACAATACAACCCTCTTTTTAAAATTTTCGTCCTGAAAATCGAGCGAAGTAGGGTTCCAAACATTTACACAAATAGCTCAGGGTGAACTGTTTTCATTTCCGATTCAAGTTCCCAAGTGGTTTCCTCATTACCATGTCGATCCCATACCACTTTGACGAACTGAATCGCTCTGTTTTGTAATACTCTTTGTTCTGTCTCCACCACTCTGACAGGCTTTTCGACGTAAGTTACGTCGCTTTGTACTTCTATGTCCTGTACATTTAGGACATGTGAGGGATCAGGATTGTACTTCCTCAACATAGATATATGAAACACATCGTGCAAAGATGCCAACTGTGAAGGAAGTGCCAATTGGTAAGCCACTTCCCCCATCCTCCTTATGATTGAAAACGGCCCCACATATCTAGGTGACAGTTTCCCCTTCTTTCCAAATCTCGTGTGTCCCATTCGTGGTGAGACTTTCAATAACACCATGTCCCCCACCTCAAATTTAAGGAACCTCATCCTCTTGTGAGCGTAGCTCTTCTGATGACTCTGTGCAACCAATAGGTGCTGCCGTATCAACTGTATCTGCGCTGTAGTCTCTGTAACTAACTCATCCCCAATCAGTACAGGCTGATCGGCCTCTGTCCAGGACACTGGTGACCCACAAGGTCTACCATATAAGGCCTTGATTGGAGCCATCTTGAGGCTTGCTTGGTAACTGTTGTTATAAGAATACTCTACCAACTGCAAGTGATCCTCCCATCCACCCTTGAAATATACCATACATGCTCTCAGCATATCCTCCAGTGTCTGTATTGTCCTCTCAGACTGCCCATTAGTCTGTGGATGAAATGTTGTGCTAGTCAGTAGATCTGTCCCCATGGCCGACTGCATGCGCTGCCATACTCTGCCGATGAATCGGCCATCTCTATCGGACACAATAGTCTGAGGAATACCATGTAGCCTAATGATATCCTTGATATACCTTCGACCCAAGGTCTCAGATGAATCTGTCATTCTAGTGGGAAGAAAGTGTGCAGACTTGGTCAATCGGTCTACCACGACCCATATCACATCGTTGCCCTTTGATGACCTTGGCAACCCTGTCACAAAATCCATGGAAATGTGTTCCCATTTCCACTCCGGTACAGGTAACGGTTTGAGTAATCCTGGTGGCTTCTGATGTTCCGTCTTAACCTTCTGACAAGTTAAGCAATGTCCAACAAATTCTGCCACATCTCTTTTGAGTCCATGCCACCAATAGTGTCTCTTTAGGTTGTGGTACATCTTAGTACTGCCAGGATGAATAGAGAGTTTGGTCTAGTGTGCCTAGATCAGTAGCTCTCTTTTGCAGCTCTTAGGTACATATATCCTACCTTGGAATACAAGACCCTGTCCTGGTCGCAACTCCCATTCTGGTAGGACCTCGCTAGTAGACATCTTGGCCCATATCTCCTCCACTTCTGGGTCTATTCGCTGCTCCTGTTCAATCTTGGAGACCATGTTGGACCATATGATCAAATTGTACATACTCCCATGATTACTGATATATAGATTGAACTCTCGAATGGTATTCAGCATCTCCCATTCTGTCCTGATCAAACATGCCACTGATGCATGTGATATGCGGCTGAGGGCATCTGCCACTTTGTTCGCCTTGCTAGGGTGATATCGAAGTGCGAACTCATAATCCTGTAGATATTTCATCCATCGGCGCTGCCTCAGGTTGAGCTCTTTCTGATCAAATAAGTATTTCAAACTTTTATGATCTGAAAACACTTCAAACTTCTCGCCATGCAAATAGTGTCTCCAGCTTTTGAGGGCGAAGACGACTGCAGCTAGTTCTAGATCATGTGTAGGATAGAGGCGTTCATGTATTTTCAACTATCTAGAACCATAAGCCACCACATGATGACTTTGACTGAGAGAAAACCCTAGTCCCTCTCTTGAACCATCACAAAATACTTCATATCCCTTGCCCCTTTCCGACAAGATCAGAATAGGAGCCGTTGTAAACCTCTCCTTTAGTTCCTCGAATCTCTGATTGCATACATCAGACCATTCAAACTTGACTCCTTTCTGAGTGAGTCGGGTAAGTGGAGATGCAATCTTGGAGAAGTCCATGATAAACTTCCGATAGTAACCAGCCAAACCCAGGAAGCAACGGATCTCCGTTACATTTTTCGGCGCTTTCCAATCTCTCACTGCCGCCACCTTACCCTGGTACACGGCTATACCTTCTGCTGATATAACATGCCCCAAAAAGTTGACCGCGGATAGCCAAAATTCACACTTGCTTGCTTTGGCATATAGTTGGTTCTTCCTCAAGGTGTCCAGAACTATCCGCAGGTGCTCAGCATGTTCCTCCTGACTTTTGGAATAGATCAGGATGTCATCAATAAATACAATCACGAACTGGTCCAAGTAAGGATGGAAGATCCTGTTCATTAGATCCATGAACACAGCCGGTGCATTAGTGAGTCCAAACGGCATGACTACAAACTCATATAGTCCATACCGTGTTTTGAAGGCCGTCTTCTCTATGTCCTCCTCCTTAACCCGGATTTGATGCTAGCCGGACATCAGATCAATCTTCGAAAAGTGGCTGGAACCCCTCAGTTGATCGAATAGATCATCGATTCTGGGTAGAGGATACTTGTTTCTGACAGTCATCTGGTTCAGTTTTCGATAATCCACACACATTTGGAGTGTACCGTCCTTATTCTTCACAAACAACACCGGAGCTCCCCAAGACGATGTACTATTCCGGATGCAACCCAATCTGAGCAGTTCATCAATCTGCTTCTTTAGCTCGGACATCTCAGCTTGTGCCATCCGGTAATGTGGTAATGACACTGGAGAAGTGCCAGGGTACAGCTTGATTTCAAAATTAATCTTGTAACGCCCGCCCCTTTTCACCGAAAATCAGAGTCTTTTTTTTTTAAATGCAGAGTGACAAAGGGCGCGGACGTCACAACGCGAGTTAAGTCCGAACTTCTAAAGCTCGGCCCTTAACTGGCCAACCCTACGTGTGCGTGGAACGAAGTCCACGAGAATGATTCACACGTAGAAGTAAGCTCGAGGAATATTAAATTATATGCGGAATGACAATAGAGACTAACCTACAAATTTTAGATAGCAGGAAAAAACATTCATTTAATTACCAAAATATCTCAACATCACAATGTCCAAAATAAAAAACCAAAATATAGCAAGTAATCTAAAATATTACATTTCCGACAAGCTAGGCTACTCAAATACATTTCCAAAACAAATTTAAATAAATTAAGTAGCAGCCTCCCCAAGCTCCTAAGCTTGGCTTCCGTCGCTCCCTTCCGCTGCGCCATCTCCTGCGTCATCAGCTAGGGTAGAAGTAGGGCGTTAGACAACGCGCCCAGTAGGACTCCGAGTAGGGCTAACACATGGATTAGTGATAACAAAGCATATAGATAATATTATAACAAAAAACCATAAAATGAATGCTATGTCATGGGTGTATGTGTTATGAATCCCACCCATCATCCATACCATCATGCTGTCATATCCCCCTTGACAGCAAAACCTCGTCAAGATATAAACAATCACAAATCATCCCCCTGGACGGTAAAACCTCGTCCAGATATAAACAATCACAAATCATCCCCCTGGATGGCAAAACCTCGTCCAGATATAAACAATCACAAATCATCCCCCTTGACGACAAAACCTCGTCAAGATATAAACAATCACAAATCATCCCCCTTGACGGAAAAAACTCGTCAAGATATGACCAATCACAAATTTTCCCCCTTGACGGCAATGCCTCGTCAAAATATAAACAATCACAAATCATCCCCCTTGACGGAAAAACCTCGTCAAGATATGACCAATCACAAATTATCCCCCTTGACGACAATGCCTCGTCAAGATATAAACAGTCACACATCATCCCCTTTGATGGAAAAACCATCATCAAGGTATCATAATTACATACAACATTCCTGATAAATCAAACACATCAAAATATCCCCATGTCTGTTTATCGATCGCCCCGACGGAGCATGGACTTCGGTTTCATTTCATCCTTCTTCTGTCATATCCCTCCCATGCCATGCATGAGATGTAGATGCCATATGCCATGTAATATATGTAAATCATAGTCATAAAACCCCTTTTAAAACAATCACATGATTACCAAATAATTCAAAGGGAAACCATCACATAATACTTAATCCAAAACCCATCTTAAAACATTCACATGATTTCCAAAATAAATTAAAGGAAAACATCACATAATACTTAATCCAAAACCCATCTTAAAACATTCACATGATTTCCAAAATAAATTAAAGGGAAACCATCACATAATACTTAATCCATGGCTTACAAAAAGGTAGGAATCCTACTGAATACCGACTAGCGTCCTTTTCTGTTTCCGTCGGATAATCCGGTCACCGATACGCGCACCCCTTGCGACGTCCGATACCTTATTACATATGAATAATCAGCCCATATTTTAAATCATATCCATGTCCCAACATATGTCTTAGTGGGGTTCGGTCATATATCATGGCCGAACCTCACTATGCACTCTTGTTGGTCCTGTTTAATCCATTAAATATTTTAATTTCATGAGTTTAAAAACCAGCCACCCTAGGCTTTATTAGTCATACATAAGGTTATTACTTAGATCCCCTATGTCCATGATCATCTCCCATGGGTTTCTTCATTTTTGCCAATATTTACGGTTTTTCCACTACCCTTTTTCCATGACTAATCACTCATTTATCCATGTACATTAGGGTCCATAATTGATCCATACCTTAGACCCATTAATGATCCATAAATTAGGTCCGTCAATGACCCCTTAACCATGTCATAAGATCATTGAAATCAACCATTTAATTAACTTAACCTTTATTCATTCAATACATATATAACCCGTACTTAGCCCATCAATTGATCCATAGACTTGGATCCCTTAATGACTCCTTCGCCATAACATCATCATAAATTAGCCACTTGATTACCCTAATCCCCATTAATTAATCCATATGCATATACCTTAATCTTAGTCCATCAATTGGTTCACAAAATGGATCCATTGATGTCTCATTAACCATGACATAACCACATTAGAAATCAGCCATTTAATTAACCTACTCTCCATCCATTTAAACACATTCATAATCTCATGCCTAGCCCATCAAGTGGCTCATAAAAATGGGTCATGGGTTCATCATTCATTGGTGACATTTAAGACCATAAAAAAAACATTAACCTTCATCCATGGATTCCCTCATTTAAAAACCCCTTTTAAAATTACCATTATTCTTTCATTCAAAACCTTCAAAATCATTAACCCCTTTGATCATCATTATGTTTATCATTTTGAGTTCATCAACATTACCGACCTTCCCCATTGAAATCACTTAACCACCTTCCATGCTTTTCGTCACTAACATCCCTTTAAAACTTACAAACACTTGACCCTCTTTAAGCCTCCAATATATTAACACCTTACTCCACATTTTCTATCCTTTTAAACCCATTTAAAAACCACCATTACATTATCATAGGATTTAAAAACATTCCATCCCTAAAATCTCTCCATGGTTTTATTTTTAAAACATTATTTCCCACACTTAAAAATCCATTTTAAACTATCCCATTCTCAACCATTCCTCCCTATTTTTACACCCTTCAAATTTACAACCACATAACCCTAAAAACCATAAATTATCCTCCATAGCTTCCATTCTTTAACACCCTCATAAATCACCTAATCACCTACCATTTCATCACCATAGGGTTCGGCCATTCACCATGGCCAAACCCATGGTAAATGATTCATCATTTTGGTACATTTTCTTGAGTCCATTAATGACTCATTTAGTCATGCCATACTTCCCATTCTTTTCATGGTTTCCAAAACACTTAATTCATCAAAGTTTTCCCATGCCTTTTAAGGCTACCAACACCATTCACACCTCCCATGCATTTCCTCATTTAAGTCCCTTTAAAAATTTCCTACATTTAATCACTAGAAACCCTAATAATCCTAATCGTTCCTTCCATGAATTTCTTCATTTAACAACCCTTTACAAATCACCATATTTAATCATTAGCACCTTAAAAAAAAAAACATAAACCATCTTTCCATGATTTTCATTCAATACCCTTTAAAAAGAATTACCACATTTAATCAATAAACACATACAAACCTTAAATCATCCTCCATTCCTTAAAACCCTAAAAAAAATCATACATACCTATCACCCACCATGGGGTTCGGCCATACTACATGGCCGAACCCTATGGCCCATAATTTTCTTCCAAATTTACATAATCCATGCTTAAATAATTTAAATACATTACATCCTTAATCCATTTATTTTTCCTTAACCCTAATTTACCCATTTAGGGTTTGCCCATCTTTCCATCCTTCCATTTGATGGATTTGAGATCCAAGGCCTATGATCATTTGGCCACCATCAAATTTAACAAGAATGGATCCCAAATCTTAAACCCTAAAAAAAAAATCCAAATCTCTTGTTTAAAAAAAAATACTTACAATCCGTCATCTCCTCCGACTTTCTTTACTCCCGTCGGACTCCTTGGCCTTCTTTCTTCTTCTTCTCCTTGTTTGATCGGCTAATATGCTTGATCCATGCTGAAAACCTCAAGGCTTGGGTTCGGCCAAGAAGGGGTGTGCTTGAGAGAGGGAGAGGAGGAGATGGTGAGAAAGAAGATCCCAACCTTTGATCTTGGAGTGGTGGGCCTTTGCTTTGAATTTTTTTCTTCTCTTTTTAGCTTTCTTTTCTTCTTTCCTCCATGGTTTCTCTTCTTCTTTCTTCTCCTTAGGTGTAGGACGGCAATGAGGGAGAGTGAAAGATGGAAAGAGTAAAAATGAGAATGGAATAAGAAATGGGGAAAAAATAAGGCTTATCTCATTGGTTAAGTAATTAATTCCTCCACCTACCATACCTAAGATATTTTCCACGCTTTATGGTGGTGGTTGGGATAACCACCACCAAGCCAACGTTTTGGTGTCTTTAAAGATAAGATGGCTTTTGGTCCTTTGACCATTTGACCACCTTTGACCCTCATTTGAATAATTTATTTAATTAATTAACTAGATAATTAACTTAGGTTAATTAATTCCTACTTAACCTAATCCCATTATTCCACCCATGGTTGACCAATTCAACCATGGTGGCCGAACCCACCAATCTCTGGGTCCACACGCCACCTCACTTGCTGAGGTGGAGGTGGGCCCCATACGGCCACGTCACTTAGGTCCAATTAACATTTACTTAGATGATTTAATTTCCAATTCAATCCATTCCTCTTATTGGATCACCATTGGGCCCATGGCCCAATTACATTTTCCTCTTACCCATTTACCTTAGATCTTACATCATCTTGATCCATTGGGTCCCACATGGGTATTGGGCCCAATTTGACCACCCTTGGCCCAATTGACCATCATTGACCCTTTAAATGAATTTAAATCCAATCCATGGTCCATTGGGCCATACTTGGGTCCTTTGTCCATATTTTGATCCATTTACCATCTACTCCATCAAATTCCCCAATTTCCACCATTAAAATAATAATATCCACAAATATATTGATTTAAAAATTCCGGGCTATCACAAATCTCCCTCATGGGTGGCAAGCTAGGGAGTTCTTTTGGGAATACATCCGCGTAGTCTTTTACTATCGCCGGAAGTTTAGCCACCGGTGCATTGTTTATTTTGATACTGTTCAATATCAGATGATTCAACCCTTCACGCAGTTTGCTTTGTTTGTCAGTACGCACCACATATTGTTTTCCCTCGGGTGACCAAAATGTCACCCTGCGGCGATAGCAATCAATGTTATCCTGAAACCTAGCCAATCAGTCCATGCCAAAGATGATGTCGTACTCAGTCATATCGAGTAACAGATAGTTGAACTCAAATCTGAGTCCATCGAGTTCAGTATTCACTGCTGTGCATATAAGCCCCAATAACGTGTCTCCGACTGGGGATACAATGGTGAGTGATGTGGACAGTTTTTGTACTAATGTGCCAGTAGCAGTTATGAATGAAGCAGATATGAAAGAGTACGATGCTCCAGAATCAAATAATGCAAAGGCGTAGGAACTACTAACTACTGCCATACCTTGAATCACAGAATGATCCACTGCTGCTGGAGGAGCTAAAGTAATCAACTGTCTAGATCCGGTAGGGTTAGGCACCCGTCCTGCCTCCTCGTGAATTAGCTGGTCTAACTGGTGGGCGAAATGAACCTCTAGAATAAGTGGGTCTGCTGAGCTGTGGGTATTCCATCTTGAAATGACCCGGCTGGTCACAATGAAAACAGTTGTTCACCCCTCTAGGAACCTGAGAGACGGATGCAGATGGGGAGGGCTGGTTGGGACGAAAGTCCCCTGTTGACCCAGTAGAATGTGAGGGTCTAGTAAAGTTCAGTCGGAACTTCTTGTTTGGCTGAAATGTACCCCTCCCACTCTGACCTCGGCGGTTGTCAGATCACACTATCTCAGCCATCTTTTGTTCTGCTATAGTGGCCCTTTTGACCACCTCTACCAGTGTAGCTGCCTTGAATATGGTTACCTTGTCCCTTATGCTTGGCTGTAGGCCCCCGCTCAAACTTGCGAGCCCTTCGATACACTGTATCCACCATATATAGAGCATAACAGGAGAGACTGAGGAACTCCTGATGATACTCTACCACCGTCATGGTACCTTGTACCAAAGATAGAAACGCTTGAGTATGGCGCTGCCTTCTCCTCCTCGGGAAAGTAATGGTCCAGAAATGTAGCTGAGAATTGCTCCCAAGTCATTGCAGTCCTTTCTCTTTCCGGAAGGAGTGCTCGCTGCTTTGCTCGCTGCTTCTCTACTACCTCCCACCATTTACCGGCATCATCAATCAGTTGTGATGTAGCCAATAATATTTTGTATTCATGACTCAAGATCTTTAATAGGGTTAAGACCTGAGTAATCTTCTTCAACCAGTTTTCCGCTCCGACAGCCCCTTCTTTCCCTTTGAAGTAAGGGGGGTGTTGTTGCTGGAAATCCCTGACCATGCTCCTGTCATTGGAGTCACTGGTGGTCCCATTTCCATTCATGTGCTGTTGTAGAACCGAAGTGACCACTGCTTGAACCAAGTTTTGTAGTTCGGGTGGTACTATTGGTATATTCACGCTATTTTCTTCCCCTGATGGATGAGGTTGTTGCACCTCCTTTTCATCCCCACTTGGGTGTTGTCGGGTTCTTCTTCTTCTCCTAGGAGGCATTTTTTCCTAAGTCATTAAAAACATCATTGACTTAGTTTCCTCGTACAGTTTGTATTTTCACACTTTTGGGGAAATTTCCAAATAATCACTCTTGGTTTTTCTTTGTTTTTGTTGAATTTTCCTATGTATCTATTGTTTGTTTCTCAGTTTAGGTATATCGGGGAAATATCTCCTAATTTGCTATGTTTGATAAATCCAGTTATTTTGATTGTACTTCCTTTGCTATCATTCCCTGTTGTTCTCAAATTGAATGTTCAGTCTGAGTCTAACGAAGTAAATTAATCAGGCCCCCGTGCAGCGGACTCCGAAGAGTCAGTCAGTTGGGATTCTTATCTGTCAGTGAGACATCAAAATCGTCTTAATCTTACTTTGAAAGATTCAACCTTCCCGTTTTGTTCTGATACCATCTGTAACGCCCCGCCCTTTTTTACTTGATTTTCGAAAACCAGATTCTAATTTTTTTTTTTAAATAAACAAAGAGTGATAGAGAGCGTGACGTCACGACTCGAGCTAAATCCGAGCTTCTAAAGCCCGACCCTTAACTGGCCGAACCATACGAGTGCATGGACTAAGTCCACGAATACGGTTCACACACAATAATATAAATAGATGCGGATTAAAATAGAACCTAACTCTATTCCATTTTAGATAGGAAAATAGTTCAAGCCTTTAACCATAATTATCTTAACCAGAATATCCACCATAAACCATCAAAATAAGAGATTAAACCACATTACATAACCCACGGTTTCAAAGAGGTAGAATCCTACCAATGACCGCTAGTGTGTCCTTGCATTCATGTCCGAAAGCCGCTCACGATCGTGCACCCCTAGTGAGGTCCCGTAACCTTATAACATGTCAACCAATCAATCCCATGTCCCATTTGATTTATAATAATGTCCAAGTCCATAAAATACACCTTTGTGGGGTTCGGCCATACAACATGGCCGAACCTCACCCACTTGATTTTGGTCCCTCTTTTGAGTCCTTTTGATCCTTTAACTTAATCATCTAAACATGGTAACCACCTAAGTCCATAAAAACATCCTCATGGGGTTCGGCCATACACCATGGCCGAACCCATGATCTTTCATTTTAAACTATTTTTACAACATTGCTATTATAACCCTTTCCTTACGTAGTCAGTCATCTAACATGATTAGTCCATGAATGACCCAGAAAATGGTTCATGGGGTTTGGCCATACACCATGGGCGAACCCTATGATGTCTAAATTCCATTTTCTCCATTGAGTTCATTACCATTTTTAAGTCCATAAACAAGTCCTTCATGGGGTTTTACTCATATCCTTAGGTCATCATTTACTACCCCAAGTCCATCAACATGATTTCCATCTTAAACCTTTTAAAAACATCAACAACCTTCCATGGGGTTCGGCCATACACCATGGCCGAACCTATGGTCCATGGTTCTTTCACCAATTATCATTTTAACACCATTTTAAAATGATTAGCATTCCTTCCTTTAAAGCCCTTTAAAATCCTTAACATGCATCTACAATTTCCATGTTTTGAAACCCATTAAAATTATGAATCAATCCACATAAGTTCAACATCTACGAAAACCCTAAGTCCATAAATATTCCTTGGTGGGGTTCGGCCATACAACATGGCCGAACCTCACCCATTGATCTTGTGCCCTTCTTTTCAATTCTTTATGGTTCTCATACATACCTCCACTTAAGTCCTTTAAAACCTTTTAAAATCATACACACACATTTATGATTTTCATCCTTAAAAATCCATTCAAATTAACTAATGTCCTTCCATGGGGTTCGGCCATGTACCATGGCCGAACCCTATGGTTCACCCTTTCCATTAAAACAAAATGATACATCCATTTAAATCTTCTTCCATGGGATTCGGCCATACACCATGGCCGAACCCTATGGTTCCTCATTTTCTCTTTTAAATCCAATAGCCATGATCCTAACCTTTGATGGGGTCCGGCCACACATCATGGCCGAACCTCATCTACCCCTTTTTATTCATATGAAGGTCCTTAGCCATGACACAACTAGGGTTCGGCCATGCAATGGTCACTTTATTAAAAATCTATCAAAATACCTACCGGTTCTGCGACTCCTCCGGTTTTTCTTCGCTCCGACTTGTTCTTCCGATCCTTTCCTTCCTTAGCCTCTTCCTCCTTCTTTCTTGTTCCTTCGGCCGAGAGTGAGACTTGAGAGAGAGAGAGAGAGAGTTCGGCCTTGAGTGATAGCTTGAGATCAAAAACTTTCCTAAGTCTTTTGTCTTGAGGAGTGGTCGGCCAAGAGAGGGTTTGAGGGAGAGAAATAGCCAAGAGGGAGAGGGAGAGAGTGAATGGAAACCAAACTTGTTTTGTTCCAATGGGGTGATCGGCCAAAGGTGATGCCTTTTGCTAAAGCCCTTTGTATATCTCCCATTTTCATTAACTTCCCTCCTTAGTACTCCACTTGGGGGTTTCATCCATGAGATGAACTCCCAAGGCTCCAACGGTGTGCCTTGTTTGTCTTGTGTAACCACCACTAAAATCATTCATCTCCCATTAATGCTCCATTTGGGGTTTTCATCTATGAGATGAAACTCCCCCTCCAACGTGTGCCCTTGGTTTGAATTTTGAAATAAGAAAACTCCTCATCTCTCCATTAATGATCCAAGTGGGGGTTTCATCTGTAAGGGCCCGGAATTTTTAAAATTAATATAAATGGGAATATTATTTATTTTAAGGATGAAAATTGGAAAATTTATGAAATAAAGGGGTAAATGGGCCAAAATTTGGACAAAGGCCCAATTATGGCCCAATAGACCATGGAGTGGATTTTAAAGTCATTTAAGTGGTCAATGATGGCCAATTGGGCCATGGGCCTAATGGTGATCCATTTAGAATGAATGGAATGAAGTTTAAATCACCTAAGTTATTTGGAATTAAACCAAGTTGATGTGGCCAAGTGGGACCCACCTCCACCTCATCAAGTGAGGTGGTGTGTGGGCCAATGATTGGTGGGGCCGGCCACCATGGTTGATTTGGTCAACCATGGGTGGAATAATGGAATTAGGTTAAGTACAAATGAGTTAACCTATGGAAATTATCAAATTAATTAAATTATTAAATTATTAAATTGGTGGCTAAATGGGTTAAAATTAGTCAAATGGAGACCAAGCTACCCCACCTCCAAGGTTAAACACGTTGGGCTTGGTGGTGGTTTAGATAACCACCACCATAAAGCAAATAAAAGATCTTTAAAATATCTTGCTTTGGTTGGTGAGAGTAGTTAATGTAAAGGGTAAGTTTAAGTCACCAAATGGGGGGTAGGTCTTGAGTTCTTTTCCATTTTCTTATCCTCTTTTCAACTCTCTCCATTGTCATTCTCCATGGCCGTCCCACACTAGGAAGGAGAAGAGAAGAAAAAATTAAGGAAAGGAAGCTAAGAAGAGAAGGAGAGAAGAAAGAAGTGGAAATTTACACAAAATCACTCTAAGGTCAAGGTGACTATCTCCCCTCTCATCATCCTTTCCTCTTCCCTCTTTCAATTTAAACTTACCTTGGCCGATTCTAGGGTTGGGGATTGCCACCATTAATCAAGAATCTTGACCTATCAAAGATCAAGAGGAAGGAGAGAGGAGGCTACGGAGACCGACGGGAGTGACGGAAATCGGTGGAGACGTCGGATTGTGAGTATTTCTTAAACAAGAAATTTTGGATTTTAGGGTTTAAGAATTGGAGTTTATTTTGTATTAATGTAATGGTGGATAGATAATTTTATGCTATGGAGTTTAAACCCATCAAATGAGAGGGTGGAAGATGGAGAAAACCCTAAATGGGTGAATTAGGGTTAGGGTAAAAAAATGACTAAATGGGTTATGTGCATTATGTAAATTATGAAATTAAGCATGAATGGGGTAATTGGAATAAAATTATGGGCCATAGGGTTCGGCCATGTAGTATGGCCGAACCCCATGGTGGGTGATTTGGTCTTTGATGTAATTGGTTAAGGTTTTAAGAATGGAAAGCAATGAGGGTGTTAAGTTAATGAATTGTAGTAAATGAGTGAATGTGGGAAATGTTTCAAAATGCTTTTTATGATGGAAATGTAAAGGGATTTTATGGCATTGGAGGGCATAGAAAGTGATGGATTGTGAACCATGGGTTCGGCCATGGTGTATGGCCGAACCCTATGGTGATAATGGTGGATTTAATGGTTATGATTTATGGAGAAATAAATGGGAAAATGTTGATAATTTTGATGGACCCAAAGTATGAAATGATACCTTAAAATGGTGATTTAAATGCATGATGTAAATCTCTCATGAAAGGACTTGTGATAGATCTAAAATGTGCCAAAGGATCCAAGGAAAATGGGGAACAAGACATCATGGGTTCGGCCATGGTGTGTGGCCGAACCCATGACCCATTTTGTAGGTCATTGTATGAGCTAAGGTTGAGTCCATGTTGTGTTTAGATGATGGAAAGTTTGATAAAATTAAGATGACCTTATGAGTGATTAAATTAAGCTTGGGGTTGATGCATTTTAGTCTCACAAATTAGGATGCTTGAAGGGCTAAAATGTAGAATTATGCATGTGTTTAAATCAATGCAAATGTGGCTAAGTTAATGGTCTAAAATGGCATAAAGAAATATTGGACCATGAACCATGGGTTCGGCCATGGAGAATGGCCGAACCCTATGGTGATGTAATAGGGATCAATTGATGGGTTTAGAGGATGGAAAAGAGGGATTAATGTATGGATGAGTTTAGAGTTTTAAATGAGTAATGGTGTGGCCCCAAGAGACATGGAAAAATAGTGGAATATGAACCATGGGTTCGGCCATGGTGTATGGCCGAACCCTATGGTAATGTTTACAAATTTTAAATGGGGTTAAAAGGATGGAAAATGGGGAAAGGACACCATGGGTTCGGCCATGGTGTATGGCCGAACCCATGGCCCAATTGTAACCCATTGTAGTGGGTTAAATTGGATGATGGATGGTGTTTGTGGCCTCCAAAGGGAATGAATGAGTGATGCACTCATTGAAGTTAAATGCATAAGGTAAACCCCATCGGAGGATTTGATGAATTAGGTATTTTGAATCCATGACCCAAATGGTGGATCATTTTTAGGTCTAAGGTTAATGTGTATGTATGTGATTAAGTAATGGGAATTGGATTAATTAGATGACAAGTTTTAATAGTTTGGTGGGTCATAAATGAACCTAAGTTAGGGATCTAAGTTTAAAAATCAATTTTGGACTTAATCATGCATGCATAAATGGGTGATTAACCATGGAAAATGAGGTAGTGGCAAAACCGTAATTAAATGCCAAATTCAAGAATTCCATGGAGATTGATCATGGAATGAGGGGATCTAATGTGATAACCTTATAAGTGGTTAATAAAGCCTAGGGTGGCTGATTTTAGACATATGTACTTAAAAAAAATATATAATGGATTAGGTGGGACCCACAAAACCTAAATGGTGACCGGTTTTTCATAAGGGCTTATAAATGGTTGAAACATGGACTAATGATTAGTGTGTAACAAGGTACTGGACATCACAGGCGGTGCGCGATCGGCGACCGGGTTTGTCAAGCGAAAAAATGTAAAAGGACGCAAGTCGGTATCAGGTAGGATTCCTACATTTTTGTAAGCCATGGATTGGGTGATGTTTTCTTTAATTTATTTTGGAAAGCATGTGGTTGCCTTTAAGATGAGTTTTGGATTATGTATCTTGTGATGTTTTCCTTTAAATTATTTTGGAAATCATGTGAATGTCTTAAGACGGATTTTGGATTAAATATTATGGGATGTTTTTCCCTTTGATTTATTTGATAATCAAGTAATTGTTTTAAGATGGGTTTTTGTGTTACTATTGAACTACATATATTTACATGGCACATGGCATCTACATCTCATGCATGGCATGGGAGGGATATGACAGGGAAATGATGAAATGAAACCGGAGTCCATGCTCCGTCGGGGCGACCGATAAACAGCATGGGGACATTTCACATATGTATTATGATACCTTGATGATGCTTTTCCATCAAGGGGGATGTTGTATTTATTATTGTACCTTGATGATGGTTCTTCCATCAAGGGGGGATGCCTAGTGTGGATTGCATCTTGATGAGGCTTTTGCATCAAGAGGGTCATGGTACGACGATGGTATGGATTCTATTTGGAATACTATGGATGGTTGGAAAATGGGACATTGTAGAGTTGAAGATGAGATTGATGGGTGGGATTCATGACATAAAACACCCATTGCATTACATTGTACCAAATGGCATAATTTTGAGATAATATCTTCTATATGCTTTGTTATTACTAATCCATGTGCTAGCCCTACTCGGAGTCCTACTGGGCGCGTGTTTTAACGCCCTACTTCTACCCTAGCTGATGATGCAGGAGGTGGCGAAACGGAAGGACGGGACGGGAGTCATGCTTAGTAGCTTGGGAAGGCAGATTCATTATGTTTTTAAGTTTATGTTGGAAAAATGTAATTTGAGTAACTTAGCCTGTCGGAATGTAATAAATTAGATTACTGGTTATGTTTTGGGATTTTATTAGGGACATTATGGTTTTGAGGTATTATAGAAATTTAAATGAATGTTATCTTCCTTGCTATCTCAAATCTGTAGGATAGTCTTTGTTGTTAATTCCGCACTGAGAAGTAATATTCCTTGAGCTTACATCTACGCGTGAACCGTACTCGTGGACTTGGCTCCACGCACGCGTAGGGTTGGCCAGTTAAGGGCCGGGCTTTAGAAGCTCGGACTTAACTCGCGTCGTGGCGTCCGCGCCCTTTGTCACTTTAAAAAAAAAAAAAAAAATTTTAACTCTGATTTATGGTGAAAAGGGGCGGGCGTTACATCATCCATGAGATGAAACTCCCATGTCCAACGTGTAACCTTAGGTTTGACTTGGGTTTTTGAAACAACCAACACTCCTCCATCTTCACACTTCACCCACTTAAGATGGAGGTCCCATTGACTTCCACTCAACTCACAATAACTCAATTTTAATTCTTTTAAACTCAACTCACTTAACTCACTTAAAATCAAGTTAATCACTTGATTCCCTTCCAACTCAATTCAGCCCAATTTAATTAGGCTTGAACTCACTTGGTGGTCAACCAAGTCAATCATGACCCATTGGGTCCCAATTGGGCATTTTGACCCAAATAACAACCTTGACCCAATTAAACACATCTTACCCATTTATTTTAAATTGAACCTTATAACATATCCGTTTGGTCTTAATTGGGCAATTGACCCAACACTTTACCTATCTAAGGTCCATATCTGTTAGTTCACAATTTAAATGGCCAATTCCGTAAATATTTATAACTTGAAAATCCGGGGTGTTACAGTACGGTCCAATGGACCATGAAGAGGATTGATTCTATTTACTTGGGTCAATGATGGTCAATTAGGTCAAATGCCCAATTGGGACCCAATGGGTTAAGATGGATTCATGATTAGGGTAAATGGGTAAAGAATGGATTTAAGCGGGTCATGGACCCAATTAAGATCAAAGGCATGGGCTCCACCTCATCAAGTGAGGTGGCAAGTGTATGAGGAATAATCCAAGTGGCATAACCAAGTGGGACCCAACTCCACCTCATCAAGTGAGGTGGCGTGTGGACTAGGGCACATGTGGGGCCCGCCACCATGGTTGACTTGGTCAACCATGGGTGAGTTCAAAGGTGAATTAAAGAGGAGCAAGTGAAGTGAATTGAGGTAAATTATTTAATTAAAATCACCTAAGTTAATTTAGAATAAATCCAAGTGCTTAAGTTAGGAGAGAGTTCCATTTAAATGGAGTGAGTCAAATGGGGGTGAGTCACATGGAAGATGAAAAGATGGAGTGAGTCAAAGGGGAGGTGAGGGGTTTCCATCTCATGGAAACCACTACCACCAAAACTGTTGGAGATGGGGGTGGTATGCCATGTGGAGGGCATGCACCCTCTGGGCTAGACAAAGAACCCATGTGGAGAGCATGCATTCTCATGGTTGGTCAAAGGAGAGGTGGGGGTTCCATCTCATGCAAACCACTAAAGCCAAAACCGTTGGAGAGGGGGGTGTGTGTAATACCCGGATTTTTAAATCAGTATATATGTTGGCTATTATTCATTGTTATGATGGAAATTGGGAATTTTGATGGAATAGATGGTAAATGGATCAAAATATGGGCAATGGCCCAAGTATGATCCAATGGGCCATGGATTGGAATGAGTTCACTTAATTGGGTCAACGATTGACTAATTGGGCCAAGGATGGTCAATTGGGCCCAATACCCATTTGGGACCCAATGGGTTAAGATGATTTAAGCTCTGAGGTAAATGGGTAGGAGGTAAATGTAATTGGGCCATGGGCCCAATGGTGATCCAATTAGTTGAAATGGATTTAATTAAATTTAAATCACCTAAGTTAGTGGTGAATAAATCAAGATGCCATAACCAAGTGGGGCCCACCTCCACCTCATCAAGTGAGGTGGCGTGTGGACCATGGCATAGGTGGGGCCGACCATCATGGTTGGTCAACCATGGATAAGTCAAAGGGAATTAAGGAGGATCCAAGTGAATGAAGTTGATTTAATTAATGTGAATCATCTAAGTTTAATCTTGATTAGACCAAGGGACATGACCGAGTGGGACCCACCTCCACCTCATCAAGTGAGGTGGTGGGTAGGCTAAGAATTAGTGGGGCTGGCCACCATGGTTGACTTGGTCAACCATGGGTGGATTCATGGAGGAGAATTAACGAAATTAGATGGAATTAAATGATGTAATTAAGGGACCTAAATTAAAGTATCAAATTAATTAATGAGTTAATTAAATACTTAGGTTAGTCAAAGGGGTCAAATGAGGAGTCAAAGGGGTAAGTCAATGGGTGGTTTCATCTCATTGAAACCACCCAAACCACTCAAACAAGACACCCAAAACCGTTGGCAAGGGGTGGTGGTTTCATCTCAACCACCACCACCAAAACCATGTGAGCCCATACCCCTCCCCATGATGATGGTCAAATGGACTTGATGGGAAGACCCAAACCACCCATCTAAAGACCCCAAAACCGTTGGCATGGTGGTGGTTTCATCCCAACCACCACCACTAAGGCATGTGAGCCCATACTTGGTTGGTGAATGGAAATGATGGTGGAGTCTAGCCCAAGCAACCAAGATGAAGATGGTTTCCATCTCATTTCTCCATTCCATTCTCATCTTACTCTCTCTCCCTCTCATGGCCGATCCATACTCAAGGAGAAAGAAGAAGAAGCTTAGAAGAAAAGAGGGAAAAACTAGGCTTGGCCAACCACCACTTCAAGACCTAAGGCTTGAGATATTTTTCCCATCCTCTCCTCCCCTTCTTCTCTCAAACCCACTCCATCATTGGCCGACCCAAACCTTGATGATCTCATTTTGATCAACCACATCTTGGCCGAAAATCAAGGAGAAGAAGAAAGGAGAAAGACTAAGGATCCAAGAGGAGAAAGAAAAACCGGGGGAGCCGCCGGATTGGTAAGTATCTCCAAACAAGAATTTACATTTTTTTAAGGGTTAAAAAGAGATCATGGAATCCATTTTCTTGGATTGAATGATGGCCAAAATATTATGGGCCATGGATCTAAAATCCATCCAAGGAAAGGATGAGAAATGGACAAATCCTAATGGGTGAGATGGGTTAAGAAAAATAAATGGACATTAAGGACATTATGTATTAAGATTTATTTAAGCACGGAAGTATGGATTTTTGAAGGAATCGTAGGCCATAGGGTTCGACCATGTAGTATGGCCGAACCCCATGGTAGGTGATTAAGTGATTTTAATGGGGTTTTAAAGAATGGAAGCCATGGAAGGTGGTTTATGATTTTAAAGGTTTTAAATGAATGAATGTTAGTGATTTTTAAGAGGTTTTAAATGAGAAAAATCATGGAAGATGTTAATGATTTTGATGGCCTCAAAAGTGGTAGAGGAAGATGAACCATGAACCATGGGTTCGGCCATGGTGTATGGCCGAACCCTATGGTGATGTATTTGTAATGTTAATGGGTGTAAAATATGGAAAAATAATGGGGGAATATTGGTAGCAATGATGGACTCAAAAATGTACCTAAAGATGATCTAAAATGGTGATCTAAATGCATGATGGAAACCCCCTCAAGGAAGGATTGTTTGTGGATCAAAAATGTTGTAATGGATCCAAGGAAAAATGAGGAGAAGGCATCATGGGTTCGGCCATGGTGTATGGCCTAACCCATGGCCCATTTGTGAGCCATTTGATGGGCTAAATTTGGAGTTATGTATGTGTTTAAATTAATGGGGATTAGGTTAAGTAAAGGGGCTGTTTTAATGATCTTATGACATGGTTGATGGGTCATTAATGGATCCAAGTTTATGGGTCAGTCATGGACTTAAGTGTGCATGGATAGAAGAGGTAATTTAACCATAGAAGAGGAGTGGCATAAAACATAAATATGAGCCAAAATGAAGAACCATGGGTTCGGCCATGGTGTGGAGGTTGATCATGGACTTAGGTGCTTTAAATGATGACTTTATGTATGGTTAAATGAAGCATAGATCGCTGGATTTTAAACCCACAAGTTTAAGATGGTTAAGGGATAAAATGGGACCCACAAACCTAATTTGTAGGGTTCGGCCATGGTGTATGGTCGAACCCCACTAAGGCTTGGATAATGGACTTGGACATGATTAAAACATGGGTCTAATTGATGATGTATAATAAGGTATTGGGACATCGCAAGCGGTACGCGATTGGCGACCGAATTCGGAACGGAAACGCAAAGGAATACTAGTCGGTATTTGGTAGGATTCCAACCTTATTGTAAGCCATGGATTATATGTGTATGGATGTTTTCTTGAATTATTTTGGTAATCATATGATATGTTTAAGATGGGTTCTTTTATGGCTATGATTTATATATTATATGGCATATTGCATTTACATTTCATGCATGGCATGGGAGGGATAAGAATGGAACCGGAGTCCATGCTCCGTCGGGGCGACCGAGAAGCAAACATGGGGATACCTTGATGATGGTTTTTCCATCAAGGGGGATATTTGTATTTGTTATCATACCTTGATGAGGCTTTGCCATCAAGGGGGACACTTGTGTTGATTTATCTTGATGAGGTTTTTCCATCAAGGGGGATATTTGTATTTGTTATTATACCTTGATGAGGCTTTGCCATCAAGGGGGACACTTGTGTTGATTTATTTTGATGAGGTTTTTCCATCAAGGGGGACATTATGTATGATTGAAAAAGGACATTGTACAATGGTAAGGATGATGGGTCGGACTCAAGACATAAGACACCCATGGCATGGCATTGATTTCATGGTTTTGTTATACTATTCCCTATATGCATTGTATCACTAATCCATGTGTTAGCCCTACTCGGAGTACCTACTGGGCACGTTGTCTAACGCCCTACTTCCACCTTAGTTGATGACGGAGGGGATGGTGGAAATGAAGGATGCTACGGGAGCCAAGCTTAGGAGCTTGGGGGAGCGAGCTAGTTAAATTATTTAAGTTTATTTTGGAAATGTAATTTGAGTAACTTAGCTCGTCGGACTGTAATAATTTAGATTACTAGCTATGGTTTGGACTTTACTTTTGGACATTATGATTTTGAGGTATTTTAGTAATTTAAGTAGTGTAACTTCCTTGCTATCTGAAATTGGTAGGATAATTTTAGTAATTATAATTCCGCATTAAGTTATATTTCCGCGAGCTTACTTTCTACGTGTGAACCGTTCTCGTGGACTTAGTTCCACCCACACGTAGGGCTGGCCAGTTAAGGACGGGGCTTTAGAAGTTCGGACTTAACTCGCGTCGTGATGTCCCGTGCCCTTTGTCACTCTTATTTCAAAAAAAAAATTAGACTCTGATTTTCGGCTAAGTAGCATATTGAAAAGGGGCGGGCGTTATAGTGTGTGCCATGTGGAGGGCATGCATTCCCTTGTTTGGTCAAAGGACTCATGGGGAAGACTCCACATTGATGAGGGTGGAGTCTTACCCAAGGAAACCCTAGACAAAATGGAAAGGGTTAGCTTTCCATCTCATTCACTCTCTCACTCTTAGCCGACCCTCTCTCTAAGACAAAGGAAAACACTTAGAGTTTTCTATCTCAAATACTCTCCCTCTCTCAAGCTTGGCTGACCTCTCTCACAAGACAAGGAAAACACTTAGGGTTTTTACATTCTCTCCTCCTCTCCCTCTCTCAAACCTTCTTCTTGGCCGAACCATCTCTTTGGGTTTTCATCTTAGACCCTCTCTCTGTCAAGCAAGCACACTCTTGCCCGAAGAACAAGGAGGAGAAAGAAAAGACTAAGGAAGGAGAAGATCGGAGGAGCAAGGCGGAACGAAAGAAAACGGAGGAGTAGCGGAATCGGTAAGTATTGCTTGACAAGATTCTATTAAGTAGAAAGAGGTCAAAGGAACATTTCTATTTCAGATTGAAAAGTTGGCCAAAATGTTATGGGCCATGGATTCAAAATCCATCCAAGGAATGAGATGGAAAAATGGACAAAACCTTAACGAGTAAGATGGATTACTATGGACACTATGTATATATGGTTTATGTCAACATGCATGGCTAAAACATGAGGAATGCTCAAAGAACATGGTTCGGCCCTTGAATGGCCGAACCCTAATCTTGTTATGCTTAAGGACCTCATGCATGTTTAATACAAGGAAGGGAGAATGATCAAGGATCATGGTTTGGCCCTTGCATGGCCAAACCCTAGATTTTTATGTATAAGGACCAATGAGAATTAAAAAGGGATTGGATGAGGTTCGGCCATGATGTATAGCCGAAACCCATCAAAGGATCTAATCATAGATATGTAGATTGGAGAGGAAATGATGAGCCAAAGGATTCGGCCATGTTGTATGGCCGAACCCCATGGAAGAAAATTATTTATTTTAATGGGTTTTAAAGGATGAAATAATGGAAGAATGTTAATGATTTTAAGTGGGTTTTTAATGTTGTAAATGATGATTTAAAAATGAGGAGATGATGAAGAACCATGGACCATGGCCGAACCCCATGGAGGAAATGTTGATGGATTTTGGGTTATAAAATGATGGACCTAAGTATATGATTAAACCCCCATGGAGGGACTTTGTTTATGGCTTTAATGTTTGTAAATGATTTAAAGGAGAGGATGAAAATGAGACATCATGGGTTCGGCCATGTTGTATGGCCGAATCCCATGAACCATTTTGATGGATCATTTGGTAGATCCATGCATGTGTAGGAGATTGAATGATCAAGCTAAAGAATGGAGGGATTTATTATGGATTTATGGTATGTTAATGAATCATTTTGATGGACCATTTGTAGATATATGTATGTTTAAAGAGATGGAATGATCGAGCTAAGAAATGAGGGTTAAAATGAAAGGATGATGGAATGAAAGGACCATGGGTTCGGCCATGTTGTATGGCCGAATCCCATGGAGAATGTTTTATGGACTTAGGGCTTTTATTAATGTAAAAGGACTAACTTATGTGATTGGCTAGTAAATCAAAAGATGGAATGATCTTGGACCCACATTGATTAAAATGATAAAGGACTAAAAAGAGGGGCACAAAACCAAGAGAGTGAGGTTCGGCCATGTTGTATGGCCGAACCCCACTAAGGCATTTTGTGGACTTAAACATGGTTGGTAATCAAATGGATCATTGGGTTGATTTATTTATACGGGATGTCACAAGCGGTGTACGATCAGTTTGACGCGATCGGTGATCGATTTTTGGACGGAAACACAAGGACCCGGTATTTGGACGTTGGTAGGATTCCTACCTTATTGAAACCATGTAATATGTATATGTGATATTTTACTTGAATTATTTTGGTATCAAATGGTATGTTTTAATGATGGGATTTCAATGCTATGATCTTTATTACTACATAGCATGTTTGCACTTGCATCTCATGCATGGCATGGGAGGGAACAAATGAGGGGAGTCCACGCTCCATTCGGTTTTCCGATAAAACAACCGTGGGGAGGAATCCACACTGATTCCAAGGGATGTATAACTGAATTGTAACTGGAGTCCACGCTCTGTTCAGTGCGACCGACAAAGCATTCGTGGGGATGCCTTGATGTGGATTATCCATCAAGAGGGATACTATTGAATTGTAACTGGAGTCTGCGCTCCATTCGGGGCGACCGATAAGGCATTCGCCGGGAGTCATGACAATACCTTGATGTGGATTATCCATCAAGAGGATACTATGTAATTGTGATATGGATGATGGGTGGGACTCATGGCATATGACACCCATGGCATGGCATTGACTTGCATGGTTTTGATATTATTTATACTAACCCATGTGTTGACACTACTCGGAGTACCTACTGGGCGCCTTATCTAACGCCCTACTTCTACCTTAGATGATGACACAGGAAATGGACGAAGTGAAGGACGCGATCGGAGCCAAGCTTAGGAGCTTGGATGAGCTAGATCTATTTTATTTAAGTTTTTATTCTGGACATGTAATTTGAGTAATTATCTCATTGGGATTTTAATAACTTAGTCTATTTGCTATGGTTTGGACTTTTATTTGTTTTGGACATTTTAACTTAAGATAATTATTATTAAGTGATGGACTTCCTTACTATTTAAAATTGGTATGATAGAACTCTATTATAATTCCGCAAGCTTAACCTTATCGCGTGTGAACCGTTTTAGTAGACTTGGTCCACACACACGTATTGTAACACTTCAGAATTCCATGTTATCAATATTTATGGAATTTGCCATTTTAATTGTGAATTAACGGATATGAATCTTAGATGGGTATGGTGTTGGGTCAATTGCCCAATTAAGACCCAACGGATTGTGGATATGGTTGCAATTGAAATAATTGGGTAAGATGTATTCAATTGGGTCAAGATTGGTAATTGGGTCAAAATTGTTAATTGGGTCAAAATGTCCAATTCGGACCCAATGGATCGTGTTTGACTTGGTTGACCATCAAGTGAGTTCAAGCCTAATTAAATGGGGCTGAATTAAAATGGGAATGCAATCAAGTAAGTTGAGTTGATTTGAATTAAAATTCAAATAAAGATACACATTGGAGAGGTGGGGAGTTTTGGGTTGTTTCAAAATTCAAATAATGGCATACACGTTGGAGAGGTGGGGAGTATTGTTTTATTTCAAATTCAAATAAGGATACACATGGAGAGATAATGGAGATGGTTACACATTTCAAATTCAAACAAGGATACATATGGAGAGATAATGGAGATGGTTACACATTTCAAATTCAAACGATGGTTACACGTTGGAGAGATGGAGGGGTTATGATTATTTCAAATTCAAACAATGGTTACACGTTGGAGAGATGGAGGGGTTATGGTTACTTCAATTTCAAACAATGGTTACACGTTGGAGAGATAATGAGGAGTTTTGGTTTAATTTTCAAATACAAACAAGGCTACACGTTGGAGAGATAATGGGGAGTTTTGGTTTAATTTTCAAATACAAACAAGGCTACAAGTTGGAGAGATAATGGGGAGTTTTGGTTTAATTTTCAAATTCAAACAACGCTACACGTTGGAGAGATAATGGGGAGTTTTGGTTTAATTTTCAAATTCAAACAAGGCCGAACTCTCCCTCTCCCTCTTGGCTGTTTCTCTCCCTCAACCCCTCTCTTAGCTGATCACTCCTCAAGACAAAAGACTTAGAAAAGTTTTTGATCTCAAGCTAGCACACAAGGTCGAACTCTCTCTCTCTCTCTCTCTCAAGCTCTCACACTCGGCCAAAGGATTAAGATGTAATGACCCGGAATTTGTGAATCAGTATATCTGTGGTTATTATTTATTTTAATGATGGAAATTGAGAATTTTAGTGGAATAAATGTTAAGTGAATCAAAATTTGGGCAAAGGCCCAAGTATGGTCCAATGGACCATGGGTTGGATGAAATTCATTTAATTGGTCAATAATGGTTGATGTAATGGCCCGGAAGTTGTAAAGTAATATATATGTGTTATTATTTATTCTTTTATGGTGGAAATTGGAAATTGGATGGAATAGATAGTAAATGGATCAAAATGTGGACAAAGGCCCAACTAGGGCCCAATGGGTTATGTATTGGATTTAATTTATCTTAATGGTCAATGATGGTCAAATTGGGCCAAGGATAGTCAAATTGGGCCCAATACCCATTTGGGACTTAATGGGTCAAAATAATGCAAACTCTAAGGTAAATGGATAGGAGAGAACTTAATTGGGCCATGGGCCCAATGGTGATCCAATAAGGGAAGTGGGTTGAATTGATTTTTAATCACCTAAGTTAGTATTAATTAGGCCTAAGTGACATGGCCAATTGGGACCCACCTCCACCTCATCAAATGAGGTGGCGTGTGGACCAATGATTGGTGGGGCCGGCCACCATGGTTGACTTGGTCAACCATGGGTGGAATAATGGGAATTAGGTTAAATAAAAATGAATTAACCTAAGTTAATTATCAAATTAATTAAATACTTAAATTAATAAGTTGGTGGCTACATGGGGTTAGATTGGTCAAATGGAGACCAAGCTACCCCACCTCAAAATGTTAAAAACGTTGGGCTTGGGTGGTGGTTTGGATAACCACCACCATAAAGCAAATAAAATATCTTAAGGTTGGTGGGATCATTAAATTAAAGTGAAAAATGGAGATAAGTCTTATTGGTTATCTCATTCTCATCTTTTCTTCACAAACTCCATCCCTCCCATTCTCCATTGCCGTCCCATGCTCTAAGGAAGGAGAGGAAGAGAGTTAAGGAGAAGAGAAGAGAAGGAGAGAAGAAAGAAGTGGAAATTGGAGGGAAATCACTCTAAGGTTAGGGTTTAACATCTCTCCTCTCATGATTTTTCTCTCTCTCTCTCTCACACAAACCCTGCTATGGCTGATTCTAGGGTTGGGTATTGCCACCATTAATCAAGAGTCTTGACCTATCAAAGATCAAGAGGAAGGAGAGAGGAGGCTAAGGAGATCGACGGGAGTGGCGAAAATCGGAGGAGACGTCGGATAGTGAGTATTTCTTAAATAAAAGAATTTTGGATTTTAGGGTTTAAGAGATGGAAATTATTTTTGTGAAATTAATGGTGGATAGGTGATTTTATACTATGGAATTTAGATGCATTAAATGGAAGGGTGGAAGATGGAGAAAACCCCAAATGGGTGAATTAGGGTTAGGGTAAGAAATTGGAGAAATATATTGTGTGCATTGTGTGATTGATTAAATTGAACATGGAATTGGGTACTTGGAAATAAGAATCATGGGCCATAGGGTTCGGCCATATAGTATGGCCGAACCCCGTGGGTGAATTGGTGGTTGGTTTAAATTACTTAGGGTTTTAAGAATGGAAAGCAATGTGGGTTCTTGATTAATGAATTAGGGCTTTAATGAATGCATGGGAGTAATGTTTTAAATGGTTGTATGATGAAAAATGCAATGGAATGGTGATTTAAAATGCATGATGTAAACCTCTCATGGGAAGGCTTGTGATAGATGTAAAATGTGTTAAAAGATCCAAGCAAAATGGGGAACAAGACATCATGGGTTCGGCCATGGTATGTGGCCGAACCCATGACCCATTTTGTAGGTCATTGTATGAGCTAAGGTTGGTTCCATGTTTGTGATCAGATGATGGAAATTTGATCAAATTAGGTGGCTGATTTTGTTTCATGTTGGGTCATGGTTAGTGAATCTTTAATGGATTTAAGTTGTGGATAAATTTAGACTTAAAATATACATGGATGGGTGAATGATTAAACATGGAAGAGAGAATGGCAAAGTGGTAATTATTAGCCACATTGAAGAACCGCGGGTTCGGCCCCCATGTGTGTTGGACATGAAAATGGGTGCATAAAGATGACCTTGTGAATGATTAAACTAAGCTTGGGGTTGATGCATTTTAGTCTCACAAATGAGAATGCTAAAGGGCTAAAATTTGGAAATATGATGTGTTTAAATCAATAGAAATGAGGCTAAGTTAAGGGTTGATTTTTTAATGATCTTGTAACATGGTTAGGGATCATTAATGGACCTAGGTTGTGGATCAATTTTGGGTTTAAATAGGCATGAATGAATGAGTAATTGGTTATGTAAAGGGGTAGTGGCACAAATGGTAATTATTGGCTAAAATGAAGAAACCACTAAAATATGGTTTATGGGCTTGGAAATGGGACAATATGGACTAATTTGGTAATTTAATAAGGTGTCGGATAGCGCGAGCGGTACGCGAGTCGGTAGCCGGATTGTCGGACGAATACGGAAAAAGGACGTGAATCGGTAATCGGTAGGATTCTAACCTTTTTGTAAGCCATGGATGGAGTGATGGTTTCTTTGAATTACTTTGAAAATTATATGGTTTGGTTAAGATTGGTTTTGAATTATGTATCATGTAGGGGCTTTCATTTGATTTATTCTGATAAGTATATGATTGGTTTATAAATGGTTTTAAAGCTATGATGTGATCATTGAGGCTTTTCTTGATTTTCTTTTATAATCAAGTTATATGTATTATTGATGGGATTTTTAAATGTCATGGTTTGTTATTTTATTCATTACATGGCATATGACATCTACATCTCATGCATGGCATGGGAGGAATATGACAGGGGAAGGATGAAATGAACCCGGAGTCCATGCTCCGTCGGGGCGACCGATAAACAGACATGGAGGTATTTTAATGTATTTGATTTATCAGGGATGTTGTATGTAATTATGATACCTTGATGATGGTTCTTCCATCAAGGGGGATGATTTGTGATTGGTTATATCAGGACGAGGTTTTGCCGTCCAGGGGGATGATTTGTGATTGGTTATATCTGGACGAGGTTTTGCCGTCCAGGGGGATGATTGGGGATTGTGTATATTTTGACGAGGCCGTGCCGTCAAGAGGGATATGATATTATATGGTTTGGATGATGGGTGGGATGCATAACATAGACACCCATGACATGGCATTTACTTTATAGTTTCATTATATGATGGTTTATCAGCTTGCATTGGGTTATTATCTGTATGCTGTTATTACTAATCCATGTGCTAGCCCTACTCGGAGTCCTACTGGGCGCGTTGTCTAACGCCCTACTTCTACCCTAGCTGATGACACAGGAGGTGGCGAAGCGGGAGGAAGAGACGGGAGCCAAGCTAAGGAGCTTGGAAAGGTGTGCTAGATAGTTACTAATGTTTATTTCGGATAATGTAATTTGCAATAGTTTAGCTTGTCGGAAATGTAATAAATTAGATTACTTGCTATGTTTTGGGATTATATTATGGACATTATGATTTTGAGGTATTGTAGTAATTTTAAATGGATGTTATCTTCCCTGCGATCTCAAATTTGTAGGATAGTCCTTATTGTTAGTTCCGCATATAGTTGTATTATTCCTTGATGTTACTGTCTACGTGTGAACTGTTCTCCATGGACTTCGTGCCACGCACACGTAGGGTTGGCCAGTTAAGGGCCGGGCTTTAGAAGCTCGGACTTAACTCGCGTCGTGATGTCCGCGCCCTTTGTCACTTTCATTTAAAAAAAAAATGTACTCTGATTTTACGGTGAAAAGGGGCGGGCGTTACAGTTGGTATCAGAGCGAACTCGGAAGAATGAATCTCTCGAAGTAAGATTAAGACGGTTGCATGTCTCACTGGCAGCTAAGAATCCCAACCGACCGACTCTTCAGAGTCCGCTGCACGGGGGCCGGGTTAATTCACTTCGATTGACTCAAACTGAAGTATTCAGTCTGAGAACAACGTCTGATGAAAAGGAATGATAATAAGGGAAGAAAAATTCATTCTAAGTTAGATTTATCGAACATAGCAAGATATGGCTTATCTTCCCCGAAAATGAGAACATGATACTTTGATACTTAGGAAGTTTACCCCAAAACAAGGTGTGATCACTTAGAAATCGTTCCCCCAAATTGATGAAACAATGATAACTTTATCAAACGTAGTGAAAATAGGATGTGTTTCCCCAGTATTCTTAAGTTGAACAATAAACAGTAGGACTTTAGAGATTCTCCCCCCCAGAAACAAAGGAAAACCAAGTGTGCTTATTTGGCAACTTCCCCCCAAATGGAAAAAAAAAAAAAAAACAGTGATACTTAGGAAAATTTCCCCCAAAATGAGAAAACAAATCTAGTTTTCCCCACTTAATGGGACAGTGATGGATTTATCAAATGTAGGAAAAATTTCCCCCATCTCACCAAATGGAACAAACATTGGTATTTAGGGATGTCATTCCCAAAACTGAGTGTATTAATTTGGTAAATTTTCCCCAAAAAAAAAAAAAAACATTGTGTTATGTATAAGAAATTCCCCAAAGTCTAGATTGGTGTTATTGGAAACTACTCTCGATGATTTTTGTATTTTGTTTGTATTCTATGATGCAGATATGTCAAGTGATGGGGAGTATATGGAATTATGGGATAAGGGAACCCTTAGCTGTCCCATAGATTTGGTGTCTGTTTCTAGCATAAGCAGTTAGCCTGGACTTTCAGGAGGGACCTCCCGAGGAAGTTGAAGGGGATTTATCATCTCTTCCTGAAGAGAATGTGGAAGACTTTCCGATGATAAGAAAGTCGGTAGGGGAAATAGGACCCTATTATAGGTACGAGTTGTGCAACCAGGTTGGGCACAACTGCGCATACTGTCCCTACCCTTTTGAAGTGGTATGCCCGGTTTGTGGGCTATATGAACACGGGAAAGAAAGGACTAACTGTCCTTATGTTGGAGGACCAGGGATAATATCTTGGTTGACATGTGAAGTACTAGGTCACATGTCGGTGTCATGCCCTGACAGTTCCTTTGTGTTTGAGGATGATGCAGGGTCTTCTATGGAAGATTAGGATAAGAAAGGGTAAGGAAATGTCGGGGAAAAGGAAAAGATTTTGTAAAGGTTGTGGATACGTTATAAAGGGGTTGTGCTATCCCTACCAAACCTTGTAATATGATGAAAGTTCGAATGATTTTCAATAAAGTATTCAAATTTAAGAGTTTACAAGGATGTTGAGGCTCATAATGATTAAGTGTAGTGATGTTTTCTTTTAGGGATCTTGAATGAAGAAATTCATGAAGATGTAAAGTGGTTTATATGGTCTTAAAAGACATGAATAAATGGTTGACCATGAACCATGGGTTCGGCCATGGTGAATGGCCGAACCCTATAGTGAGGTGTTGTAATGATTTTTGGGTGTGAAATTGTGGAAGTTAATGGATGAAGGTTAAGGTTTCTAATGATCTTAAATGTCACCAGTGAATGATGATCCATGAACCCATGGTGGTTGATTGAATGATTTTAGTAAGGTTGTGAAGAATGGAAGACATGGAAAGAAATATGGGAATTTTAATGGAATTTTAAGGTTTAAAACCATGGAAGAATGGTTAAGAATTTTAAGTGCTTAATGATTAAATGTTGCAAATTTTAAAAGAATTATGAGGGAGTTTAGGAATGATGCGAATGATTTGGTGGCCTTAAAAAGGCATGAATGGATGATGAACCCTAGGGTTATGTAGTTGTAAATTTGAAGGGTGTAAAAGTAGGAAAAAAAAAATGATGGAGAAGGTGCATTGTTTTAAGTGGAGTTTAGGTATTATAAATAGGGTTTTAAAAAAAAAAAAAAAAACCATGGAGAAATTTTGGCGAACTTAGGTGTTTTGGAATCATGGAAAAAAAAAATATTGGGGGAGTATTGGCAGTTGGTGAAATTTGTAATCCTTGGGAATATTTTAGAGGGTTATATCCATGGATGGTTATAAACCATGTATGGGGGTTCCCATGGTGGATTGGATTGATGTCAGGTATTGGTGTTGTAGAAGTTATGAACAAAAAGGGTTAGTCACATAGTGACTTGTGTGCAAATGAAGAGGTGTTAAGTTTTGGAGATGTAATTGATGGGAACGATAAAAAGTCTAGTGAAACTCGAATGGGAAGCTATGGACGACTGTCGAGTTAGTCTAGCTAGCTGACTCTGTAGTTAGCCGATGGAGTTCCAGGAGGGTGAAGCTAGAAACTTAGTTAAAATGGAATCAACAATGGACTTGAGCATAGGCTCGTATTGGCAGACTAACTCACACGGAGAGTAGACAAAAGAATGTATTGAAGGAGTACGTTTGGGAAATGTTTTGGCAACAGATAAAGTGAAATAGAATACGTTAGTCTACATAAAATCGCAAATGGATTCATGAGGAAAAGAGATAATACGAGGAAAGTAAATTCTGCAAGAATGAAACTCATAGGTTGATATGAGTGGTGTTGATGTGAGTAAGAGGTACTTGACACAATTAAACGGGAACAACGAATAGACCCAGAAATGGAGGAGACTTGGACCAAGATATCTACATGTGAGGTAGTATCGGAATTTGAGTTACGACCGGGATAGGGTCTTGTGTTCCGAGGTAGGACGGAGGTACCTATGTAACGCCCGCCCCTTTTCACCGAAAATCAGAGTCTAATTTTTTTTTAAAAAAAGAAAAGTGACAAAGGGCGCGAACGTCACGACGCGAGTTAAGTCCGAGCTTCTAAAGCCCAGCCCTTAACTGGCCAACCCTACGTGTGCGTGGAATGAAGTCCACGGAGAATGGTTCACACGTAGAAGTAAGCATCGGGGAACATTTAAACCAATTGCGGAAAATTATAAAAGAGCCTAACCTACAAATTCTTAGATAGCAGGGAAGTTACATTCATTCAATCACCAAACATCCTTAAAACCATAATGTCCAAAATATAGTAAGTAATCTCAATTATTAAATTTCCGACAAATTAAACTACATCAAATACACATTTCTCAAAATAACTTAAATAAAATAATTGGTCCGCCTTCCAAAGCTCTTAAGCTTGGCTCCCGTCTCGTCCTTCTGCTCTGGCATTTCCTGCGTCATCAGCTAGGGTAGAAGTAGGGCGTTAGACCACGTGCCCAGTAGGACTCCGAGTAGGGCTAACATATGGATTAGTGATAACAAAGCAGATAGATAATACATAACGAAAAGCCATAGAATGAATGTCATGCCATGGGTGTCTGTGTTATGAATCCCACCCATCATCCTTACTATCCCGATGCCATATCCCCCTTGACGGTAAGGCCTCGTCAAGGCGTAACCACAAATACAATATTCCCCTTGATGGAAGAATCATCATCAAGGTATAACAATAAATACAATATCCCCCTTGACGGTAAGGCCTCGTCAAGGTACAATAATACATATGTGAAATGTCCCCATGCTTGTTTATCGGTCGCCCCGACGGAGCATGGACTCCGGTTTCATTTCATCCTTCTCCTGTCCTATGCCTCCCATGCCATGCATGAGATGTAGATGCCATTTGCCATGTAATATATGAAATTCAATAGTAATAAAACCCATCTTAAAACAATTTCAAGATTACCAACTAAATCCAAGGGAAAACATCCCACAATATTTAATCCAAAACCCATCATAAGCATTCACATAATTTCCAAAATAATTTAGAGTAAAACATCACATGATACATAATCCATAACATATCTTAAAGACAACCACATGATTTCCAAAATAGATTAAAGAAAACATCACCCAAATCCATGGCTTACAAAAAGGTAGGAATCCTACCGAATACCGACCCGCGTCCCTTTACGTTTTCCGTTCGATAAACCCAGTCGCCGATCGCGCACTGCCTGCGATGTCCAGTACCTTATTACACATTCATCATTAGTCCATGTTTTAACCATTTCTAAGCCCATATGCAAAAAAAAACCGGTCACTATTTAGGTTTTGTGGGTCCCATATCATCTATTAAACCTTTTACTCCCATAAGTCTTAAAATTCAGCCACCCTAGGCTTTATCAATCACTTATAAGGTTATTACATTAGCTCCCCTAAGTCCATGATCAATTTCCATGGAATTCTTGAATTTGGCCACTAATTACGGTTTTGCCACTACCCCTTTTTTCATGCTTAATCACTCATTTATCCATGCATGATTAAGTCCATAATTGATCATAAACTTAGATCCCCAACTTAGGACTATTAATTACCCATTGACCCATGTCACAAAGCCATTAAAATTAACCATTTTATTAACCTACCCCTCACTCATTTAAACCCATACAAAATCCCACACTTAACCCTTTAGATGGGTAATGAATCATGGTTTCAAAATACCTCATTTATCAACTCTTCCCATGGGATTTAGCTCATACATTTAAACTACAATGAATCCATTAGCCATTCATACTCTTTGGAGACCATGAACATCACTCATCCTCCAATTTAACCCACCAAAATGGATCACAATTGGGCCATGGGTTCGGCCATACACCACGGCCGAACCCATGGTGTCCTTTCCCCATTTTTCTTGGGTCCATTGTTACACATTTGGGTTTATCACAAATCCCTCCATGAAGGGTTTAATTCATACACTTAAAACCATCATCCTTAGCTACATTAGAGTCCATTACAAATATCAATGCTAAAACCATTTTCGGGTCCATCAACACCACCAACATTCCCATTTACTTTCCATTATTCACAACCCTTCATTCCACCATTTGATCACCATAGGGTTCGGCCATACACCATGGCCGAACCCATGGCTCAAGGTTCACTTCCTCCATGCATTTCAATGCCATAAACCCCTTTGCATTTTCATCATAAAACCATTTTACAACTTACTCCCATTCATTCATCTACAACCCTAATTTTCATTAGATAAAACCCTCATTGTCTTCCATCTTTTTGAAACCCTAATTATTTAAATCCAATACCAAATCACCCACCATGGGGTTCGGCCATACCACATGGCCGAACCCTATGGCCCATAATTTTCTTCCAATCATCCAATTCTATGCTTAATTTCATAAATTACCCAATGCACATAATCCAAGTATTTATTTCTTTTCCCTAACCCTAATTTTTCAACTTAGGGTTTTTGCCCACTTTTCCATTCATTCCATTTGATGGATTTAAAATCCATAGCATAAATTTACTTGACTACCATTAAATTCACAAAATAAAACCCAAATCTTAAACCCTAAAATCCAAAATTTCTTGTTTAAGAAATACTCACTATCCGACGTCTCCTCCGATTTCCGCCGCTCCCGACGGTCTCCGTAGCCTCCTCTCTCCTTCCTTTTAATCTTTGGTAGGTTAAGATTTTTGATCAAGGGTGGCAATCCCCAACCCTAGAATCAGCCAAGGTAAGTTTTGTGTGAGAGAGAGAGAGGGGAAAATTATGAGAGGGAAGATGATAACCCTTTACCTTAGAGTGATTTCTCTCAAAATTCCACTTCTTTCTTCTCTCCTTCTCTTCTCTTTTCCTTAATTCTCTTTCTCTCCTTCACTTGGATGTAGGGGACGACCATGGGAGAATGAAAATGGAGAGAGTAGAATGAAAAGAGAATAAGAAATGGTAAAGAAAAAATGGACTTAACTTGTTTTACCATTTATTACTCCACCAACCCTAAGATATTTTCTTAGATATTTTTAAATATCTCTTATTTGCTTTATGGTGGTGGTTATCTAAACCACCACCATGCCCAACGTGTTTAACATTTTGAGGTGGGGTAGCTTGGTCTCCATTTGACCAATCTAACCCCATTTAGCCACCAACTTATTAATTTAAGTATTTAATGAAGTTGGTAATTAACTTAGGTTAATTTATTTTTATTTAACCTAATTCCCATTATTCCACCCATGGTTGACCAAGTCAACCATGGTGGCCGGCCCCACCAATCATTGGCCCACACGCCACCTCACTTGATGAGGTGGAGGTGGGTCCCACTTGGCCACACCACCTTGGTTTAATTTTTAACTTAACTTAGGTGATTTAATTTCATTGAATACCCTCTAAATGGATCACCATTGGGCCCATGGCCCAATTACATTTCCATCTAGCCCATTTACCTTAGAGCTCAACTACTTTGACCCATCGGGTCCCAAATGGGTATGTGACCCAATTTGACTATTCTTGACCCATTTAACCCTCATTGCCCCTTTAAATGAATTTAAATCAACTCCATAGTCCATTGGGCCATACTTGGGCCTTTGTCCAAATTTTTTGGCCCATTTACTCTTTACTTCACCAATTTTTCAATTTCCATCACTAAAATAACTTATATCCACATTTTTTTATTAATTTAAAAATTCTGGGCCCGTACAATACAATCCTCTTTTAAAATTTTCGTCCCGAAAATTCGAGCGAAGTAGAGGTTCAAAACATCTCACACAAATAGTTCCGGATGAGCGGCTCTCATCTCTGATTCGAGTTCCCAAGTGGTCTCTTCATTGCCACGTCGTTCCCATACCACCTTGACGGACTGAATAGCGCAGTTCCGCAGTACCTTTTGTTCGCTCCCGATCACTCTGATCGGTTTCTCCACATACATCACGTCGCTTTGTACATCGACGTCTTGTACATTCAACACCTGTGAAGGGTCAGGGTTGTACCTCCTCAACATGGACACATGAAACACATCATGTAAAGAGGATAACTGCGGAGGGAGCGCCAACTAATAAGCTACCTCCCCCACCCTCTTTAGGATTGGAAACGGCCCCACCACCTAGGTGACAGTTTCCCCTTATTTCCGAATCTCATGTGTCCCTTCCGTGGTGAGACTTTCAAAAACACCAAGTCTCCCACCTCAAATTCGAGGAACCTTCTCCTCTTGTTGGTGTAACTCTTCTGACGGTTCTGTACAGTGAGTAGATGTTGCCGTATCAATTTGACCTATGCTGTGGTCTCTGCAACCAATTCCGGTCCAATTAGCGCAGGCTCACCAGCTTCTGTCCAATACACTGGTGATCTACATGGCCTGCCGTATAAGGCCTCGAACGAAGCAATCTGGAGGCTTGCCTGGTAACTATTATTGTAAGAGAACTCCACCAATGGCAAATGATCCTCCCATCCACCCTTAAAATCCAGCATACATGCTCTCAGCATATCCTCCAATATCTGTATTGTCCTTTCCGACTGTCCATCAGTCTATGGGTGGAACGTTGTGCTGGTCAACACATCGGTCCCCATATCCGATTGCACGCTCTGCCATACTCTGCTATTGAATCGGCCATCTCTGTCGGACACAATAGTCCGGGGTACACCATGTAGTCCGATAATATTTTGGATGTACCGTCGACCCATATTGCATCGTTGCCCCTAGATGACCTTAGTAGCCCTATTACAAAGCTCATGGCTACATGCTCCCATTTCCACTCCAGCACTGGTAAGGGTTTGAGTAAACCCGGTGGCTTCCGATGTTCCGCCTTATCCTGCCAACAAGTTAGTGTAGCGAGTAACAAACTCTGCCTCTCTTAAGTCCATGCCACCATTAGTGCCTCTTAAGATCCTTGCACATCTTAGCGCTGTCCGGATGGGTAGAGAGCTTGGTTTGGTGTGCCTCAACCAACAACTCCCTTCCACAGCTCTTAGGTACCTCCGTCCTACCTCGGAACACAAGACCCTATCCCGGTCGTAACTCGAATTCCGATACTACCTCACATGTAGATATCTTGGTCCAAGTCTCCTCCATTTCTGGGTCTATTCGTTGTTCCCGTTCAATCGTGTCAAGTATCTCTTACTCACATCAACACCACTCATATCAACCTATGAGTTTCATTCTTGCAGAATTCACTTTGCCTCGTATTATCTCTTTTCCTCATGCATCCATTTGCGATTTTATGTAGACTAACGTATTCTATTTCACTTTATCTGTTGCCAAAACATTTCTCATACGTACTCCTTCAATACGTTCTTTTGTCTACTCTCCGTGTGAGTTAGTCTGCCAATACAAGCCTATGCTCAAGTCCATTGTTGATTCCATTTTAACTAGGTTTCTAGCTTCACCCTCCTGGAATTCCATCGGCCAACTACAGAGTCAGGTGATCAGTCTCACTCGGCAGTCGCCCATAGCTTCCCATTCAAGTTTCACTAGACTCTTAACCTTTCCCTTAGGCCTATCTCTCAAAAGCAATCATACCTTTATTTGCATATAAGCCACTATGTGACTAACCCTTTTTGTTCATAACTCCTACAATAACAATACCCGACATCAATCCAAATCATATAGATACTAATTTCCTACCCTTCTGGATTATTCTACATATTTTCATAGATTCCATAAAAACAGTGATATATCTAAGCTTACTTAGATTATGTCAAATAGTGCCCATTCACCAATAAAATATTCACAAGTATTACCAATTTCACCAACCACCAAATTCCACCCTACATGCCTACGTTATCAATGGTTACCACATCATATGGTTCATATTCCTTCATTAGCAAGCCACGTAGAATTGAAATCACACAATCTTCGAATAACACAATTCATGTGTAACCAGATCTTTCACCTCCATTCACATCAAACAACAACTTGAGGTAACATAAGAAATAACACATTAATAAGATCTAGTGATTCAACCTAATTATGGTTAGGTTACCCTACCCCATTTACAACATACACCTAGAGACTTTGAAATAACAATCCTACTCATCCAAAGCAAGTCATCCCAATACATTCAAAGACCATCCATGAATTCCTAAACTTTGGAATTTTCCATCAGCCCCACCTAGGTTTCCAACCACACGCATTGGCATGTCACAACCTCTTCATGCATACTACATATTCACAACTCAAGGCACCTTATCAACTCATCATCATATAAATAACCTATAACACATCCTTGTTTCCTCATTGACTATTCATTGCATAGAATCAATTATCAAAGCAATATCATATAAACTCATTGCAATGATTGATAATTCACAATTTAGTAACATCATAGAGAATCCTCATGCAATCACTAAATAAAATATTTTCATAAGTCCATGGTCCATCATTCATTCATGCTTTTTAAGGCCATAAACCCATTTCAAGGCCTATCATCACTCGTTCATAATCTCCACAACACATTGGGAGAATGCAATTGCATTATACATACAAGAACTTTTTTTTTCATACAATATATTAGTCTTTGCAAGCTAGACCCTTCACATTCTCCTCATAATATCATCTTCTCACGAGTTTCATGTGGCAAGTTAACCCATGCATTCCGGTCTCTTTCAAGTAGATTGTTTATCCAACATCTCTCAAATGGCATTTTGTTCACATGAGAACCTCTTATACCCCTTCACAAAGCGTTTACATCATCACCCATTATATGTCATAACATAAATCTCTTCACTTGGTCATGACAAATTATCAAACCATGGGTTATCACCAATATAAAAAACCATTTCTAAAAGCCATTGTACCATCCCCCAAGTATACCCATACATCACATTAACAAATACTCCCCACCCTTTTTATTCACATTTACCTCACTCATAAGCATATGCAACATATACCCCACATCAAAAGTTCATGCCTCTTAACCTCATTTGATGCATGCAGTTCCTCGTTGTACATTTTTTTTTTTTACATACTCTTTCCTCACTTAATTAGTATGATCATAACTATTAATCTTTCCACATTTCATCACCTCGTACACTCAACAATAAGAATTCAACACATGTATATTCACATGCACTCACAATACAAGTATGCTTGTGCAATTTAATATCACACTCATTTTCTTCATTTAAAACCCCAAAATCATTAACTATCTTCCAATATAAGGACAGTTAGTCCTCTCTTTCCCGTGTCCATGTAGTCCACAAATCGGGTATACCACTTAAAGAGGGTAGGGGCAATATGTGCAGTTGTGCCCAACCTGGTTACACAACTCGCACATATAACTAGGTTCCAATTCCCCTACCGACTATCTTGTCATCAGAAAGTCTTCCACATTCTCTTCAGAAAGAGAAGCTAAATTCTCTTTATCTTCCTCGGGAGGTCCCTCCTGAAAGTCCAGGCTAACTGCTATGCTAGAAGCAGACACCAAATCTATGAAACAGTTAGGGTTTCCCTTATCCCATAATTCCGTACACTCCCCTTCATTTGACACACTTGTATTCATTGAATACAATTAGAACCCAAAAATCATCAACTGCAATTTCCAATAAAACCAATCTCGGTTTTGGGGAATTTCTTATGTATATCACAATATATTTTGTTTGGGGAAAGTTGCCAAATAAGCACACTTGTTTTTCCTTTGTTTCTGGGGGGGGAATCTCTAAATTCCTATTGTCTGTTGTTCAAATTGGGAATACCGGGGAAGTACATCCTACTTTGCTATGACTGATAAATCTAGTACTGTTTCATCAATTTGGGGGAAAAAAACTAGATGTTTTCTCATTTCTGGGGAAGTAAACCCTATCTTGCTATGTTTCAATAAATCTCTCCTAGAATGAATATTTCTTCCCTTGCTATCATTCCTTTCCGTCAATTGTTGTTCTCAGATTAAACACTTCAGTTTGAGTCAATCGAAGTAAATTAACCCGGCCCCCGTGCAGCGGACTCCGAAGAGTAGGTCGGTTGGGATTCTTAGCCGTCAGTGAGACGTGCAACCGTCTTAATCTTACTTCGAGAAATTCATTCTTCCGAATTCGCTCTGATACCAACTGTAACGCCCGCCCCTTTTCACCGAAAATCAGTCTAATTTTTTTTTTTAAAAAAAGAAAAGTGACAAAGGGCGCGAACGTCACGACGCGAGTTAAGTCCGAGCTTCTAAAACCCGGCCCTTAACTGGCCAACCCTACGTGTGCGTGGAATGAAGTCCACGGAGAATGGTTCACACGTAGAAGTAAGCATCGGGGAACATTTAAACCAATTGCGGAAAATTATAAAAGAGCCTAACCTACAAATTCTTAGATAGCAGGGAAGTTACATTCATTCAATCACCAAACATCCTTAAAACCATAATGTCCAAAATATAGTAAGTAATCTCAATTATTACATTTCCGACAAATTAAACTACATCAAATTCACATTTCTCAAAATAACTTAAATAAAATAATTAGTCCGCCTTCCAAAGCTCTTAAGCTTGGCTCCCGTCTCGTCCTTCTGCTCTGGCATTTCCTGCGTCATCAGCTAGGGTAGAAGTAGGGCGTTAGACCACGTGCCCAGTAGGACTCCAAGTAGGGCTAACACATGGATTAGTGATAACAAAGCAGATAGATAATACATAACGAAAAGCCATAGAATGAATGTCATGCCATGGGTGTCTGTGTTATGAATCCCACCCATCATCCTTACTATCCCGATGCCATATCCCCCTTAACAGTAAGGCCTCGTCAAGGCGTAACCACAAATACAATATTCCCCTTGATGGAAGAATCATCATCAAGGTATAACAATAAATACAACATCCCCCTTGACGGTAAGGCCTCGTCAAGGTACAATAATACATATGTGAAATGTCCCCATGCTTGTTTATCGGTCGCCCCGACGGAGCATGGACTCCGGTTTCATTTCATCCTTCCCCTGTCCTATGCCTCCCATGCCATGCATGAGATGTAGATGCCATTTGCCATGTAATATATGAAATTCAATAGTAATAAAACCCATCTTAAAACAATTTCAAGATTACCAACTAAATCCAAGGGAAAACATCCCACAATATTTAATCCAAAACCCATCATAAGCATTCACATAATTTCCAAAATAATTTAGAGTAAAACATCACATGATACATAATCCATAACATATCTTAAAGACAACCACATGATTTCCAAAATAGATTAAAGAAAACATCGCCCAAATCCATGGCTTACAAAAAGGTAGGAATCCTACCGAATACCGACCCGCGTCCCTTTACGTTTTCCGTTCAATAAACCCAGTCGCCGATCGCGCACTGCCTGCGATGTCCAGTACCTTATTACACATTCATCATTAGTCCATGTTTTAACCATTTCTAAGCCCATATGCAAAAAAAAAACCGGTCACTATTTAGGTTTTGTGGGTCCCATATCATCTATTAAACCTTTTACTCCCATAAGTCTTAAAATTCAGCCACCCTAGGCTTTATCAATCACTTATAAGGTTATTACATTAGCTCCCCTAAGTCCATGATCAATTTCCATGGAATTCTTGAATTTGGCCACTAATTACGGTTTTGCCACTACCCCTTTTTTCATGCTTAATCACTCATTTATCCATGCATGATTAAGTCCATAATTGATCATAAACTTAGATCCCCAACTTAGGTCCATTAATTACCCATTGACCCATGTCACAAAGCCATTAAGATTAACCATTTTATTAACCTACCCCTCACTCATTTAAACCCATACAAAATCCCACACTTAACCCTTTAGATGGGTAATGAATCATGGTTTCAAAATACCTCATTTATCAACTCTTCCCATGGGATTTAGCTCATACATTTAAACTACAATGAATCCATTAGCCATTCATACTCTTTGGAGACCATGAACATCACTCATCCTCCAATTTAACCCACCAAAATGGATCACAATTGGGCCATGGGTTCGGCCATACACCACGGCCGAACCCATGGTGTCCTTTCCCCATTTTTCTTGGGTCCATTGTTACACATTTGGGTTTATCACAAATCCCTCCATGAAGGGTTTAATTCATACACTTAAAACCATCATCCTTAGCTACATTAGAGTCCATTACAAATATCAATGCTAAAACCATTTTCGGGTCCATCAACACCACCAACATTCCCATTTACTTTCCATTATTCACAACCCTTCATTCCACCATTTGATCACCATAGGGTTCGGCCATACACCATGGCCGAACCCATGGCTCAAGGTTCACTTCCTCCATGCATTTCAATGCCATAAACCCCTTTGCATTTTCATCATAAAACCATTTTACAACTTACTCCCATTCATTCATCTACAACCCTAATTTTCATTAGATAAAACCCTCATTGTCTTCCATCTTTTTGAAACCCTAATTATTTAAATCCAATACCAAATCACCCACCATGGGGTTCGGCCATACCACATGGCCGAACCCTATGGCCCATAATTTTCTTCCAATCATCCAATTCTATGCTTAATTTCATAAATTACCCAATGCACATAATCCAAGTATTTATTTCTTTTCCCTAACCCTAATTTTTCAACTTAGGGTTTTTGCCCACTTTTCCATTCATTCCATTTGATGGATTTAAAATCCATAGCATAAATTTACTTGACTACCATTAAATTCACAAAATAAAACCCAAATCTTAAACCCTAAAATCCAAAATTTCTTGTTTAAGAAATACTCACTATCCGACGTCTCCTCCGATTTCCGCCGCTCCCGACGGTCTCCGTAGCCTCCTCTCTCCTTCCTTTTAATCTTTGGTAGGTTAAGATTTTTGATCAAGGGTGGCAATCCCCAACCCTAGAATCAGCCAAGGTAAGTTTTGTGTGAGAGAGAGAGAGGGGAAAATTATGAGAGGGAAGATGATAACCCTTTACCTTAGAGTGATTTCTCTCAAAATTCCACTTCTTTCTTCTCTCCTTCTCTTCTCTTTTCCTTAATTCTCTTTCTCTCCTTCACTTGGATGTAGGGGACGACCATGGGAGAATGAAAATGGAGAGAGTAGAATGAAAAGAGAATAAGAAATGGTAAAGAAAAAATGGACTTAACTTGTTTTACCATTTATTACTCCACCAACCCTAAGATATTTTCGTAGATATTTTTAAATATCTCTTATTTGCTTTATGGTGGTGGTTATCTAAACCACCACCATGCCCAACGTGTTTAACATTTTGAGGTGGGGTAGCTTGGTCTCCATTTGACCAATCTAACCCCATTTAGCCACCAACTTATTAATTTAAGTATTTAATGAAGTTGGTAATTAACTTAGGTTAATTTATTTTTATTTAACCTAATTCCCATTATTCCACCCATGGTTGACCAAGTCAACCATGGTGGCCGGCCCCACCAATCATTGGCCCACACGCCACCTCACTTGATGAGGTGGAGGTGGGTCCCACTTGGCCACACCACCTTGGTTTAATTTTTAACTTAACTTAGGTGATTTAATTTCATTGAATACCCTCTAAATGGATCACCATTGGGCCCATGGCCCAATTACATTTCCATCTAGCCCATTTACCTTAGAGCTCAACTACTTTGACCCATCGGGTCCCAAATGGGTATGTGACCCAATTTGACTATTCTTGACCCATTTAACCCTCATTGCCCCTTTAAATGAATTTAAATCAACTCCATAGTCCATTGGGCCATACTTGGGCCTTTGTCCAAATTTTTTGGCCCATTTACTCTTTACTTCACCAATTTTTCAATTTCCATCACTAAAATAACTTATATCCACATTTTTTTATTAATTTAAAAATTCCGGGCCCTTACAACCTAAGAGCTGCGGAACGGAGTTGTTGGTTGAGGCACGCCAAACCAAGCTCTCTACCCATCCGGACAGCGCTAAGATGTGCAAGGATCTTAAGAGGCACTAATGGTGGCATGGACTTAAGAGAAATGTGGTAGAGTTTGTTACTCGCTGCACTAACTTGTCAGCAGGTTAAGGTGGGGGCATCAGGAGCCACCGGGTTTACTCAAACCCTTACCAGTGCCGGAGTGGAGATGAGAACATGTGGCCATGGAAGGGCTACTAAGGTCGTAAAGGGGCCACGATGCAATATGCGTCGTGGGGGACTGATTGACAAAGTCTCCACATTTTATTCCTGTCAAAACGACAGATTCATCGGAGACCTTGGGTCGGCGGTACATCCGAGATATTATCAGACTACATGGTGTACCTCAAACTATTGTGTCCGATAGAGAGGGCTGGTTCACTAGCAGGGTATGGCAGAGTATGCAGTTGGCTATGGGGACCGACGGGTTGGCCAGCACAGCATTCCATCCACAGACTGATGGACAGTCGGAGAGGACAATACAGATATCGGATGATACGTTGTGATCATGTATGCTGGACTTCAAGGGTGGATGGGAGGATCATTTGCTCCTGGTGGAGTTTTCCTACAATAACAGTTGTCAGGCAAGCCTCCAGATAGCTCCATTTGAGGCCTTATGTGGTAGGCCGTGCAGATCGCCAGTGTGTTGGATAGAGACACCTACTCACTGCACAGAGCCGTCAGAAGAGTTACGCCGACAAGAGGAGGAGGTTCCTCGAGTTTGAGGTGGAGACTTCGTATTTCTGAAAGTCTCACCACGGAAGGGACACATGAGATTCGGGAAGAAGAAGGGGAAACTGTCACCAAGGTTTGTGGGGTAGTTTCCAATCTTGAAGAGGGTGGGGAAAGTAGCTTATCAGTTGGAGCTTCCTCCACAGTTATCCTCTTTACGTGATGTGTTTCATGTGCCCATGTCGAGGAAATACAACCCTGATCCTTCACAGGTGTTGAACGTACCAGGCGTCGGTGTACAAAGCGACGTTACGTATGTGGAGAAGCCGATCAGAATGATCGGGAGCAAACAAAGGGTATTGCGGAACCGCGCCAGTCAGTTCTTCAAGGTGGTATGGGAACGACGTGGCAATAAGGAAACCACCTGGGAACTTGAGTCAGAGATGAGGGTCGCTCATCCGGAGCTCTTTGTATGAGATGATTGGAACCTCTACTTCACTCGAATTTTCGGGACGAAAATTTCAAAAGAGGATTGTATTGTAATGACCCGGAATTTGTGAATCAGTATATCTGTGGTTATTATTTATTTTAATGATGGAAATTGAGAATTTTAGTGGAATAAATGTTAAGTGAATCAAAATTTGGGCAAAGGCCCAAGTATGGTCCAATGGATCATGGGTTGGATGAAATTCATTTAATTGGTCAATAATGGTTGATGTAATGGCCCGGAAGTTGTAAAGTAATATATATGTGTTATTATTTATTCTTTTATGGTGGAAATTGGAAATTGGATGGAATAGATAGTAAATGGATCAAAATGTGGACAAAGGCCCAACTAGGGCCCAATGGGTTATGTATTGGATTTAATTTATCTTAATGGTCAATGATGGTCAAATTGGGCCAAGGATAGTCAAATTGGGCCCAATACCCATTTGGGACTTAATGGGTCAAAATAATGCAAACTCTAAGGTAAATGGATAGGAGAGAACTTAATTGGGCCATGGGCCCAATGGTGATCCAATAAGGGAAGTGGGTTGAATTGATTTTTAATCACCTAAGTTAGTATTAATTAGGCCTAAGTGACATGGCCAATTGGGACCCACCTCCACCTCATCAAATGAGGTGGCGTGTGGACCAATGATTGGTGGGGCCGGCCACCATGGTTGACTTGGTCAACCATGGGTGGAATAATGGGAATTAGGTTAAATAAAAATGAATTAACCTAAGTTAATTATCAAATTAATTAAATACTTAAATTAATAAGTTGGTGGCTACATGGGGTTAGATTGGTCAAATGGAGACCAAGCTACCCCACCTCAAAATGTTAAAAACGTTGGGCTTGGGTGGTGGTTTGGATAACCACCACCATAAAGCAAATAAAATATCTTAAGGTTGGTGGGATCATTAAATTAAAGTGAAAAATGGAGATAAGTCTTATTGGTTATCTCATTCTCATCTTTTCTTCACAAACTCCATCCCTCCCATTCTCCATTGCCGTCCCATGCTCTAAGGAAGGAGAGGAAGAGAGTTAAGGAGAAGAGAAGAGAAGGAGAGAAGAAAGAAGTGGAAATTGGAGGGAAATCACTCTAAGGTTAGGGTTTAACATCTCTCCTCTCATGATTTTTCTCTCTCTCTCTCTCACACAAACCCTGCTATGGCTGATTCTAGGGTTGGGTATTGCCACCATTAATCAAGAGTCTTGACCTATCAAAGATCAAGAGGAAGGAGAGAGGAGGCTAAGGAGATCGACGGGAGGGGCGGAAATCGGAGGAGACATCGGATAGTGAGTATTTCTTAAATAAAAGAATTTTGGATTTTAGGGTTTAAGAGATGGAAATTATTTTTGTGAAATTAATGGTGGATAGGTGATTTTATACTATGGAATTTAGATGCATTAAATGGAAGGGTGGAAGATGGAGAAAACCCCAAATGGGTGAATTAGGGTTAGGGTAAGAAATTGGAGAAATATATTGTGTGCATTGTGTGATTGATTAAATTGAACATGGAATTGGGTACTTGGAAATAAGAATCATGGGCCATAGGGTTCGGCCATATAGTATGGCCGAACCCCATGGTGGGTGAATTGGTGGTTGGTTTAAATTACTTAGGGTTTTAAGAATGGAAAGCAATGTGGGTTCTTGATTAATGAATTAGGGCTTTAATGAATGCATGGGAGTAATGTTTTAAATGGTTGTATGATGAAAAATGCAATGGAATGGTGATTTAAAATGCATGATGTAAACCTCTCATGGGAAGGCTTGTGATAGATCTAAAATGTGTTAAAAGATCCAAGCAAAATGGGGAACAAGACATCATGGGTTCGGCCATGGTATGTGGCCGAACCCATGACCCATTTTGTAGGTCATTGTATGAGCTAAGGTTGGTTCCATGTTTGTGATCAGATGATGGAAATTTGATCAAATTAGGTGGCTGATTTTGTTTCATGTTGGGTCATGGTTAGTGAATCTTTAATGGATTTAAGTTGTGGATAAATTTAGACTTAAAATATACATGGATGGGTGAATGATTAAACATGGAAGAGAGAATGGCAAAGTGGTAATTATTAGCCACATTGAAGAACCGCGGGTTCGGCCCCCATGTGTGTTGGACATGAAAATGGGTGCATAAAGATGACCTTGTGAATGATTAAACTAAGCTTGGGGTTGATGCATTTTAGTCTCACAAATGAGAATGCTAAAGGGCTAAAATTTGGAAATATGATGTGTTTAAATCAATAGAAATGAGGCTAAGTTAAGGGTTGATTTTTTAATGATCTTGTAACATGGTTAGGGATCATTAATGGACCTAGGTTGTGGATCAATTTTGGGCTTAAATAGGCATGAATGAATGAGTAATTGGTTATGTAAAGGGGTAGTGGCACAAATGGTAATTATTGGCTAAAATGAAGAAACCACTAAAATATGGTTTATGGGCTTGGAAATGGGACAATATGGACTAATTTGGTAATTTAATAAGGTGTCGGATAGCGCGAGCGGTACGCGAGTCGGTAGCCGGATTGTCGGACGAATATGGAAAAAGGACGTGAATCGGTAATCGGTAGGATTCTAACCTTTTTGTAAGCCATGGATGGAGTGATGGTTTCTTTGAATTACTTTGAAAATTATATGGTTTGGTTAAGATTGGTTTTGAATTATGTATCATGTAGGGGCTTTCATTTGATTTATTCTGGTAAGTATATGATTGGTTTATAAATGGTTTTAAAGCTATGATGTGATCATTGAGGCTTTTCTTGATTTTCTTTTATAATCAAGTTATATGTATTATTGATGGGATTTTTAAATGTCATGGTTTGTTATTTTATTCATTACATGGCATATGACATCTACATCTCATGCATGGCATGGGAGGAATATGACAGGGGAAGGATGAAATGAACCCGGAGTCCATGCTCCGTCGGGGCGACCGATAAACAGACATGGAGGTATTTTAATGTATTTGATTTATCAAGGATGTTGTATGTAATTATGATACCTTGATGATGGTTCTTCCATCAAGGGGGATGATTTGTGGTTGGTTATATCAGGACGAGGTTTTGCCGTCCAGGGGGATGATTTGTGATTGGTTATATCTGGACGAGGTTTTGCCGTCCAGGGGGATGATTGGGGATTGTGTATATTTTGACGAGGCCGTGCCGTCAAGAGGGATATGATATTATATGGTTTGGATGATGGGTGGGATGCATAACATAGACACCCATGACATGGCATTTACTTTATAGTTTCATTATATGATGGTTTATCAGCTTGCATTGGGTTATTATCTGTATGCTGTTATTACTAATGCATGTGCTAGCCCTACTCGGAGTCCTACTGGGCGCGTTGTCTAACGCCCTACTTCTACCCTAGCTGATGACACAGGAGGTGGCGAAGCGGGAGGAAGAGAAGGGAGCCAAGCTAAGGAGCTTGGAAAGGCGTGCTAGATAGTTACTAATGTTTATTTCGGATAATGTAATTTGCAATAGTTTAGCTTGTCGGAAATGTAATAAATTAGATTACTTGCTATGTTTTGGGATTATATTATGGACATTATGATTTTGAGGTATTGTAGTAATTTTAAATGGATGTTATCTTCCCTGCGATCTCAAATTTGTAGGATAGTCCTTATTGTTAGTTCCGCATATAGTTGTATTATTCCTTGATGTTGCTGTCTACGTGTGAACTGTTCTCCATGGACTTCGTGCCACGCACACGTAGGGTTGGCCAGTTAAGGGCCGGGCTTTAGAAGCTCGGACTTAACTCGGGTCGTGATGTCCGCGCCCTTTGTCACTTTCATTTAAAAAAAAAATGTACTCTGATTTTACGGTGAAAAGGGGCGGGCGTTACACAAGAAGGAGGAGGAAAAGGCTAAGGAAAGAAAGGATTGAAAGAACAAGCCGGAGCAAAGGAAAACCAGAGGAGTCGCGGAACGGGTAGGTATTTTTATAAATTTTGTTTAAAGAAAGTAACCATATGATTCGGCCATGGTGGATGGCCTGAATCCCCATGAAAGAAAAATTAGGGGATGATTATTGTGTTTTAATGGAAAGGATGGACCATAGCTTTCGGCCATGGTGCATGGCCGAACCCCATGAAAAACATTGGTTATTAATAATTTTGAGAAGGATGAAAACTATGGAGGGTTATGATGTTTTGATTGGATTTAAAAAAGGAAATATGGAACCATAGGGTTTGGCCATAGTGCATGGCCGAACCCCATGGAAGAAAAATTAATGGACGAATGTGTTGTTTTAATGATCATGAAAGATTGAAATGAAGTCATGTGTATGAACCTAAGATATCATGGGTTCGGCCATAGTATATGGCCAAACCCCATGAACCATTTAATGAACTGTTTGATGGAACATTTTAAAGGGATTTAATTATATATATATATATATATATATATATATATATATATATATATATATATATATATATATATATATGTATATATATGTTCTTAGATTAGGTTATTGGTTATGGATTTGTATAATGGCAAATGTGTAAATATGAGAGGAAAATGATAGACCATGGGTTCGGCCTTGGTGTATGGCCGAACCCCATGAGAAAAGTTTTGTGGACTTACGTGGTTAATAATGTTTAATAATTATTGTATAAGTGATTAGAGTTATGATTCAAAAATGGCAAGATTTTTGGATCAAAGGGATTACCAAGAGGGACCAAACTCAAGTGAGTGAGGTTCGGCCATGTTGTATGGCCGAGCCCCACTAAGGTTGGTATATGGATTTATGTTAAGAGTTTAAAGGATTAAAGAACTAAAAGGAGGGAACTTAAACCAAAGAGGTGAGGTTCGGCCATAAAGAGGTGAGGTTCGGCCATAGTGTATGGCTGAACCCCACAAGTTGGGTTTATGGACTTAGACACAAATAAGAAATCAAATAGAACATGGTTTGATTGATTGATGTGTAATAAGGTAACGGGACCTCACAAGCGGGGCACGATTGTGAGTGGTTGCCGGATTATAAAGGAAGGTCACATTAGTGTCATTTGTAGGATTCTACCTTTTTGAAAACATAGTTTATGTATGATGGTTTTTATCTTATTTTGATGAATTTATGTTGTAAAAGATATGTTCCAAATATGAGTTTTAATGCTATGTTTATAATGTAAAATAGCATGTGTTTCATTTAGCATCTCATGCATGGCATGGGGTAAAGGAGAAGTAACTGGAGGGGCCACACTCCGTCGGGACGTTCGAAAGACTACTGTGGGGATACCTTGATGTGTATTTCCCATCAAGAAGAAACCGGAGGGGCCACACTCTGTCGGGGCTTTCGAAAGACCTATGTGGGGGTCCCTTGATGATGAGAATCCCATCAAGATGTTATATGTACTTGTGATGGGTGGGACTCATTGCATTTGACATCATGACATGGCATTGTTTTATGTGGTTTTGACATTATGTTATTATATATGATTTGTACTAATCATGTCCTAGCCCTACTTAGAATACCTACTGGGCGCGTTGTTCTAACACCCTACTTCTACCCTAGTGGATGACACAGGAAAGGAAAGCGACGATGAATGTGATCGGAGCCAAGCATAGGAGCTTGGATATGTGATTGGAATATATTTTGTTTAAGTTACTCCTGGACTTGTAATTTGAGTAGCTAGATTTCGAGCATGTAATAACTTAGATGATTTTGCTATGGTTTAAATGATTTGTTGGATATTTAAGTTAAGTTTAATTATGGTTAAAGACTTGAAGTACTTTGCTATCTAAAAATGAATAGATCTAGGTTCTATTATAATCCGCAGTTTATGATTTAATCCGCATGTATATATTACTATGTGTGAACCGTATTCATGGACTTAGTCCATGCACACATAGGGTTGGCCAGTTAAGGGTCGGACTTTAGAAGTTCGGACGCTCGCGTCGTAACGTCCCGCTCATTATCTCACTCTTTATTTAAAAAAAAAATTAGACTCTGATTTTCAGAAATCATAGTGAAAAAGGGCAGGGCGTTACACGTATGGTTTGTAACGCCCCGCCCTTTTTCACTCGCTTCTTCCCGTAAATTCAGAGTCTATTTTTTTTTTTTTTTAATAACAGAGTAGAGTGATTGAGCACGGGACGTCACGACGCGAGCTAAGTCCGAACTTCCAAAGTCCAACCCTTAACTGGCCAACCCTATGTGTGCATGGACCAAGTCCACGAAAATGGTTCACACATAGCAATATCAACTTGCGGAATAAAAATCATAACCTGCGGGATCATAACATCAACTTACGGAAACATAATAGAACCAAGTTCTATTCCATTCAGATAGCAAAGTACGTCAAGTCCTTAATCATCATTCAAATACTATAATTATCAAAATGAACATCCCATCATCTAAGTTATTACATCCCGAAATCTAGAAACTCAAATACAAGTCCATGAGTAACTTTATGAAAAACATATAAAATAAGTCTGCCAAGCTCCTATGCCTAGCCCGTCTTGCATTTATCGTTCCCCTGATTTCCTGTATCATCAATTAGGGAAGAAGTAGGGCGTTAGAACAACGCGCCCAGTAGGTCTTCCAGTTACGGCTAACACATGGTTAGTACAAAACATATATAATATCGTAATGTCAAAAGCCATATAAATCCATGCCATGCAATGATGACAAATGCAATGATGTCCCACCCATCACATGTACATAAAAGTACCCATCACATAGGTCTTTCGAACGCCCCGACGGAGTGTGGACCTTCCGGAATCTTCTTGATGGAAATCACATCAAGGTACCACACATAGGTTTTTCGGACGCCCCGATGGAGTGTGACCCCTCTGGTTACAAATCCTCCACGCCATGCCATGCATGAGATGCCAATGAAATACATGCTATTTTATAACATAAATATAGCATTGAAAATCACCTTTTGAAACATAATCAATACATGTTATTTATACAATTAAACATAGCATTTGAAATTCAATAAAGCATTTCCATTGAACCATAATTTCTTCAAACATAAGATAAAACAAGTGTACATAAACCCATGGTTTCAAAGAGGTGGAATCCTACCAAAGATCGCTACGTGTCCTTGCATCTTTCGTCCAAGAACCGATCACTGATCGCGCACTGCTTGCGAGATCCCGTTACATTATAATATAATAATCAATCAAAACCAAGTCCCACTTGATTGACAATATTTTAAGTGCATAAACCATTCCTCTTTTTTCACCCTTTATTTACCAAATTGCCATTGGTCTAATTATTTCAAACCTTTCACTCATTTAAAACATACACCTAATAGATCCATAATTTGTTCCATAAAACATATCCATATGACCCATTAAATTAGTTCACCATCTTAGGTCCATTAATGACCCATAAACATCCGTATAAGACCTCATGGGATTCGGCCATACCTCATGGCCGAACCCATGATCCTCCATTTTATCCCCTTTAAAATCATAGACCTTTCCCATCATTTTCCATGTTCTAAGCACATGAACATAACTCCATAATATTTATTGGTTTCGGCCATACCCTTGGCCAAACCATGGTCTAAGTTTTTTTCCCCTTTTTCAATTTAGAGGTCCACAGTTAGAAAGTTTCTAAATTTAAAATCACATTCCATGGGGTTCGGTCATACACCATGGACGAACCCTATGGTCCATAATCCCCTCTTTACAAATCACTAAACCCATATAAATTTTCTTCATGGGGTTCGGCCATACACCATGGCCGAACCCTATGATGTCAAACTTTCTAAATGTAGCATCTTTCATAGTGAATCCATAATTAGAAAGTTTCTAATTTAATCACCTCCTTCCATTTTAATCTAAGGTTCACAATTAGATAGTTACTAATTTAATCTCCACCTTAGATCCTTTCTAACTTAATAACCACCCTTGTATTTTAACAAATTTACCTACATTAAAATACCAATCCAACTCCATGGGTTCGGCCATACCCATGGCCGAACCCTGTGGTTTCCAAAATCCTTATTTAAAAAGTCCATATTTATCCAATAACCTTCCATAATTAAAACTTACCAATTTAAACTCCACCTTCCATATTTGGAAACTTTCTAAATTAATCTCCCTTTTCATTCTTCATTTATTTAATCAACAAGATAAATAAAATAAATAAAATACCTCATGAGGTTCGGCCATACATGATGGCCGAACCATGATTCTCCAAACTTCATTAATAAATCATTGTTCTTCACATTTAATCCCTTCCAAAATAGAATCATATTCCATTACATCAACTCTTATTTAATTTTTAAGAATCCTCCTCCATGGGTTCGGCCATGCACTATGGCCGAATCCTATGGTTCCAAAATCTCCTCTTTTAAATTCAAATAGACTTAACCGTCAAAGGTTTCTATGATCTAAAAATTTATGAACATAAAACCCATAATTATTTCCATCATTCAAACTTCCATAAATCAATTAATGTTCCTCCATTAAAATTCCATAACCTAACCCATGTCTTTCCATGGGGTTCGGCCATGCACCATGGCCGAACCCTATGGTCCATTTTTCCATTACAAATAACCATAGTTCTTAAACAAAAATCGGAATCACTTACCAGTTCCGCGACTGCTTAGGTTATCCCTCGCTCCGATCTTTCTCTTCCAATTTTTTTCTTTCGCTTTGCTGGCCGAACAACCTCTTGCTGATTGCCTTCTTCTTGATCTTGATGTAGCCGAAAATAAACAATTGGGAGAGAAAGAGAGAGAGAGAGAGAGAGAGAGAGAGAGAGAGAGAAATCGGCCTAAGGGGTTATCTCCTTATATGAGCTCCAATTAATCTAAATGGGGAAGGTGCCATGCGCCCCTCCCTTGCCTTAGATAGCAATGCCGTGTGGACTCCTTGCTTCCTTAATCAAGACCTTCCTTAATTGCACTTTCCTTCTTTCCTTTATTTAATCAAGGAAAAATCCCTTTTTAAATGATCCTATGCACATAATATAGATGTGAAATATCTATATACACGGCCATGCACAATCTTATTTAAACTTGGACATTTTCTTAAGATATGCAAATCCAATTTAATTAGAAAAGTCCTTCTTTAAATATTCTAGCATATCACCTAGATATACATATCATTCATGCACATTATTGCTAGATTTTTACATCTAAAATTCGACCATGCAATCTTTTATTTAAATTTAGGTATAATGCATCATTAAATTAATTCAACCCCATTTAATTTTAATAAAACCAATTCCACAATCAATTGGGTCCTAATTGGGTCATGGCCCAATTCTTTATCCATATAAGATGCAATCTAAAAATTCACAAATTGAATAGATAATTTTCATAAATATAAGTAATTGAAAATCCGGGGTGTTACATGGTTGGCCAGTTAAGGGCCGGGCTTTGGAAGCTCGGACTTAGCTCGCGTCGTGACGTCTCGTTCTCTCTCACTCTTTATTTAAAAAAAAAAAAAAAATAGACTCTGATTTTTGGCGAGTGAAAAAGGGGGGGGGGGGGGGGGGGGGGGGGCGCGTTACAGTTGGTATCAGAGTGAAACCGGAAGGATGAATCTTTCGAAGTAAGATTAAGACGGTATCATGTCTCACTGACAAGATAAGAATCCCAACTGACTGACTCTTCGGAGTCCAGTGCACGGGGGCTGGATTAATTTACTTCGTTAGACTCAGACTGAAGCATTCAATCTGAGAGCAACATTTGACGAAAAATGAATGATAGCAAGGAAGTGTAACGCCCCGCCCTTTGCCAGTCTTCTGAAAATCAGAGTCTATTTTTTTTTCTTAAAATTAAAGTGGAAGAGAGAAGGGAGACGTCACGACGCGAGTTAAGTCCAGACTTCCAAAGTCCGACCCTTAACTAGCCAAACCTATGTGTGCATGGACCAAGTCCATGAAAACCAAAGCACACATAGAACTAAGTAAAACTTGCGGAATAAATCAAATATGCGGAACTAAACTATTTAGATAGCAAAGTACAAGTCATGATTACTTTAAACTCAACATTCATTCAAACTTAAATCAAACTATAGCAGTTATCCACATTATTACATGTCCATAAAAATGTATTCAAAACGTCAATAAATAAACTCCATTCCAACACCCAAGCGCTATGCTTGGCTTCCCTCGCGATCCTCAGCCTTTGCCTTTCCTGCATCATCCACTAAGGATAGAAATTAGGCTTTAGATCAACGTGCCCAGTAGGTCTTCCGATTAGGGTTACCACAAGGTTTGTATAAAAACATGCATATAACATAATGATACATGTTTATTAAAATCTTATAAAACAATGATATGTATGTATGCACATGTAATGAGTCCCACCCATGACAAATATACATAGCCATCACTTGACGGGACTCTCATCGTCAAGGTAATCCACAGTGTTCTTTCGTTTACTCTTGATGGGACTCTCATCATCAAAGTATTCCTCCTGGTGGGACTCTCATCACCTAAGGAGGCCCCACAGTTGCATCACGGACATTCCAACGAAGTGTGGGCTCCGATTTCCATAATCATCACCCCATGCCATGCATGAGATGTCAATGAGTACATGACATTTGTAAATATAAATCATAGCATTCCAACTTAGCTTGAAAACATAATACTTTAACAAATATCTAATATAAATCAAGATAAAACATCATTATAATATGTGGTTACAAGGAGGTAGGAAACCTACAGAAAGTTCACTTAAGTATCCGTTCTTCTTAACCGACACCCGTTCACAACTCGTGCGCCGTTCAAGTCTCGTTACCTTGTTTATATAACAGCAAGTCAATTACATGTCTCATAAGGTTTCACAACTAGTCTAAGACAAAACACCACTTTGTGGGGTTCAGCCATACCCCATGGCCGAACCTCACCCACTTTGGATTTGATCTTACTTTGTTTTGGGTTAACACCATCCAATTAATTTATTAAAGACCCTATTCTACCAAACATCACTTGGTGGGGTTCGGCCATACACCATGGCCGAACCTCACAATTTTGGTTTAAGCCCCTTTTTCAAGTCCTTTACTCTTTTTCATCCATATTTACATTATTACTTGTATTTACAGTTTTGCCACTAGACTAACCCATATTTAATCTTGCTTAATAACCAAGATCCATAAAATCCACCTTAGTGGGGTTCGGCCATACAACATGGCCGAACCTCACCAATCTCAGACTTGATCTTTTTATCCTAAGTCCCAAATCATCCCTCATGGGGTTCTTCATTTTTTTGGCCATATTTACATTTTTGCCACTCATTCTTCCATGGTTAAATATTTCTTCCATTCATGCACATCTATGTCCATAACTGATCCATAAACATGGATCCATCATTGACTCATCAATCATGACATGAAATCACTATACACCATTCATTTCCTTAACTTAATACCCATTCATTTTAGTACATACATAAACCTAAACTTAGCCCATAAAATGACTCATAAAATGGTCATGGGGTTCGGCCATACGACATGGCCGAACCCATGATGTTATTTTCCTTGAATCTTTTTCAACCATTTTGATCCACAGCAAGGTCCCTTCTTAAAGGGGATTCCATCATACATTTTGATCATCATCTTTAACCACTTTTAAAACTTTTAAACGTAACCATATTCTCCATCATCTTCAAGGTTCCAAAGATACTTAAATCCATCAAAATCTCTCCATGGGGTTCGGCCATACACATGGCCGAACCCTATGATTCTTATTTCCATCTATTTACACTTTAAAACATCATAGAACCAATAATACTTTCTAACATAATCTTACTCCAATAAACCCATAAAAAAATAGTCCATGGGGTTCGGCCATACACATGGCCGAACCCTATGGTTCTCTTGACTCAATCCTTCCCATAATTATTCATGGTTTAATACCCAACATTTTAACCATAATCATAGTATGGTTCAGGCATCCAATGGCCAACCCAAAACATCAATCTTAACTTCAATTAAAACATCTAAAAATGTCCATCATTGTATGGTTTTTATCTCTCAAAAACCATACAATCATCAAATCATTTTCATGGGGTTCGGCCAACCAAAGTGGCCAAACCCTATGATCCATGTTTCTATCCTTTTAAAACACCATCTTCGATGGTTCCAACTTTTGATAAATTCGGCCATACCATGGAGTACTTACCAATCTTTTTAGCCTCTCTTCTTGCCATTGATCCTTCATTCCTTCCTTTTTGCTCCCTTAATCCTTTAGCCGATTATGTGCTTGATCAATGGTGAAAACACCAAGGGCTGGTTCGGCCAAGGGGTAGATTTTTGAGAGAGGGAGAGAGATGAGAATTTCTATCTTCTTGAGATGTAAAATTCGGCCAATGGTGTATTGCACCTCTTTTGTATATCAGCCCCTTAAACCACTCATTTACCCTCATGATTATTGGTTTAATCAAAGAGTCTCATGGCTTAACTATGGGACACTTGGGTTAAGCTTAGACCACCCTTTCATCTCCCCATGTTGGGCCTTGGGTTTCCATCATGAGATGGAAACCCTCCAAGTTCCCGAGGTGATTCTTATCTTAAACCATTGAATTCCATGCATGGAAAACTACTCCCCAAGTACCCAACGTGTGGGACTTGTCTTTGTGGTGTTTGAGATCAACGCAACTCCTCACCTCCCACTTGACTCACTTGAATTAATGGTCTCTTTGGTTTCCAATTTAACTCACCCAACTCATTAGCTTAGCTCACCCCATTTAATACCACTCATTTGATGCACTTGAGTCAACTCCATTGTTTGATTCAAATCCAACTCACTTCAGCCCCAACTCAATATGATTTAACTCAACCCTTTTAGCTCACTTGATGGTCCACACGGTTCATCATGGTCAACATGGTCAGCTCGACCCATTGGGTCCCATTTGAACCTCTTGACCCAATTAGGCGCCATGACCAATTTATAGGTGGTTTACCTATTTAAATATGGTTTACATATTTGCATCTAGCCTACCCATTTATCCTCCATTTAATTCCTAATCAATTCAGCCTAACCCAATTAAAATTGAGCTCACCCTGGTCAAATAAGTCTACCATGACCCATTGGGTCCCAATTGGGTCCTTTGACCCAAATAACCATCTTGACCCAATTAGATGTACATTATCCATTTATTTTAATTTGAACCTTAAAATATGTACATTGGATCTTAATTGAACCATGGGCCCCACAATTTTCTCATCTACGATCATAGCCTTCTAATTTACCATTCCAATGGCATTTTCTATAAATATTTATATCGTTGAAAAATAGGGGTGTTACAGGAAGAACAGTCATTATAAATTGGATTCATCAAACATAGCAAGATAGGACATATTTCCCTAGAAATGAGAAACATCAATGATTTTTCCCCAAAACTGAGGACAACACTTGATACATAGGAAAATTTCCCCGAAAATGAGAAACCTCTGGATTTTTCCCCAAATTGAGAAACAGTGATGGATTTATAAAGCGTAGCAAAATAGGAGACATTTCTCTGATTTCCCCAAATTGAGAAACAACACTTGATACTTAGGAAGTTTTCCCCAAAAATAAGTGTACTTATTTGGCAACTTTCCCCCAAAATATGAAAACACAAATTTTACGAAGAAGCTAAGTCGACGATGTTTTAATGACTTAGGAAAATGCCTCCGAGAAGAAGAACCCGACAAAACCCCACATGTGGAGGAAGAGGTGCAGCCACCACATCAGGAGGAAGAGATGCATCAACCCCACCAAGAGGAGGGGCAAAATAGCGTGAACATTCCCGTGGTGCCTCCGAGCTACAGAACTTGGTACAGGCGGTGGTCACTTCCATTCTTCAACAACATATGAACGGAAACAGAAATGCTACCACCAGCGAAGCAAATGATCGGAGGATGGTTAAGGACTTCCAATAGCAGTGCCCCCCTTACTTCAAAGGGAAAGAAGGACCTGCAGGAGCAGAGAACTGGCTGATGAAAATTACTCAGATCTTGACAAAATACTGAAGATCTTGGGTAATGAAGATAAGATATTGCTGGCTACCTCACAATTGATTGATAATGCCGGCAAATGGTGGGAAGTAATAGAGCGACAGCGGGCACTGATTCCCGAAGGGGAAAGGGCTGCGATGACATGGGAACAGTTCTCGGCTATGTCTCTGGATCACTATTTTCCAGAGGAGGAGAAGGAGCGCCACACCCAAGCGTTCCTATCTTTGGTGCAAGGCACCATGACTGTGGCAGGAGTACCACCAGGAGTTCTTCTGTCTATCTTGTTATGCCTTATACATGGTAGATTCGGAGTACAGAAGGGCTCGCAAATTTGAGCGGGGCCTTCGACCGAGCATCAGGGCCAAGGTGACTATCTTCAAGGCACCTACATTGGCGGAGGTGGTCAGTAGAGCCACCATAGCGGAGCAGGAGATGGTAGAGACAGTACGGTTTGTGGAAAACCGCCGAGGCTAGAGCGGAGGAAGTACCTTTCATCCCAACAAGAGGTTTCGACCTAACCTTGGGAGACCCTCACCTTCCACTGGGTCAAATGGGGGCTTTCGTCCCAATCGGCCCTTCCCATCAGTATCAGTCTCTCAGGTACCTCGAGGTGTGAGCACCTATTACCAGTGTGTCTAGCAGGGCCATTTCAAGAGGGAATGCCCACAGAAAAGCGGACCCTCTCACTCCAGGGGTTCCTTTCGCCCACAGCCAGATCAGCTCATTCACGAGGAACCAGGGCATACAACCAGACGGGATGGGCACCTAACCCGATAGGATCTTGACGGCTGCATACCTTAGCTCCTCCCAGAGGCGGTGTATCACCGTGATTCTAGGTATGGCAATAATCAGTAGTTCCTATGCTTTTGTACTATTTGATTTTGGAGCATCCCACTCATTTGTATTTGCTGCATTCATTTTGGTGCATTCATATCTGCTACGGGCACCTTACTACAAAAATTGTCCACATCACTTACTATTGTATCCCCCATCGGAGACACATCATTGGGATTTATATGCACAACGGTGAACACTGAACTCGCCGGATTCAGATTTGAGTTCAACTATTTGGTACTCGAGATGATTGAGTACGACATCATCTTTGGCATGGACTGGTTGGCTAACTTCCAGGCCAACATTGATTGCCATATCCGCAGAGTGATATTTTGGTCACCCGAGGGAAAGCGGTATGTGGTGCATGCTGACAAACAGAGCATCCCTATGACCCGAAGACTGCATGAAGAATTGAACCACCTTGTTCTGAACAACATCAGATTAGAAAAGGCACCGGTGGCTGAACTTCCGGTGGTAGTGAAAGACTACGTGGAGGTATTCCCGACAGAGCTCCCTGGCTTGCCAACCAAGAAGGAGATTGATTTTGAGATCAAGCTGTATCCTGGCACTACTCCAGTGTCATTGCCACATTACTGGATGGTACCAGCTGAGATGTCCGAGCTAAAGAAGCAGATTGATGAACTGCATAGACTGGGATTCATCCGGAACAACACATCATCTTGGGGAGCCCAGGTATTATTTGTGAAAAAGAAGGACAGTACACTTCGGATGTGTGTGGATTACAGAAAATTGAACCGGCTGACTATCAGGAACAAGTACCCTCTGTAACACCCGGATTTTCATTTCATGAATATATATGGAAATTGTCCATTTAATTTATGAATTAATGGAATTTGAAATTAAATAATGGAGATGGACTTTAGATGGGTGAGGAGTTGGGTCAATTGCCAAATTAAGACCCAACGGGTTATGGATAAGGTTCAATTGAAATAAACAGGGAAGATTTATTTAATTGGGTCAAGGTGGTCAATTGGGTCAAATGCCCAATTGGGACCCAATGGGTCATAGATGAGCTAATTAGAAGTAAATGGATAAGGTTTGATAATTGGGTCTAATAACCAATTAAGATTCAAGTGTAGGTCCACCTCATCAAGTGAGGTGTAACGCCCCGCCCTTTTGTACTCGCCGAAATCAGAGTCTATTTTTTTTTTAATAGAAGAGTGAGAGAGAATGGGACGCCACGACTCGAGCTAAGTCTGAGATTTTAAAGCCCGACCCTTAATTGGCCAACTATACGTGTGCGTGGACCAAGTCCACTAAAACGGTTCACACATACTCAAGTTAACATGCGGAATAAACATAACTGCGGGATTATAATAGAATCCTAATTCTATTGCATTTTAGATAGAAAAGGAATCCATTACTTAACAATGATTATCTTAAATTAACATATCCAAAATAAACATTCCAAACCATAGCAAATATCTAAGTTATTAGATACCCAAATGCTAGCTACTCAAATTACATTGTCCATGAGTAACTTAAACAAAATGAAACTAAAAACATCCAAGCTCCTAAGCTTGGCTCCGATCTCGTTCCTCATTCCATTCAATTCCTGTGTCATCAACTAGGGTAGAAGTAGGGCATTAGACAACGCGTCCAGTAGATATTCCAAATAGGGTTAACACATGATTAGTAGAAAATCATATCGATAACATAATATCAAAACCATGTAAAAATAATGCCATGCCATGGTGTCATATGCAATGAGTCCCACCCATCAGTCATATCACCAACATAATATCCACTTGATGGAATCTCCTCATCAAGGTATCCCCCACGGTTACCTTACGGACGCCCCAACGGAGCGTGGACTCCGGTTACCTCTTGATGGATAATGCACATCAGGGTACCGCCACAGTAGCCTTACGGACACCCCGACAGAGTGTGGTCTCCGGTTACATATCATCCCTCCCATGCCATGCATGAGATGCAAATGAACACATGCTATGTAATATTACAATCATAGCATTAAAAACTCATATTTGAAACATATTATTTATACAAAATAACTCATCAAAATATGAATTAAAATCATCATACATAACCCATGGTTTCAATGAGGTAGAATCCTACCAATGATCAACTTAATATGTCTTTGCGTTTTCGTCCGAAAACCGCTCACCGATCGTACCCACTTATCAGGTCCCGTTACCTCATAACATATCAATAAATCAAAACCCATGTTCTGTCATGTCTAAGTCCATAAACACACCTTTGTGGGGTTCGGCCATACAACATGGCCGAACCTCACTCACTTGATTTTGGGTCCCTCTTTTAGTCCTTGATATTTTAAATACATGTGGGTCCAAGATCATGCCATCTCTTGATTCATCAATCCAAACATACATAAGTTAATCATCTAACATTCATAAAACCCTAAGTCCACAAAAACCTTCTCCATGGGGTTCGGCCATACACCATGGCCGAACCCATGGTCCTTCATTTCCATGATTCAATCATACATCTAAGCCACTTATACAAATCCATATCCAATAACATAATCTATGGGGTTCGGCCATACACCATGGCCGAATCCATGGTCCTTCAATTTTACCATTTGGCTATTTATTTCCTTCCATTGGTAATCACCTAATTTACTTACCCATACTCAAGTCCATAACATAGATCCATGAACATAGATATATAATTAAATCCCTCATTTCCTAGCATAATCATCCATTCAATTAAACATGCATAAAAACTCTAAATGACCCTTTAAAAATGGTCCATCAAATGGTTGATGGGGTTCGGCCATACACCATGGCCGAAACCCATGATGTCTTATCTCCATCTTCTTCTTTAAATAATTTACCATCTTAAGTTCATAAACAAGTTCCTCTATGGGGGAAGGGGGGGGGGGGGGGGGGGGGGGGGGGGATGTGTTTAATCATACCCTTAGGTCATTATTTACAACTCAAAGTCCATCAACATGACTTCATTTAAATCTTCTACAATCATTAATACTCTTCCATGGGGTTCGGCCATACAACATCGCCGAACCCTATGGTTCATCATTTCCATTAAAACACATCATACACCCATGATTGATCCTTTGATGGTTCTCATTCATACATCCATTTAAACCCTTTAAAACCTTTTAAAATCATAAACATACATCTATGATTTTCATCCTTCAAATCCATTAAAAATAACTAATGTCCTTCCATGGGGTTTAGCCATACAACATGGCGGAACCCTATGGTTCATCACTTCCTCTTGAAAATTATGTAACCATGTTCATATTCCTTGGTGGGGTTCGGCCATGATGCCGAACCTCATCCAGCCCTTCCTTTGTCCTTAATGGTTTTTATACATGAAACACTCAAGTACTTACCGATTCCGCGACTCCTCCAGTTTCTTTCACTCCTTCTTGCTCTTTTCCTTCCTTAACCTCTTCTTCCTTCCTTCTTGATCCTTGGCCGAGATTGATCTTGATAAAATCTCTAGGAGTGGTTCGGCCAAGAGGTATAGGTTTGAGAGAGGGAGAAAGAGAGAGGATTTGAGATAAAAACTCTAGGTGTTCTCCCTTTGTCAATGAGAGGGGATCGACCTTGAGTGAGAGAGGGAGCGTGAGATGAAAATACTCTAAGTGTTCTTGTCTTGAGGAGTGATTCGGCCAAGAGAGAGAGAGGGAGAGAGTGAGTTGAAACCAAAGTCCTTTCTTGATTAATGAGGGTCAGCCAAAGGTGGTGTCCTTTGGTGATGCCCTTTTGTAACTCCCATGCCCCTTCACCTCCCTCCTTAATGTTTCATTTGGAGGTTTCATCTTATGAAATGACACACTCCCACCGTTTGACCCTTGGGTTTCCATCTTGAGATGGAAACCCCCCATCTCTCCAACGTGTGACTTGTGTAACCTTGTGTAACATCAACAAAACCGTCCACCTCCCCATTAATGATCCATTTGGAGTTTCATCCCATGAGATGAAACTCCCCCCTCCAACGTGTGACCCTTTGAAAGTGTCTTTTGAAACAACAAAACTCTTCATCTTCCCCCTCCACTCACTTAAGATGAAAGTCCCATTAAGTTCCACTCAACTCATCTTTTTAATTCAACTCACTTAACTCACTTAAAATCAACTCAATTATTTGATTCCATTTCCAACTTAATTCAGCCCCAATTAATTAAGCTTGAACTCACTTGGTGGTCAACCAAGTCAATCATGACCCATTGGGTCCCAATTGGGCATTTGACCCAATTAACAATCTTGACCCAATTAAATAAATCTTACCCATTTATTTCAATTGAACCATATCCACAATCCGTTGGCTCTTAATTGCGCAATTGACCCAACACCTTACCCATCTAAGGTCCATATCCATTAAATCACAAATTAAATGGGCAATTTCCATATATATTTATAACTTGAAAAGCTAGGGTGTTACAATACAACCCTCTTTTTAAAATTTTCGTCCCAAAAATCGAGTGAAGTAGGGTTTCAAACAAATTACATAAATAGCTCAAGGTGAGCTGTTCTTATTTCCGATTCAAGTTCCCAAGTGGTTTCCTCATTATCATGTCGATCCCATACCACCTTGACGAACTGAATTGCTCAGTTTCGTAACACCCTTTGTTCTGTCTCCACCACTCTGATAGGCTTCTCGATGTATGTCACGTCGCTTTACACCTCTATGTCTTGTACATTCAGTACATGTGAGGGATCAAGATTGTACTTCCTCAACATAGATATATGGAATACATCGTGCAAAGATGCCAATTGTGAAGGAAGTGCCAATTGGTACGCTACCTCCCCCACCCTCAGGATTGGAAACGGCCCCACATATCTAGGCGACAGTTTCCCCTTCTTTCCAAATCTCATGTGTCCCTTTCGTGGCGAGACTTTCAAGAACACTAAGACTCCCACCTCAAATTCCAGGAACCTCCTCCTCTTGTTAGCGTAGCTCTTCTGGCTACTCTGTGCAGCAAGTAGGTGTTGCTGTATCAACTAAATTTGCACTGTAGTTTCTGCATCTAACTTAGGTCCAATAAGTGCAAGCTCACCGGCCTCTGTCCAGCACATCTGGAGGCTTGCCTGGTAACTGTTGTTGTAAGAGAACTCTACCAGCAGCAAGTGATCCTCCCATCCACCCTTGAAATCTAGCATACATGCTCTCAGCATATCCTCCAATGTCTTTATTGTCCTCACTGACTGTCCATCAATCTGTGGATGGAATACTGTGCTAGTCAATAGATTTGTCCCCATAGCCGACTGCATGCTCTGCCATACTCTGCTGGTGAATCGGCCATCTATGTCGGACTCAATAGTCCGGGGAATACCATGTAATCTGATGATATCCATGATATACCGTCGACCCAAAGTCTCAGATGAATCTGCTATCTTGATGGGAAGAAAGTGTGCAGACTTGGTCAATTGGTCTACCACGACCCATATTGCATCGTTGCCCTTTGAGGACCTTAGTAACCCTCTCATAAAATCGATGGAGATGTGTTCCCATTTTCACTCCTGCACTGGTAAGGGTTTGAGTAACCCTGGTGGTTTTTGATGTTCCGTCTTAAACCTGCTGACAAGTTAAGCAATGTGCAACAAATTCTACCACATCTCTTTTGAGTCCATGCCACCAGTAGTGTTTCTTTAGGTCGTGGTACATCTTAGTGCTGCCTGGATGAATAGAGAGTTTGGTTTGATGTGCCTCGATCAACAACTCTCTTATGCAGCTCTTAGGCACATATGTCTTACCACGGAATACAAGATTCTGTCCTGGTTGTAATTCCGATTCCGGTATGACCACACCAGTAGACATCTTGTAACGCCCTGCCCTTTTTCACTTTCTTTCCGAAAATCAGAGTCTAATTTTTTTTTATAGAAGAGTGAGTGGGACGTCACGACGCGAGCTAAGTCCGGACTTCTAAAGTCCGACTCTTAACTGGTGAACCCTATGTGTTCATGGACTAAGTCCATGAAAATGGTTCACACATAGTAATTTATAATCTTTACGGAACATAACATAAACTAATTGCGGATTATAATAGAACCTAACATTAGTCCATTTTAGATAGCAAAGTACTTAGTCATTAACCAAATTAACTTAGATTAAATATCCTTACCAAACCATTCACAAACCATAACAAATATCTAATTATTACATGCCAAAGTCTAACTACACAAATTACACGTCCTTGAGTAACTTAATAAAATAACAATAAACATTCCAAGGTTCTTATGCTTGACTCCTTTCACGATCATCGTTTCTTTCATTTCTTGTTTCATTCACTAGGGTAGAAGTAGGGCGCTAGAACAACACGTCCAGTAGGAATTCTAAGTATGGCTAACACATGGTTAGTATAAGACATGCATATAAATAATATAACATCAAAACCTTGTCAAATCATGCCATGCCATGTATGCAATGAGTCTCACCCATTACAATCAAACATATCCTCTTGATGGGATTCTATCATCAAGGTACCCCCACATAGGTTATTCGGACGCCCTGACGAAGTGTGGCCCATCCGGTTATCTCTTGATGGGATTCTCATCATCAAGATTCCCCCACATAGGTTATTCCGACGCCCCGAAGGAGTGTGGCCCCTCCGGTCACTTAACCTTCACCCCATGCCATGCAAGAGATGCTAATGAATTCCATGCTATTTTGTATGATAAATCTAGCATTAAATCCTCATATTTGCAACATATTGTTTTAAAACATAACTCATTAAAATAAGATAATACCAACATACATAACCATGGTTTCAAATAAGATAGAATCCTTCCCAAGACAACTAAGGTGTCCTTGAGCTTTAAACCGGCAACCGATCACAATCGTGCCCTGTTTGCGTGGTCTCGTTACCTTGTTACACATCAATCAGTCAATCCATATTCCATTTGGTCCTAAGTCCATAACACACCTTTGTGGGGTTCGGCCATACACCATGGCCGAACCTCACTACTTTGTTTTCAACCCTTAGTCCACCAAAATTCACCTTAGTGGGGTTCGGCCATACAACATGGCCGAACCTCACCATCTTACTTTTGCTCCCTCTTTCAAGTTCTTTAGTCCTTTTTAATTAAGTCCAATCACTAATCCATTAATCCAATCAATCACACTTTAAGCATCTAACACACATAACAACATAAGTCCATAAAATTCATTAGTGGGGTTCGGCCATACACCATGGCCGAACCTCACCATCTTTATTTCATGCTCATCTTTCAATCCTTTGATCTTCAAGTTAGATACAAGATCATGACCTGTACATCTAATCACTTGTACCACAAATGTTTATAATTGATCACCATTTAAATCCACCAAATATTTTCCATGGGGTACGGCCATACACAATGGCCGAACCCATGGTTCATCATTTTCACCCTTAATTACATTCTATGCCATTAATCGTCCATGGCTAATTAATTGGTTTATTTACTTCTAACCAAGTCCCAAAAATGATCCACCAAAAGGGTCATGGGGTTCGGCCATACACATAGCCGAACCCTATGATATCTAAATCCATAAAGGGTACTTGGTGGGGTTCGGCCATACACCATGGCCGAACCTCACCCCTGGGTTTTGGTGCTCCTCTTTTCCATTTTTGATCCAATCAACCCAACATCTTTCTAAATTATTAATCATCTTCAGAATTAGTTAAACATGATACACTATCCATCATTGTCTCTCCATGGGGTTCGGCCATGTGGTTCCTTATTTCCATTAAAAATTATCATGCATCTATGATTGGTTCTCATACTTTAATCCATTTAAATCCTTTTAAGACTTTAACAAAATCAAACACATACACTTGTGATTTCCTTCCTTCAAATCCAATAAAAATAAATCCAATGTATTTTCATGGGGTTCGGCCATACAAAATGGCCGAACCCTATGGTCCATGTTCTTCCCTTTTAAACATCATTTTAAACCCATAACACTTCCTTGACTCTTTGACCCTCTTTTCTAATTTATAAAAATTTGTCGAGACTTACCGTTTCCACGACTCCTCCAATTTGTTCTTCACTCTGGCTTGTTCCTTTGCTTCCTCAGCCTCTCCTTCTTCTTGATTCTTTGGCCGAAGATGATCTTGATAATTCTCTTAGAGTGGTTCGACGAAAAGTTATGGGTTGAAAGAGAGAGGTAGAGTTTAGTCTTGAGTGAGAGTGAGGAACTTCGAGTTGAAGCTCTACAACTTTGGTCTTCTTTCTCTTAGAGTGATAATCGGCCAAAAGATGGTTTGAGGGAGAGAAAAAAACCAAGGTTTTCTTGTTTTGAGAGGTGAGAACGGGCAAGGGAGAGAGAGAGATAGAGAATGAATGGAAACAAAGTCCTTTGCTATGTTAGTGAGGGTTGACCAAAGGTGGTGTCCCTTGATGGCACCCCTTTGTAACTCCCCACTCCATTTATCTTCCTCATTTACATTCCATTTGGGGGTTTCATCCATGAGATGAAACCCCAAGGGTCCAACGGTGCAATGGTGTGCCTTGGTGTAACCTCTACCAAGCTTTCCTCCTCCCATATGTTTCCCATTAATGCTCCAAGTGGGGGTTTCATCTATGAAATGAAACTTCCCCACCCCATTCATCTCCCTTTCCTCCAACGTGTATACTTGTATTTGAATCTGAAATAAAACCACTCCCCACCTCTTCATTATCCATTTTGGGGGTTTCATCCATGAGATGAAACTCCCATGTGCCAATTGTGTGCCTATGTTTAAAAATATGAAACCGTCCCTTCCCATTAGTTCTCCATTTGGAGTTTCATGCATGAGATGAAACTTCCATGCATTCCAAAGTGTACATTGATTGAATTTTGAAACAACCTAAACACCTTTCATCTACACACTTCACATATAATTTAATTCAAATCTCTTTCACTCACTTAATCTCAACTCATTAATTTAACTCAACTTAACCATTAAACTCAACTTAACCATTAAACTCAACTTAACCATTAAACTCAACTCATCCATTTAATTCACTTGAATCAACTCAAACATTTGTTTGTATTCCCATTTAATTCAGTCTTAACCTAATTAGGCTTGAGCTCACCTAATGGTTAGCCAAGTCAACCACGACCCATTGGGTCCCAATTGGGCCTTTTGACCCAAATAACCACCTTGACCCAATTAAACGTAACTTACCCATTTACTCTACATTGAACACTCATTCGATACCCATTGGGTCTTAATTGAGCCATTGTCCAACATCTTACCCATCTAAGGTCCATGTCCATTAATTCATAATTTAAATAGACAAAATTCATGTAAATTGATATCTTAAAAATCCGGGGTGTTACAATACAATCTTCTTTTTAAAATTTTCGTCCCGAAAATCGAGCGAAGTAGGGTTCCAAACAATTTACATAAATAACTCAGGGTGAGCTGTTCTCATTTTTGACTCAAGTTCCCAAGTGGTTTCCTCAATACCATGTCGATCCCATACCACCTTGACGAACCGAGTCGCTCGGTTTCGTAATACCCTTTGCTCATGTAACGCCCGCCCTTTTCACCGAAATCAGAGTCTATTTTTTTTTAAAGTGACAAAGGGCGCGGACGTCACGACGCGAGTTAAGTCCGAGCTTCTAAAGCCCGGCCCTTAACTGGCCAACCCTACGGGTGCGTGGAACGGAGTCCATAGAGAATAGTTTACCCGTAGAAGAAAGCTCACAAAAAGTTACATTAAATGCGGAAAGACATTACAGACTATCCTACCAAATTTTCTTTTCTAGATAGCAGGGAAGATTTCATCATTTAATTACCAAAATGCCATAACTTCATATGTTTACCACTAAATTCAAAACATAGCAATAAGTCTAAAATATTACATTTCCGACAAGCTAAACTATTTCAAATTACATTATCCAAAATAAACATTAGTAACTATCTAGCACTCCTTTCCAAGCTCCTTAGCTTGGCTCCCGTCTCATCCTTTCGCTTCGCCACCTCCTGCGTCATCAGCTAGGGTAGAAGTAGGGCGTTAGACAGCGCGCCCAGTAGGACTCCGAGTAGGGCTAACACATGGATTAGTGATAATAAAGCATATAAAAATATTATATCAAAATCATGCCATTTGGTACAATGTAATGCAATGGGTGTTTTATGTCATGAATCCCACCCATCAATCTCATCATCGTTGTGCAATGCCCCTTTTTCATCCATACATAATGTTCAAAATATAATCCATACCATCATCGTGCCGTGACCCTCTTGATGGAAAAACCTCATCAAGATATGATCCAATCATAAAATATCCCCCTTGACGGCAAAGCCTCGTCAAGGTGTCCCCATGCCTGTTCTCGGTCGCCCCGACGGAGCATGGACTCCGGTTTCATTTCATCCTTCCCCTGCCATATCCCTCCCATGCCATGCATGAGATGTAGGTGCCATATGCCATGTAATGAATATAATAACAACCATGACATTTAAAAAATGCCATCAATCAAACATATGACTTGATTATCAAAAGTAGATCAAGTAAAGCCTCAATAGACACATCATAGCTTTAAAAACACCCGTTTTAAACCAATTATATGCTTACCAGAGTAAATCAAGTAAAAGCCCTTACATAATACATAATTCAAAACCAATATTAAAACAACCCATATAATTTCCAAGATAATTCAAAGCAACCATCACTCAATCCATGGCTTACAAAAAGGTTAGAATCCTACCGAATACCGACTAGCGTCTTTGTTTCGTTTTCGTCCCATAGTCCGGCTACTGTCACGCGTACTACCCGCGATATCCAATACCTTATTAAATTTCCAAATCAGTTCAAGTTTTAACCATTTCTAAGCCCATATGCAAAACCGGTCATTATTTAGGTTTTGTGGGACCCATGTCATCTATTAAACCTTTTAATCCCATAAGTCTTAAAATTCGGCCACCCTAGGCTTTATTAATCACTTATAAGGTTATTACATTAGATCCCCTAAGTCCATGATCAATTTCCATGGAATTCTTGAATTTGGCCACTAATTACGGTTTTGCCACTACCTCATTTTCCATAATTAAACGCTCGTTTATCCATGCATGATTTAATCCATAATTGATCATAGACTTAGATCCCTAACTTAGGTCCATTAATGACCCATTGAATCATGTCATAACATCATTAAAATTAGCCTTTTTATTAATTTCACCATTATTCATTTAAACCCATCCATAACCCCATACTTAACCCTTTAAATGATTCACCAATGGCCATGGGTTCAAAATACCTAATTCACCAACTCTTCCCATGGGATTTACCTCATGTATTTAACTTCAATGAGTCCATTACTCATTCATTTCCTTTGGAGGCCACACTCACACCATTCATCATCCAATTTAACCCACCAAAATGGATCACAATTGGGCCATGGGTTCGGCCATACACCATGGCCGAACCCATGGTATCCTTTCCCCATTTTTTCTTGGATCTATTTACACCATTTAGATCCAAAATAAATCCTTCCTTGAGGCGGTTTAAATCACACTTTTAAACCACTACTCTTAGCCTCATTTGGATCACTACATTTGTTCATTTGAAACCCTAACTCATTAACACATTAATCCATCTTTTCCATCCTTTAAACCCAACATTTGATCACCATTACATCACCATAGGGTTCGGCCATTTACCATGGCCGAACCCATGGTTCATGATCCACCATTCATTGCTCCAAAATACCTACATTCACCAAAACATTAATTTCATCAATCTTCCCATTTTTTTTTCCATGGCTTCATACCCTAAAACCCTAAGATATTTTGAAGATATTTAAATTGCTTTATGGTGGTGGTTATCTAAACCACCACCAAGCCCAACGTGTTTCATATTTGAGGTGGGGTAGCTTGGTCTCCCATTTGACCAATTTAACCCCATTTGCTTAACTTAATCACTTGATTAATTAAATTATTAATTTAGGTTAACTTATTTCCATTTAACCTAATTTCACCTCTTTAATTTACCTTCACACTTCCACCCATGGTTGACTAATTCCACCATGGTGGTCGGCCCCACCAATCCTTGGCCCACACGCCACCTCACTTGATGAGGTGGAGGTGGGTCCCACTTGGCCACATCACCTTGGTTTAATTCCAAATAACTTAGGTAATTTAAATTTCATTCCATTCATTCTAAATGAATCACCATTGGGCCCATGGCCCAGTTACACTTTCATCTTACCCATTTACCTTAGAGCTTAACCATCTTGACCCATTGGGTCCCAAATGGGTATTTGACCCAATTTGACCATTCTTGACCCATTTAACCCTCATTGCCCCTTTGAATGAATTTAAATCAACTCCATAATCCATTGGACCATACTTGGGCCTTTGCCCAAACTTTGGCCCATTTACCATCTAATCCACAAATTTTCTAATTTCCATCACTAAAATAAATAATATCCACATTTATATTAATTTAAAAATTTCGGGCCACTACAGCTCAGTCTCCAATATTCTGAAAGGCTTCTCGACGTAAGTCACGTCGCTTTGGACATCTATATCTTGTATGTTCAGTGCATGAGAGGGACCAGGATTGTACTTCCTCAACATCGATATGTGGAATACATCGTGGAAAAATGCCAACTGTGAAAGAAGTACCAACTGATATGCCACATCCCCCATTATTCTTATGATTGAAAACGGTCCCACATATCTTGGTGACAGTTTCCCCTTCTTTCCAAACCTCATGTGTCCCTTCCTTGGCAAGACTTTCAAGAATACCATGTCCCCCACCTCGAATTCAAGGAACGTCCTCCTCTTGTCAGCATAGCTCTTCTGACGATTCTGTGCCGTTAATAGGTGTTGCCGTATTAACTGTAACTGCGTTGTGGTCTCTGCAACCAACTCGGGTCCAATCAGTGCAGGCTCTCCGGCCTTTGTCTAGCACACAAGTGATCCACATGGCCTACCATATAAAGCCTCAAATGGAGCCATCTGGAGGCTTGCCTGGTAACTATTGTTGTATGAGAATTCTACCAACGGCAAATGATCCTCCCATCGACCCTTGAAATCTAGCATGCATGCTCTCAGCATATCCTCCAATGTTTGTAACGTCCTCTCCGATTATCCATCAGTCTGTGGATGGAATGGTGTATTAGTAAGTAAATCTATCCCCATGGCTGACTGCATGCTCTGCCACACTCTGCCGGTGAATCAGCCATCTCTGTCGGACACTATAGTGCGGGGAATACCATTTAATCGGATGATATCTTTGATATACCGCCGTCCCAACGTCTCAGATGAGTCTGTCATCTTAATAGGAAGAAAATGGGCAGACTTGGTCAGTCGATCTACCACAACCCATATCGTATCGTTGCCCTTTGAAGACCTTGGCAACCCCGTCACAAAATCCATGGAAATGTGCTCCCATTTCCATTTCGGCAATGGTAAGGGTTTGAGTAACCCTGGTGGCTTCTGATGTTCCGTTTTAGCCTGCTGACAAGTTAAGCAGTGAGCCACAAATTCCGCCACATCTCTTTTGAGTCCGTGCCTCCAATAATGTCTATTCAAGTCGTGATACATCTTGGTGCTGCCCGGACGAATGGAGAGTTTGGTCTGACGTGCCTCGATCAACAACTCTTTTCTGCAGCTTTTAGGTACATAAATCCTACCCCGGAATACAAGACCCTATCCTGGTCGTAACTCCCATTCCGGTATGGCTTCACCAGTAGACATTTTGGCCCATATCTCCTTCATTTCCGGATCTGCTCGCTGCTCTTGTTCAATCTTGTCAAGTATTACTTAATTACATCAAAATCACTCATATCAACCTATGAGTTTCATTCTCACAGAATTTACTCTGTCTCATGTTATCTCTTTTTCTTTTTTTTTTTCCTCGTGAACCCATTTGCGATCTTATGTAGATTAATGTACTCTGTTTCATTTTACCTGCTACCAAGATATTTTCCATACATACTCGCTTAATACGTTCATCCGTCTACTCTCTGTGTGAGGTAGCCTGCCAATACGAGCCTATGCTCAAAGCTTTTGCTCATTCCATTTTTAACTAGATTTCTAGCTGCACTCTCTTGGAACTCCATCGGCTAACTACAGAGTCAGCTAGCTAGACTAACTCGGCAATCGCCCATAGCTTGCCATTCGAGTTTCACTAGACTCTTATCTTTTCCATTAAATACATCTCCAAAATTTAGCACATCTTCATTTGCACATAAGTCACTATGTGACTAACACCTTTTGTTCAAATCTTTTACGATACCGATACCCGTCATCAATCCAAACCACCATGGGAGTCATCATCCACGGTTATACAAATCCATCCCTGGTATCTCTCTATCAGTGAATACCATCTATCCCTGGTTAATAACCATCCATGAATATAACCTTTCTATGGGTATAATCCATTCTTCGGCATAATTAATCCATGCCACATCATCTACCATGAGATATTCCATCCGTAGGAAACAACACTTGAATTAATCACTACTTGACTGTAGCTACAATATTAAATCATAAATATACCCCGACCCCTAGCAAAACTTAGGGCCCATGACGTACTAAGCGGAGGACCCACGTCCAACGTGATCAAGTCTACCTCGCCCTGCATCCCTTCACTCCAAGGGTGATTTAGTCAATCTCTAAGGTTGTTGAACCATGTCTGACGAAGCTAGCACCACCCCCACGGGGTAAAATAGTACCTAGCTCTGCGCATCCACACGCATCATGTAAGGTCTCGGAATTTGGGAATTAATATCGATGTGAATATTAATTATTTTAATGATGGAAATTAGAAAATTGGTGGAGTAAATGGTAAATGGGCCAAAATTGGATAAAGGCCCAAGTGTGGCCTAATAGACTATGGTTTGGATTTAAATTTATTTAAATGGGTCAAGAATGGTCAAATTGGGTCAAATACCCATTTGGGACCCAATGGGTCAAGATGGTTAAGCTCTAAAGTAAATGGGCTAGTGGGAAATGTAATTGGGCCATGGGCCCAATGGTGATCCATTTAGAGTGGGCTTAATGAAATTTAATCACCCTAAGTAATTTGGAATTAAACAATGGTGGTGTGGCCAAGCGGGACCCACCTCCACCTCATCAAGTGAGGTGGCGAGTGGGCCAATGATTGGTGGGGCCGGCCACCATGGTTGACTTGGTCAACCATGGGTGGAGTAATGAACTTAGGCTAAGTATCAATGGATTAGCCTAAGGTAATTATCTAATTAAATTATTTAAATATGGTAGTTAAGAGTGGTCAAGGTGGGGCCATGAGGTGAAGATTCACCTCATCTCAAACTTAAAAAAAAATTCACACACGTTGGGCTTGGTGGTGGTTTAGATAACCACCACCATAAAGCAAATAAAAGATCTAAAAAATATCTTAGGTTTGGTGGGATAATAAATGTAAAGTGTAATTAAGTCAACAAATGGAGATAAGCCTTATTTGGTTCTCTCATTCTCGTTTTGTACTAACTCCATCTCTTGCACTCCTCCATTGCCGTCCCATGCTCCAAGTGAAGGAGAGAAAGAGAGCAAAGGAGAAGAGAAGAGAAGGAGAGAAGAAAAAAAAGTGGAAATTTAGGCAAAATCACTCTAAGATCAAGGTTATTCCCTCCCCTCTCATCATCTCTCCCTTTCCCTCTCTCAATTTAAGCTCTACTTTGGCCGATTCTAGGGTTGGGGATTGCCACCATTAGTCAAGAATCTTGACCTATCAAAGATCAAGAGGAAGGAGAGAGGACGCTACGGAGACCGACGGGAGTGACGGAAATTGGAGGAGACGGCGGATTGTAAGTGTTTCTTAAACAAGAAATTTTGGAATTTTAGGGTTTAAGAATTGGAATTTATTTTTGTGAAATAAATGGTGGATAGATAATTTTATGCTATGGAATTTAGATCCATCAAATGGAAGGGTGGAAGATGGAGAAAACCCTAAATGGGTAAATTAGGGTTAGGGTAAGAAAATAAATAAATGGATTATGTGCATTGGGTAATTTATGAAATTAAGAATGGAATTAGGTTATTGGAAGGAAATTACGGGCCATAGGGTTCGGCCATGTAGCATGGCCGAACCCCATGGTGGGTGATTTGGTGGTTGGTTTAATTGGTTAGGGTTTTATGGATGGAAGACAATGAGAGTTTTTGATTAATGAATTTAGGGCTTTAATGAATGCATGGGAGTAAGGTTTTAAAATGAGTTTATGATAAGAATACAATGGAGTCTTATGGTTTTGAAATGCATGGAGGGAATGAGCCTTGAACCATGGGTTCGGCCATGGTATATGGCCGAACCCTATGGTGATGAAATGATGATTAAATGGTGGGTTTAAAGGATAATGTGTTGATGAATTTAGGGTTTTTAAATGAACAAGTGTAATGATCCAAATGGGGTTAAGAATATGGTTTAGATGCATGATTTAAAACCTCTCATGGGAAGAGTTGATGAATTAGGTATTTTGAACCCATGACCCATTTTGTAAGTCATTGTATGAGCTAAGGTTGGGTCCATGTTTGTGTTTAGATGATGGAAAATTTTATTAATTTAGATGGCTGATTTTGTTTCATGTTGGGTCGTGGTTAGTGAATCCTTAATGGATCTAAGTTATGGATGAATTTTAGACTTAAAATATACATGAATGGGTGAATGATTAAATGGAAGGGAGAGTGGCAAAATGGTAATTATCAGCCACATTGAAGAACCATGGGTTCGGCCATGGTACATGGCCGAACCCCATGTATATTAGACATGAGCTTGGGTGCATTAGGATGACCTAATGAATGATTTAAATTGCATGGTGAATGGTGTTTGTGGTCTCCAAATGAAATGAATGAATAATGCACTCATAGTAGTTAAATGCATGAGGTAAATCCCATGAAAAGATTTGATGAATTTGATGTTTTTGGACCCAAGGAAAAAAAATGGAGAAAGGAACATCATGGGTTCGGGCATGGTGTATGGCCGAACCCATGCCCCAAATTGTAAATCAATTTGGGTTTAAGGTCAATGGGTATATATGTGATTAAGTATGGGGTTTGAATGGGTTTAAATGAGTAATGATTAAATTAATTACATGACAAATTTTAATGTTTTGGTAAGTCAATAATGGACCTAAGTTAAGGACCTAAGTTGTGGATTAAATTTTGGGCTTAAGTAGGCATGAATTAATGAAAAATTGTTTATGTGAAGGGTAGTGGCAAAAATGGTAAATATGGGCTAAAATGAAGAAACCCACTAAGTTGTGATTTATGGGCTTGGAAATGATTAAAACTTGGATTGATTTGGTAATTTAATAAGGTACCGGATAGCGCGAGCGGTACGCGAGTCGGTAGCCGGATTGTCGGACGAAAATGAAATAAAGACGCGAGTCGGTATTCGGTAGGATTCCTACCTTTTTGTAAGCCATGGATTTGGGTGATGTTTTCTTTAATCTATTTTGGAAATCATGTGGTTGTCTTTAAGATATGTTATGGATTATGTATCATGTGATGTTTTACTCTAAATTATTTTGGAAATTATGTGAATGCTTATGATGGGTTTTGGGTTAAATATTGTGGGATGTTTTCCTTTGGATTTACTTGGTAATCTTGTAATTGTTTTAAGATGGGTTTTATTACTATTGAATTTCATATATTACATGGCAAATGGCATCTACATCTCATGCATGGCATGGGAGGCATATGACAGGGGAAGGATGAAATGAAACCGGAGTCCATGCTCCGTCGGGGCGACCGATAAACAAGCATGAGGACATTTCACATATGTATTATTGTACCTTGACGAGGCCTTACCGTCAAGGGGGATGTTGTATTTATTGTTATACCTTGATGATGATTCTTCCATCAAGGGGAATATTGTATTTGTGGTTACGCCTTGACGAGGCCTTACCGTCAAGGGGGATATGGCATCGGGATAGTAAGGATGATGGGTGGGATTCATAACACAGACACCCATGGCATGACATTCATTCTATGGCTTTTCGTTATGTATTATCTATCTGCTTTGTTATCACTAATCCATGTGTTAGCCCTACTCGGAGTCCTACTGGGCGCGTGGTCTAACGCCCTACTTCTACCCTAGCTGACGATGCAGGAGATGGCGGACCGGAAGGGCGAGACGGAAGCCAAGCTTAGGAGCTTGGGGAGGCGGATTAATTATTTTGTTTTACTTCATTTTGGAAAAGATGTATTTGTATAGTTAGCTTGTCGGAAATGTAATAATTTAGGTAGTTTGCTATGTTTAGGTATTATTTTGGATAATACAGTATAATGGCATTTTCGTAATTAATTGGGTATTTCTTCCCTGCTATCTGAAGAACTGGTAGGATAGTTCTATGATCATCCGCACTTATTTTTATGTTCCGTGAGCTTATTTGCTACGCGTGAACCGTACTCGTGGACTTATGTTCCACGCACGAGTAGGGTTGGCCAGTTAAGGGCCGGGCTTTAGAAGCTCGGAACTTAACTCGCGTCGTGACGTTCGCGCCCTTTGTCACTTTTATTTAAAAAAAAAAATATACTCTGATTTTACGGTGAAAAGGGGCGGGCGTTACAGTTGGTATCAGAGCGAATTCGGAAGAATGAATCTCTCGAAGTAAGATTAAGACGGTTGCACGTCTCACTGACGGCTAAGAATCCCAACCGACCGACTCTTCGGAGACCGCTGCACGGGGGCCGGGTTAATTTACTTCTATTGACTCAAACTGAAGTGTTTAATCTGAGAACAACAATTGACGGAAAGGAATGATAGCAAGGGAAGAAAGATTCATTCTAGGAGAGATTTATTGAAACATAGCAAGATAGGGTTTACTTCCCCAGAAATGAGAAAACATCTAGTTTTTTTTTTTTCCCCCAAATTGATGAAACAGTACTAGATTTATCAGTCATAGCAAAGTAGGATGTACTTCCCCGGTATTCCCAATTTGAACAACAGACAATAGGAATTTAGAGATTCTCCCCCCCAGAAACGAAGGAAAAAACAAGTGTGCTTATTTGGCAACTTTCCCCAAACAAAATACATTGTAGTATACATAAGAAATTCCCCAAAACCGAGATTGGTTTTATTGGAAATTGCAGTTGATGATTTTTGGGTTCTAATTGTATTCTATGAATACAGGTATGTCAAATGAAGGGGAGTGTACGGAATTATGGGATAAGGGAACCCCTAACTGTTTCATAGATTTGTGTCTGCTTCTAGCATAGCAGTTAGCCTGGACTTTTAGGAGGGACCTCCCTAGGAAGATGAAGAGGATTTAGCATCTCTTTCTGAAGAGAAGGTGGAAGACTTTCTGATGATAAAGAGTCGTAGGGGAAATGGAACCCGATTATATGCGCGAGTTGTGCAACAAGGTTGGGCACAACTGCACATACTACCCCTACCCTCTTGAAGTGGTATGCCCGGTTTGTTGACTACATGGACACGGGAAAGAAAGGACTAACGGTCCTTATATTGGAAGATAATTAATGATTTTGGGGTTTTAAATGAAGGAAATAAGTGTGATATTAAATTCACAAGCATACTTGTATTGGGAGTGCATGTGAATATACGTGTGTTGAATTCTTATTGTTGAGTGTATGAGGTGATGAAATGAGGATACGAGGCAGGAACTTTTGATGTAGGATATATGTTGCACATGCTTATGAGTGAGATAAATGTGAAAAAAAAATAAAAGGGTGGGGAGTATTTTGATAATGTGATATATGGGTATACTTGGGGGATGGTACAATGGTTTTTAGAAATGGTTTTATTATATTGGTGATGACCCATGGTTTGATGATTTGTCATGACCCAAGTGAAGAGATTTATGTTATGACATATAATGGGTGATGATGTAAACACTTTGTGGGGGGGTATAAGAGGTTCTCATATGAACAAAGTGCCATTTGAGAGATGTTGGATAAACAATGTACTTGAAAGAGACCGGAATGCATGGGTTAACTTGCCACATGAAACTCGTGAGAGGATGGTATTATGAGGAGAATGTGAAGGGTCTAGCTTGCAAAGACTAATATGTTGTATGAAAAAAAAAAAAAAAATCTTGTATGTATAATGCAATTGCATTCTCCCAATGTATAGTATAGATTATGAATGAGTGATGATAGACCTTGAAATGGGTTTATGTCCTTAAAAGGCATGAATGAATGATGGACCAAGAATTTATGAAAGCATTTTATTTAGTGATTGCATGAGGATTCCCTATGATGTTACTAAATGGTGAATTATCAATCGTTGTAATGAGTTTATATGATGTTACTTTGGTAATTGGTGGTATGCAATGAATAGTCATTGAGGAACAAGGATGTGTTATAGACTATGTGTATGATGATGAGTTAATAAAGTACCGGGAGTTGTGAATGTGTAGTATGCATGAAGAGGCCGTGATATGCCAATGCGTTTGGTTGGAAACCTAGGTGGGGCTGATGAAAAATTCCAAAGTTTAGGAATTCATGGATGGTCTTCGAATGTATTGGGATGACTTGCTTTGGATGAGTAAGATTGTTATTTCAAAGTCTCTAGGTGTATGTTCTAAATGGGGTAGGATAACCTAATCATAATTAGGTTGAATCACTAGATCATATTAATGCGTTATTTCTTATGTTACCTCAAGTTATTGTTTGATGAGAATGGAGATGAAAGATCTTGTTACACATGAATTATGTTATTCGATGATTGTGTGTAATTTCAATTCTACATGGCTTGCTAGTGAAGGCATATGAACCGTATGATGTGGTAACCATTGATAACGTAGGCGTGTAGGGTGGAATTTGGTGGATGGTGAAATTTGTAATACTTGTGAATGTTTTAGTGGTGAATGAGCACTATTTGACATAACCTAAGTAAGCTTAGATATATCACTATTTTTAGGAATCTATGAATATATGTGGAATAATCCAGAAGGGTAGGAAATTGGTATCTATATGATTTGGATTGATGTCGGGTATAGGTGTTGTAGGAGTTATGAACAAAAAGGGTTAGTCACATAGTGACTTATATGCAAATAAAAGGTATGATTGCTGTTGAGAGATGGACTTAAGGGAAAGGTTAAGATTCTAGTGAAACTTGAATGGAAAGCTATGGGCGACTGCCGAGTGAGACTGATCACCTGACTCTGTAGTTGGCCGATGGAGTTCCATGAGGGCGAAGCTAGAAACCTAGTTAAAATGGAATCAACAATGGACTTGAGCATAGGCTCGTATTGGCAGACTAACTCACACGGGGAGTAGACAAAAGAACGTATTGAAGGAGTACGTATGGGAAATGTTTTGATAACAGATAAAGTGAAATAGAATATGTAATCTACATAAAATCGCAAATGGGTTCATAAGGAAAAGAGATAATATGAGACAGAGTAATTTCTGTAAGAATGGAACTCATAGGTCGATATGAGTGATATTGATGTAATTAAGAGATATTTAGCACAATTGAATGGGAACAACGAATAGACCCAGAAATGGAGGAGATCTGGACCAAGATATCTACATGTGAGGTAGTATCGGAATTTGAGTTACGACCGGGATAGGGTCTTGTGTTCCGAGGTAGGACGTAGGTACCTAAGAGCTGCGGAAGGGAATTGTTGGTTGAGGCACACCAAACTAAGCTCTCTACCCATCCGGACAGCGCCAAAGATGTACCGTGATCTTAAGAGGCACTAATGGTGGCATGGACTCAAGAGAGATATGGCAGAGTTTATGCTCGCTACCTAACTTGTCAGCAGGTCAAGGTGGGGGCATCAGGAGCCACCGGGGCTACTCAAACCCTTACCAGTGCCGGAGTGGAGATGGGAACATGTAGCCATGGACTTTATAACAGGGCTGCTAAGGTCATGAAGGGGCAACGATGCAATATGAGTCGACGGTACATCCGAAATATTATCAGACTACATGGTGTACCCCGGACTATTGTGTCCGACAGAGGTGGCCGATTCACTAACAGAGTATGGCAGAGCGTGCAACCGGCTATGGGGACCGACGTGTTGACCAGCACAACATTCCACCCATAGACTGATGGACAGTCGGAAAAGACAATACATATATTGGAGGATATGCTGAGAGCATGTATGCTGGATTTTAAGGGTGGATGGGAGGATCACTTGCCATTGGTGGAGTTCTCCTACAATAATATTTACCAGGCAAGCCTCCAGATGGCTCCATTTGAGGTCTTATATGGTAGGCCATGTAGATCACCAGTGTGTTGGACAGAAGCCGGTGAGCCTGCGCTGATTGGACCGGAGTTGGTTGCAGAAACTACAACGCAGATTAAATTGATACGGCAACATCTACTCACTGCACAAAGCCGACAGAAGAGTTACGCCGACAAAAGGAGAAGGTTCCTCGAATTTGAGGTGGGGGACTTGGTGTTTTTGAAAGTCTCACCACGGAAGGGACACATGAGATTTGGAAAGAAGGGGAAACTGTCACCTAGATTTGTGGGACCGTTTCCAATCTTGAAGAGGGTGGGGGGGGTAGCTTATCAGTTGGCGCTCCCTCCGCAGTTATCATCATTACATGATGTATTCCATGTGTCTATGTTGAGGAAGTACAACCTTGATCCTTCACATGTATTGAATATTCAAGACATCGATGTGCAAAGCGATGTGACGTATGTGGAGAAGCCGGTCAGAATAGTCGGGACCGAGCAAAGGGTGTTGCGGAACCGGGCCATTCAGTTCGTTAAGGTGGTATGGGAACGACATGGTAATGAAGAAACCACCTGGGAACTTGAGTCGGAGATGAGAGCCTCTCATCCGGAACTCTTTGTGTAAGATGTTTTCAACCTCTACTTCGCTCTAATTTTCGGGACGAAAATTTTAAAAGAGGATTGTATTGTAAGGTCTCGGAATTTGGGAATTAATATCGATGTGAATATTAATTATTTTAATGATGGAAACTAGAAAATTGGTGGAGTAAATGGTAAATGGGTCAAAATTGGATAAAGGCCCAAGTGTGGCCTAATAGACTATGGTTTGGATTTAAATTTATTTAAATGGGTCAAGAATGGTCAAATTGGGTCAAATACCCATTTGGGACCCAATGGGTCAAGATGGTTAAGCTCTAAAGTAAATGGGCTAGTGGGAAATGTAATTGGGCCATGGGCCCAATGGTGATCCATTTAGAGTGGGCTTAATGAAATTTAATCACCCTAAGTAATTTGGAATTAAACAATGGTGGTGTGGCCAAGCGGGACCCACCTCCACCTCATCAAGTGAGGTGGCGAGTGGGCCAATGATTGGTGGGGCCGGCCACCATGGTTGACTTGGTCAACCATGGGTGGAGTAATGAACTTAGGCTAAGTATCAATGGATTAGCCTAAGGTAATTATCTAATTAAATTATTTAAATATGGTAGTTAAGAGTGGTCAAGGTGGGGCCATGAGGTGAAGATTCACCTCATCTCAAACTTAAAAAAAATTCACACACGTTGGGCTTGGTGGTGGTTTAGATAACCACCACCATAAAGCAAATAAAAGATCTAAAAAATATCTTAGGTTTGGTGGGATAATAAATGTAAAGTGTAATTAAGTCAACAAATGGAGATAAGCCTTATTTGGTTCTCTCATTCTCGTTTTGTACTAACTCCATCTCTTGCACTCCTCCATTGCCGTCCCATGCTCCAAGTGAAGGAGAGAAAGAGAGCAAAGGAGAAGAGAAGAGAAGGAGAGAAGAAAAAAAAGTGGAAATTTAGGCAAAATCACTCTAAGATCAAGGTTATTCCCTCCCCTCTCATCATCTCTCCCTTTCCCTCTCTCAATTTAAGCTCTACTTTGGCCGATTCTAGGGTTGGGGATTGCCACCATTAGTCAAGAATCTTGACCTATCAAAGATCAAGAGGAAGGAGAGAGGACGCTACGGAGACCGACGGGAGTGACGGAAATTGGAGGAGACGGCGGATTGTAAGTGTTTCTTAAACAAGAAATTTTGGAATTTTAGGGTTTAAGAATTGGAATTTATTTTTGTGAAATAAATGGTGGATAGATAATTTTATGCTATGGAATTTAGATCCATCAAATGGAAGGGTGGAAGATGGAGAAAACCCTAAATGGGTAAATTAGGGTTAGGGTAAGAAAATAAATAAATGGATTATGTGCATTGGGTAATTTATGAAATTAAGAATGGAATTAGGTTATTGGAAGGAAATTACGGGCCATAGGGTTCGGCCATGTAGCATGGCCGAACCCCATGGTGGGTGATTTGGTGGTTGGTTTAATTGGTTAGGGTTTTATGGATGGAAGACAATGAGAGTTTTTGATTAATGAATTTAGGGCTTTAATGAATGCATGGGAGTAAGGTTTTAAAATGAGTTTATGATAAGAATACAATGGAGTCTTATGGTTTTGAAATGCATGGAGGGAATGAGCCTTGAACCATGGGTTCGGCCATGGTATATGGCCGAACCCTATGGTGATGAAATGATGATTAAATGGTGGGTTTAAAGGATAATGTGTTGATGAATTTAGGGTTTTTAAATGAACAAGTGTAATGATCCAAATGGGGTTAAGAATATGGTTTAGATGCATGATTTAAAACCTCTCATGGGAAGAGTTGATGAATTAGGTATTTTGAACCCATGACCCATTTTGTAAGTCATTGTATGAGCTAAGGTTGGGTCCATGTTTGTGTTTAGATGATGGAAAATTTTATTAATTTAGATGGCTGATTTTGTTTCATGTTGGGTCGTGGTTAGTGAATCCTTAATGGATCTAAGTTATGGATGAATTTTAGACTTAAAATATACATGAATGGGTGAATGATTAAACATGGAAGGGAGAGTGGCAAAATGGTAATTATCAGCCACATTGAAGAACCATGGGTTCGGCCATGGTACATGGCCGAACCCCATGTATATTAGACATGAGCTTGGGTGCATTAGGATGACCTAATGAATGATTTAAATTGCATGGTGAATGGTGTTTGTGGTCTCCAAATGAAATGAATGAATAATGCACTCATAGTAGTTAAATGCATGAGGTAAATCCCATGAAAAGATTTGATGAATTTGATGTTTTTGGAGCCAAGGAAAAAAAATGGAGAAAGGAACATCATGGGTTCGGGCATGGTGTATGGCCGAACCCATGCCCCAAATTGTAAATCAATTTGGGTTTAAGGTCAATGGGTATATATGTGATTAAGTATGGGGTTTGAATGGGTTTAAATGAGTAATGATTAAATTAATTACATGACAAATTTTAATGTTTTGGTAAGTCAATAATGGACCTAAGTTAAGGACCTAAGTTGTGGATTAAATTTTGGGCTTAAGTAGGCATGAATTAATGAAAAATTGTTTATGTGAAGGGTAGTGGCAAAAATGGTAAATATGGGCTAAAATGAAGAAACCCACTAAGTTGTGATTTATGGGCTTGGAAATGATTAAAACTTGGATTGATTTGGTAATTTAATACGGTACCGGATAGCGCGAGCGGTACGCGAGTCGGTAGCCGGATTGTCGGACGAAAATGAAATAAAGACGCGAGTCGGTATTCGGTAGGATTCCTACCTTTTTATAAGCCATGGATTTGGGTGATGTTTTCTTTAATCTATTTTGGAAATCATGTGGTTGTCTTTAAGATATGTTATGGATTATGTATCATGTGATGTTTTACTCTAAATTATTTTGGAAATTATGTGAATGCTTATGATGGGTTTTGGATTAAATATTGTGGGATGTTTTCCCTTGGATTTACTTGGTAATCTTGTAATTGTTTTAAGATGGGTTTTATTACTATTGAATTTCATATATTACATGGCAAATGGCATCTACATCTCATGCATGGCATGGGAGGCATATGACAGGGGAAGGATGAAATGAAACCGGAGTCCATGCTCGGTCGGGGCGACCGATAAACAAGCATGAGGACATTTCACATATGTATTATTGTACCTTGACGAGGCCTTACCGTCAAGGGGGATGTTGTATTTATTGTTATACCTTGATGATGATTCTTCCATCAAGGGGAATATTGTATTTGTGGTTACGCCTTGACGAGGCCTTACCGTCAAGGGGGATATGGCATCGGGATAGTAAGGATGATGGGTGGGATTCATAACACAGACACTCATGGCATGACATTCATTCTATGGCTTTTCGTTATGTATTATCTATCTGCTTTGTTATCACTAATCCATGTGTTAGCCCTACTCGGAGTCCTACTGGGCGCGTGGTCTAACGCCCTACTTCTACCCTAGCTGACGATGCAGGAGATGGCGGACCGGAAGGGCGAGACGGAAGCCAAGCTTAGGAGCTTGGGGAGGCGGATTAATTATTTTGTTTTACTTCATTTTGGAAAAGATGTATTTGTATAGTTAGCTTGTCGGAAATGTAATAATTTAGGTAGTTTGCTATGTTTAGGTATTATTTTGGATAATACAGTATAATGGCATTTTCGTAATTAATTGGGTATTTCTTCCCTGCTATCTGAAGAACTGGTAGGATAGTTCTATGATCATCCGCACTTATTTTTATGTTCCGTGAGCTTATTTGCTACGCGTGAACCGTACTCGTGGACTTATGTTCCACGCACGAGTAGGGTTGGCCAGTTAAGGGCCGGGCTTTAGAAGCTCGGAACTTAACTCGCGTCGTGACGTCCGCGCCCTTTGTCACTTTTATTTAAAAAAAAAATATACTCTGATTTTACGGTGAAAAGGGGCGGGCGTTACACATCAAGTGTGTAAAATAGTCGTGAGAGCCCCCTCCAATGCATAGCATGCAAGGGACCCACTCCTCAACGGTAACCCTACGGAACCAAGTCTCCGTAATTCATATCGAGATTCCAACGGTCTTACAACTACTCTAGGTCATACTCATGGAATCTATATTCTTATCTCATCAATATCACGTGAGGGACGCACCCATACCACATCTCAATATCAATATCACATGAGGGACGCACCCATACCACGTCTCAACATAATCAAGTGACCTTGTCACTTACATCTTAGTGCCAAAGACTTTATAAACTCTTAAGTTTCCATACTTTATTGAAAATTATTCAAACTTCCATCACAATACAAGGGTTGGTAGGGTTAGAACAAACCCTTCAAAACGTACCCACAACCCTTACAGAATCTTTCCCTTTTTTCTCGACATTTGTTTACCCTTTCTTAGCCTAATCTTCCGTAGAAGACCATGCATCATCATAAAAATCGAAGAAGCTGTCAGGGCATGTCGTCGACATGTGCCCCAACACTCCACGGGTCAGACAGGGTTTTATTCCCGGTCCCCCAATGTAAGGACAATTAGTCCTCTCCTTTCCGTGCCCATGAAGTCCACAAATAGGGCAAATGACCTCAAGGGGGTAGGGGCAGAAAATACAGTTGTGCCCCTCCTGATTGTACAACTCGCACATATACCCGGGCGCTATCTCCCCTACTGATTCTCTTATCATTGGGGTATCTCCCATATACTTTTCTGGAAAAGGGGCTAGATACACTTTGACATCCTCGGGGAATTTTACCTGGATGTCTACGTTAACTTCCACAACGCGGTCTGGCCTATTGATGTTGTTGGAAAAAGAAGTAAGATCGATAGGACAACTAGGAGTTCCTTTGTCCCACAACTCTGTATACTCAATGTTGCTCGACATATCTGTATCACAACAACAGAAACATGTCAATAACAACAGCAGTTCTAATCAAACGAATCTTTGTTTTGGGGATATTTTCCTAATCATCATTTTGTATTTCTTGTTTTGGGGAGTTTCCTATATATCAAATAATGTCTCTTGTTTTGGGGAAATTGCCAAATAAACATCTTGTTTTTCTTGTCCTTGGGGAAATTGCCAAATCAGTACTCTTTGTATTTCTTTGTTTTTGGGGAATTTCCTATGTATCAATTGTTTGTTTCTCAATTTGGGGATATCGGGGAAGTATATCCTAATTTGCTCTGTTTGGTATATCCAATTATTTTGACTGTACTTCCTTTGCTATCATTTATTGTTGTTCTCAGGTTGAATGTTCAATCTGAGTCTAACGAAGTAAATTAATCTGGCCCCCGTGCAGCGGGCTTCGAAGAGTCGGTCAGTTGGGATTTTTATCTATCAGTGAGACATGAAACTGTCTTAATCTTACTTCGAAAGATTCAACCTTCTCGTTTCGCTCTGATACCAACTGTAACGCCCCGCCCTTTTTCACTTTCTTTCTGAAAATCAGAGTCTAATTTTTTAATCTAAGAGTGAACGGGACGTCACGACGCGAGCTAAGTCCGGACTTCTAAAGTCCGAACCTTAACTGGCCAACCCTATGTGTGCATGGACTAAGTCCATGAAAACGGTTCACACATAGTAACTTATAATCTTTGCGGAACATAACATAAACTGATTGCGGATTATAATAGAACCTAACGTTAGTCCATTTTCAATAGCAAAGTACTTAGCCATTAACCAAATTAACTTTGATTAAATATCCTTACCAAACCATTCACAAACCATAGCAAATATCTAATTATTACATGCCGAAGTCTAACTACTCAAATTACAAGTCCTTGAGTAACTTAATAAAATAACAATAAACATTCCAAGGTTCTTATGCATGACTCCGTTCACGATCATCGTTTCCTTCATTTCCTGTTTCATTCAATAAGGTAGAAGTAGGGTGTTCGAACAACGCTCCCAGTAGGAATTCTAAGTATGGCTAACACATGGTTAGTATGAGACATGCATATAAATAATATAACATCAAAACCTTGTCAAATCATGCCATGCCATGTATGCAATGAGTCTCACCCATTACATTCAAACATATCCTCTTGATGGGATTCTATCATCAAGGTACCCCCACATAGGTTATTCGGATGCCCCGATGGAGTGTGGCCCCTCCGGTTATCTCTTGATGGGATTCTCATCATCAAGATTCCCCCACATAGGTTATTCCGACGCCCCGACGGAGTGTGGCCCCTCCGGTCACTTAACCTTCACCCCATGCCATGCATGAGATGCTAATGAATTCCATGCTATTTTGTATGATAAATCTAGCATTAAATCCTCATATTTGCAACATATTGTTTTAAAACATAACTCATTAAAATAAGATAATACCAACATACATAACCATGGTTTCAAATAAGGTAGAATCCTACCCAAGACAAGTAAGGTGTCCTTGAGCTTTAACAGGCAACCGATCACGATCGTGCCCCCTCTGCGTGGTCCAATTACCTTGTTACACATCAATCAGTCAATCCATATTCCATTTGGACCTAAGTCCATAACCACACCTTTGTGGGGTTCGGCCACACACCATGGTCGAACCTCACTACTTTGCTTTCAACCCTTAGTCCACCAAAATCCACCTTAGTGGCGTTCGGCCATACAACATGGCCGAACCTCACCATCTTACTTTGGTCCCCCTTTCAAGTCCTTTAGTCCTTTCTAATTAAGTCCAATCACTAATCCATTAATCCAATCATTCACACATTAAGCATCTAACACACATAACAACATAAGTCCATAAAATTCATTAGTGAGGTTCGGCCATGGTGATTTTATGCTCATCTTTCAATCCTTTGATCTTCAAGTTAGATACAAGATCATGACCTCTACATCTAATCACTTGTACCACAAATGTTTATAATTGATCACCATTTAAATCCACCAAATATTTTCCATGGGGTTCGGCCATACACAATGGCCGAACCCATGGTTCATCCTTTTCACCCTTAATTACATTCTATGCCATTAATCGTCCATGGCTAATTAATTGGTTTATTTACTTATAACCAAGTCCCAAAAATGATCCACCAAAAGGGTCATGGGGTTCGGCCATACACATAGCCGAACCCTATGATATCTAAATCCATAAAGGGTACTTGGTGGGGTTCGGCCATACACCATGGCCGAACCTCACCCCTGGGTTTTGGTGCTCCTCTTTTCCATTTTTGATCCAATCAACCCAACACCTTTCTAAATTATTAATCATCTTCAAAATTAATTAAACATGACACACTATCCATCATTGTCTCTCCATGGGGTTCGGCCATACACATGGCCGAACCCTATGGTTCCTTATTTCCATTAAAAATTATCATGCATCTATGATTGGTTCTCATACTTCCATCCATTTAAATCCTTTTAAAACTTTAACAAAATCAAACACATACACTTGTGATTTCCTTCCTTCAAATCCAATAAAAATAAATCTAATGTCTTTTCATGGGGTTCGGCCATACAAAATGGCCGAACCCTATGGTCCATGTTCTTCCCTTTTAAACATCATTTTAAACCCATAAAACTTCGTTGACTCTTTGACCCTCTTTTCTAATTTATAAAATTTGTTGAGACTTACCGTTTCCACGACTCCTCCATGGGAAAGAGCATTGTAAAAACATGGAAGTTACCCAGGGTAAAACTCCCATATTTGTTAAAAACCAGACATCCAAACTCTTTAACATACAGTGCACTTAGTGTGGAAAACAGGGTCATCCTGAATCTAATTGTTGTCTAAAGAAGAATCGAAATCTACAAACCATCCTGGATAGATTGGGGAATCCAAGGATCATATTTTTCGACGGGAAACCTTATTTCAGATCTAGACAGATTATGCATCAAAATGAGAAGAACTCTACCATTGGCCCTTCGTCTATTTGCTCTCAAATTAATAAAAGCTTTATGATTCATACGCCCCTAAGTGTTGAAAGGCAATCCAAGTGGTACTTGGATAGTGGACGTTCTCGACAAATGACTGGAAACAATTCTTATATGTCTGATCTAGTTAATTTTAAAGGAGGATCTATCATTTTTGGTGATGGAAACATGGCAAATATAATTGGTAAGGGATCACTGAATTGCCATCCTCTGGGGTTATCAAAGACGTATATTTTGTTGATCAACTTAAGCACAATTTACTTAGTAAAACTCAACTATGTGTTAATGATAGTAAAGTCACCTTTAATAAGAAAGTCTGCAATGTTTATTCAAAAGAAGGTGAAGTTGTCTTAAGTGGTATCCTTACTTCTGAAGATTGTTACGTTTTGGACTGTTCATCAACTCTTCTCACACATGAGTACCTCGTGTCCAAAATTAGTGAAGCTAAACATTGGCATCAAAGGCTCAGTCATGTGAACTTTAAGGACTTGTCCAAACTAAGTGAACATATAAAGGGTCTACCTAAAGTTAGTCGGTCTAAAATAACCATCTGTGGTGACTGCCAAAAGGTAAAACAAATCATGGCAACTCATAAAAATACAAATTTGGTTGCAACCTCTAGACCCTTAGAACTGCTTCACATGGACTTAGTTGGACCTACTCAACACGAAAGTGCTGGTCAAAAAAAGATATTTCCTAGTAATAGTTGATGACTATACTAAATATACTTGGGTGGCCTTCTTGAGGGAAAAATCAGATGCATTTCATGAATTCAAAATCATTACAAAATGGATTATGAACGCAAATGAGTCAAATATTCACAGAATAAGGACTGACTGTAACACCCCGAGATCTTAAACCAGGAAATAAAGGAAATTACCTCTTAAGAGTGAAATTAAAGGGTGATTAATTTATTAAGATGAGTCAAGGTAAATGGGTTTGGAATGTAATTGAGTAGAGGATAAATTTAATTGGGTCAATAGCCCAATTAGGATCCAATAGATAGTGGATACTGTTAGAATATATTTAATTGGATCAATTAAGGCCCGACGGGTCATGGATAGAGTTTGAATGAAGATAAGCGGATAAGTGTGATTTAATTGGGTCAAATGCCCAATTAGGGTTCAATGGGTCAAGATGAATTGATGATTAGGGTTTGGTTTGAAAACAATTGGTAAATGTACTTAAATGGGCCAATTGCCAATTTGGGACCCAATGGGTCATAGATGAGCTAATTAGAAGTAAATGGGTAAGGTTTGATAATTGGGTCTAATAACCAATTAAGATACAAGGCATGAGATCCACCTCATCAAGTGGGGTGGCATGTATGTGACATGGCTAAGTGGGACCCCAAGTACCATGGGTCATGGTTGACTTGGTCAACCACAAAATGAGTTCAAGGTTAATTAAGGTGTGGCTGAATTAAACTGGATTAAGTTCAAAATGGAATCAAGGGATTGAGTTAATGAATGAGTACAAGTCTTGAGTTTAAAAGAATTAAAAATATTTGAGTTAAGGTGAGTTGAATGGGAAGTTAATGGGACTTTCATCTGAAGTGAGTTAGGAGAGTTGCATCTCATAAGACCAAATCCAAGGTGCACACACGTTGGGGAGGTGGGAGTTTCATCTCATGGGATGAAACTCCAAAGGGAACATTAATGAAGAGGTGAAGGGTTTTTGTTGTTACACAAGGCATACTCAAGAATACATATTGGGGACATGGAGGGTTTCCATCTCATGATGGAAACCCAAGAAGCACACGGTTGGAGTTTCATCTCATGGGATGAAACCTCCAAAGGAAGTATTAATGAGGGATGTGAAGAGTTATAGTTGTTACAAAGGAGCATAACCCAAAAGACACAACAAAGAGAGTTTTTTTCTTCATCTCACTCTCTCCTTCTCACTCAAGGCCGACCCTCTCTCAAAGACAAAGGAGAAAGGACTTAGAGTTTTCCATCTCAAGCTCCTCTCCCTCTCACAATAACCCTAGGGCCGACCCTCTCACAAAGATCAAGGAGGAAGAAAGAAGAAAGACTATGGAAGCAAAAGAGTGGAGGAGCAAGTAGGAACGAAAGAAATCGGAGTCGCGGAATCAGTAACTACTTGATGAGATTTTATTAAATAAGAAAAGAGGTTAAAAAGAACATCCCATTTTGGATTGGAGAGTTGGTCAAGATATTATGGGCCATGGATTTAAAATCTATCGAAGGAATGGGATGGATTGAACAAAGGAAGGGTGATTAGGGTTACCCATATGATTAATGGATATGATTAAGGATGAAAAATCATGGTTCGGCCCTTGCATGGCCGAAGCCTAATCTTGTTATGGCTAAGGACTTGATGCATGTCCCATGTAAGAAATTGTGAATGATCAAGGATCATGGTTTGGCCCTTGCATGGCCAAACCCTAGGTTTTATGTATAAGAACCCCACCATAGAAATCTTGGATGTATGATTCTTAAAAGAAAATGATGAACCATAGGGTTCAGCCATGTTATATGGCCGAACCCCATGGAAGGATATTAGTGATTTTTAGTGGGTTTAAAGGATGAAAATCATAGATGTATGTTAGTCATTTTAAAAGGTTTTAAAGGATGATAATGATGGGATATTATTGGTGATTCTAAGTAGGTCTTAAATATTGCAAAGCATGATCTAAAATGTTGTAAATGGTAAAGAACCATGGACCATGGGTTCGGCCATGTTGTATGGCCGAACCCCATGGAGGAATGTTGATGGACTTAGATGCATTTGGACCATGAAAATGATGGAAGACATGTTGATGGACTTTGGGTTGTTAAATGATGACCTAAGTGTATGATTAAACCCCCCATGGAGGGATTTGATTTATGGACTTAATGTGGTAAATGATTTAAAGAGAGGATGAAAATGGGACACCATGGGTTCATGTAACGCCCCGCCTTCTCCGAGAAATCAGAGTCTAGTTTTTTCTTTTTAAATAATAATAGAATAACAATGGAAGAGAGCGGGCGGCGTCACGACGCGAGCTAAGTTCGAACTTCCTAAGTCCGACCCTTAACTGGCCACCCATGTGTGCATGGACTAAACCCACGATAACAATCCACACATGGAACTAAACAAGTTATGCGGAATAAACTAGACTAACTGCGAAATTAGACTGAATAGATAGCAAGTACAAGTCTCAATTATTAAATAACTTAATCCAAACATCCATTGTCAATACCATAAACAAACCATAGCAAAGTTTACTAACTGTTACATGTCCATAAAATATGACTCAAAAGACAGTAATAAAGACATCCCAATCATCAATCAAGCTGTAATACCCTGCCCTAAAAGTCCCACATTGCTAGTGGCATTGGGAATTCCATGGTATATAACTAGTAGCCTTCTTCCTCCTAGCACAAGGCCTTTTGGGAGCAACAGTGGGTTGGCTTGCCAAAGTAAAGCCGTGCGGGTCCGTGTGTAAGCCCAAAGCGGACAATATTGTGCTACCGGGACGGGTTGTTACAAATGGTATCAGAGAATGGTTCAACTCTCTGCCAGGGTGTGGGCTTGGTTGTTGTGTGTGTAGAGCCGAGGACGACTCTGGCTTTAAGAGGGGTAGATTGTAAGACCCTGCCCTAAAAGGTCTCACATTGCTAGTGGCATTGGAAATTCCATGGTATATAAGTAGTAGCCTTCTTCCTTCTAGCACAAGTCCTTTTGGGAGCAACAGTGGGTTGGCTTGCCAAAGTAAAGCCGTGCGGGTCCGTGTGTAAGCCCAAAGCGGACAATATTGTGCTACCGGGATGGGTCGTTACACAAGCACTTAAACTTGGCTCCCCTCCAGGTCCACAACCTTCTCTTTCCCTTTTCCATTTCCTGCATTATCCTCTAAGGATAGAATTAGGGCATTAGATCAATGCACCCAGTAGGATTTTCGATTAGGGCTACCACATGGTTAGTATATAAAAACATGCATATATCATAATATATATGGTCATCAAAACAGGTAAATCAATGCTATGTAAATATGCACATGTAATGAGTCCCTCCCATCATGCATACACATAGCCATCACTTGACGAGACTCTCACCGTCAAGGTAAATCACAATACACTTTCATTTTTTTCTTGATGATATTCCTCTCGGCGGGACCTGGATCGCCTAAGGAGGCCGATGTGGCTCTCATCATCAAAATATTTCTCCTGGCGGGACCCTCATCGCCTAAGGAGACCAATGTGATTCTCATCATTATACATTTCTCCTGGCGGCACTGCATCGCCTAAGGAGACCAATGTCTCTCTCATCATTATAACATTTCTCCTGGCGGGACCTGCATCGCCTAAGGAGACAATGTATTATCATCATCATGATACTACTCCTGGCGGGACCTGCATCGCCTAAGGAGGTTTCACAGTTGCATCACAAGATATCACCGGAGTGTGGGCTCCGGGTTCCATAATCATCATCCCATGTCCATGCATGAATGCCAATGAATAGATGCAACATGTAAATAAATCTCATCATTCAAAATATGATAAATAATAGTATAACAATGTCTCATAAAAACCATCATGATAACAAGTGTAAATGTGGTTACAAGTAGGTAGGAAACCTACCGAAGATTAGCTTCGGTGTTTGTTCTTTCTTAAAGCGTCACTTGCTCACGACTTGCACGCCGTTCACGTTCCGTTACCTTGTGATGTAACAGCAAGTCAATCATACTATCATTTTAAATTTCCATTCACATCTTAAGACCCAAAAGCCATCTTGTGGGGTTCGGCCATACCCATGGCCGAACCTCATCAACTTAGGATTCAACCTCCCTTTTCATTTGATCTCTCTTTTATTTAATCCTTATTAAACATCATATACCACAAAAATACCTTGGTAGGGTTCGGCCATACAACATGGCCGAACCATACCACTTTCGTTTGGGTCCATACATCCAATCCTATGATCATTCCATCTTTGATCAATTCATCAATAATTACCTTTATGCCATTTAGGCTAACCTTTTGTTTAATTTTCCTTAAACACCACTAACCATATCCAAACCAACTTAGTGGGATTCGGCCATACAACTTGGCCGAACCTCACCATTTAATTTGATCCTTCATTCATCATCTAATTCCATTATGACTTAACCCAAAACCATCAAATAATCATTGATGGGGTTCGGCCATACCACATGGCCGAACCACATCCTATGGATTTTTATCCCATATTCCATCATCTACAATGATTGATTATTTTCTTACACTTAGTCCATAAATTATCATGTATGATTCCTTAATTCAAATCATAAAACAGACCATAATCTCCAACAAAATAATCTTTGGGGTTCGGCCATTCACATGGCCGAACCCTATGGTCCTCTTACTCAATGATCCCATCATTTGTATACAAGTTAGGCTCTACTCTTTAGCCATGTTAACTACACGGTTCAGCCATCCAATGGCTGACGCAAAACAATAACCATAACTCCATTATAAATCACATAACATCCCATAAGATCACCCATGGGGTTCGGCCATTCACATGGCCGAACCATATGGTTCTTTTGATGCAATTCTTCCAATAATTTCACATAGTTTATCCACTGCGTCTTAGCCATAAGACAGTAGGATTCAGCCATAACATGACCCAATTAAAACATGTAAATACCTCCACCATAGGTATGGTTTGTAGACTTCAAAACCATAAACCTAATCCACTCTTTTCATGGGGTTCGGCCAACCAAGGTGGCCGAACCCAATGATACATTTTTTTACCTTTTTAAGCAACCTTATCCAAGGTTAAATTCCTTGATGTATTCGGCCATTCCAAGGCCCAAAACATGACACTCAAAATCATGATTTAAACCTTTTCAAAACATGCATCTTAAACATCTATAACAGTCCAACACTTGCATGGTTTCATGTTACAAAGACCATCAAAATTAACCAATTCTTTTCAAGGGGTTCGACCATCCAAATTGGCCGAACCCAATGATACATTTTTCATCACTTTTATGAAACACCAACCAAGGTCTAACCCTTGATGGATTCGGCCAAGCCATGGCCAAATCATGTTTCATTTATCCCATTTTATTAAACAAAAATCCATGGAAATACTTACCAAATTCCAAGCTTTTCTTCTTGCCTTTGCTCTTTGCCTTCTTCCCTCTTATTTCCTTCTTTCTTCCTTAGCTTCTAGCCGAATTAGTGCTTGATCTATGGTAAAAAACACCACTGCTGGTTCGGCCAAGGAGGGGTGTTCTTGAGGGAGAGAAAGAAGATGGAATTCTAAGGCTTTTCTTGGAATAAAATTCGGCCAAATGGGGTGTGTCTTCCTTTTGTTAATCTGCCACCATAACCTCTCAATTTCCCTCAGAAATTCTTGATCAAACCAATGGGATATTTGCTGCCAACCAATGAACCCATTGGCACTCCTAAGGCACCCTTTGGCACTCCCATGCATCTCATCCAATTCCCATTCATTTCCATTTAAAATTTTGCATGGAAGCTCACACCACAAGTCTCCAACGTGTGTGACTTGTATTGTGTGGCTTGAGACCCAAGTAACTTTTCATCTTCCCCTCAACTCACTGATTTTACAGCCCCCTTTGGTCTCCATTTTGACTCACCCAGTTCACAAGCCCAACTCACCACATTAAATGACACTCATTTAATGCACTTGAGTCAACTCATTTCTTAATTCAAAACCAACTCAATTCAGTCCCATTCAACCTGATTCAACTCACCATTGAGCTCATTTGAGGGCCCACACGGTCAGCCATGGTCAACATGGTCAACCCGACCCATTGGGTCCCCATTTAGCTTGTTGACCCGTTTTGACGCCATGACCCATTTATGGGTTGTTTTAGCCATTTGCATTTGGTTTTCACATGTGCATCAAGCCTACCCATTTATGCTCCACTTGATTTCCAATCAATTCAGTTTAACTCCATTAAATTTGGGCTCACCCAATGGTCAAATAAATCCATTATGACCCATTGGGTCCCAATTGGGTCCTTTGACCCAATTAACCATTTTGAACCAATTTGATGCACACCACCCATTCCTTTTTAATTGACCCTTATAATATGTTCATACCATCTTAGTTTGAACAATGGACCCCACTATTTTCTCATTTAGCATCATAATTATTAATTCTACCAATCCAGGGGCATTTTTGTAATTATCCATTTCATTGACAAATTGGGGTGTTACAGTTTAGACATGTTGTATGGCCGAACCCTATGAACCATTTTAATGGGTCATTTATGGATCTATGCATGCTTAAATGAATCAATGATCAACCCAAGGAATGGAGGGATCTATGAGGGTTTTATGTTATGATTAATGAATCATGTATGGATCATTTTTGGGACTTAAGTCATGTGTAAATAAGCTAAGTGATTAGCTATGGAAAGAATGATGGCTAAAGATGGAAATATGCTTAAAATGGACCATGGGTTTGGCCATGGTGTATGGCCAAACCCCATGGAGAATGTTTTCTGGACGTATGGTTTTATTAATGTTAGATGATTAACTTATGTTGGTTTAGATTAATGAATCAAAAGATGGCAAGATCTTGGACCCACATTTATTTAAAAGATCAAGGACTAAAAAGAGGGACCCAAAACCAAGTGAGTGAGGTTCGGCCATGTTGTATGGCCGAACCCCACTAAGGCATGTTTGTGGACTTAAACATGGTTGGAAATCAATAGGAACATGGGTTTGATTTATTGATATGTAATAAGGTAAAGGGATCTAAACATACCTTAGTTGTTGGCCGAACCTCACTCACATGGTTTTTGGGTCCCTCTTTTGATTTAACCAATCACATATAATTTAATCATTTAACAACCCCAAGTACACAAAACATTCCCCATGGGGTTCAGCCATACACCATGGCCGAACCCATGGTCCTTTCATTTTCACTATTTTTCCATCTTAGCCATTTATTCTTTCCATAGCTAATCACTCCTTTTATCTATACATACTTAGGTCCACAATTGATCCATAACATAGATCCACAAATGATTCATTCATCATGAAAATATTTCATTTATCAAATCAGTAGTTTACCCATTGTCCACTACCCATTGTCCACTGTCCACTGTCCACCAAAACTCACTTGTGGGGATCGGCCATACAACATGGCCGAACCTCACTCCTTGGTTTTGATCCCCTTTTTAACCCTTGTTTTCTTTTACACAACGTGGTCCAACACCATCCATTCTTTGATTTACTAATCTATTAACATTCCATAGTTAAACATTTAATTCCTTAACCATGGATCCACAAATGTCCATAAAATTGATTCATCGCCGAACCCATGATGTCTCATTTTTCATCCTCTCCTTTCTTAAATCATTTAAACATATTAGATCCCTAAACAAAAATCCCTCCATGAGTTTTAATCCTGCACTTAAGTCCATCAAAAATCCTTCATTTAAAACCCCAAAATCCATCAATATTTCTTCCATGGGGTTCGGTCATACACCATGGCTGAACCCATGGTCCATGGTTCTTTACCAATTTCAACATTTGCAACCACTTAAAAATCAATAACATTCCTCCACTATTTCTCCCCTTTAAAACCTTTTAAATCACTAACACCCTTCCATGGGTTTCAGCCATACAACATGGCTGAACCCTATGGTTCATCACTTCCTCTTAGAAATCATATAATCATGTTTATATTCCTTGATGGGGTTCGGCCATTCATCATGGCCGAACCTCATCCAGCCCTTCCTTTGTCCTTAATGGTTTTTTATACATGAAACCCTAGGGTTTGGCCATGCAAGGGCCAAACCATGATCCATGATCATCTTTTCTTACTTAATAGAATCTCATTAACTACTTACCGATTCCGCGACTCCTCCGGTTTCTTTCGTTCCGACTTGCTCCTCCGCTCTTTTCCTTCCTTAGCCTCTTCTTTCTTCCTCCTTGAGCTTTGAGGTCTTGAGATGAAAACCCAAAGAGAGGGTTCGGGCCAAAGAGTGTAGGTTTGAGAGAGGGAGAGAAGCTTGAGATAGAAAACTCTAAGTCCTTTCTCCTTTGTCTTTAAGAGAGGGTCGACCTTGAGTGAGAGGGAGAGTAGCTTGAGACAGAAAATATTCTAAGTGCTTCTTGTCTTGAGAGGGGGATCAGCCAAGAGAGAGAGGGAGAGAGTGAAATGAAACTCCAAGACTTGTTCAATGAGAGTGGTCGGCCAAGGGTGGTGTCCTTTGGGTTGATGCCCTTTTGTAACTCCTATGACTCTTCACCTCCTCATTGAAACTTACTTTGGGGGTTTCATCCCATGAGATGAAACAGCCAACTGTTTGCCTCTTGGGTTTCCATCATGAGATGGAAACCTTCCATCTCCCAACGTGTAGCCTTGGTTACCTTGTGTAACAACAACAAAACCATTCACCTCCCCATTAATGATCCTTTTGGAGTTTCATCCCATGAGATGAAACTCCCATCTCCCAACCATATGTACACCTTGAGTTGGGTTTTATGAGGTGTAACTCTCTATTTAATCACCTAACTCACTTAAGATGAAAGTCCCACTAACTTACTATTCAACTCATCTCTTTACTCAACTCATATCTTTAATTCAACTCTAGTTAACTCACTTAAAAATCAACTCATTTCCTTGGTTCCATTTCCAATTTAATTCAGCTCCAATTTAATTAAGCTTGAACTCACTTGGTACTCGACCAAGTCAACCTTGACCCATTGGGTCCCAATTGGGCATTTGACCCAATTGACAACCTTGACCCAATTAAATAATTCTCACCCATTTATTTCAATTGCACCTTATCCAATATCCGTTGGGTTTTAATTGGGCAATTGACCCAATACCTTACCCATCTAAGGTCCATCTCCATTAATTCACAAATTAAATGGACAATTTTCATATATATTCATAACTTGAAAATCCAGGGTGTTACAATACAACCTTCTGTTGAAAATTTTCGTCCCAAAAATCGAGCGAAGTAGGGTTTCAAACAGATTACATAAATAGCTCAGGCTGAGTTGTCATCATTTCCGATTCAAGTTCCCAAGTGGCTTCCTCGTTACCATGTCGATCCCATACTACCTTGACGAACTGAATCACTTGGTTCCGTAACACCCTTTGTTCTGTGTCCACCACTCTGACAGGTTTTTCACCTTATGTCACGTCACTTTGCACCTCTATGCCTTGTACATTCAGTACATGTGAGGGATCAGGATTGTACTTCCTCAACATAGATATATGGAATACATCGTGCAAAGATGACAATTGTGGAGGAAGTGCCAATTGGTAAGCTACCTTCGCCACCCTCTTCAGGATTGGAAATGGCCCCACAAATCTAGGCGACAGTTTCCCCTTCTTTCCAAATCTCATGTGTCCCTTTCGTGGTGTGACTTTCAAGAACACTAAGTCTCCCACCTCAAACTCCAGGAACCTCCTCCTCTTGTCAGCGTAGCTCTTCTGGCGACTCTGTACAGCAAGTAGGTGCTGCCGTATCAACTTGCGCTGTAGTTTCTGAAACTAACTCTGGTCCAATAAGTGCAGGCTCACAGGCCTCTGTCCAGCACACTGGTGAGCTACATGGCCTACCATATAAAGCCTCGAACGGAGCCATCTAGAGGCTTGCCTAGTAACTGCTGTTATAAGAGAACTCCACCAGCGGCAAGTGATCCTCTCATCCACCCTTGAAGTCTAGCATACATGCATTCAGCATATCCTCCAATGTCTGTATCGTCCTCTCTGACTGTTCAACAGTCTGTGGATGGAATGCTGTGCTGGTCAATAGATCTGTCCCCATGGCAGACTGCGTGCACTACCATACTCTGCCGGTGAATCGGCCATCTCTGTCGGATAAAATAGTCCAGGGAATACCATGTAGTCTGATGATATCCCTGATATACCGTCGACCCAAGGTCTCAGATGAATCTGTCATCTTGATGGGAAGAAAGCGTGCAGACTTGGTCAATCGATCTACCACGACCCATATCGTATCGTTGCCCTTGGAGGACCTTGGCAACCCTATCACAAAATCCATGGAGATTTGTTCCCATTTCCACTCCGGCACTGCTAAGGGTTTGAGTAACCCTGGTGGCTTCTGATGTTCCGTCTTAACCTGTTGACAAGTTAAGTAGTGGGCAACAAATTCTGCCACATCCCTCTTGAATCCATGCTATCAATAATGTATCTTCAGGTCATGATACATCTTGGTGCTGCCCGGATGAATAGAGAGTTTAGTTTGGTGTGCCTCGATCAATAACTGTCTTCTGTAGCTCTTAGGCACATATGTCGTACCTCGGAATACAAGACCCTGTCCTAGTCGTAACTCCCATTCTGGTATGACTTCACCAGTAGACATCTTGTCCCATATCTCCTCCACTTCCCGATCTGTTCATTGCTCTTGTTCAATCTTGGAGACCATGTTGGAACGTATGATCAAATTATACATACTCCAATGGTTGTTGATATATAGATTGAACTCTCGAATGGTATTCAGGATCTCCCATTCTGTCATGATTAGACTGGCCACTGATGCATGTGATATGCGGCTGAGGCCATCCGCCACTTTGTTCTCCTTTCCAGGATGATATCGAAGCGCGAACTCATAATCTTGCAGGTATTCCATCCATCTGCGCTGCTTCATGTTGAGCTCTTTCTGATCAAACAAATATTTCAAGCTCTTATGATCTGAAAATACTTCAAACTTCTCGCCATAAAGATAGTGTCTCCAGCTTTTGAGAGGAAGACCACCGCAGCTAGTTCCAGATCATGCGTGGAATAAAGGCGTTCATGAATTTTCAACTGTCTTGAACCATAAGCCACCACACGATGACTTTGACTAAGAACACATCCAAGTCCCTCTCCTAAAGCATTGCAATGTACCTCATATCCCTTGCCTCTTTCCGGAAAAATCAGGATAGGAGCAGTTGTAAGTGTCTCTTTTAGTTCCTCAAATCTCCGGTTGCATACATCCGACCACTCAAATTTTACTCCTTTCTGAGTGAGTCGAGTAAATGGAGATGCAATCTTGGAGAGGTCCATGATAATTATGTGGCTGAATAATTATTTAATTCTAGAGGTTAAAAGTTGCAGTCCAAGTGCCAAAGCCTAAATTTCATGTCATTGGGCCAATACTCAGTTCAAGTGGGCCAAGCTATGCTCCACGAAGCTTCAATGGGCCAAGCAACATGCAAGCCCATGTGCATTTCACACTCTGGCCCAGGCCAGTCTGCAAGTTTAGTCCAACTAAGGCCCAAGCTCTCAAATTCAATTTAAATGGGCTTGAGTTGAGGTCTAAATCCAAATCCAAAGCCCAAGTCCAATGAACTCCATGGTACATGTTTAAATTTGCCTAAGTCCAACCGAACTACCTATGTCCAAAACCCATAACCTAACTTCACATCCACACCATCCAATTATCATCTTAGATCTTAACCTTCCATCTCACACACCAAATTAGGTCAAACCTTAGATCCACCATCAAATCTATCCCATCCATTCATCTATCATTCGATCTAGGTCATCCATTGTAATGGCCCGAAATTTTTAAATCAATAGATACGTGAATATTATTTATTTTAATGATAAAAATTGGAAATTGGTGGAGTAAATGGTAAATGGGCCAAAATTTGGACAAAGGCCCAAATATGACCCAATAGACCATGGATTACATTTTAAAGTCATTTAAGTGGTCAATGATGGCCAATTGGGCCATGGGTGGTCAAATTGGGTCAAATACCCATTTGGGACCCAATGGGTCAAGATGGTTAAGCTCTAAGGTAAATGGGTACGATGGAAATGTAATTGGGCCATGGGCCCAATGATGATCCAATTGGTTGTAGTGGGCTTAATAAAATTTAAATCACCTAAGTTATTTGGAATTAAACCAAGGTGATGTGGCCAAGTGGGACCCACCTCCACCTCATCAGGTGAGGTGGCATGTGGGCCAAGGTTTGGTGGGACCAGCCAACCATGGGTGGAGAAATGGAGTTAGGTTAAGTACAAATGGATTAACCTAAGGTAATTATCTAATTAATTAAATAATTAAATTATTTAAAATGGTGGTTAAAAGTAGACAAAGTGGGGCCAAGAGGTGAAGACCCACCTCATTCCAACCTCAAATATGAAACACGTTGGGCTTGGTGGTGGCTTAGATAACCACCACCATAAAGCAATTTAAATATCTCAAAAATATCTTAAGGTTGGTGAATGTAATTAATGTAAAGTAAAAAAATGGGGATAAGCCTCATCTTTTCCTTTCTTTCTCTCTTTTCATTCTCATTTCAATCCTTCACTCTCTTATGGCCGTCCCACACTAGGAAGGAGAAGAGAAGAAGGAAATTAAGGAAAGGAAGCTAAGAAGAGAAGGAGAGAAGAAAGAAGTAGAATTTTAAGGAAAATCACCCTAAGATCAAGGTGATCATCTCCCCTCTCATCATCTCTCCCTCTCCCTCTCTCAATTTAAACCCTACCTTGGCCGATCCTAAGGTTGAGGGTTGCCACCATGGATCAAGAATCTTGACCTACCAAAGATCAAGAGGAAGGAGAGAGGAGGCTAAGGAAACCGACGGGAGTGCCGGAAGTCGGAGGAGACGACGGATTGTAAGTATTCCTTAAACAAGAAAATTTGGATTTTTTAGGGTTTAAGAATTGGAATTTATTTTTGTGAATTTAATGGTGGTTACATAAGTTTATGCCATGGATTTTAAATCCATCAAATGGAAAGAATGGAAAGTGGGCAAAAATCCTAATGGAGAAAAATTAGGATTAAGAAAAAAAAAAAGGGATTATGGACATTATATGATTAATGTGATTAAACATAGAGGTACATGCATTTTTTTGGAGTTAAGAGCCATAGGGTTCGGCCATGTAGCATGGCCGAACCCCATGGTAAGTAATGTATGTTTTTTTTAGGGTTTTGAGAAAATGGAAGATGGAGAAAACCCTAAATGGGTGAATTAGGAGTAGGGAAAAGAAATAAATAAGTGATTATGTGCATTGGGTAATTTATGAATTAAGTATGGAAGTGGATGATTGGAAGAAAAATCATGGGAAATAGGGTTCGGCCATGTAGCATGGCCGAACCCCATGGTGAGTGATTAGCTAATTGATTTAATTGGTTAAGGTTTTGATAAATGGAAGACAATGAGGGTAGCAAATGAAAATTACGATTTTAAATGGGTGAATGTAGGTGTTTGGAGCAATGAATGGTGGATCATGAATCATGGGTTCGGCCACGGTAAATGGCCGAAACCTATGGTGGTGTAATGGTGATCAAATGATGGGTTTAAGGGATGCAAAAGAGGGATTAATGTATTAATGAGTTTAGGGTTTTGAATGAGTAATGTTGTGGCCTTAAGAGGCATAGAAAAATAATGGAACATGAACCATGGGTTCGGCCACGGTGTATGGCTGAACCCTATGGTCATATATTACAAATTTTAAAGGGGTTTAAAAAGGATGGAAAATGGGAAGATTCAATGGGTTAAGTATGTTTGAAACCATGAAAAGATGAGGGGGAATGTTATTAGTTTTGATGGGCTCAAGAGATGAAACAATGTTGATCAAATGAATGATCTAAATAAATGATGAAATTCCCATATAGAGGGATTTGTGATAAATTAAAAATGTGAGCAATGGACCCAAAAAAAAAAAAGAAATGAGAAAAGGACACCATGGGTTCGACCATAGTGTATGGCCGAATCCACGACCCATTTGTGGGTAAACTTATGGATAAATTTGGTATGATGTATGTGAGAAAGGAATGAGGATTAGAGTGTTTAAGTGGCTAATTTTTAGTGTTGTTAGTTGTAATGGAAGTGTGATTAAGTAATGATAAGTCAAGAGTATGGTTTAGGTTCTCTCAATGGAGGGACTTATGATGAATTTAATGTGTAACCAAAGACCAAGGACAATGGAGATTTGTTTAAATTTAAAGGGCTGAATTTTAATGACTCAATTGTAGATCATTATGGCCTAAGGTTAATGTGTTTGTACATGTTTAAAGTAATGGACTTTAGGTTAAATTAAGTGGCTGACTTTATTGATTTTAAGATATGGGTGATGGGTCATTGATGGATCCAAATCTATGAATCATCTATGGACTTAATCATGCATGGATGAATGAGTGATTAACCATGGAGAAGAGGTAGTGGCAAAACCGTAAATAATGGCTAAAATGAAGAACTCCATGGGAGATGATCATGGGTTTAGGGATTCTAAGTAATAGCATTATGTAGGGTAAACTGAAGCCTGGGAGGCTGATTTTACACTCATGTAATTAAAATGTGGACTGATTAATGTGTAATAAGGTACTGGACATCGCAAGGGGTACGTGTGTCGGTAGCTGGGCTGTCAGACGGAAACGAAAGAAAGAACGCTAGTCGGTATTTGGTAGGATTCTAACCTTTTTGTAAGCCATGGATGGAGTGATGGTTTCTTTGAATTACTTTGAAAATTATATGGTTTGGTTAAGATTGGTTTTGAATTATGTATTATGTAGGGGTTTTCATTTGATTTATTCTGGTAAGTATATGATTGATTTATAAATGGGTTTTAAAGCTATGATGTGATTATTGAGGCTTTTCTTGATCTCTTTTTGATAATCAAGTTATATGTTTTATTGATGGGATTTTTTAAATGTCATGGTTTGTTATTATATTCATTACATGGCATATGACATCTACATCTCATGCATGGCATGGGAGGGATATGACAGGGGAAGGATGAAATGAACCCGGAGTCCATGCTCTGTCGGGGCGACCGATAAACAGACATGGAGATATTTTAATGTATTTGATTTATCAGGGATGTTGTATGTAATTATGATACCTTGATGATGGTTCTTCCATCAAGGGGGATGATTTGTGATTGGTTATATCGGGACGAGGTTTTGCCGTCCAGGGGGATGATTTGTGATTGGTTATATCGGGACGAGGTTTTGTCGTCCAGGGGGATGATTTGTGATTGGTTATATCTGGACGAGGTTTTGCCGTCCAGGGGGATGACTTGGGATTGTGTATATTTTGACGAGGCCGTGCCGTCAAGAGTGATATGATATTATATGGTTTGGATGATGGGTGGGATGCATAGACACCCATGACATGGCATTTACTTTATAGTTTCATTATATGATGGTTTATCAGCTTGCATTGGGTTATTATCTGTATGATGTTATTACTAATCCATGTGCTAGCCCTACTCAGAGTCCTACTGGGCGCGTTGTCTAACACCCTACTTCTACCCTAGCTGATGACACAAGAGGTGGCGAAGCGGAAGGAAGAGACGGGAGCCAAGCTAAGGAGCTTGGAAAGGCGTGCTAGATAGTTACTAATGTTTATTTCAGATAATGTAATTTGCAATAGTTTAGCTTGTCGGAAATGTAATAAATTAGATTACTTGCAATGTTTTGGGATTATATTATGGATATTATGATTTTGAGGTATTGTAGTAATTTAAATGGATATTATCTTCCCTGCGATCTCAAATTTGTAGGATAGTCCTTATTGTTAATTCCGCATATAGTTGTATTATTCCTTGATGCTTGCTGTCTACGTGTGAACTGTTCTCCGTGGACTTCGTTCCACGCACACGTAGGGTTGGCTAGTTAAGGGCCGGGCTTTAGAAGCTCGGACTTAACTCGCGTCGTGACGTCCATGCCCTTTGTCACTCTTTATTAAAAAAAAAAAAAAATAGACTCTGATTTTAGGTGAAAAGGGGCGGGCGTTACATCCATCATCATCATGATCATCTTAACCTTAGACTAGTGTTCATCCATGCATCATCTATTAATCCTTTCATTCATTTAATGCATTGATCATCTTGGCCATTAGATATTAGGTAATCTAATCTCATTCATCATTCATCTCTTAGAAACCCTAGAGCCTCCATATGCATCCATCACATACACTCATTACCTTAGATTTAGGTCATGCATTTCATCATCCATTTAAGATCCACCTGTGCATCTAAACTCTCCATCAACCATCTACTCATCCCTATAATTATTTTACTGAAAAAACCTTAGAGCCATTAGACCAAAACCCATTTAATTTAAGCCCTCCATTCATAAACCCTAAGCTATGAACAACTTGTTGCTCAAGCTAGCCTCCATGCATATTTTACACATCATCATCCTATGATTTTTGAAACCTAAAACCTCTCCATGCACTTAGACTAAAAACCATTTAGATACATTCCTATGATCCCAACACACCTCACCATCCAATCCGCAAGTATCCCACATGATTTTCTCAATCCCAATTCAATCAATTCGAATTTCACAACTTGTGCAACCCTAAAATCCAAGCTTAAATCCCCATCATCCATTCCCATTTAGATCCAATACAGTTATTTGATTTCCCAAATTAAACCTTGATTTAATCCAAGCCATCCAACCCTTTTCCAAAACCTATAAATTCCCCATTACCCAAGGGTAAATTTGAATATGACCTGGAATTCAAGAGGACTAAAGGCTGGAGCAAAACACAAGAAGACAAGGAGCACCATGTGAATTTACAAGTTAGAGTGTAGAGTTTTATTTTTTATGTTGTCTTTCTTATATTTAATTTAAAAAAGCCTTGTACTCTAATTCTTACATTTAAAAAAGTAATGCATTCATTTAGAACCCTGGAACATTTGATTTCTAAAATACTTTTATGATTATTTTATTTTTAATTTCAAGAACACAACTTTTATTTATTTGATTGAACATGAGCGTATGCAATAGTTAGGATCTTGATTGTAAGACTTTAATCATGATTACTAAGGTTTTGCTTAATTAAATTAAAAGTTGTGAATCTTGTTTTATTAATAAATATGAATTGTATTTTAGATCTTTAAATGAATTTCAGATCCAGGCCTTTACTTTATAAACATATCTTGGATGATGAACGGTCTATTCCAAACAACCAACCTTTCTGTTACTGCATATTTAATTTCAGTCATTTTTTTTCATGCAATTTAATTTTCTGCCTTTTAATTATATCAAATCTCATGTTTGTTGTGTAATAGTTGTTCTAACCCAAGTCTTGTATAATCTAATCTTCAATTCTTTAATTCTTTTTCTTTAGTCACTCTCTCTCAAAAATCCATTCAATTAAAGTTAGGAAGATGTGTAAATAATTTTGTAACTTGAAATCCTAATCATGATTAAGGTTAAAATTATATTCACCATATAAGAACAATAATCACACATTTTTATTTGCTGATTTTCCAAGTTAGATACATGATTCATATAAAAGTTCTACTTCTTGAAAATAATTCTTTTTAAAGGAACACAAATTTAATTTTAATTCATATATTTTGAGATTTTCCTTTGGGTTCGACCTGACACTCAATCGCTCTACTATACATGGTCCGTGCGCTTGCGAGAATTACAAATTTAAAGCCATCAACACCCAGTAAAATAGAATTGCTGAGAGGAAAAATAGGGTCCTTCAAGTAATGGCCAACGCCTTACTAGAGAGTAAGAATGTTCCAGAAAATATGTGGGCTCAAGCATTTAACATTGCATGCTATGTCATCAATCGAATATATTTGAGAGCCGGGCTAAACAAAACTTCTCATGAACTTTGGACTAGTAGGAAACCCAAGTCTAAGTACTTTAAAGTCTTTGGAATCAAGTGCCACATACCGGGGGATAGAGCGCATTTAGTAAAATTTGAATCCAAAAGCGATGATGGAATCATCCTAGGAAATTCCACAAACAGTTATGTTTATATGGTAAAAAATCTTAGAACTGGTGCCATCCAAGAATCAATAAATGTTGTAGTAGATGACCAAGTAAGTACACCAGATAAAGAGTTAAAAGAAAAGGAAATCATCAGGTTAGTTCAAGAAGAAGAAAAACTAGAGAACAAAGATGAGCCACAAGATCCCCCATGTGAACCAAAAACCCTAAAAAATATAAAGGAACATCCTCTCCAACAAATCATAGGAGAACCCACTGCTGGAGTAAGAACAAGAAGACAGCTTGAGAACCTGGTTAATTGTGCGTGTTTTACTTCTAGAACCCAAAAGGATAGAAGAAGACACAGTTGATGAAGATTGGGTTAATGCTATGCAAGAGGAACTAGGACAATTTACTAGAAATGATGTATGGGATTTGGTTCCTAGACCCAAGGAAACACACATAATTAGAACAAAATGGATTTTCAAATACAAGTTGGATGAACATGGAACCATTGTGAGAAATAAAGCAAAGCTGGTAGCTTAGGGATACACTCAAATTGAAGGTTTAAATTTTGATGCCCCCATAGCAAGATTAGAATCCATTAGACTTCTGCTCTCCATTGCATGCCACATCAAGTTCAAACTCTACCAAATGGATGAGAAAAGTCCCTTCTTGAATGGTCTTTTAAATGAGAAAGTGTTCGTAGAACAACCCAAAGGATTCATTGATCCAACATTTCCAAACCATGTGTTTAAACTCAAGAAAGCTCTATATGGCCTCAAACAAACACCAAAAGCCTGGTATGAGAGATTAACCCAATTCCTACTTAGTGACAATTTTCAAAGAGGGAGTGTAGACAAGACTCTGTTTGTTCAAAAGACTAAGGAGTCTATCCTTATTGTCCAAATCTATGTAGATGACATAGTGTTTGGGTCTACATGTGAAAAAGCTACATTGAATTTCTCCAAACTCATGGAATCTGAATTTGAAATGAGTATGGTGGGAAAACTGAACTATTTCCTTGGTGTCAAATCAAACAAAGTCATGATAGACTTTTATCTCCCAATCCAAATATGCAAAAGAACTAGTAAAGAAATTTGGTCTAGAAGGATGTAAACATCCGACCACCCCTATGAGCATAACCATCAAATTATTCAAAGATGAGAATGGAACAAATGTGGACTCCATCTTGTATAGAAGCATGATAGGGAGTCTCTTATATGTCACAGTAAGTCGACCAAACATCTCATTTAATGTAGGAGCTTGTGCCAGATTTCAATCCAAACGTAAAGAGTCACACCTCAAAGCTGTTAAACGCATTATTACATATGTAGTTCGTACTACCTTCCATGGAATTTGGTTTCCATATGACACTTCCTTCTTGATAGCTGGATACACAGATGCAAACTAGGCTGAAATATTGATGACAGGAAATCTACCAGTGGAGGTTGCTTCTACGTCAAAAATTGTTTAGTGGCATGGCCAGGAAACAATCCACAATCTATCTCTCCACAAGCAAAGCAGAGTATATTGCAGCTGCAAACTGTTGTACCCAACTAATCTGGATGAACAAATGTTGGTCGTTTATGGACTTAAACAAGATCCATGACATTGTACTGCGACAACACTAACGAATAAATATTTCCAAAAATCCAATACAACAATCGAGGACCAAGCACATAGACATGAGGCATCATTTCATAAGAGAATTGGTGGAGGAGAGAACTATCGAGTTTGTACATATCTGCACCAAAAATCAATTGGCAGATATTCTAACCACACCCCTGGATTCATCACTGTAACACCCCGCCCTTTTTCACTCGCTTCTTTCTGAAAATCAGAGTCTATTTTTTTTTTAATAAACAAAAGTGATAAGAGCGGGATGTCACGACGCGAGCTAAGTCCGAGCTTCTAAAGCCCGACCCTTAACTGACCAACCATACGTGTGAGTGGACTAAGTCCACTGAGGTGGTTCACACGTATTAAGTTTATAATTGCGGAATATAACATAAGTTGATTGCGGATTATAATAGAACCTAACTCTAGTCCATTTCTTTTAGATAGCAAAGTACTTAGTCATTTATCCAAAATTACCTTAACTTAATCATTCTATCAAACCATTCCAAACTATAGCAATAATATCTAAGTTATTACACATCCATGGTAACTTAACAAAATATAATAAATAAAATCCATTCATATATCCAAGCTCCTAAGCTTGGCTTCTTTCACGATCCTCGATCCCTTCCTTTCCTGTGTCATTCACTAGGGTAGAAGTAGGGTGTTAGACAACGCGCCCAGTAGGTATTCCAATTAGGGCTAGCACATGGGTTAGTATATAAAATCCAGATATAATATACCATATCATACTTGTAAAACATCATATCCAAAATAGTGTATGATAATAGAGATCCAATCATACAGATAAAAACTAGAAACCTTGCATGATAATAAAGATCATAATCATGCCGATTCAATGCCATGCTATGCTACCATATGCAATGAGTCCCACCCATCACAAACACATGTATCCTCTTGATGGAATTCTCCTCATCAAGGTATCCCCCATGATTGTTTTACGGACGCCCTGACGGAGTGTGGATCTCCGGTTACAATACCCCTCACTTTACGGACGCCCCGACGGAGTGTGGATCTCTGGTTACAATACCCCTCTCTTTATGGACGCCTCGATGGAGTGTGGATCTCTGGTTACATTCCATCCCTCCCATACCATGCATGAGATGCAAATGCCAACATGCTATAGAATATTACAAAACATAGCATGTAAATCCCATAATTGCAACATATTGTTTGATACCAAAATAACTTATCAAACATGAAATAAAATCATCATAAGTACATAATACATATCCATGGTTTCAATGATGTAGGAATCCTACCAAAAGACCACTCAAGTGTTCTTTGCTTCTTAATCCGGCAACCGCTCACAATCTTGCACCGTTTGTGAGGTCCCGTCACCTTGTTTATATATCAACAAGTCAAGACAATATCCATTTGATTTCCAATTAAGTCTAAGTCCAAAAACCATCCTTGTGGGGTTTGGCCACACACCATGGCCGAACCTCACCCTTTTTAATTTGGTCCCTTTTTTTTAACCGATCTCATCCAAGTGTCTCATTTAAAAACCTCAATCCACCAAATACACCTTGGTGAGGTTCCGCCATACAACATGGCCGAATTTCACCATTTTGGTTTTGGCCCCTTTTTCAAGTCCTTTGATATTTTCATTCCATATTTACAATATTGCCATTAGCCTAACCTTTGTTTAACCTTTCATTTACTTTAATCCATCATACATAAGTCTCCATCTTGATTTGACCAATTATATTACAAGTTGACTACTTCAAAAGAAACTAAGTCCACCAAATAACCATTAGTGTGGTTTGGCCATACCACATGGCCGAACCTCACCATATTGATTTTTGTCCCTTTCGTCATCATCTATCATGGCTGATTACTTACTTAATACTAAGTCCCAAGATAATCATATGTGATTCCTTAATCAAAAGCATAGAACCATTAATAATTTCTAACCATGTTCTTAACTCAAATTAACCCATAAAAATGGTCCATGGGGTTCGGCCATACACATGGCCGAACCCTATGGTTTTCATGTTTCAAACACTCCAATATTTATATATGGTTTATGCTCAGCACCTTAGCCATAATAACATTATGGTTCAGCCATGCAATGGCCGACCCACAACCTTAACCTTATCTCCATTTAAAACACCTTTAAAACCTTCATAACATTGTATGGTTTTTATCTCTCACAAACCTATAAAAATAACCAAGTCTTTTCATGGGGTTCGGCCATACATATGGCCGAACCCTATGGTTCATCTACTCCTTTTAAAACAATCATACATTCCTTAATTTTCCTCCATGGGATTCGGCCATACCCTTGGCCGAACCCTATGGTTCTTATTTTAAATACAATCCATCAAGAAAAACCTATCGGTTCCACGACTCCTCCGGTTATTCTTTTGCTCCGGCTTGTTCCTTTCCTTTCCTTAGCCTCTCCTTCCTTCCTTCTTGTCCTTTCGTCGAGATTGACCTTGCTGGAAACTTCTTGAAATGGTTCGGCCAAGAGGAGGTTTGAGAGAGAGAGAAAACCTTGGCCTTGGGTGAGAGTGATAAAACCTTGAGAAACAAACTCCTTTGCTTTAAGTCCACTTTGTCTTTGAGGAGTGATCAGCCAAGAAAGGTTTGCGGAAGAGACCAACAGCCAAGGTTTCTTGTCTTGAGAGGTGGGAACGGCCAAGGGAGAGAAGGAGAGAGTGACTTGAAATAAAACTCCTTTTCTTGGTTAATGAGGGTTGGCCAAAGGTGGTGTCCCTTGGTGACACCCCTTGGTAACTCTCATGTCCTTTCACCTCCCTCATTCAAGTCTCTTTTGGAGGTTTCATCCTTGAGATGAAACACTTCCAACGTGTGGCTCAAGATGGAAACCCCCCCATGTTTCCAACGTGTATACTTGTGCAAGCTTGTGTAACATCACAACCCTTCAACTTCTTCATTAATGCACCTTTGGAGTTTCATCCCATGGGATGAAACTCCCCCACTTCCAACGTGTAACCTTATCTTGGGTCTCATGAGGTTCATCTCTCCACCTTCCCACTCCACTCACTTGAGATTAAAATCCCATTAACTTCCATTCAACTCATTTAACCCAATTCATCATTTTAGCACAATTCACTCATTTAATTCTACTCATTTAATTCACTTGAATCAACTCAATTATTTGATTCCATTTCCAACTCAATTCAGCCCCAACCTAATCAAGCATGAGCTCACTTAGCGGTCAACCTAGTCAACCACGACCCATTGGATCCCAATTGTGCCTTTTGACCCAAATAACCACCTTGACCCAATTAGATGCACATTACCCATTTACTTTAATTTGATCCTTATTACATGTACATTGGGTCTTATTTGAACAATGGGCCCCACAATCTAATCAAGCTTGAGTTCAGTTAGTGGTCAACCTAGTCAACCACGACCCATTAGATCCCAATTGTGCCCTTTGACCCAAATAACCACCTTGACCCAATTAGATGCACATTACCCATTTACTTTAATTTGATCCTTATAACATGTACAGTGGGTCTTATTTGAACAATGGGCCCCACAACCTAATCAAGCTTGAGCTCACTTAGTGATCAAGCTAGTCAACCACGACCCATTGGATTCCAATTGGGCATTTTGACCCAATTAAATAAAACTTCACCCATTTGATTCACTTGAACCATATACAACATCCTTTGGGTCTTAATTGACCAATTGACCCAATTATCAAGCCTTACCCATTTATTTCCATTGATCCACATCTACCATCCGTTGGGTCTTATTTGGGCATTTGACCCAACATTTACCCATCTAAAGTTCATACCCATTAATTCACAATTTCAATGGCAAAAACCGTAAATATTGATAAATTGAAAATCTGGGGTATTACAATCACGATTTCTATCCATACGAAAAATCATTAGCATGTGTGCATCAACATAAGGGAAGCAAAAATTATGGAGGAACAGTCCATGGGGGAGTACTGTAAATGTCTGCCTACTATCTTTTGCCACAGTTATGACAAAATGGGGAAGAAATTAGTAGAAGCTAAATGGGGGAAGAATTGGTAAGATTGGAAATGCCTGGATCCCTTAGATAATAGAGGAGATTGTTAGATCAGATAAGCTCTGGGTAGTATTGGTGACTAAGAAATCATTGGTGTATGGGGGAAAATGAATAATAATCTAGATTAGTACATGGATGCATATTTATGTTTTGGGACTGTAACACCCCGGATTTTCAAGTTATCTATATATATGAAATTTGCCCATTTAATTTGTGAATTAATGGACATGGACCTTAGATGGATAAGGTGTTGGGTCAATTGCCCAATTAAGACCCAACGGATGGTGGATATGGTTCAATTGAATTAAATGGGTGAGATTTATTTAATTGGGTTAAAATTGTTAATTGGGTCAAAATGCCAATTGGGACCCAATGGGTCGTTGTGGACTTGATTGACAACCAAGTGAGTTCAAGCTTCCTTAATTGGGGCTGAATTAAGTTGGAAATGAAATTATGTAATTGAGTTGATTTTAAGTGAGTTAAGTGAGTTGAGTTTACAAGAATGAAAAATAATTGAGTGATGGTGAGTTGGATGGGAAGTTAATGGGACATTCATCTTAAGTGAGTGGAGTGTGAAGTTGAAGATGGTTGATTGTTTCAAAAACCAGCTCAAGGCATACACGTTGGAATGGGAGTTCCATCTCATAGGATGAAACTCCAAAATGGAACATCAATGGGAGATGGACGGTTTTAAGGTTGTTACACAATTCAACTCAAGGCATACACGTTGGAATGGGAGTTTCATCTCATGGATGAAACCCCCAAATGCATCATCAATGGGGAGGTGGCGGTTTTGTGTTGTTACACAAGCCTACACAAGGCTACACGTTGGACATGGGAGTTTCATTTTATGGATGAAACCCCCAATTGCATCATTAATGGGAGGTGGCAGTTTTGTGGAGGTTACACAAGGTCACACAAGGTGTACACCGTTGGAGACATGGGTGTTTCATCTCATGGATGAAACCCCCAAATGAAACATAAAGGAGGGAGGTGAAATGGCATGGAGTTACGAAGGGGTGCCACCAAGGGACACCACCTTTGGCCGACCCTCATTAACCAAGAAAAGGGTTTTGTTTCAAGTCACTCTCTCCCTCTCCCTCCTGGCTGAATCACTCCTCAAGACAAGAACACATAGTGTAGTTGCATTTCACTCTCTCCCTCTTGGCTGAATCACTCCTCAAGACAAGAACACATAGTGTAGTTGCATTTCACTCTCTCCCTCTCACTCAAGGTCGATTCCCTCTCAAGACAAAGGACTTAGAGTTTTATCGCAAGTTTCTCTCTTTCTCCCTCTCTCAAATCTATACCCCTTGGTCGAACCACTCCAAGGGACTTCAACAAGATCAACCTCGGCTAAAGATCAAGAAGGAAGGAAGAAGAGGCTAAGGAAGGAAAGGAGCAAGAAGGAGTGAATGAAACCAGAGGAGTCGTGGAATCAGTAAGTGCTCGATAAGATTTCATAATTAAGAAAAAAATGGTCAAGGACATGGTTCGGCCATTGCATGGCCGAACCCTAATTTTTATTATGGCTAAGATGCTAAGCATGAACCATGTATGAAATAGGTGGATGATCAAGGATCATGGTTTGGCCCTTGCATGGTCAAACCCTAAAGTGTATATACAAGAACCATCAAGGAATATGAACATGGTTACATGATTTTCAAGAGGAAGGGATGGATGAGGTTCGGCCATGATGTATGGCCGAACCCCATCAAAAGATCAATTTTAAATGTATGATTTTATGAAGGGAAATGATGAACCATAGGGTTCGGCCATGCTGTATGGCCGAACCCCATGGTAAGGATATTGGTGAGTATTAAAGATGTTAAAGGGTTTAAATGGATGTTTTTGGTGGAGAACCTTAGACCATGGCCGAACCCCATAAGGAATTATGGAATTATGATCATGTATTTAGATCATGGAAATGATGGGGAAAGGTGATAATTTTAATTGATTTTAAACATGGTAAATGTTGATCCAAAAGGATGAACCTAAATGTATGGTTAAACCCCATGGAGGCACTTTGAATGTGGACCTAAGAGTGTACACCATTTAAAGGAAAAAAGGGGAAAATAAGACATCATGGGTTTGGCCGAACCCCATGAACCAATTTAATGGTTCATTTCATGGATCTATCATGTTTCGATGAATGTATATTATCAAACTAAGAAATGGAGGATTTAATCATATATCTATGTATATAGATCGGTTATGGACTTAGATATGTGAAATGTTTAGCCATGGATAGAATAATGGGAAAGTTGTAAATAGGTGAAAATGATGGACCATGGGTTCGGCCATGGTGTATGGCCAAACCCCATGGGAAATGTTTGTGGACTTAGGTTGTTAACAATGTTAAATAATTATTGTATGAGGGATTAGAGTTATAAATCAAAGATGGCTTGATCTTGGATTTAATGTAAATGATCAAAGGACTACAAAGAGGGACCAAAATCAAGTGAGTGAGGTTCGGCCATGTTGTATGGCCGAACCCCACTAAGATGTATTTTGTGGACTAAGGGTCAAGTGATTAACTAAGTGATGATTGAGTAATAAATCAAATGAGGGACTAAAACCTAGTGACTGAGGTTCGGCCATGGTGTATGGCCGAACCCCACAAAGTTGTCTTCATGGATTTAGACTTAATCAAATGGAATATGGGATTGATTGATTGACATGTTACAAGGTAAGGGGACCTCACAAGGGGTGCACGATCGTGAGCGGTCGCCGGATTAAAACTCAAGGTCATCTTAGTGGTCATTGGTAGGATTCTACCTATTTGAAACCATGGGTTATGTATGATAATTCCCAATTCATATTTTGATGGTTTATGTTGTATAAATGATATGTTTTCAAATGTGAGGTTTTAAGGCTATGAATGTATAATTACATAGCATGTGTTCATTTACATCTCATGCATGGCATGGGAGGGATGATATGTAACCGGAGGCCACGCTCCATCGAGCCATCTGTAAGGCATTCGTGGGAAGACCTTGATGTGCATTATCCATCAAGAAGAATCCGGAGAACACACTCCGTCGGGGCATCCGTAAGGCAACTATGGGGATACCTTGATGAGGATAATTCCTTCAAGAGGATATATGTATTTGTGATGGGTGGTACTCATTGAATTTGACACCATGGCATGGCATTGTTGTACATGGATTTTGTTATTATAGTATTTATGTGATTTTTGGTACTAACCCATGTGTTAGCCCTACTTGGAATACCTACTGGATGCGTTGTCTAACACCCTACTTCTAACATAGTGGATGACACAGGAAATGAAGGGAACGATGAGCATGATCGGAGCCAAGCATAGGAGCTTGAATGTCTTTAATTATATTTGTTTAAGTTACTCATGGACTATGTAATTTGAGTAGCTAGAATTCGGGCATGTAATAACTTAGATATTTTGCTATGGTTTGAATGGTTTATTTTGGATATTTAAGTTTAGTTAATTATGGTTAAGACATGGACTGCTTTGCTATCTAAGATGGAATAGAATTAGGTTATATTATAATCCGCAGTTATTGTTTAATCCGCATGTATAACTTATCGCGTGTGATTCGTATTCGTGGACTTAGTCCATGCACACGTATGGTTGGCCAGTTAAGGGCCGGGCTTTAGAAGCTCGGACTTGACTCGCGTCGTGCCGTCCCGCTCTCTTTCACTTTTCTATTTTAAAAAAAAAAACACTCTAATTTTCGGAAAGCGAGTGAAAAGGGTGGGGCATTACAGTTGGTATTGTAACACCCCAATTTCTCAATGAAGTGGATCATTATGAAAATGCCCCTGATGTGTTAAATTAATTATTTTGTGATGTTAAGTAAGGAAATGGTGGGGCTCATTGCTCAAATTAAGATCATATGAGCACATTATGAATGTCAAGTTTGATTGGATGGGTAATGTACATCAATTGGGTCAAAAATGGTTAAATGGGTCAAAGGGCCAAAATGGGACCCAACAGGTCTTAATGGATTATTTGACCGTTGTGTGAACTTAAATTAAATGGGGTTATGCTAATTTGATTGGAAATCAAGTGGAGTAAAAATGGGTAGGCCTGATGCACATGTGAAAACCAATTACAAATGACCAAAATACCCATAATTGGGTCATGGAGTCAAAAATGGGTCCAAGAGCTAAAGGGGGGCCCAACGGGTCGGGTTGACTTAGTTGACCACAGCCGACTGTGTGGGCCCACAAATGAGTTCATTGGTTAGTTAAATCAGGTTAAGTGGAACTGATTTTATTTAATTTGAATTAATAATGAGTTGACTCAAATACATTAAATGATTGTCAATTAATGAGGTGAGTTAGACATGTGAGTTGGGTGAGTCAAAATGGAAATTAATGGGACAGTAAATCTGTGAGTTCAGAGGGAATAGTAGTAGTTTGGCTCAGTCTTAACCACCAAAACAAGTCCCACACGTTGGGGACTTGTTGGGGTGATTTCCATGTTAAATCTTAAATGAAATGTATGGGAATTGGAGGTGTTGCTTGGAGAGTTGAAAGGCTACATAGGTAGGTACCAAGGGGTGCATTGGATAGCACCCAAGACCCATGGTTTTTATAAGAATTGATGAGGGAATGGAGGGGTCTTGGGGGCTGAATTACTAAAGGAAACAGACACCAAGGTTAGCCGTTTTTCACCTTGGAAATTTAAGAATTTCCATCTCTCTCTCCCTCTCTCCAATTCGTTTTTCTTAGCTGGAACATCAGAGGTGTTTGCACCAGTAGATCAAGCACAAAACAGCAAAAGAAAAGAAGAAATAAAAGGGAGAAACCAAGGACCAAAGGCAAGAAGAAAGATTGGAAGTTTGGTAAGTAATTATATGTTATTTTGGTTTAATAACATGGAACAAATGGGGTGTGTATTGGGCCATGGTTATGGCCGAATACACCAAGGTTTTAACCTTGTTTAATAGAGGTTTAAAAATGGTAAAAATAACCATTGGGTTCGACCACCATGGAGGGCCGAACCCCATGTAAAAGATTGGTTGGTTTTCATGTTTTGAAACATGGAAACCATGGAGTTTTATGGACTGTTTTTAGATGATTTAAAGTGTATGTTTTAGAAAGGTTAAAACATAAATAAGGAAGTTTGATTTAGACCTAGATGAATGATTAAGAAATTCAAAACCAAAGGTTATAGGGTTCGGCCACCATGGAGGGCCGAACCCCATGCAAATGATGGTTTGGTTTTGATGTGTTTGAAACATATAAACCATGGAGTTTTGTGGACTGTTTTTTTTTTTTAAGTTTTATTTGAGATTCAAATGCATGTTTTAAAGAAGATTAAAAACATGGATCTGAATGACATAAGGACTGAAGGTATCATGGGTCTAAAACAGTGGTGTGAAACTGATGAAATGGACCATGTGGATCGGCCATCTTGGATGGCAGAATCCCATGAGGAGTTATGGTCATTTGGACAAAGTGATGAATTTATTGGATGGTTTTGAGAGGTAAAAATGCAGCAATGATGTACTGATTTTTATATGAATAAGTGACACTTAAAACATGCTAAAGAGGACCAAAACATGGACATAGGGTTCGGCCACTTTGGATGGCCGCACCCCATGAAAATATTAGATGATTTTGATGAGTTTAAAACCATATAAAATATGGTGTTTGATGTGATTTGGTGAAGTTTTACTTACTGTTATTGGTTGGCCAATGTAGGGCTGAACCATGTCAATATTAGGGTTAAGTTACTGATTCAAAGCATGGGTAATTGATGGATCAATCAGATCAAAAGACATGGCCGAACCCCATGGGGCTATTTTTGGGATGAATGGACCAAGTTTATGGGTTTTCTTATGTGTGTTGAATGGAAATAAGCTTGCTGATTTTGGCTGGTCAATAGAGGACTGAATCATGTAGCAATCATAACCAAAAATAGCGCATGGATGTTGGAGTTATGGAACCAAGGGAACCATTGGGTTCGGCCATATGTATGGCCGAACCCCATGGACCATTTTATTTGATTGATAAGTTTCTAAGTTATGAAATTTAGTGAACTTAGTGTAAACAAATAACAAATCATGGTTGATGAAGGAAAGTGGGATAAAAACCCATAGGATGTGGTTCGGCCATGTAGTATGGCCGAACCCCATCAATGATTATTTGATGGAATGGGGTTAAGTAATAAATGGGATTAAAGGTGATGAATGAAGAACTCCACATGATGTGGATGGGTCGTAGATGTGATTGAATAAGTAAATGATGTTATGACTTACTGATTGATATATGGATAAGGTACCGGAAGTTGAACGACGTGCGAGTCGTGATCGGGTGACGCTAAAGAAAGATCAAGTACTGAAGTAAATCTTCAGTAGGTTTCCTACCTACTTGTAACCACATTTACACCTGTTTTCATGAAGGGTTTTATGAGTTATTGACATACTATTACTTACCATATTTTGAATGATGAATTATGCATTTACAAATGGCATACAAAGCATTGGCATCTCATGCATGGACATGGGATGACGACTGAGGTTCTACAGTGTTGCAATTATGAGTTACGTCCTCCTTAGGCAATGAGAGTCCCGCCAGGAGGAGTAACATGATGATCATAGTCATAATGGTCTCCTTAGGCGATGAGAGTCCCGCCAGGAGGACTAATATGTGATATGAGTCAATTCAATGATGAAGAGATGGAAGTGTATTGTGATTTACCTTGACGGTGCGAGTCACGTCAAGTGATGGCTATGAATGTACATGATGGGAGAGACTCATTGCATGTGCATACTTCATAGCATTGTTTTACCTGTTTTTGATAATCATGTAATATGATATATGTATGTTTTATATGCTAACATATGGTAGCCCTGATTCGGGAACCTACTGGGCGCGTTGATCTAACGCCCTAATTCGATCCTCAGAGGAGAATGCAGGTACAAGGAAGGGGAAAGAGAAGGTCGATGACCGGGAGGGGTGTAATGGCCCGAAATTTTTAAATCAATAAATATGGGAATATTATTTATTTTAATGATGAAAATTGGAAATTGGTGGAATAAATGATAAATGGGCCAAAACTTGGACAAAGGCCCAAGTGTGGCCCAATAGACTATGGTTTAGATTTAAATTTATTTAAATGGGTCAAGAATGGTTAAATTGGGTCAAATACCCATTTGGTACCCAATGGGTCAAGAGGGTTATGCTCTAAGGTAAATGGGCTAGATAGAAATGTAATTGGGCCATAGGCCCAATGGTAATCCACTTAGAGTGAATTCAATGATTTTAAATCACCTAAGTTATTTGGAATTAAACAATGGTGATGTGGCCAAGTGTGGACCCAAGGTTTGGTGGGGCCGACCACCATGGTTGATTTAGTCAACCATGGGTGGATTAATGGAAATTAGGTTAAGTATAATGAATTCACCTAAGGTGATTTAAATAAGTAAATGGGAATTAAAGTAACTAAGTAATTAAATAATTAAATTATTTAAAATGGTAGTTAAGAGTGGTCAAAGGGGGCCCATGAGGTGAAGACTCACCTCATCCCAAACTCAAAAAAAAAATAGAACGCGTTGGGACTTAGAGGGGTGGAGTTATAAGCCATAAAGCAACTTAAATATCTAAAAATATCTTAAGGTTGGTGAAGGTAATTAATGTAAAGTAAAAAAAAAAAATGGGGATAAGCCTTGATGTCTTTTCCCATTCTCTTTTCATTCAACTCTCTCCATTTCCACTCTCCCATGGTCGTCCCCTACATCCAAGTGAAGGAGAGAAAGAGAGTTAAGGAAAAGAGAAGAGAAGGAGAGAAGAAAGAAGTGGAATTTTCAGAGAAATCACTCTAAGGTAAAGGGTTATCATCTTCCCTCTCATAATTTTCCCCTCTCCTTCTCTCACACAAAACTTACCTTGGCTGATTCTAGGGTTGGGGATTGCCACCCTTGATCAAAGATCTTAACCTACCAAAGATTAAAAGGAAGGAGAGAGGAGGCTACGGAGATCGACGGGAGCGGCGGAAATCGGAGGAGACGTCGGATAGTGAGTATTTCTTAAACAAGAAATTTCGGATTTTAGGGTTTAAGATTTGGGTTTTATTTTGTGAATTTAATGGTAGTCAAGTAAATTTATGCTATGAATTTTAAATCCATCAAATGGAATGAATGGAAAAGTGGGCAAAAACCCTAAGTGGAAAAATTAGGGTTAGGGAAAAGAAATAAATACTTGGATTATGTGCATTGGGTAATTTATGAAATTAAGCATAGAATTGGATGATTGGAAGAAAATTATGGGCCATAGGGTTCGGCCATGTGGTATGGCCGAACCCCATGGCGGGTGATTTGGTATTGGATTTAAATAATTAGGGTTTCAAAAAGATGGAAGACAATGAGGGTTTTATCTAATGAAAATTAGGGTTGTAGATGAATGAATGGGAGTAAGTTGTAAAATGGTTTTATGATGAAAATGCAAAGGGGTTTATGGCATTGAAATGCATGGAGGAAGTGAACCTTGAGCCATGGGTTCGGCCATGGTGTATGGCCGAACCCTATGGTGATCAAATGGTGGAATGAAGGGTTGTGAATAATGGAAAGTAAATGGGAATGTTGGTGGTGTTGATGGACCCGAAAATGGTTTTAGCATTGATATTTGTAATGGACTCTAATGTAGCTAAGGATGATGGTTTTAAGTGTATGAATTAAACCCTTCATGGAGGGATTTGTGATAAACCTGTAACGCCCCGCCCTTTTTCACTCGTTTTCCGAAAATCAGAGTCTATTTTTTTTTTTTTAAATAGAAGAGTGAGAGAGGGCGCGGACGCCACGACGCGAGTTAAGTCCGAGCTTCTAAAGCCTGACCCTTAACTGGCCAACCCCACGCATGCGCGGAACTAAGTCCATGAGAATGGTTCACGCGTAGGAAGTAAGCTCGTGGATTATGATTATTGCGGAACATGATAATGGAGTCTATCCTACCGGTTTTTAGATAGAAGGGAAGATACAACATTGAATTTACCAAAATGCCCCTATGTTCATGATTATATCACAAAATGTATCGTCCATAAGTAACGTCCAAAACCATCACAAGAAACGTAAATTTATACAACCCTGACAAGCTAAGTTACTTTAAAATTACATCTCCAAAATGTAAACATAATATAAACTAGGACTGCACTTTCCAAGCTCCTAAGCTTGGCCTCCAGTATGTCCACCGCTTCCTGCCTCTCCTGCGTCATCAGCTAGGGTAGAAGTAGGGCGTTAGTCAACGCGCTCAGTAGGACTCCGAGTAGGGCTAGCACATGGATTAGTGATACACACATATCGATAACATAAAATACAACAAAATAAGTATGTGATGAATGCTATGTCATGGGTGCTTATGTCATGTGTCCCACCCATTATCCGTATGATCATACAATATCTTGTTCCCCATGTTTGTTTCTCGGTCGCCCCGACGGAGCATGGACTCCAGTTATCGAACTATCCCCATGTGTGATTCTCGATAGCCCCGACGGAGCATGGACTCCGGTCATAGCCCTCAGGCTATCCCCATGTCTGATTCTCGGTCGCCCCGACGGAGCATGGACTCCGGTTTGTTTATTTTTTTCCGCCCATGCCATGCATGAGATGTAGTGCATTATGCTATGTAATATATATATGTAATCCATATACTCAACATATCATACATAGCCATATAATGCATAATATTAAAATATAATCCATATGATTCATAACTTAAAACTCATCATAAGATAAATCATAATCATAAATCTATCATAAACCAAATCAAAATAATTTAAAACACCATCACATATCCATCGCTTACAAAGAGGTAGGAATCCTACCGAATACCGTGTCGCGTTCCGTTACGCTTCCCGTTCGATAATCTGGTCGCCGATCGCGTACCGTTTGCGATGTCCGATACCTTATTACATTTACCGAATTAGTCCCTACGTTATCCACGATTAAGTTCATAATTGATCCATCTACTTAGACTCAATAATGGCCATTAATTTAGGTTACAAATTTATCGAAAATCAGCCCTTTAACTTAGACTCATTTTTCGTGGTTTAAAACCCGATTTTTGGCCAATTTAGATATTCCAATTTAGCGGCCTACAACGCAGCAACTAATCGCTTTACTTAACCATTCACAAAATATCCAATTTTTATGTCTAATCCCTATAGGGTTCTTCAATGTGGCACTTATTTACTTTTTTGCCACTTTCTCTTCCATGTTTAATATTTCACCCCTTCATGTATATTTTAAGTCTAGATTTCATCCCTAACTTAGACCTATTTATGATTCCATATCATATCCAAATTCAGCCACCCATTACTTAATTTTTGAAAAGCATTTAACCCCATATAACCTTTCACATTTGGCCCTAAAGGTGGCCCACAATCATGACCTCCAAATGGGTCATGGGTTCGGCCATGCACCATGGCCGAACCCATGATGCTTATTTTCCATTCCCTTGGGTCCATATTACTCCCTTCAATCCAATCTCCAATGAATTTTAAATTATCCATTCAAGTCCCCATTTTCATTCCATTTAAACCCTCACATATCATTTTTATAAATCCATTAAAATCTAGCATTCTTCTACATTATTTTCCATTTATTAAATCCACTAATCACTACCCTAAGGTTCACCTTTATGGATACCATTTTCAAAGACTAAGTTTTGTCCCAAAATAATGCAATTTAAAATCACAAAACTTTAATCATTTTGGCCCTTTAAATCAAACTCCTAAGCATTGATACATGCATTTAATCTTAGCCTAAAATTGATCAAAATTTGGGTCATGGGTTCGGCCATACACCATGGCCGAACCCATGATGTTTCTTTCCCCATTTTTCTTGGTTTCATTTACCCTTTTAAACATACCTCTAATTAAATCATCCATTTAAATCACCAACATCACATATCATACTTGAACCATCCATACAATCCATCCATTTTTCTTAACCATTTTCTATACTTTTCAATCATAAAGAGAATTATTAAATACCACCAAGGGTTCGGCCGTACACCATGGCCGAACCCATGGTTCATGGCTCATCATCCATTGATGCCATCCTTAGACCAATGTTTTTGTCCAAAAGAAATCCCTTTTTAAAATCAATAATCCTCATTCATTTTGGCCCTCTAAAATATATATCATTCACTTTGTAAATCCATTTAAATTTCATCATTAACTTAACCTAATTTCTTCATTATCTTCAAACCTAATAATCTTAATAAATCACTCATTATTCATAATGGGGTTCGGCCATGCTACATGGCCGAACCCTATGATCATTCATCCATTCCATTCTATGCCTTTAAATCCTCTTTAAAATCACTATTAAAATCACTTGAAAACTAATTATCATACATCATTCTCCACCATTTCAAACCTTCAAACCTTAATTAAAAATCATCCCACATTGGCCATGGGGTTCGGCCATGCTACATGGCCGAACCCTAAGGTCCATTCAATCCATTAAAACTTCCATCTTTTCCATACTTAATCCATTCATTTCATTTTTTCCTTAGACCATCTCTTCCATTTCTTTGTCTTCCATTTGATGGATTTTAGATCCATTCCATAGCCTAAAATAATTTGGCTACCATCATATGGCAAGGATGGATTTCAAAATTTAAAAACCCTAAATAATAAATTTCTTGTTTAGCACATACTTACTATCCGACGACTCCTCCGGTCTTTGTCGCTCCCGTCAACTTCCTTGGCCTCTTTTCTCCTTCCTTTCCTTGTTTGATTGGCTAGATGAGCTTGATCAATGGTGGGACATGCTTGGATTGGCTAAGGTAAATGAGGTTAGGTTAAGAGAGAAAGAGAGTATGGAGATGAGGGAGAGATCTTCAAGGTTCTTGATCTTGGAGTGGCCCAAGACTTATCTTTTTCTTCTCTTTTCTTCCTCTTTCTTTCTAAGTTTTTCTTCTAAGTTTTCTTTTCCCCTCTCTTGCAAGGTGAGGGACGAATTTCATGTGTGTGTGGGGAGAGCTAGGGTGAAATGGTTAGTTTGACATGAGATGGAGGTGGTTGGAGTGGTCTTCACTCAAGCATTAACTTTCTCACCAACCAAGCATGGGTTGGCTTGACTTTGGTGGTGGTGGTTGAGACCCAACCACCATTCAAGCACATGGTTTTAATTTGTGTTTTCTTGAGGTGGTTTGTGTTTGTTGGAGTGGTTTTGACCATTTAACCATTTGACCATTTTAATCTTAGGTTGATTAATTTAGATCACCTTGATCCCTTGATTAATTTGATTAATCACCTTCTATATAATTTAATCCCATTAATTTCCCTCTATGATCCACCCATGGTTGACCAAGTCAACCATGGTGGTCGGCCCCACTACTCTTGGGTCCACACGCCACCTCAATGGGTGAGGTGGAGGTCGGCCCCATTGGCCATGTTGCCTTGGTCCATTTATCACCTAATTTAGGTGATTTAAATTTTATTAATTATATCCCTTTTATTGGATCATCATTGGGCCCATGGCCCAATTTGATTCTTGTCTTACCCATTTATCTTAGGGCTTAGTTACCTTGGCCCATTGGGTCCCACATGGCTCTTTGACCCAAATTGACCAATTACATGTATCAATTTCAATTCAAGGTTTATTGGGTAACCATTGGGCCCATGGCCCAATTAGATTCCCTCATTTTCCACTTACCTTAGGATTTGAACCGATTTTGATCCATTGGGCCCCACATGGCTATCGGCCCCACTTTGACCATCGTTGACCCGATTAGTCCTCATTGACCCATTTAATGGATTTCATCCAACCCATGGCCCAATTGGGCCATCCTTGGGCCATTGTCCCAAAATTTGGTCCATTTGGCATTTTATTACATCAAACTTCAATTTAAAATGAATAAATGCCAATATATATATTTATCAAAAATTCGGGTTATTACAAAACCCAAATGTGTAACAATGGACCCAAGAAAAATGGGGAAAGGACACCATGGGTTCGGCCATGGTGTATGGCCGAACCCATGGCCCAATTGTGATCCATTTTGGTGGGTTAAATTGGAGGATGAGTGATGTTCATGGTCTCCAAAGAGTATGAATGGGTAATGGATTCATTGTAGTTTAAATGTATGAGCTAAATCCCATGGGAAGAGTTGATGAATGAGGTATTTTGAAACCATGATTCATTACCCATCTAAAGGGTTAAGTGTGGGATTTTGTATGGGTTTAAATGAATGAGGGGTAGGTTAATAAAATGGTTAATTTAATTGGCTATGTGACATGGGTCAATGGGTAATTAATGGACCTAAGTTGGGGATCTAAGTTTATGATCAATTATGGACTTAATCATGCATGGATAAATGAGTGATTAAGCATGAAAAAAGGGGTAGTGGCAAAACCGTAATTAGTGGCCAAATTCAAGAATTCCATGGAAATTGATCATGGACTTAGGGGAGCTAATGTAATAACCTTATAAGTGATTGATAAAGCCTAGGGTGGCCGAATTTTAAGACTTATGGGAGTAAAAGGTTTAATAGATGATATGGGACCCACAAAACCTAAATAGTGACCGGTTTTTTCATATGGGCTTAGAAATGGTTAAAACATGGACTAATGATGAATGTGTAATAAGGTACTGGACATCGCAGGCGGTGCGCGATCGGCGACCGGGTTTATCGAACGGAAAATGTAAAAGGACGCGGGTCGGTATTCGGTAGGATTCCTACCTTTTTGTAAGCCATGGATTTGGGTGATGTTTTCTTTAATCTATTTTGGAAATCATGTGGTTGTCTTTAAGATAAGTTTTGGATTATGTATCATGTGATGTTTTACTCTAAATTATTTTGGAAATTATGTGAATGCTTATGATGGGTTTTGGATTAAATATTGTGGGATGGTTTCCCTTGGATTTAGTTGGTAATCTTGTAATTGTTTTAAGATGGGTTTTATTACTATTGAATTTCATATATTACATGGCAAATGGCATCTACATCTCATGCATGGCATGGGAGGCATATGACAGGGGAAGGATGAAATGAAACCGGAGTCCATGCTCTGCCGGGGCGACCGATAAACAAGCATGGGGACATTTCATATATGTATTATTGTACCTTGACGAGGCCTTACCGTCAAGGGAGATGTTGTATTTATTGTTATACCTTGATGATGGTTCTTCCATCAAGGGGGATATTGTATTTGTGGTTACACCTTGACGAGGCCTTACCGTCAAGGGGGATGTTGTATTTATTGTTATACCTTGATGATGGTTCTTCCATCAAGGGGGATATTGTATTTGTGGTTACACCTTGACGAGGCCTTACCGTCAAGGGAGATGTTGTATTTATTGTTATACCTTGATGATGGTTCTTCCATCAAGGGGGATATTGTATTTGTGGTTACACCTTGACGAGGCCTTACCGTCAAGGGGGATGTTGTATTTATTGTTATACCTTGATAATGGTTCTTCCATCAAGGGGGATATTGTATTTGTGGTTACACCTTGACGAGGCCTTACCGTCAAAGGGGATGTTGTATTTATTGTTATACCTTGATGATGGTTCTTCCATCAAGGGGGATATTGTATTTGTGGTTACACCTTGACGAGGCCTTACCGTCAAGGGGGATATGGCATCGGGATAGTAAGGATGATGGGTGGGATTCATAACACATACATCCATGGCATGACATTCATTCTATGGCTTTTCGTTATGTATTATCTATCTGCTTTGTTATCATTAATCCATGTGTTAGCCCTACTCGGAGTCCTACTGGGCGCGTGGTCTAACGCCCTACTTCTACCCTAGCGGATGACGCAGGAAATGCCGGAGCAGAAGGAGGGGACGGGAGCCAAGCTTAAGAGCTTGGGAAGGCGGACTAATAATTTTATTTAAGTTATTTTGAGAAATGTGTATTTGAAGTAGTTTAATTTGTCGGAAATGTAATAATTGAGATTACTTACTATATTTTGGACATTATGGTTTTAAGGATGTTTGGTGATTGAATGAATGTAACTTCCCTGCTATCTAAGAATTTGTAGGTTAGGCTCTTTTATAATTTTTCGCAATTGGTTTAAATGTTCCCCGATGCTTACTTCTACGTGTGAACCATTCTCCGTGGACTTCATTCCACGCACACGTAGGGCTGGCCAGTTAAGGGCCGGGCTTTAGAAGCTCGGACTTAACTCGCGTCGTGACGTCCGCGCCTTTTGTCACTTTTCCTTTTTTAAAAAAAAATTAGACTCTGATTTTCGGTGAAAAGGGGCGGGCGTTACAAGGGGAGCCAAGCCTAAGTGCTTGAATGATGAACAGGATTACTTATCTACTGTTATTTGAATTATATATTTTGATGGACATGTAATAAGTTAATACTTGCTATGGTTTGATTAGACTATTAACTATGGATGGTTGTTTATCTTAATTATCATTTGGGACTGTTACTTGCTATCTATTCATATTATTTCCGCAGTAGTCTAGTTTATTCCACATGTTGTAGTTTGTTCCATGTGTGACTTATTATCATGGTCTAGTCCATGTACACATGGGTGGCCAGTTAACGTTCAGACTTGGGTAGTCTGAACTTAGCTCACGTCGTGATGCCGCCCGCTCTCTTTCGATGTTTTATTATTATTAAAAAAAAAAAATTTAGACTCTGATATTTCTCGGAGAGGGCGGGGTGTTACAGGTATCAGAACGAAACGGGAAGGTTGAATCTTTCGAAGTAAGATTAAGACGGTTTCATGTCTCATTGACCGATAAGAATCCCAATTGACAGACTCTTCGGAGTCCTCTGCAAGGGGACCGAATTAATTTACTTCGTTAGACTCAGAGTAAAACATTCAATCTGAGATCAACAAGGAATGATAGCAAAGGAAGTACAGTCAAAATAATTGGATTTATCAAACATAGCAAATAGGAGATTATTTCCCCAATATCCCCAAATGGAGAAACAAACACATGATACTTAGGAAATTTCTCCGAAAACAAAGAAATACAAAGAGTGTTTATTTTGCAATTTCCCCATAATGTGAAAACACAATTTTACCAAGGAGCTAAGTCAATAATGTTTCCAATGACTTAGGAAAAATGCCTCCGAGAAGAAGAAGAAGAACCCGACAACACCTAAGTGGGGATGAAGAGGAGGTGCAACAACCTCATCCATCAGGGGAAGAAAATAGCATGAACATACCAGTGGTACCACCCGAACTACAAAACTTGGTTCGAGCAGTGGTCATTTCGGTTCTTCAACAACACATGAACGGGAATGGGACGACCAGTGACACCAATGATAGGAGCATGGTCAGGGATTTCCAGCAACAACGCCCCCCTTACTTCAAAGGGAAATAAGGGGTTGTCGGAGTAGAAAAGTGGTTAAAGAAGATTACTCAGATCCTGACCCTATTAAAGATCTCGAGTCATGAAGGCAAAATATTACTGGCTATAGGACAATTGATTGATGATGCCGGTAAATGGTGGGAGGTGGTAGAGAAGCAGCGAGCACTCCTTTCGGAAAGAGAAAGGACTGCAATGACTTGGGAGCAGTTCTTAGCTACATTTTTGGACCATTATTTCCCCGAGGAGGAGAAGGAGCGCCATACTCAAGCGTTTCTATCTTTAGTACAAGGTACCATGACGGTGGCAGAGTATCACCAGGAGTTCCTCAGTCTGTCTTGTTATGCACTTTATATGGTAGATAGGGAGTACTGAAGGGCTCGCAAGTTTGAGCGAGGCCTATGGCCAAGCATTAGGGCCAAGGTAACCATATTCAAGGCAGCTACACTGGTAGAGGTGGTCAGCAGGATCACCATAGCGGAGCAAGAGATGGCTGAGATAGTGCGGTTTGACAACCGTCGAGGTCAGAGTGGGAGAGGTACATTTCAGCCCAACAAGAAGTTTCGACCGAACTTTAGCAGACCCACACCTTCTACTGGGTCAACAGGGGACTTTCGTCCCAACCAGCCCTCCCCATCTGCATCAGTCTCTCAGGCTCCCAGAGGCGTGAATAACTGTTTTCATTGTGATCAGCCAGGCCATTTCAAGAGAGAATGCCCACAACTTAGCAGGCCCTTTTACTCCAAAGGTTCATTTCGCCCACCAGCTAGACCAAGTAATTCACGAGGAGGCAGGACATATAACCAGGCGGGACAGGCGCCTAACCCTACAGGATCTGGACGGTTGTTTACTTTAGCTCCTCCAGCAGTAGTGGATCACTCCGTGATTCAAGGTATGGTTGTAGTCAGTAATTCCTACGCCTTTGCATTATTTGATTCTAGAGCATCCCACTCCTTCATATCTACTGCATTCATAACTGCTACTGGCACACTAGTACAAAAACTGTCCACATTACTCACCATTGTGTCCCCTGTAGGAGACATGCCATTGGGGCTTATATGCACAGCAGTGAATACTGAAGTCGCTGGATACAGATTCGAGTTTAATTATCTAGTACTCGATATGACTGAGTACGACATTATCTTCGGCATGCATTGGTTGACTAGCGCTCAGGCCAACATCAATTGCCATCTTCGCAGGGTGAAATTTTGGTCACCCGGGGGGAAGCAATATGTGGTACATGTTGACAAACACAACATCCCTATAAGAAGAAGACTACATGAAGGATTGAATCACCTGGTATTGAACAGTATCAGAATAAACAAGGCACCGGCGGCTGAACTTCCGGCGATAGTAAAAGACTACGCGGATGTTTTCCCAAAAGAACTCTCTAGCTTGCCACCCATGAGGAAGATTAATTTTGAGATCAAATTGTACCCTAGCACTTCTCCAGTGTCCTTGCCACATTACCTGATGGCACCATCCGAAATGTCTGAGTTAAAGAAGTAGATTGATGAACTGCTCAGACTGGGATGCATCCGGAACAGTACATCGTCTTAGGGAGCTCCGTTGTTGTTTGTGAAGAAGAAGGACGGTACACTCTGTATGTGTGTGGATTACTGGAAATTTAACCAGCTAACTGTCCAGAACAAGACCCTCTACCTAGGATCGATGATCTATTCGATCAACTGAGGGGTTCCAACCACTTTTCAAAGATTGATCTGATGTCCGGCTATCATCAAATCCGGGTTAAGGAGGAGGACATAAGAAGACAGCCTTCAGAACGCGATATGGACTATATGAGTTTGTAGTCATGCCATTTGGACTCACCAATGTGCCGGCTGTGTTCATGGATCTAATGAACAAGATCTTCCGTCCTTATTTAGACCAGTTTGTCATTGAATTTGTTGATAACATCCTGATCTATTCCAAAAGTCAGGAAGAACATGCTGAACACCTGCGGATAGTCCTGGACACCTTGAGGAAGAACCAGCTATATGCCAAAGCAAGCAAGTGTGAATTTTGGCTATCTGAGGTCAACTTTTTGGGGCATGTTATATCAGCAGAAGGTGTAGCCGTGGACCAAGGTAAGGTGGCGGCAGTGAGAGAATGGAAAGCACTGAAAAATGTGACTGAAATCTGTAGCTTCCTGGGATTGGCTAGTTACTATCGGAAGTCTATCATGGATTTCTCCAAGATTGCATCTCCACTTACCCGACTCACTCAGAAAGAAATCAAGTTTGAATATGATGTATGCAATCAGAGATTCGAGGAACTAAATGAGAGACTTACGACGGCTCTTATTCTCATCTTGCCGGAAAGGAGCAATGGATATGAAGTATTTTGTGATGCTTCAGGAGAGGGACTGGGGTGTTCTCTCAGTCAAAGTCATCGTGTGGTGGCTTATGGTTCTAGACAGTTGAAAATACATGAACGCCTCTATCCCACACATGATCTGGAACTAGCTGCAGTTGTCTTCACCCTCAAAAGTTGGAGACACTATTTGTATGGCGAGAAGTTTGAAGTGTTTTCAGATCATAAAAGCTTGAAATACTTGTTTGATCAGAAAAAACTCAACTTGAGGCAACGCAGATGGATGGAATATCTGTAGGATTATGAGTTCGCGCTTCGATATCATCCTGGCAAGGCGAACAAGGTGGTGGATACCCTCAGCCGTATATCACATGCATCAGTGGCTAGTTTGATCAGAACAGAATGGGAGATGTTGAATACCATTCGAGAGTTCAATCTATATATCAGTAACCATGGGAGTATGTACAATCTGATCATACAGTCCAACATGGTCTCCAAGATTGAACAGGAGCAACGGATAGATCCGGAAGTGGAGGAGATATGGGCCAAGATGTCTACAGGTGTGGTTATACCGGAATGGGAATTACGACCAGGACAGGGTCTGGTATTCCGAGGAAGGACATATGTGCCTAAGAGCTGCAGAAGAGAGTTGTTGATCGAGGCACACTAGACCAAACTCTCAATTCATCCGGGCAGCACGAAGATGTATCACGACCTAAAGAGACACTATTGGTGGCATGGACTTAAAAGAGATGTGGCAGAATTTGTGGCTCATTGCCTAACTTGTCAGCATGTTAAGATGGAACATCAGAAGCCACTGGGGTTACTCAAACCCTTACCAGTGCCGGAATGGAAATGGGAGCACATCTCCATGGATTTTGTGATAGGGTTGCCAAGGTCCTCAAAGGGCAACGATGCGATATGGGTCGTGGTAGACCGATTGACCAAGTCTGCACAATTTTTTCCCATCAGGATGACAGATTCATCTGAGACTTTGGGTCGACAGGATATCAAGGATATCATCAGACTACATGGTATTCCCCGGACTATTGTGTCCGACAGAGATGGCCGATTCACTGGCAGGGTGTGGCAGAGCATGCAGTCGGTCATGGGAACAGATTTACTGACTAGCACAGCATTCCATCCACAGACTGATGGATAGTCAGAGAGGACAATACAAACATTGGATGATATGCTGATAGCCTGTATGCTAGACTTCAAGGGTGGATGGGAGGATCACTTGCCGTTGGTAGAGCTCTCATACAACAAAAATTTTCAGGCAAGCCTCCAGATGGCTCCATTCGAGACCTTATATGGTAGACCTTGCAGGTCACCAGTGTACTGGATAGAGGTCGGTGAGTTTGCACTGATTGGACCCGAGTTGGCTGCAGAGACTACAACGCAGATACAGTTGATACGGAAACACCTATTGGCTACACAGAGTCGTCAGAAGAGCTACGCTGACAAGAGAAGGAGGTTCCTCGAATTTGAGGTGGGGGACATGGTGTTCTTAAAGTCTCGCAACGAAAAGGACACATGAGATTTGGAAAGAAGGGGAAACTGTCGCCTAGATATGTGGGGCCGTTTTCAATCATAAGGAGGATGGGGGAGGTGGCTTATCAATTAGCACTTCCTTCACAGTTGGCATCTTTACACGATCTGTTTCATATATCTATGTTGAGGAAGTACAATCCTGATCCCTCACACGTACTGAATTTACAAGACATAGAGGTGTAAAGCGACGTGACATAAGTCGAAAAGCCTATCCGAGTGGTGGAGATAGAACAAAGGGTATTAAGGAACCGAGCGATCCAGTTTGTTAAGGTGGTATGGGATCGACATGGTAATGAGGAAGCCACATGGGAACTGGAGTCGGAAATGAGAACAGTTCACCCCAAGCTATTTATGTAAATTGTTTGAAACCCTACTTCGCTCGATTTTCAGGACGAAAATTTTAAAACGAGGATTGTATTGTAACACCCCGGATTTTCAAATTATCAATATATATGAAATTTGCCCATTTAACTTGTGAATTAATGGATATGGACCTTAGATGGGTAAGGTGATGGGTCAATTGCCCAATTAAGATCCAACGGATGGTGGATATGGTTCAGTTGAATTAAATGGGTGAGATTTATTTAATTGGGTCAAAATGGCAATGGGGACCCAATGGATCGTGGTGGACTTGGTTGACCACCAAGTGAGTTCAAGCTTACTTAATTGGGGCTGTATTAAGTTGGAAATGAAATTATGTAATTGAGTTGATTTTAAGTGAGTTAAGTGAGTTGAGTTTAAAAGAATGAAAAATAATTGAGTGATGGTGAGTTGGATGGGAAGTTAATGGGACCTTCATCTTAAGTGAATGGAGTGTGAAGTTGAAGATGTTTGGTTGTTTCAAAAACCAACTCAAGGCATACACGTTGGAATGGGAGTTCCATCTCATAGGATGAAACTCCAAAATGGAACATCAATGGGAGATGGACAGTTTTATGGTTGTTACACAATTTAACTCAAGGCATACACGTTGGAATGGGAGTTTCATCTCATGGATGAAACCCCCAAATGCGTCATCAAGGGGGAGGTGGTGGTTTTGTGTTGTTACACAAGCTACACAAGGCTACACGTTGGACATGGGAGTTTCATTTTATGGATGAAACCCCCAAATGCATCATTAATGGAAGGTGGCGGTTTTGTGGAGGTTACACAAGGTCACACAAGGTGTACACCGTTGGAGACATGGGTGTTTCATCTCATGGATGAAACCCCAAATGAAACATAAAGGAGGGAGGTGAAATGGCATGGGAGTTACAAAGGGGTGCCACCAAGGGACACCACCTTTGGCTGACCCTCATTAACTAAGGAAAGGGTTTTGTTTCAAGTCACTCTCTCCCTCTCCCTCTTGGCTGAATCACTCCTCAAGACAAGAACACATAGTGTAGTTTCATTTCACTCTCTCCCTCTCACTCAAGGTCGATTCCCTCTCAAGACAAAGGACTTAGAGTTTTATCTCAAGTTTCTCTCTTTCTTCCTCTCTCAAATCTATGCCCCTTGGCCGAACCACTCCAAGGGACTTCATCAAGATCAACCTCGGCTAAAGATCAAGAAGGAAGGAAGAAGAGGCTAAAGAAGGAAAGGAGCAAGAAGGAGTGAAAGAAACCGGAGGAGTCACGAAATCAGTAAGTGCTCGATAAGATTTCATAAATCAGAAAAAAATGGTCAAAGACATGGTTCAGCCATTGCATGGCCGAACCCTAATTTTTATTATGGATAAGATGCTAAGCATGAACCATGTATGAAATAGGTGGATGATCAAGGATCATGGTTTGGCCCTTGCATGGCCAAACCCTAAATTGTATATACAAGAACCATCAAGGAATATGAACATGGTTACATGATTTTCAAGAGGAAGGGATGGATGAGGTTCGGCCATGATGTATGGCTGAACCCCATCAAAAGATCAATTTTAAATGTATGATTTTATGAAGGGAAATGATGAACCATAGGGTTCGGCCATGTTGTATGGCCGAACCCCATGGTAAGGATATTGGTGAGTATTAAAGATGTTAAAAGGTTTAAATGGATTTTTTGGTGGAGAACCTTAGACCATGGGTTCGGCCATGGAGTATGGCCGAACCCCATAAGGAATTATGGAATTATGTTCATGTATTTAGATCATGGAAATGATGGGGAAATGTGATAAGTTTAATTGATTTTAAACATGGTAAATGTTGATCCAAAAGGATGAACCTAAATGTATGGTTAAACCCCATGGAGGGACTTTGAATATGGACCTAAGAGTGTAAACCATTTAAAGGACAAAAGGGGAAAATAAGATATCATGGGTTCGGCCATGGCGTTTGGCCGAACCCCATGAACCAATTTAATGGGGCATTTCATGGATCTATCATGTTTAGATGAATGTATATTATCAAACTAAGAAATGGAGGATTTAATCATATATCTATGTATATAGATCGGTTATGGACTTAGATATGTCAAATGTTTAGCCATGGATAGAATAATGGCAAAGTTGTAAATAGGTGAAAATGATGGACCATGGGTTCGGCCATGGTGTATGGCCGAACCCCATGGGGAATGTTTGTGGACTTAGGTTGTTAACAATGTTAAATAATTATTGTATGAGGGATTAGAGTTATAAATCATAGATGGTTTGATCTTGGATTTAATGTAAATGATCAAAGGACTACAAAGAGGGACCAAAATCAAGTGAGTGAGGTTCGGCCATGTTGTATGTGATGATTGTGGACTAAGGGTTAAGTGATTAACTATGTGATGATTGAGTAATAAATCAAAGGAGAGACTAAAACCTAGTGAGTGAGGTTCAACCATGGTGTATGGCCGAACCCCACAAAGTTGTCTTCATGGATTTAGACTTAACCAAATGGAATATGGGATTGATTGATTGACATGTTACAAGGTAATGGGACCTCACAAGGGGTGCACGATCGTGAGCGGTTGTAGGATTAAAACGCAAGGTCACCTTAGTGGTCATTGGTAGGATTCTACGTCTTTGAAACCATGGGTTATGTATGATGATTTCCAAATCATATATTGATGATTTATGTTATATAAATGATATGTTTTCAAATGTGAGGTTTTAAGGCTATGAATGTATAATTACATAACATGTGTTCATTTACATCTCATGCATGGCATGGGAGGGATGATATGTAACCGGAGGCCACGCTCCGTCGGGGCATCCATAAGGCATTCGTGGGAAGACCTTGATATGCATTATCCATCAAGAAGAATCCGGAGAACACACTCCGTCGGGGCGTCCTTAAGGCAACTGTGGGGATACCTTGATGAGGAGAATTCCATCAAGAGGATATATGTATTTGTGATAGTTGGGACTCATTGCATTTGACACCATGGCATGGCATTGTTGTACATGGATTTTGTTATTATATTATTTATGTGATTTTAAGTACTAACCCATGTGTTAGCCCTACTTGGAATACCTACTGGGCGCGTTGTCTAACGCCCTACTTCCAACCTAGTGGATGACATGGGAAATGAAGGGAACGATGAGCGTGATCAGAGCCAAGCATAGGAGCTTCAATGTCTTTATTTATATTTGTTTAAGTTATTCATGGACTATGTAATTTGAGTAGCCAGAATTCGGGTATGTAATAACTTAGATATTTTGCTATGGTTTGAATGGTTTATTTTGGATATTTAAGTTATGCTAATTATAGTTAAGACTGGACTACTTTGCTATCTAAAATGGAATAGAATTAGGTTATATTATAATCCGCAGTTATTGTTTAATCCGCATGTATAACTTATCGCGTGTGAACCGTATTCGTGGACTTAGTCCATGCTCACGTATGGTTGGCCAGTTAAGGGTCGGGCTTTAGAAGCTCGGACTTAACTCGCGTTATGATGTCCCGCTCTCTTCCACTTTTCTATTTTTTTTTAAAAAATAGACTCTGATTTTCGGAAAGCGAGTGAAAAAGGGCAGGGCATTACAGGGACTAACCCCTCTAATGATTTTCTAGTGTTTCTTGCTTATGTGCTTGAATATGAAAAATATGAAATGAAGCAAGCTGAACAAGAATATGTGAAGGTCATAGTCTTTTTATCCATTTGAATATGCACTTGTAATCAATGTAATTTTTTTTTCAAATGAGATGTAAGAAGGGTGGGCTTGTAATTGAGTTAGTTTCAAGGTTTTGTCATAAAATTGACAAAGGGGGAGATTGTTAGTACCCCGGCTTGCCGAGTCCCTATGTTTGTCAATTCCATGACTCGGGAAAAAGCATTTGCTAAGAAGCTTGAAGACTCAAGTTGAACAAGAGTCAAGATCATTCTCCACCAGATTGAAGCTCATCGTGCATGACAATCATAACAAGTATTTGGCCATAGATTACTTTAGGTGGTACCCAGACCTTAGGAGGATTATCTCTAGGCTTAGTTGAACAAAATGTAAAACCATAAGAAGCCTAAGAGAGGAACCTAGACAATGAACTGGAGTGAACTTGGAAATATGAATTAAGTTCACTGTTAGCTCGACCAGTCGTCTCACCGACCCCTCGATGGAAACAGGATCGACCCATCAAGGTAAAGGACTCGTCGGCCAAATTGACAAAGGTTCTGGTTCATAGAACTGTCATTCTGGGTATGCCCTTGATCGAGAGTCTCGTATGCACCGAGCCCTCGGTGATGAACTTAATGACCCCTCGCGGCCAACATCTCATCGATGAGAACTTATGAGCTCTAGAACTTAGAACTCAAGTGAACTCTCTAATAAACAAACATCTCGGTAATTCATGATCGATTGAGATTACCAAGACCGACCCCTCTGTAAAGGGCGACAAATCAGTCTGGGTATGAATTGTTTCTGGACTTGAAACTCTATGAGCGTGGTGTTGTCCCAGACTGAGACTTTCTTATGGACCGACCTCTTGGTGCCATAACTGTCGACCCATCGGCGACACTGACCTGTTGACCGAAAATTAATTATACCAATGAAAGTGCAATTAATGTGCAATGGTCAGGTGGTTGAACGGTAATAAATATGAACACTGACCTGTTGGTACTAGACAATTTGAAAAAATGTGAAGACTCCTCTATATATATGAGTGTTGTGTGATCAATTAATCATCTTCCCTGAAATAAGAAAATTCACACACTCTAAGGAACGATCAACTCTCTTGTGCCTACACCTGAGAATCAAATACAATGAATTCATTGATTGAGTTAGACAAAGAGAGAAAGTGAGAAGAAAAGAAGAGATACAAACTAGGAAAGATATTTGTAAAACAAATTTCCTAGTCACACTGAAATTGTGATTGCTCTACGACGGCTAGAAGGAGGAGAGTCGACAAACGTTGGGTGGATCTTTGAGAAGCACACTTCTTCAAGAAATACCTATAAGGCAAGTGCTTCTTGGTTTTAAGTTTATTTTAAACCTTTGTCCTGTAAGTGGATTGAGGAGGATTGGCTCCGGAACCGTTATAAAAATCTCTAGAGCGTCGTCTCTGGCACAGTGATGGGTGGAATTCCCAGTCGATTGAGTGAAGTGGAATTTCTATTCTAATTGTGAGGGTGTAAGTCCCCACTTAGTGAACTTGGGGATAGTTCAAGGGTCCTAACAGTGGATGTAGGTTGGTTAACTGAGCCACTATAAATCTTGTGTTCTTGTGCTTGTGGTGTTAGAGCTTAATTCTAGTGTCGATTACATTATCACTTTTGCTAACACACATACACTTGGTTGTTATATCCGCTGCACATAATTAATCAATCAGATAAATTTTAAAAAGGACCAACGATACTAGATTGACCTATTCACGCCCGCTCTAGGATCAAATCATGTTCTAGCATACAAAGGAAGGGACTTCAGATGGAGTACCTCCAAGATTATGACTTCACCATTTACTATCATCTGGGCAAGGAAAACAAGTTTACGAATGCACTTAGCCGCATGACCCATGGAACTGTGGCAAGTTTAATCATGAATGAGTGGGAAATGCTATCCGAGACTGAGGACCTGAATTTACACAGAAGTGGCAGTGGACATGTGTACAACTTAATAGTGCACTCTACCATGGCATCAAAGATTTAGTAGGCACAAAGGTCAGATCCAGAAGTGACAGCAGTATGGGCCAAACTAGATACAGGAGAGACAATCAAAGATTGGCAACTGAATCTCGGACAATGTCTCTTGTTCAGAGGAAGAACATACATACCAAAGGACTGCAGAGGAGAGATACTGACGAAAGCCCATACGTCCAAATTCTTAATACACCCTGGAAGTACAAAAATGTACGAAGACCTCAAGAGACAATATTGGTGGGGTGGACTCAAGAAAGATGTGGCACATCGCGATGGACTTCGTGACGGGATTGCCTAGATCTTCTAAAGGAAATGATGTCATCTAGGTTGTGATTGACCGTCTCACCATGTAAACACACTTTATGCTTATCAAGATGATAGATTCATCCGAGACATTGGGTAGACGATATGTCGAGGACATCGTCAGATTGTATGGGATACTCAAGACCATTGTGTCAGATCGTGATGGCATATTCACGGGCAGAGTATGGAAGAGTTTGCAAATAGACATGGGCGCGGATCTACTGTATAGCATGGAATTCCATCTTCAGACGGACGAACAATCTGAAAGAACTATACAAACACTGGAAGACATGTTGAGAGCCTACATGCTAGACTTCCAGGGCAGTTGGGAAGATCATCTTCCAATGGTGGAGTTCTCTACAACAATAGTTACCAAGAGAGACTCCAAATAGCTCCATTTGAGGCATTGTATGTTCGACCCTATAGATCCCCAATTTGTTGAACTAAGATAGGAGAGGCTGCACTTATCGGAACAGATTTGGTTGCAGAGACCACAAAATAGATTAAGGTCATTTGACAACACCTGTTAACCTCCCAAAGTTGATAGAAGAGCTATGTCGATAAAAGAAGAATACATTTGACATTCGAAGTGGGAGACCAACTGTTCCTAAAAGACTCGCCACGCATGGGTCATATGATATTTGGGAGGAAGAGTAAGCTATCCCTAAGATTTGTAGGGCCATTTCCAAACCTCGAAAAGATTGGTGGGTTGCGTATCGCATAGCACTTCCCGCACAGTTGTCAAGTATGCATGAAGTATTCCATGTCTCGGTGTTGCGGAAATACAAGCCCGATCCATCACATGTTTTGGATATACAAGAGTTAGATGTTCAAAACGACGTATCCTATGTTGAGAGACCCATCAAGATCATAGATTTAGAATAGAAAGTGTCGAGGAACAGTGCAATTCCTTTTGTCAAAGTGGTTTGGGAAAGGCATGGCAATGAGGAGCCTACTTGGGAGTTTGAATCGGGAGTGAGAACATCCCATCAAGAATTATTTGTGTAATTTTGTTTTGGAACCCAACCTTCGTCTAATTTTCTGAATGAGAATTCCAAAAAAGTGGTAGTATTGTGAGGACTCGGAGCTTCAACTCTGTAAATCCATGTAATTTTTCCTTAATGAATGGAATGAAATGTAGTGTTTTGAATCAATGATGAAATGAATGAGAAACATTGTATTTAATAAATGAAATAAAAATGACCTGAAATTCCCAGGTCAACACCATCGATGTGTTGATGAACCCCAGTCGATACATTGACACTATCGATCAGAGAGCAATCGAAAAATACAGTGTGTGGCAACTCGAACCAACGCCATCCATATTCAACATGTCAACGACGTCGATATGTCGAACGTCGGACCTGTGAACGACGTATCAACCGAGTCGATTGTATCGAGAACAGATCAACATAACAGTGTACTCCAACACACGACTTTAAGTCCCAAACCGATGCATCGGCGGCAGTTGATGTGTTGGTGAATTTCCAAGGCCAGAGTGCACTAAGAAATACAGAACTGCCAAGGTTGACGCATCAACCTCACTGATGTGTCGACATACCCAGCACTTGATGCATCGACAGAGTCGATGCGTCGGTTGGGCCCAGCATCTTAAGTCAAACATGCCCACCTACCACCTCCCATATGTCTCTTTCATGCATTTAATGCATCACCACTCCTACACTGCACCATCACCTACTCATTTTTTGGTCTAGGGCAATCGAAGGAGGAGGAAAGGAGAAAGAAAAGGAAGAGAAAAAAGAGAAGAGAATAGGGAAAAAAAGTGTAGAGAGATAAACAAGAGAGAAAGAGGAGATCTGTGGTAAACTCCCTCATATCCTCTCCAGTCCTTCATTTTTGGTAGTGTGTTCTTCCCTCCCTCCATTCCCTATCTTCACGCACTTGGAAGAAGATGAGAAAATAAGGGAAAGAGAAGCAATAAAATATGAAAAAAAAAAAAAGAAGGAAAGACCACAAATAAGAAGCTCATCAAGCCTCTCATCCACGAGATCTTCGGATCAATACAGGTATGTCAATGTAATTGTGATTTGGAGTAGAGAAAAAGCACTCTAGGATGTTTAGATACAAATTTGGTAAGGTAATCAAAGAATGGAGAACATCTGTAACACCCCGATTTCTCAATAAGATGAATATTTACGAAAATGCCCCTGCATTGGTAAATTTATTAATTATGAGGTTAAATGTGAAAATAGTGGGGCCCATTGTTCAAATTAAGATCCTATGAACATATTATAAGGGTCAAATTATAATGGATGGGTAATGTACATCAAATTAGGTCAAAATGGTTAATTGGGTCAAAGAATTGTCAACGGTTGGAATAATTACGAAAATGCCCCTGGATTGGTGAATTCAATAAATGTGATTGTAAATAAGGAAATAGTGGGGCCCATTACTCAAATTAAGATCATATGAGCACATTATGAATGTCAAGTTTGATTGGATGGGTAATTTCTCAATGAAGTGGATAAATTACGAAAATGCCCCTGATGTGTTAAATTAATTATTTTGTGATGTTAAGTAAGGAAATGGCATGGGCCATTGCTCAAATTAAGATCATATGAGCACATTATGAATGTCAAGTTTGATTGGATGGGTAATTTACATCAATTGGGTCAAAAATGGCTAAATGAGTCAAAGGGCCCAAATGGGACCCATCGGGTCTTACTGGAGTATTTGACCGTTTTGTGATTTTAAATTAAATGGGGTTAAGCCTATTTGATTGGAAATCAAGTGGAGAAAAAAATGGGTAGGCTTGATCCATATGTAAAAACCAATTAGAAATGACCAAAATACCATAATTGGGTCATGGAGTCAAAAACGGGTCAAGGAGCTAAAAGTGGACCCAACGGGTCGAGTTGACTATGGTTGACCGTGTGGACCCTCTAGGGAGCTAAAACACGAGTTAAATCAATTGAGTGGGACTGAAGTGAGTTGGAATTAAATCAAGGGTTGAGTTAACTCATGTGCATTGAATGAAATGCATTAATTATGGTGAGTTGGACATTGAGTTGAGTGAGTAAAAAATGGAAGTCAAATGGGCTGAAAATTCAGTGAGTTAAGTGGAATATGAGGAGGTGTGGTGATCTCAAACAAACCAAAACAAGTCCCACATGTTGGGGACTTGTTATGGAGAGTTTCATGCAAAACATTAAATGGAATATGGGGGTTTCTATCCCATTTGGAAACCCCAAGCCTTCAACGTTGGAATGCCAATGGGTGCATTTGTTGGCAGAAAGTGGCCCATTGGTTTAGGCAAGAATTGATGAGGGAGTGGAGGGGTTATGATGGCTGATATACAAAAGCAATGAACACCAAGGTTAGCAGACTTTTGTCATTGCAAACCCAAGTTTTTCCATCTCTTTCTCCCTCTCTCCAATTGGTGTTCTTGGCTGGAACAGCAGAGGATTTTGGTACCAAATATTCAAGCTTAAACCAGCAAGGAATTAAGGAAGAAAGGAAGAAATAAAAGATAGGAAGCAAGGATCAAAAGTCAAGAAGAAAGGCTTGGGAAAATTGGTAAGTATTTCATTGAGTTTTGTTGAAAAACATGGAACAAATAGGGTGTGGATTGGGCCATGATCATGGCCGAATACACCAATGATTAACCTTGATTAATGGAGGTTTAGAAATGATTAAGATGACCATTGGGTTTGGCCACCATGAAGGGCCGAACCCCATGAAAAGAGATGGTTTGGTTTTCATGTTTTGAAACATGAAAACCATGGATTTTGTGGATTGTTTTTGGGTTTTGTTTTAAGATTTAAATACATGTTTTAGAATGGTTAAAAACATGGATCTGAATGACATAGGGACTGAAGTTTATATGGTCTAAAATCAGTGGATTAAAAGATGGAAATGGACCATTGGGTTCGGCCACTTAGCATGGCCGAACCCCATGGAAACAAATGGTTGTTTTTTATAGTTTTTGGAAATTAAAAACCATATGATTTGAGACTGATATTAGATGTTATTATTTGGATTTAAAATGCATGTTTTGAGGAAGTTAAAACATGAATTTGGATGTTGGTTTCAGACCCAAGATAAAGGTTTAAAAGTTCAAAACCAAAGGTCATGGTGTTCGGCCAATGAGCATGGCCGAACCCTATGAAATTGAGCTAATTTTGGATGTTAGTTTGAAAGATAAAAACCTGTTAATAATATACTGTTATTACATGATTATCTGAGGTTTAAAAACAGTAAGAATAACCATTGGGTTCGGCCACCATGGAGGGCCGAACCCCATGTAAAAGAGTGTTGGTTTTCATGTTGGGAAACATGGAAACCATAGACTGTTATGGACTGTTTTGGATGGTTTCTTTGAAAGTTAAAACCTGATATTAATATACTCTTTATACATGACTATTGGAGGTTTAAAAACAGTAAGAATAACCATTGGGTTCGGCCACCATGGAGGGCCGAACCCCATGTAAAAGAGGGTTGGTTTTCATGTTGGAAAACATGGAAACCATAGACCTTTGTGGACTGTTTTTGGGAGATTTTTATGTGATAAGGTTACTGGTTTTCGGTTGGCCATAGGATGGCTAAACTATGAGTTTAACATGGCTAAGGGGTAGAGCCAATTAGTATGTAAATAAAGGACATTGTTGAGCAAAAGAACCATAAGGGTTCGGCCATGAGTATGGCCGAACCCCATGGACTGTTATGTAACACCCGCCCCTTTTCACCGTAAAATCAGAGTACATTTTTTTTTTTTTAAATAAAAGTGACAAAGGGCGCGGACGTCACGACGCGAGTTAAGTTCCGAGCTTCTAAATCCCGGCCCTTAACTGGCCAACCCTACCCGTGCGTGGAACATAAGTCCACGAGTACGATTCACGAGTAGCAAGTAAGCTCACGGAACATAAAAATAAATGCGAATGATCATAGAACTATCCTACCAGTTTTTCAGATAGCAGGGAAGAAATACCCAATTAATTACGAAAATGCCATTATACTGTATTATCCAAAATAATACCTAAACATAGCAAACTACCTAAATTATTACATTTCCGACAAGCTAACTATACAAATACATCTTTTCCAAAACAAAGTAAAACAAAATAATTAGTCCGCCTCCCCAAGCTCCTAAGCTTGGCTTCCGTCTCGCCCTTCCGGTCCGCCATCTCCTGCATCGTCAGCTAGGGTAGAAGTAGGGCGTTAGAACAACGCGCCGAGTAGGATTCCGAGTAGGGCTAGCACATGGGTTAGTAATAACCACATACAGATAATAACACAGTGAAAACTATAAACCACCATATACTGAAATATAAGTAAATGATATGCCATGGGTATCAATGTTATGAATCCCACCCATCATTCCTGCCATATACTGTCATATCCCTCTTGACGGAAAAACCTCGTCAAGATATGTCCAACCGCAAAATATCCCCCTTGATGGCAAAGCCTCGTCAAGGTGTCCCCATGCCTGTTCTCGGTCGCCCCGACGGAGCATGGACTCCGGTTTGTTTATTTTTTTTCCGCCCATGCCATGCATGAGATGTAATGCATTATGCTATGTACTATTTATAACTCATAACCTTAAGATATCATACATAGCCTTAATTTATAATGCATAACCTTAATCATAGTTCATAGCCATTAAATAAAATCCATCTTAAAAATAGCATCCATAATTGTAAAAACCCATCATAAGATAAATACTAATCAATAAAATATGACAAAAATACCATCACACATCCATGGCTTACAAATAGGTAGGAATCCTACCGAATACCGACTCGCGTCCTTTTTCGGCTTCGTCCGATAATCCGGCTACCGACACGCGTACCGCTCGCGATATCCAATACCTTATTACATACACATAATTAGTCCATATTTTAACCATTTCTAAGCCCATACATCATATCTTAGTGGGTTGCTTCATTTTGATCAATATTTACGGTTTTGCCACTACCTCCCCTATAGTTAAACATTAACTTAATTATATACATTTCTTTGTCTAAAAATTCATTCATGGATTCAGGTCCATTAATGACCCATCACCCATATCTCAAGATCATTAAATCAGCCACTTAATTGAACCTAAACTCCATTAATTTAATCATATACAAACACATTAACCTTAGGCCAAACAAGTCTACATACATCACTTAGTTCCATCACACATTTGACTTATCATTTTTTTATCATCATAAACTACATTTTTGGAATCCATGAATGTCCCCTTTAATCATGCCATATTCCTCATTTACTAATCCATATACATACACCTTCATCTTAGTCCTTAATTGGTTCACACAAAATGGGTCCATTGGTGTCTCCTTAACCATAATATAACAACACTAGAATTTAGCCATTTAAATATTCTAATCCTCATTCATTTCCCACATACATAACACCAAAATTAATCATAAGTTTACCCACAAATAGGTCATGAAATCCATTTACAAATCACTACATTCAATCATTAACTCCTTAAAAAAATCATAAACCCTCTTTCCCATGATTTTTCTTATAAAACCCCTTCAAACTTAATCACATTTAATCAAGAAATTTAAAACCCTAAACCATCCTCCATGGTTTTCCATTCTTCATAAACCCTAATAAATCATTAAAATGCCCAAATTACTTTGCATATCCTCCATTCCTTAAAACCCTAAAAAAAAAATCATACATTAATTATATAACCCTTAATCCATTTTTTTTTCCCTAACCCTAACCTATCCATTAGAGTTTCCTCCACTTTCCATCCTTCCATTTTGATGGATTTAAAATCCATGGCACAAAATTATTTAGCCACCATTAAATTTAACCAAAAAGAATTCCAATTCTTAAACCCTAAAAAAATCCAAAACTCTTGTTTAAGAAATACTCACAATCCGTCGTCTCCTCCGACTTCCGCCGCTCCCGTCAGCTTCCTTAGCCTCCTTTCTCCTTCCTCTTGATCTTTGGTAGGTCAAGATGCTTGATCAATGGTGAAACCCTCCTAACTTAGGATTGGCCAAGGTAGGGTATGCTTGAGAGAGAGAGAGGGAAAGATGGAGATGAGAAAATAGGATTCTATGGTTTGATCTTAAAGGGATAACCCAACTTACAACTTCCTCCTCTCTTTTCTTCCAAGCTTTTCTTCTTCTTCTTCCTTAATTTTTTTCTTCTCTTCTCTTCCTAGTGGGGGACGTCCATGAGGGAGTGAGAGAGAGGGAAAGAGTGGAATGGGAGTTAGATGGAAAAAGATGGGAAAAAAATAAGATAGAACTTATCTTATCTTTACACTTTAACATTAACTTTCCCAACCACCCCATAGATATTTTATATGCTTTTTGACCCCAACACCTAGCCAACGTTTTTCTTTGTGTATTTGGAGATGAGGTGGTTTGATTTGGGTCTTCCCTCTTTGACCACCTTTTTGGATAAGCTTACTTAATTACTTAATTAAATCATTAGGCTAATTAACCCCATTTAGCTTAATTCTACTTACTTAACTTGCCTTCATACACCCATGGTTGACCAATTCAACCATGGTGGCCGGCCCCACCAAACCTTGGCCCACATGCCACCTCACTTGATGAGGTGGAGGTGGGTCCCACTTGGCCACACCACCATTGTTTAATTCCAAATTACTTAGGGTGATTGAATTTCATTAAGCCCACTCTAAATGGATCACCATTGGGCCCATGGCCCAATTACATTTCCCACTAGCCCATTTACCTTAGAGCTTAACTATCTTGACCCATTGGGTCCCAAATGGGTATTTGACCCAATTTGACCATTCTTGACCCATTTAAATAAATTTAAATCCAAACCATAGTCTATTGAGCCACACTTGGGCCTTTATCCAATTTTGGCCCATTTACCATTTACTCCACCAATTTTCTAATTTCCATCATTAAAATAATTAATATTCACATTTATATTAATTCCCAAATTCCGAGACCTTACATGTTATGTGGATATTTGGATTGCGTTTTACAAAATGGAAATCATACAAAGTGATGGGCTTATTGGATGGTTTTGAAAGGTAAAAACATGATAACATTATACTGTTATCCTATGTCTAAATGAGACTAAAAACATGTTTAAAAGGACCAAAACTATGGGGTTCTATGGCTAAGATAGGACATGGAAGTTTAAGTGGACTTTTGGGACTTAGACTAAGTTGGAATCACATGAATGAATGCTTAACTTGCTGTTATGTAAATAAGGTTTTGGGATTTCTAGAACGGTGTACAAGCCGTGATCGGAAGACGGTTCAAAGGAAGGGTCAAACAAAGTAAACAAGAGTAGGTTTCCTACCTACTTGTAACCACGGTTTTACCCAGTTTTTCTTATGAGACTCTTGTTTTAATATATGTGCTTCAAATGATATATTATGCATTAACAAATGGCATACAGGCATTGGCATCTCATGCATAGACATGGGATTATGAGTGAGGTTCTACAGTGTTACAAGTTATGAGTTACGTCCTGCCTCGGTGGTGCAAGTCACGCCAGGAGGAGTAACATGATGATCATAGTCACATTGGTCTCCTTAGGCGATGAGAGTCCCGCCAGGAGGACTAATACGTGATATGAATCAGTCAATAATGAAGAGATGGAAGTTGTATTGTAATTTAACTTGACGGTGCAAGGCACGTCAAGTGATGGCTATGAAGGTACATGATGGGGGATGCTCATTGCATGTGCATATTTCATAGCATGGTTTTACTTGTTTTTAATGATCACGTAATATGATATATATATATATATATATATATATATATATATATATATATATATATATATATATATATATGCATGTTTTATATGCTAACATGTGGTAGCCCTGATTCGGGAACCTACTGGGCGCGTTGATCTAACGCCCTAATTCTATCCTCAGAGGAGATTGCAGGTACAAGCAAAGGGAAAGGAAAGGTAGTTAACCGGGAGGGGAGCCAAGCCTAAGCGCTTGAATTAGGGACTGAACTACTTTATATTACTGTCTTTTGAATACTTTTGTGGGACATGTAATAATTCATTACTTACTATGGTTTGATTAGGTTAATAACCATTGGATGGTTGATCTATGTTAACTTATGTTTAAGACTGTTACTTGCTATCTCGTCTTTCTTTTCCGTAATTAATCTAGGTTTTTCCGCATGTTGATGTTAGTTCCATGTGTGATTCATAATCATGGTCTATTCCATGTACACATGGGTGGCCAGTTAAGGTTCAGACTTGGGTAGTCTGAACTTAACTCGTGTCGTGACGCCGCCCTCTCTCTTTCGATGTTTTATGATTACTTTTAAAAGAAAAAATTAGACTCCGAAATTCTAGAAAAGGGCGGGGCGTTATAGTTCGTATCAGAGCGAAACGGGAAGTTGAATCATCGAAGTAAGATTAAGACGGTTTCATGTCTCACTGACGGATAAGAATCCCAACTGACCGACTCTTCGGAGTCCGCTGACTGGGGGCCGGATTAATTTACTTCGAGTGACTTGGACTGAACAATCTATCTGAGAACGACAATGAAAGATAGCAAAGTAAAGAACAGTCATCATAACTGGATATATCAAACATAGCAAAGTAGGATGTACTCCCCTGAAACTCCCACACTGAAAAACAAACAACAGGAATGTAGAGATTTCCCCAGAAACAAAAGAAAACAAAGAGTGTTGATTTGGCAATCTTCCCAAACAAAGTACATGATGATATGCATGATCAAATTCCCTGGAAACCAAGAATGGTTTATCTAGAATTATTGTTGAATATTATTGTGTTTGAAAAGATGTGGCACAGATATGTCAAGCAACGAAGAATACACTGAGTTATGGGATAAAGGGACACCTAGTTGTCCAGTGGATTTGGTATCGACTTCCAACAGTATCAGCATGGAAGTCAATGTGGACATTCAAGAGGGGCCTCCCGAGGAGGAGGAATGGAACCTAGCACCATTGGAGGAGGTGAACCTAGCACCATTACCGGAGTATCTTATGGAAGATATTCCTTGGTTAGTGGGACCTCCTGAGGAAGAAGAAGGGGGATCTAGCACTTTTTCTGGAGGATCCTATAGCAGATGTTCCTATAATATTGGAGTCACTTGGGGAAATAGATCCCTACGATACATGTGAGTTGTACAATCAAGACGGGCACAATTGTAGGTATTGTCCTCACCCTTTAGGCATTGTCTGCCCGTTCTATGGACTGCATGGGCATGGAAAGGCGAGGACTAATTGTCCTTATACTGGAGGACCTGGATTAATACCCTGCACGACATGTGAGGTATTGGGGCACATGGCGATGACGTGTCCTGATAACCGTTTCAAGTTCGCTGATGATGCGGGATCTTCTACGGAAGACTAGGCTAGGAAGTAATATGAAGGGGTAATAAAAAGAGGATTATTTGGTAAGGGTGTATTTTGTTCTCTATAGGGTTTTGTTTCACCCTACCCACCTTTGTACAAGGATGAAGTATGAATTTATATAAAGTATGCGATGTTATGATTCTAAGAGGATTTTTGGGACAAAGATATAGGTGACGAGGTCACTTGATTACATTGAGACGTGGTATGGGTGCGTCCCTCACGTGATGTTGATGATTGAGATGTGGTAAGGGTGCGTCCCTCACATGGTATTGATGAGATAAGAATATAAACTTCATGAGTATGGCTTTGAGTAGCTATGAGGTTGTGGGAACCTTGATACGAAATACGGAGACTTGGTCCCGTAGGGCTACCGTTGAGGAGTGGGTCCCTCGCATGCTACGCGCTGGAGGGCACTCTCACGGCTATTTGGCACACTAGATGTGCTGGAATGCGCAGAGCTAGGTACTATTTTACCCGATGGGGGTGGTACTAGCTTCGTCAGACGCGGAGCGACTGCCTTAGAGCTTGACTGAATCACCTATGAGGTGAAGGGATGCAGGGCGAGGTAGACCGGATCACGTTGGACGTGGGTCTTCTGCTTGGTAAGTCATGAGCCCTAAGTCTTGCAAGGGGTCAGCATATAATTGTGATTTGATATGGTTACCACAGTCTTATAGTGATTCATTTGAATGTTGTTCTTACGGATATTAATCATGGATATATGATACTCATGGACAGAGTGATACCAAGGATGGATGGTTTCCATGAATGGATTATACCCATAGGTGGATTATTTCATGGATAGTTATTAATCATACATAAATGATACTCATGGACAGAGTGATACCAAGGATGGATGGTTTCCATGAATGGATTATACCCATAAGTGGGTTATATTCATGGATGATTATAAAACATGGATAGATGATATTTACTGAAAGCGAAACACCAGGGATGGATGTATTTAACCATGGGAGATTATTCCCATGGTGGTTTGGATTGATGCCGGGAATTAGTATCGTGGAAGTTGGAACAAAAGTTGTTAGTCACATAGAGACTTATGTGCAAAGAAAGATGTTTTTAAATTTGGAGATATACTCAACTGGAAAAGATAAGTGTCTGGTGAAACTTGAATGGGAAACTATGGACGACTGCCGAGTTAGACTGATCACCTGGCTCTGTAGTTAGCCAATGGAATTCCAGGAGAATGTAACTAGAAACCTAGTTCAAATGGAATCAGAAAAAGCTTTGAGCATAGGCTCGTGTTGACAGACTACCTCACACGGAGAGTAGATGAAAGAACATATTGAGCAGGTACGTATGGAAAATACTATGAGAACAGGTAAAGTGAAGCAAAGTAGATTGATCTATGTGAGATCACAAATGGCTCACGAGAAAAAGATATAACATGAGACAGAACAAGAGGTGTTACGGAACCAAGCGATTCAATTTGTCAAAGTGGTGTGGATCGACATGGTAATGAAGAAGTCACTTGAGAAATTGAAATCGGAAATAAGAATAGCACACTCTGAGATATTTATGGAATCGTTTAGAACCCTACTTCACTCGATTTTCGGGACGAAAAATTTTAAAAAGAGGGTTATATTGTAACACCCCGATTTCTCAATAAGATGAATATTTACGAAAATGCCCCCTGGATTGGTAAATTTATTAATTATGATGTTAAATGAGAAAATAGTGGGGCCCATTGTTCAAATTAAGATCCTATGAACATATTATGAGGGTCAAATTATAATGGATGCGTAATGTACATCAAATTAGGTCAAAATGGTTAATTGGGTCAAAGAATTCTCAACGGTTGGAATAATTACGAAAATGCCCCTGGATTGGTGAATTCAATAAATGTGATTGTAAATAAGGAAATAGTGGGGCCCATTGCTCAAATTAAGATCATATGAGCACATTATGAATATCAAGTTTGATTGGATGGGTAATTTCTCAATGAAGTGGATAAATTACGAAAATGCCCCTGATGTGTTAAATTAATTATTTTGTGATGTTAAGTAAGGAAATGGCATGGGCCATTGCTCAAATTAAGATCATATGAGCACATTATGAATGTCAAGTTTGATTGGATGGGTAATTTACATCAATTGGGTCAAAAATGGCTAAATGAGTCAAAGGGCCCAAATGGGACCCATCGGGTCTTACTGGAGTATTTGACCGTTTTGTGATTTTAAATTAAATGGGGTTAAGCCTATTTGATTGGAAATCAAGTGGAGAAAAAAATGGGTAGGCTTGATCCATATGTAAAAACCAATTAGAAATGACCAAAATACCATAATTGGGTCATGGAGTCAAAAATGGGTCAAGGAGCTAAAAGTGGACCCAACGGGTCGAGTTGACTATGGTTGACCGTGTGGACCCTCTAGGGAGCTAAAACACGAGTTAAATCAGTTGAGTGGGACTGAAGTGAGTTGGAATTAAATCAAGGGTTGAGTTAACTCATGTGCATTGAATGAAATGCATTAATTATGGTGAGTTGGACATTGAGTTGAGTGAGTCAAAAATGGAAGTCAAATGGGCTGAAAATTTAGTGAGTTAATTGGAATATGAGGAGGTGTGGTGATCTCAAACAAACCAAAACAAGTCCCACACGTTGGGGACTTGTTATGGAGAGTTTCATGCAAAACATTAAATGGAATATGGGGGGTTTCTATCCCATTTGGAAACCCCAAGCCTTCAACGTTGGAATGCCAATGGGTCCATTTGTTGGCAGCAAGTGGCCCATTAGTTTAGGCAAGAATTGATGAGGGAGTGGAGGGGTTATGATGGCTGATATACAAAAGCAATGAACACCAAGGTTAGCAGACTTTTGTCATTGCAAACCCAAGTTTTTCCATCTCTTTCTCCCTCTCTCCAATTGGTGTTCTTGGCTGGAACAGCAGAGGCTTTTGGTACCAAATATTCAAGCTTAAACCAGCAAGGAATTAAGGAAGAAAGGAAGAAATAAAAGATAGGAAGCAAGGATCAAAAGTCAAGAAGAAAGGCTTGGGAAAATTTTTCATTGAGTTTTGTTGAAAAACATGGAACAAATAGGGTGTGGATTGGGCCATGATCATGGCCGAATACACCAATGATTAACCTTGATTAATGGAGGTTTAGAAATGATTAAGATGACCATTGGGTTTGGCCACCATGAAGGGCCGAACCCCATGAAAAGAGATGGTTTGGTTTCATGTTTTGAAACATGAAAACCATGGATTTTGTGGACTGTTTTTGGGTTTTGTTTTAAGATTTAAATACATGTTTTAGAATGGTTAAAAACATGGATCTGAATGACATAGGGACTGAAGTTTATATGGTCTAAAATCAGTGGATTAAAAGATGGAAATGGACCATTGGGTTCGGCCACTTAGCATGGCCGAACCCCATGGAAACAAATGGTTGTTTTTGATAGTTTTTGGAAATTAAAAACCATATGATTTGAGACTGATATTAGATGTTATTATTTGGATTTAAAATGCATGTTTTGAGGAAGTTAAAACATGAATTTGGATGTTAGTTTCAGACCCAAGATAAAGGGTTAAGAGTTTAAAACCAAAGGTCATGGTGTTCGGCCAATGAGCATGGCCGAACCCTATGAAATTGAGCTAAATTAGGATGTTAGTTTGAAAGATAAAAACCTGTTAATAATATACTGTTATTACATGATTATCTGAGGTTTAAAAACAGTAAGAATAACCATTGGGTTCGGCCACCATGGAGGGCCGAACCCCATGTAAAAGAGTGTTGGTTTTCATGTTGGGAAACATGGAAACCATAGACTGTTATGGACTGTTTTGGATGGTTTCTTTGAAAGTTAAAACCTGATATTAATATAATCTTTATACATGATTATTGGAGGTTTAAAAACAGTAAGAATAACCATTGGGTTCGGCCACCATGGAGGGCCGAACCCCATGTAAAAGAGGGTTGGTTTTCATGTTGGAAAACATGGAAACCATAGACCTTTGTGGACTGTTTTTGGGAGATTTTTATGTGATAAGGTTACTGGTTTTGGGTTGGCCATAGGATGGTTAAACTATGAGTTTAACATGGCTAAGTGGTAGAGCCATTTAGTATGTAAATAAAGGATATTGTTGAGCAAAAGAACCATAAGGGTTCGGCCATGAGTATGACCGAACCCCATGGACTGTTATGTGGATATTTGGATTGAGTTTTACAAAATGGAAATCATACAAAGTGATGGGCTTATTGGATGGTTTTGAAAGGTAAAAACATGATAACATTATACTGTTATCCTATGTCTAAATGAGACTAAAAACATGTTTAAAAGGACCAAAACTATGGGGTTCTATGGCTAAGATAGGACATGGAAGTTTAAGTTGATTTTTGGGACTTAGACTAAGTTGGAATCACATGAATGAATGCTTAACTTGCTGTTATGTAAATAAGGTTTTCGGATTTCTAGAACGGTGTACAAGCCGTGATCGGAAGACGGTTCAAAGGAAGGGTCAAACAAAGTAAACAAGAGTAGGTTTCCTACCTACTTGTAACCACGGTTTTACCCAGTTTTTCTTATGAGACTCTTGTTTTAATATATGTGTTTCAAATGATATATTATGCATTAACAAATGGCATACATGCATTGGCATCTCATGCATAGACATGGGATTATGAGTGAGGTTCTACAGTGTTACAAGTTATGAGTTACGTCCTGCCTCGGTGGTGCAAGTCACGCCAGGAGGAGTAACATGATGATCATAGTCACATTGGTCTCCTTAGGCGATGAGAGTCCCGCCAGGAGGACTAATACGTGATATGAATCAGTCAATAATGAAGAGATGGAAGTTGTATTGTAATTTACCTTGACGGTGCAAGGCACGTCAAGTGATGGCTATGAAGGTACATGATGGGGGATGCTTATTGCATGTGCATATTTCATAGCATGGTTTTACTTGTTTTTAATGATCACGTAATATGATATATATATATATATATATATATATATATATATATATATATATATGCATGTTTTATATGCTAACATGTGGTAGCCCTGATTCGGGAACCTACTGGGCGCGTTGATCTAACGCCCTAATTCTATCCTCAGAGGAGATTGCAGGTACAAACAAAGGGAAAGGAAAGGTAGTTAACCGGGAGGGGAGCCAAGCCTAAGCGCTTGAATGAAGGACTGAACTACTTTATATTACTGTCTTTTGAATACTTTTGTGGGACATGTAATAATTCATTACTTACTATGGTTTGATTAGGTTAATAACCATTGGATGGTTGATCTATGTTAACTTATGTTTAAGACTGTTACTTGCTATCTCGTCTTTCTTTTCCGTAATTAATCTAGGTTTTTCCGCATGTTGATGTTAGTTCCATGTGTGATTCATAATCATGGTCTATTCCATGTACACATGGGTGGCCAGTTAAGGTTCAGACTTGGGTAGTCTGAACTTAACTCGCGTCGTGACTGCCGCCCTCTCTCTTTCGATGTTTTATGATTACTTTTAAAAGAAAAAATTAGACTCCGAAATTCTAGAAAAGGGCGGGGCGTTATAACATCAACTTGGGAATCAATAGTTTTCAGAATTTCCAGGTCAACACATCAGTTCTGTCGATGTATCGACGATGCAGACACACCCAACAAACCAAGGGAACCAACGTATCAAACCCTAACAAAGTGGACGCCCTCGATCCATCGAGTCCATCGATCTGTTCATACATCGATTGAGTCCATCGATCTGTTGATACATCGATCGAGTCCATCGAATGTGTCAATATGAGAGGAATAAGAAAAATACTGAGTTTATTAGACCGAACCTAGGCCGACATGTCAGTGGTATCGACGTGTCGACTTTGTACAGCCTCGATGCATCTTCCATGTCGATAGATTGATCTGAGACCAATGGACGAGGATATAAACTAAAACCCAAGTCGACATATCGTTAGTGACGATAGTACCGACTTGAGAGTAAATGAAAAATACAGATCGTGCAGACAGAGCCGAGGTCGACCCGTCGATGGTATTGATGTGTCGATTATGTCCTGCGCCGATGTGTCGACAGGATCGACACATCGACCTGAGTCTTGGACAATTTTATAAGGTTGATACACTTATAGGAAAATCACATAACTGGAGTTACTTAGACTCCTCTAGGCTATACCAAATGGACTTTTATGCCTTAATCAGGTCCTTTAGTAATTGGATTACTAGGGATTACAAAATAATGACATAAATGTTGTGATTTGAAACATGTATGCGAGCGAAGGAACCAAGGGTAGTCCCGACACCTTTTGAGTGACGTTGTGAGTTATCCTTTTTCCGCTGATCATCTTAGATCAAGTAGGTTTTCCTACTTCATTGAAGGACTTGAGTTATGAACTAAATGCTTATATATTTTTATTGAAAATGATGTCATTTCAATGTGAAGTATTTTGAGATATTTTCTAATATATGATATCATGTTTGTATCATGTTTTATACGATGAATAGATTTGTCATCAAGTTGAATACATGTACCTCATGTATGATCTCATGGGAGGGAATTGCATTTGCCGAGCCAAGAATGAGATGTCCGGACATCGTTTGGTCTCAAGTACGATGATAGTGATAGAATAATACGAGTGTTATACTTTGTCCCCAGTCCTTTTGTATAATTGTTACGGCTTTAAATTTGGCCAAACAGCTCCTGGGAAGGTCCCGAAACCTGCGCAGAGGGAGGAGTCCACACTCCACCGATAATCTCGGTTAATTTGTGGATGGGTATAACACCCTGGTGGTTGCCGCCTCAAATGTTGTGGACATAAGTGGCCAATAATGGAAACCTTTGAGAGGAAATGGACAGTATGCTCGATACATGGGCATGGAAATTCATTAATGCATGGTACCCATGGCACAACATTTGCAAGTTTATTGAATTATGTGATTTTATACCATGTTACAAATGATAAGTTAGAAATATTTTGTGTTATTTGCCCAATGAGTCTTCTAATTTCTAATGACAGAATACTCTATAGTGCATATCCTTTGATTGGATTCCTACTGGGCGCGGTGACTAATCCCATACTTTTTCCCCTATTTAGATGCTAATGTTGATCATGGTAAAGGAGAGAAAGCTGGACCTAACAGTAGCCATGCTTGAGTAGTGAGGATGCAAAGGAAGAAATTATGACTAGAAAAGCATCCTTTATCTTTTTGTGAACAATGACGTAATTTGTAGGAGTGACTTTATGGAATGTAATATTCAGATTAACTCCTAGTTGGATATGGTGTTTAGTTGTATTTGATTTATGTTTAGGAAACCTTTATCTTTGCTTGAAATATAAACTTATATTCATATGTAAAATGTTATGATGTCTCTGCATATTTTTGAACTAGCACGTGCAAATGTTATTGTGGACTTTAAACCACACATGTGCTAGGTTGGGCCAGTCGAGGGTCGGGTCTTCAGACTCGGACTAGGCTCGCGTCGTGACCCTCTATCCTTTTCGTTATTTCTACAAAAAAAATAAAATATATATATATACTCTGATTTTAAAGCGATGGAAAAGGGTGGGGTTTTATAGGAAGTTCATCTGCATGTGATCAAACCTTAGAGGAAGTCCCGTAAAAAAGATCTCCTAAGCTTCAAGTAACTAGACTTGGCCTTTCTTCCCGACCTCAACCTAAAATTGTAGAGGAAGAAATTGTGGCAGAAGAAGAGGTGTAACGCCCCGCCCTCTTCGAGAATTTCAGAGTCTAATTTTTTTTTTAAATAAATAAACATCGGAAGAGAGCGGACGGCGTCACGACGCGAGTTAAGTTCAGACTACCCAAGTCTGAACCTTAACTGGCCACCCATGTGTACATGGAATAGACCATGATAGTGAATCACACATGGAACTAACATCAACATGCGGAATAATCTAGATAATTGCGGAATAGAAAGACGAGATAGCAAGTAACAGTCTTAAATATTAAATAACATAGATCAACCATCCATAGGTTATTATCCTAATCAAACCATAGCAAATAACGAATTATTACATGTCCAACAATAGTATTCAAATGACAGTAATATAACGTAATCCAAATCCATCATTAAAGCACTTAGGCTCAGCTCCCCTCCTGGTCAATGACCTTTCCTTTCCCCTTGCTTGTACCTGCAATCTCCTCTGAGGATAGAATTAGGGCGTTAGATCAACGCGCCCAGTAGGTTCCCGAATCAGGGCTACCACATGTTAGCATATAAAACATGCATATACATATCATAATACATGATCATCAAAACAGGTAAAACAATGCTATGAAATATGCACATGCAATGAGCATCCCCCATCATGTACTTTCATAGCCATCACTTGACGTGCCTTGCACCGACAAGGTAAATTACAACACACCTTCATCTCTTCTATAAGCGATGTACATGTAATGAGCAACCCCCATCATGTACCATCGTAGACATCACTTGACGTGCCTTGCACCGACAAGGTAAATTACAACAACATTCATCTCTTCTATACAATATGTACATGCAATGGGCAACCCCCATCATGTACAATCGTAGCCATCACTGTAGAACTTCATTCATTATCCCATGACTATGCATGAGATGCCAATGCCTGTATGCCATTTGTTAATGCATAATATATCATTTGAAACACATATATTAAAACAAGAGTATCATAAGAAAAACTGGGTAAAAACCGTGGTTACAAGTAGGTAGGAAACCTACTGAAGAATCCCTTCAGTAACTGATCTTTCTTTCGCGTCACCCGGTCACGACTCGCACGTCGTTCGACTTCCGGTACCTTATCCATATATCAATCAATAAGTCACAACATTATTCACTTATTTAATCACATTATAGACCCATCCACATCATGTGGGGTTCGTGTCCGTACATCCAACCCTATGATCACTTCCATCATTGATCATTTGACTGGTATTTACAGTTCTTGCCATTGACCTTAAACCATATTGAAACCAACATTCATAACCATTCCACCATAGTGGGGTTCTATTACCCATTACCATATGGTTCTCCATTAAGATCTTTTTAAACCTTTTAATTCAACATGGAACCATTAACAATTATGACTCATAAGCTTAGCCTATTTAACCCATGCCATGGTCCATAATTATCATGAATGATCCCCTAATTAAAACAGTCATAAGCTCCCATTTAAAACAACCCATTACTTATCAAAACAGCCCCATGGGGTTCGGCCATACTCATAGCCGAACCCTAGGGTTCACTTGATCCAATCAACACCATGATCACTCATGGTTTAATCATGCTAACTCAACCATGAATTAAACATGGTTCAGCCGCATATTAACCCACCAAAACAGTAGCATATTAATCCATTTATTACCATAAGAACACCATATCTTCATATGGTTTTTAACTCACCAAAAACATGAAAGACTTACATGGGGTTCGGCCACCTTGGTCCATGTTTTGGTCTCTCATACATATTTTTGGTGTCATTTATTCATATAAAAATCAGCATATCATTGCTGCACTTTAACCTCTCAAAACCATCTAATAAATTCATTATTTTGTCCAAATAACCATAACACCTCATGGGATTCGGCCATCCAAGATGGCCAATCCCCATGGTCCATTTTTCCAGTTTTAATCCACTGTTTTAGATCAGTAACTTAACCATAACATTACCATGGTTCAGCCATATATTAGCCAACCAAAATCAGTAAATAATCTTCATGTAAATCACATAAAAACCCCATGGTAATGTATGGTTTTTATCTCTCAAAACCATCACCATTAACCATAAAATGATCACACCATTTCATGGGGTTCGGCCATGCTCATTGGCTGAACCCTATGGCCTTTGGTTTGAACCACTTAAACATGTCATCTTATGTCTAATCTAATCATCCAAAACAGTAAGACATTTGCATGGTTTTATCTTACAAAAATCATCAAGATTTCAACATCAATTCATGGTGTTCGGCCATCCAAGATGGCCGAACCCAATGAACCCTTTCATCATTTGATACCCAAGGTCTTAGACCCATGATACATTCAGCCATTCATGACATCCGAATCCATGTTTTAAACCTTTCTAAAACATGCATTTGAATCTTAAATCAAACCCAAAAACAGTTCATAAAACCCATGGTTTTCATGTTTCAAAACATGAAAACCAAGCCATCTCTCACATGGGGTTCGGCCCTCTATGGTGGCTGAACCCAATGGTTATTTTTACCATTTTAAATCCTCCACTAATCAAGGTTAAAACCTTGGTGTATTCGGCCATAACCATGGCCAATACACACCACATTTGCTCCATGTTATTATACCAAAATAACAAATAAATACTTACCAAACTTCCAATCTTTCTCTTTGCCTTTGGTCCTTGGTTTCTCCCTTTTATTTCTTCCTTTCTTTTGCTGTTTTGTGCTTGATCTACTGGTACAAACACCTCTGCTATTCCAGTTAGGAAAAACGAATTTGAGAGAGGGAGAGAGAGAGATGGAAATTCTTGGATTTCCAATGTGAAAAATGGCCAACCTTGTGTGCTTATTGTTTTTGTAGTTCAGCCCCCAAAACTCCTCCACTCCCTCATAACCTCTTGCACAAACCAATGGGTATTGGGTGCCATCCAAGGCACCCCTTGGCAGCTACCTATGCAGCCATTCAAATCCCCAAGCATCTCATCACAATCCCATGTATTCCCATTTAATACATCATGGAATTCACCCCAAACAAGTCCCCAACGTGTGGGACTTGTTTGGGTGATTAAAGCTGGGCAAAACTCTTCCAATTCCCACTTGAACTCACTGATTTACAGTCCCATGGGTTTCCATTTTGACTCACCCAACTCAAGGTATTTTTATTCCAACCCAACTCATCACATTTAATGCATTTCATTTAATGCACATGAGTTAACTCACCTTTTGATTTAATTCCAACTCACCTCAGTCCCACTCAACTGATTTGACTCGTGTTTGAGATCCCTTGAGGGTTCACACGGTCAACAATAGTCAACTCGACCCGTTGGGTCCACTTTTAGCTCCTTGACCCGTTTTTGACTCCATGACCCAAATATGGAATTTTGGTCATTTGTAAATGGTTTTCATACATGGATCAAGCCTACCCATTTCTTCTCCACTTGATTTCCAATCAAATAGGCTTAACCCCATTTAATTTAAATTTACAAAACGGTCAAATAATCCAATAAGACCCGATAGGTCCCATTTGGGCCCTTTGACCCATTTAGCCATTTTTGACCCAAATGATGAAAATTACCCAACCAATCAAACTTAACATTCATAATGTGCTCATATGATTTTATTTTGAGCAATGGGCCCCACTATTTCCTTACTTAACATCACAAAATAATTAATTTAACGACTCAGGGGCATTTTGGTAATTTTTCACTTCATTGAGAAATTACCCAACCAATCAAACTTGACATTTATAATGTGCTCATATGACCTTAATTTGAGCAATGAGCCCCACCATTTCCTTATTTACAATCATATTTATTGAATTCACCAATCCAGGGGTATTTTCGTAAATATTCATCTTATTGAGAAATCGGGGTGTTACAATATAACCCTCTTTTTAAAATTTTCGTCCCGAAAATAGAGTGAAGTAGGGTTCTCAACAATTCCATAAGTATCTCAGAGTGTGCTATTCTTATTTCCGATTTCAAGTTCCCAAGTGTCCTCTTCATTACCATGTCGGTCCACACCACTTTGACAAATTGAATCGCTTGGTTCCGTAACACCTTTTGTTTTGTCTCATGTTATATCTTTTTCTCGTGAGCCATTTGTGATCTCACATAGATCAATCTACTCTGTTTCACTTTACCTGCTCTCATAGTATTTTCCATACGTACCGGCTCAATATGTTCTTTTATCTACTCTCTGTGTGAGGTAGCCTGCCAATGCGAGCCTATGCTCAGAGCTTTTTCTGATTCCATTTCAACTAGGTTTCTAGTTGCACTCTCCTGGAACTCCATCGGTTAACTACAGAGCCAGGTGATCAGTCTAACTCGGCAGTCATCCATAGTTTCCCATTCAAGTTTCACCAGACACTTATCTTTTCCGTTGAGTATATCTCCAAATTTAAACACATCTTTCTTTGCACATAAGTCTCTATGTGACTAACAACTTTTGTTTCAACTTCCACGATACCAATTCCCGGCATCAATCCAAACCACCATGGGAATAATCACCCATGGTTAAATACATCCATCCCTGGTGTTTCGCTCTCAGTAAATATCATCTATCCCTGTTTTATAATCATCCATGAATATAACCCCTATGGGTATAATCCATTCATGGAAACCATTCATCCTTGGTATCACTCTGTCCAGGAGCATCAGCTATACAACAGTTACAACCATCCATGAATATAACCCACCTATGGGTATAATCCATTCATGGAAACCATCCATCCTTGGTATCACTCTGTCCATGAGTATCATTTATCCATGATTAATATCTGTAGGAACAACATTCAAATGAATCACTATAAGACTGTGGTAACCATATCAAATCACAAATATATCCCGACCCCTTGCAAGACTTAGGACTTATGACTTACCAAGCAGAAGACCCACATCCAACGTGATCCGGTCTACCTCGTCCTGCATCCCTTCACCTCATAGGTGATTCAGTCAAGCTCTAAGGCGGTCGCTCCGCGTCTGACGAAGCTAGTATCACCCCCACCGGGTAAAATAGTACCTAGCTCTGCGCATTCTAGCACATCCAGTGTGCCAAACAACTGTGAGAGCGCCCTCCAGCGCGTAGCATGCGAGGGACCCACTCCTCAACGGTAGCCCTACGGGACCAAGTCTCCGTATTTCGTATCAAGGTTCCCACAGCCTCATAGCTACTCAAAGCCATACTCATGAAGTTTATATTCTTATCTCATCAATACCATGTGAGGGACGCACCCATACCACATCTCAATCATCAACATCACGTGAGGGACGCACCCATACCACGTCTCAATGTAATCAAGTGACCTCGTCACCTATATCTTAGTCCCAAAAATCCTCTTAGAATCATAACATCGCATACTTTATATAAATTCATACTTCACCCTTGTACAAAGGTGGGTAGGGTGAAACAAACCCTATGTATAACCAAAATATACACCCTTGCAAAAATAACCCTCTTTTTAATACCCTTCATATTACTTCCTATCCTAGTCTTCCGTAGAAGATTCCGCATCATTAGCGAACTTGAAACGGTTATCAGGACACATCATCGCCGTGTGCCCCAATACTTCACATGTTGTGCAGGGTATTAACCCGGGTCTTCCGATATATGGACAATTAGTCCTCGCCTCACCATGTCCATGCAGTCCACAGGACGGGCAGACAACACTTAGCGGGTGAGGACAATACCGGCAGTGATGCCCATCTTGATTGCACAGTTCACATGTGTCATAGGGATCTATCTCCCCAAGTGATTCCAATATAATAGGTACACCAGCCATGGGATCCTCCAGTAAATGTGCTAGATCATCCTCCTCTTCCTCAGGAGGTTCCACCATCTCAAGAATGTCATCCATCAGATCCTCTGGAAGAGGCGCGAAGTCCACATCAGCTTATTCAGGAGGTCCCTCCTGAAGATCCACATTAACTTCCATACTAATACTGTTTGAAGTTGATACCAAATCTACCGGACAACTTGGTGTCTCTTTATCCCATAACTCAGTGTATTCTTCGTTGCTTGACATATCTGTGCCACATTATTTCAAACACAAAAATTTTCAACAATAATTCTAAATAAACCACACTTGGTTTCCAGGAAATTTGATCATGCATTATATCATGTACTTTGTTTGGGGAAGATTACCAAATCATCACTCCTTGTGTTCTTTTGTTTCAGGGGAAATCTCTAATTTCCTATTGTTTGTTTCTCAGTGTGGGGATTTCAAGGGAGTTCATCCTACCTTGCTACGTTTGATATGTCCAGTTATGATGATTGTACTTTACTTTGCTATCTTTCATTGTTGTTCTCAGATTGATTGTTCAGTCCGAGTCACTCGAAGTAAATTAATCCGGCCCCCAGTCAGCGGACTCCGAAGAGTCGGTCAGTTGGGATTCTTATCCGTCAGTGAGACATGAAACCGTCTTAATCTTACTTCGATGATTCAACCTCCCATTTCGCTCTGATACCAACTGTAACGCCCCGCCCTCTCCGTGAATTTCAGAGTCTAATTTTTTTTTTTTTCTTTAAAATAAACATCGGAAGAGAGCGGGCGGCGTCACGACGCGAGTTAAGTTCAGACTACCCAAGTCTGAACCTTAACTGGCCACCTATGTGTACATGGAATAGACCATGATAGTGAATCACACATGGAACTAACATCAACATGCGGAATAATCTAGATAATTGCGGAATAGAAAGACGAGATAGCAAGTAACAGTCTTAAATATTAAATAACATAGATCAACCATCCATAGGTTATTATCCTAATCAAACCATAGCAAATAACGAATTATTACATGTCCAACAATAGTATTCAAATGACAGTAATATAACGTAATCCAAATCCATCATTAAAGCACTTAGGCTCAGCTCCCCTCCTGGTCAATGACCTTTCCTTTCCCCTTGCTTGTACCTGCAATCTCCTCTGAGGATAGAATTAGGGCGTTAGATCAACGCGCCCAGTAGGTTCCCGAATCAGGGCTACCACATGTTAGCATATAAAACATGCATATACATATCATAATACATGATCATCAAAACAGGTAAAACAATGCTATGAAATATGCACATGCAATGAGCATCCCCCATCATGTACTTTCATAGCCATCACTTGACGTGCCTTGCACCGACAAGGTAAATTACAACACACCTTCATCTCTTCTATAAGCGATGTACATGTAATGAGCAACCCCCATCATGTACCATCGTAGACATCACTTGACGTGCCTTGCACCGACAAGGTAAATTACAACAACATTCATCTCTTCTATACAATATGTACATGCAATGGGCAACCCCCATCATGTACAATCGTAGCCATCACTGTAGAACTTCATTCATTATCCCATGACTATGCATGAGATGCCAATGCCTGTATGCCATTTGTTAATGCATAATATATCATTTGAAACACATATATTAAAACAAGAGTATCATAAGAAAAACTGGGTAAAAACCGTGGTTACAAGTAGGTAGGAAACCTACTGAAGAATCCCTTCAGTAACTGATCTTTCTTTCGCGTCACCCGGTCACGACTCGCACGTCGTTCGACTTCCGGTACCTTATCCATATATCAATCAATAAGTCACAACATTATTCACTTATTTAATCACATTATAGACCCATCCACATCATGTGGGGTTCGTGTCCGTACATCCAACCCTATGATCACTTCCATCATTGATCATTCGACTGGTATTTACAGTTCTTGCCATTGACCTTAAACCATATTGAAACCAACATTCATAACCATTCCACCATAGTGGGGTTCTATTACCCATTACCATATGGTTCTCCATTAAGATCTTTTTAAACCTTTTAATTCAACATGGAACCATTAACAATTATGACTCATAAGCTTAGCCTATTTAACCCATGCCATGGTCCATAATTATCATGAATGATCCCCTAATTAAAACAGTCATAAGCTCCCATTTAAAACAACCCATTACTTATCAAAACAGCCCCATGGGGTTCGGCCATACTCATAGCCGAACCCTAGGGTTCACTTGATCCAATCAACACCATGATCACTCATGGTTTAATCATGCTAACTCAACCATGAATTAAACATGGTTCAGCCGCATATTAACCCACCAAAACAGTAGCATATTAATCCATTTATTACCATAAGAACACCATATCTTCATATGGTTTTTAACTCACCAAAAACATGAAAGACTTACATGGGGTTCGGCCACCTTGGTCCATGTTTTGGTCTCTCATACATATTTTTGGTGTCATTTATTCATATAAAAATCAGCATATCATTGCTGCACTTTAACCTCTCAAAACCATCTAATAAATTCATTATTTTGTCCAAATAACCATAACACCTCATGGGATTCGGCCATCCAAGATGGCCAATCCCCATGGTCCATTTTTCCAGTTTTAATCCACTGTTTTAGATCAGTAACTTAACCATAACATTACCATGGTTCAGCCATATATTAGCCAACCAAAATCAGTAAATAATCTTCATGTAAATCACATAAAAACCCCATGGTAATGTATGGTTTTTATCTCTCAAAACCATCACCATTAACCATAAAATGATCACACCATTTCATGGGGTTCGGCCATGCTCATTGGCTAAACCCTATGGCCTTTGGTTTGAACCACTTAAACATGTCATCTTATGTCTAATCTAATCATCCAAAACAGTAAGACATTTGCATGGTTTTATCTTACAAAAATCATCAAGATTTCAACATCAATTCATGGTGTTCGGCCATCCAAGATGGCCGAACCCAATGAACCCTTTCATCATTTGATACCCAAGGTCTTAGACCCATGATACATTCAGCCATTCATGACATCCGAATCCATGTTTTAAACCTTTCTAAAACATGCATTTGAATCTTAAATCAAACCCAAAAACAGTTCATAAAACCCATGGTTTTCATGTTTCAAAACATGAAAACCAAGCCATCTCTCACATGGGGTTCGGCCCTCTATGGTGGCTGAACCCAATGGTTATTTTTACCATTTTAAATCCTCCACTAATCAAGGTTAAAACCTTGGTGTATTCGGCCATAACCATGGCCAATACACACCACATTTGCTCCATGTTATTATACCAAAATAACAAATAAATACTTACCAAACTTCCAATCTTTCTCTTTGCCTTTGGTCTTTGGTTTCTCCCTTTTATTTCTTCCTTTCTTTTGCTGTTTTGTGCTTGATCTACTGGTACAAACACCTCTGCTATTCCAGTTAGGAAAAACGAATTTGAGAGAGGGAGAGAGAGAGATGGAAATTCTTGGATTTCCAATGTGAAAAATGGCCAACCTTGTGTGCTTATTGTTTTTGTAGTTCAGCCCCCAAAACTCCTCCACTCCCTCATAACCTCTTGCACAAACCAATGGGTATTGGGTGCCATCCAAGGCACCCCTTGGCAGCTACCTATGCAGCCATTCAAATCCCCAAGCATCTCATCACAATCCCATGTATTCCCATTTAATACATCATGGAATTCACCCCAAACAAGTCCCCAACGTGTGGGACTTGTTTGGGTGATTAAAGCTGGGCAAAACTCTTCCAATTCCCACTTGAACTCACTGATTTACAGTCCCATGGGTTTCCATTTTGACTCACCCAACTCAAGGTATTTTTATTCCAACCCAACTCATCACATTTAATGCATTTCATTTAATGCACATGAGTTAACTCACCTTTTGATTTAATTCCAACTCACCTCAGTCCCACTCAACTGATTTGACTCGTGTTTGAGATCCCTTGAGGGTTCACACGGTCAACAATAGTCAACTCGACCCGTTGGGTCCACTTTTAGCTCCTTGACCCGTTTTTGACTCCATGACCCAAATATGGAATTTTGGTCATTTGTAAATGGTTTTCATACATGGATCAAGCCTACCCATTTCTTCTCCACTTGATTTCCAATCAAATAGGCTTAACCCCATTTAATTTAAATTTACAAAACGGTCAAATAATCCAATAAGACCCGATAGGTCCCATTTGGGCCCTTTGACCCATTTAGCCATTTTTGACCCAAATGATGAAAATTACCCAACCAATCAAACTTAACATTCATAATGTGCTCATATGATTTTATTTTGAGCAATGGGCCCCACTATTTCCTTACTTAACATCACAAAATAATTAATTTAACGACTCAGGGGCATTTTGGTAATTTTTCACTTCATTGAGAAATTACCCAACCAATCAAACTTGACATTTATAATGTGCTCATATGACCTTAATTTGAGCAATGAGCCCCACCATTTCCTTATTTACAATCATATTTATTGAATTCACCAATCCAGGGGTATTTTCGTAAATATTCATCTTATTGAGAAATCGGGGTGTTACAAGAGGTAATAGAAAAAGCATAGGAAGACAATGAAGAGGAAGATAATGAAGAAGATGATGAGGAAAAAGGTGATGATGACCAAGATGGTCCCATGCTCAAACCTTTAGTGCCCTACGCCTCTTTCAAAAGATTGAATATTGTGAGAAAGAGTAGTGCAAAAGACTTGGCAAAATGTAAAACCCTTCACTACATCAAAAGAATGGGTTGGGAGATGTTGTCGGACTAGAGTGGAAAAATACACCCTACAGTTGCAAAGAGAATGTATTATTATATTAAAAGACTGTAACACCCCGCCCTTTTTTACTTACTTTCCGAAAATCAGAGACTATTTTTTTTTAATAATCAAGAGTAATAAAGAGCAGGACGTCACGACGCGAGCTAAGTTCGGAATTCTAAAGTCCAACCCTTAACTGGCCAACCTTATGTGTGCATGGACTAAGTCCATGTAAACGGTTCACACATAGTAATTCATAATCTTTGCAGAATTTAACATAAACTGACTGCGGATTATAATAGAACCTAAGACTACTCCATTTCAGATAGCAAAGTACTTAGTGAGCTAACCAAAATTACCTTAACTTAAATATCCATACCAAACCATTCACAAACCATAACAAATATCTAAGTTATTACATGCCGACAATCTAACTACTCGATTGTCTACTCAAATTACATGTCCATGAGTAACTTAATAAAATAACAATAAACACTTCCAAGTTCTTATGCTTGGCTCCGATCACGATCGTCATTTCCTTCATTTCCTGTTTCGTTCACTAGGGTAAAAGTATGGCGTTAGAACAACGCGCCTAGTAGGAATTCTAAGTATGGCTAACACATGGTTAGTATAAAACATGCATATAAATAATATAACATCAAAACCTTGTAATATCATGCCATGCCATGTATGCAATGAGTCCCACCCATCACAATCAAATATATACTCTTGATGGGATTCTCATCATCAAGGTACCCCCACATAGGTCTTTCAGACGCCCCGACGGAGTGTGGCCCCTCCGGTTATCTCTTGATGGGATTCTCATCATCAAGGTTCCCCCACATAGGTTATTCGGAAGCCCTGACGGAGTGTGGCCCCTCCGGTCACTTAACCTTCACCCCATGCCATGCATGAGATGCTAATGAATTCCATGCTATTTTATATGATAAATCTAGCATTAAATCCTCATATTTGCAACATAATATTTTTAAAACATAACTCATTAAAATAAGATAAAACCAACATACATAACCACGGTTTCAAAGAAGATAGAATCCTACCCAAGACAACTAAGGTGTCCTTGAGCTTTAATCCGGCAACCGATCACGATCGTGCCCCCTTTGTGTAGTCCCGTTACCTTATGAAATATCCATGAATTAAACCAACAACCATTTGATTTGTAATGGTATCTAAGTCCAAAAACACAACTTGTGGGGTTCGGCCATACACCATGGCCGAACCTCACTTACTTTGATTTTAACCCTTAGTCCACTAGCATCCAACTTTGTGGGGTTCGGTCATACAACATGGCCGAACCTCACCATCTTGATTTTTGGTCCCTCTTTCAAATGACTTGATCCTTTTAATTAAATCCAATCACCAATCCATTAATCTAATTATCCACATATTAACCTTTTAACACACACATCAACATAAATCCATAAAATTCCTTAGTGGGGTTCGGCCATACAATATGGCCGAACCTCACTTCCTTGGTTTTATGCTCATTTTTCAATCCTGTGATCTTTAGGTTAGATACAAGATCATGACCTCTTGATTCATACATCAATCACTTATACCACAATTGTTTGTCATTGATAACCATTTAAACCCACCAAATATTTCCATGGGGTTCGGCCATATACCATGGCCGAACCCATGGTTAAGCCTTTTCACCCTTAATTACATCCTTGCCATTGTCTTTTCATGGCTAATCATTTAGCTTAATCCTCCATTCATTTAAACATGCATAATACTCCAAATAACCCTTCCAAATAACCCTTCCAAATAATCCATCAAATAATTCATGGGGTTCGGCCATACACTATGGCCGAACCCATGTCCATCATTTTATTTAGTCATGCATAGTATAAAACCTTAATAAATCCCTCCATATTTGATTTGATCCTTCTTTCATTTTTGACATACTAAATCCATAATTGACCTATAATTTTGATTCATGGGGTTCGGCCATACACCATGTCCAAAACCTATGATGTCTATATTCCATTTTTAAAATCCATTAGAATGTATACCCCATGTCCTTCCCTGGTTATCATCTTTCACAAAATTATTAATCACCAATGTTCCTTCCTGGGGTTCGACCATGCACTATGGCCGAACCCTATGGTTCCTCCTTTCAATTTAAAATACCAAGGTCATGCTCTTATTTTCTTCCATAATAAAAATTAGGGTTCGGCCATGCAATGGCCGAAGCATATCCTTGACCTTTGACCCTCTTTTCTAATTTATAAAATTTGTCGAGCACTTACCGTTTCCGCGACTCCTGCAATTTGTCCTTTGCTCCGGCCTGTTCCTTTCCTTCCTTAGCCTCTCCTTCCTCTCTTCTTGATCTTTAGCCGAGAGTGCTTGAGAGTCCTTGAATGAAAATCCAAAAAGAGGGTTCGGCCAAGAGAGTGTAGGTTTGAGAGAGAGAAAAACTTGGAATAAAAAACTACTCCAAGTTCTTTCCCTTTGAGAGTGGTCGGCTTTGTGTGAGAGAGGGAGAGAGTGAGATGAGAAAAAAACCAAGTGTTTCTTGTCTTTGAGAGGTGGGAAAGGCCAAGAGGGAAAGGAAGAGTGTGACTTTAAGACAAAACCCTTCTCTTGGTTAATGAGGGTTGCCAAAGGTGGTGTCATTTGGTGACACCCCTTGGTAACTCCCATGTCCTTTCATCTCCCTCCTTTAAGTTTAATTTGGAGGTTTCATCCTTGAGATGAAACACTCCCAACGTGTGGCTCTTGAGATGGAAACCCTCCAAGCTTCCCAATGTGTGCTAACTTATGTGATTTGTGTAACCCAAAACCGTCCCATTAATGAACCTTTGGAGTTTCATCTCATCATCAAGGTTCCCCCACATAGGTTATTCGGAAGCCCCGACGGAGTGTGGCCCCTCCGGTTATCTCTTGATGGGATTCTCATCATCAAGGTTCCCCCACATAGGTTATTCGGAAGCCCTGACGGAGTGTGGCCCCTCCGGTCACTTAACCTTCACCCCATGCCATGCATGAGATGCTAATGAATTCCATGCTATTTTATATGATAAATCTAGCATTAAATCCTCATATTTGCAACATAATATTTTTAAAACATAACTCATTAAAATAAGATAAAACCAACATACATAACCACGGTTTCAAAGAAGATAGAATCCTACCCAAGACAACTAAGGTGTCCTTGAGCTTTAATCCGGCAACCGATCACGATCGTGCCCCCTTTGTGTAGTCCCGTTACCTTATGAAATATCCATGAATTAAACCAACAACCATTTGATTTGTAATGGTATCTAAGTCCAAAAACACAACTTGTGGGGTTCGGCCATACACCATGGCCGAACCTCACTTACTTTGATTTTAACCCTTAGTCCACTAGCATCCAACTTTGTGGGGTTCGGTCATACAACATGGCCGAACCTCACCATCTTGATTTTTGGTCCCTCTTTCAAATGACTTGATCCTTTTAATTAAATCCAATCACCAATCCATTAATCTAATTATCCACATATTAACCTTTTAACACACACATCAACATAAATCCATAAAATTCCTTAGTGGGGTTCGGCCATACAATATGGCCGAACCTCACTTCCTTGGTTTTATGCTCATTTTTCAATCCTGTGATCTTTAGGTTAGATACAAGATCATGACCTCTTGATTCATACATCAATCACTTATACCACAATTGTTTGTCATTGATAACCATTTAAACCCACCAAATATTTCCATGGGGTTCGGCCATATACCATGGCCGAACCCATGGTTAAGCCTTTTCACCCTTAATTACATCCTTGCCATTGTCTTTTCATGGCTAATCATTTAGCTTAATCCTCCATTCATTTAAACATGCATAATACTCCAAATAACCCTTCCAAATAACCCTTCCAAATAATCCATCAAATAATTCATGGGGTTCGGCCATACACTATGGCCGAACCCATGTCCATCATTTTATTTAGTCATGCATAGTATAAAACCTTAATAAATCCCTCCATATTTGATTTGATCCTTCTTTCATTTTTGACATACTAAATCCATAATTGACCTATAATTTTGATTCATGGGGTTCGGCCATACACCATGTCCAAAACCTATGATGTCTATATTCCATTTTTAAAATCCATTAGAATGTATACCCCATGTCCTTCCCTGGTTATCATCTTTCACAAAATTATTAATCACCAATGTTCCTTCCTGGGGTTCGACCATGCACTATGGCCGAACCCTATGGTTCCTCCTTTCAATTTAAAATACCAAGGTCATGCTCTTATTTTCTTCCATAATAAAAATTAGGGTTCGGCCATGCAATGGCCGAAGCATATCCTTGACCTTTGACCCTCTTTTCTAATTTATAAAATTTGTCGAGCACTTACCGTTTCCGCGACTCCTGCAATTTGTCCTTTGCTCCGGCCTGTTCCTTTCCTTCCTTAGCCTCTCCTTCCTCTCTTCTTGATCTTTAGCCGAGAGTGCTTGAGAGTCCTTGAATGAAAATCCAAAAAGAGGGTTCGGCCAAGAGAGTGTAGGTTTGAGAGATAGAAAAACTTGGAATAAAAAACTACTCCAAGTTCTTTCCCTTTGAGAGTGGTCGGCTTTGTGTGAGAGAGGGAGAGAGTGAGATGAGAAAAAAACCAAGCGTTTCTTGTCTTTGAGAGGTGGGAAAGGCCAAGAGGGAAAGGAAGAGTGTGACTTTAAGACAAAACCCTTCTCTTGGTTAATGAGGGTTGCCAAAGGTGGTGTCATTTGGTGACACCCCTTGGTAACTCCCATGTCCTTTCATCTCCATCCTTTAAGTTTAATTTGGAGGTTTCATCCTTGAGATGAAACACTCCCAACGTGTGGCTCTTGAGATGGAAACCCTCCAAGCTTCCCAATGTGTGCTAACTTATGTGATTTGTGTAACCCAAAACCGTCCCATTAATGAACCTTTGGAGTTTCATCTCATCATCAAGGTTCCCCCACATAGGTTATTCGGAAGCCCCGACGGAGTGTGGCCCCTCCGGTTATCTCTTGATGGGATTCTCATCATCAAGGTTCCCCCACATAGGTTATTCGGAAGCCCTGACGGAGTGTGGCCCCTCCGGTCACTTAACCTTCACCCCATGCCATGCATGAGATGCTAATGAATTCCATGCTATTTTATATGATAAATCTAGCATTAAATCCTCATATTTGCAACATAATATTTTTAAAACATAACTCATTAAAATAAGATAAAACCAACATACATAACCACGGTTTCAAAGAAGATAGAATCCTACCCAAGACAACTAAGGTGTCCTTGAGCTTTAATCCGGCAACCGATCACGATCGTGCCCCCTTTGTGTAGTCCCGTTACCTTATGAAATATCCATGAATTAAACCAACAACCATTTGATTTGTAATGGTATCTAAGTCCAAAAACACAACTTGTGGGGTTCGGCCATACACCATGGCCGAACCTCACTTACTTTGATTTTAACCCTTAGTCCACTAGCATCCAACTTTGTGGGGTTCGGTCATACAACATGGCCGAACCTCACCATCTTGATTTTTGGTCCCTCTTTCAAATGACTTGATCCTTTTAATTAAATCCAATCACCAATCCATTAATCTAATTATCCACATATTAACCTTTTAACACACACATCAACATAAATCCATAAAATTCCTTAGTGGGGTTCGGCCATACAATATGGCCGAACCTCACTTCCTTGGTTTTATGCTCATTTTTCAATCCTGTGATCTTTAGGTTAGATACAAGATCATGACCTCTTGATTCATACATCAATCACTTATACCACAATTGTTTGTCATTGATAACCATTTAAACCCACCAAATATTTCCATGGGGTTCGGCCATATACCATGGCCGAACCCATGGTTAAGCCTTTTCACCCTTAATTACATCCTTGCCATTGTCTTTTCATGGCTAATCATTTAGCTTAATCCTCCATTCATTTAAACATGCATAATACTCCAAATAACCCTTCCAAATAACCCTTCCAAATAATCCATCAAATAATTCATGGGGTTCGGCCATACACTATGGCCGAACCCATGTCCATCATTTTATTTAGTCATGCATAGTATAAAACCTTAATAAATCCCTCCATATTTGATTTGATCCCTCTTTCATTTTTGACATACTAAATCCATAATTGACCTATAATTTTGATTCATGGGGTTCGGCCATACACCATGTCCAAAACCTATGATGTCTATATTCCATTTTTAAAATCCATTAGAATGTATACCCCATGTCCTTCCCTGGTTATCATCTTTCACAAAATTATTAATCACCAATGTTCCTTCCTGGGGTTCGACCATGCACTATGGCCGAACCCTATGGTTCCTCCTTTCAATTTAAAATACCAAGGTCATGCTCTTATTTTCTTCCATAATAAAAATTAGGGTTCGGCCATGCAATGGCCGAAGCATATCCTTGACCTTTGACCCTCTTTTCTAATTTATAAAATTTGTCGAGCACTTACCGTTTCCGCGACTCCTGCAATTTGTCCTTTGCTCCAGCCTGTTCCTTTCCTTCCTTAGCCTCTCCTTCCTCTCTTCTTGATCTTTAGCCGAGAGTGCTTGAGAGTCCTTGAATGAAAATCCAAAAGAGGGTTCGGCCAAGAGAGTGTAGGTTTGAGAGAGAGAAAAACTTGGAATAAAAAACTACTCCAAGTTCTTTCCCTTTGAGAGTGGTCGGCTTTGTGTGAGAGAGGGAGAGAGTGAGATGAGAAAAAAACCAAGTGTTTCTTGTCTTTGAGAGGTGGGAAAGGCCAAGAGGGAAAGGAAGAGTGTGACTTTAAGACAAAACCCTTCTCTTGGTTAATGAGGGTTGCCAAAGGTGGTGTCATTTGGTGACACCCCTTGGTAACTCCCATGTCCTTTCATCTCCCTCCTTTAAGTTTAATTTGGAGGTTTCATCCTTGAGATGAAACACTCCCAACGTGTGGCTCTTGAGATGGAAACCCTCCAAGCTTCCCAATGTGTGCTAACTTATGTGATTTGTGTAACCCAAAACCGTCCCATTAATGAACCTTTGGAGTTTCATCTCATCATCAAGGTTCCCCCACATAGGTTATTCGGAAGCCCCGACGGAGTGTGGCCCCTCCGGTTATCTCTTGATGGGATTCTCATCATCAAGGTTCCCCCACATAGGTTATTCGGAAGCCCTGACGGAGTGTGGCCCCTCCGGTCACTTAACCTTCACCCCATGCCATGCATGAGATGCTAATGAATTCCATGCTATTTTATATGATAAATCTAGCATTAAATCCTCATATTTGCAACATAATATTTTTAAAACATGACTCATTAAAATAAGATAAAACCAACATACATAACCACGGTTTCAAAGAAGATAGAATCCTACCCAAGACAACTAAGGTGTCCTTGAGCTTTAATCCGGCAACCGATCACGATCGTGCCCCCTTTGTGTAGTCCCGTTACCTTATGAAATATCCATGAATTAAGCCAACAACCATTTGATTTGTAATGGTATCTAAGTCCAAAAACACAACTTGTGGGGTTCGGCCATACACCATGGCCGAACCTCACTTACTTTGATTTTAACCCTTAGTCCACTAGCATCCAACTTTGTGGGGTTCGGTCATACAACATGGCCGAACCTCACCATCTTGATTTTTGGTCCCTCTTTCAAATGACTTGATCCTTTTAATTAAATCCAATCACCAATCCATTAATCTAATTATCCACATATTAACCTTTTAACACACACATCAACATAAATCCATAAAATTCCTTAGTGGGGTTCGGCCATACAATATGGCCGAACCTCACTTCCTTGGTTTTATGCTCATTTTTCAATCCTGTGATCTTTAGGTTAGATACAAGATCATGACCTCTTGATTCATACATCAATCACTTATACCACAATTGTTTGTCATTGATAACCATTTAAACCCACCAAATATTTCCATGGGGTTCGGCCATATACCATGGCCGAACCCATGGTTAAGCCTTTTCACCCTTAATTACATCCTTGCCATTGTCTTTTCATGGCTAATCATTTAGCTTAATCCTCCATTCATTTAAACATGCATAATACTCCAAATAACCCTTCCAAATAACCCTTCCAAATAATCCATCAAATAATTCATGGGGTTCGGCCATACACTATGGCCGAACCCATGTCCATCATTTTATTTAGTCATGCATAGTATAAAACCTTAATAAATCCCTCCATATTTGATTTGATCCTTCTTTCATTTTTGACATACTAAATCCATAATTGACCTATAATTTTGATTCATGGGGTTCGGCCATACACCATGTCCAAAACCTATGATGTCTATATTCCATTTTTAAAATCCATTAGAATGTATACCCCATGTCCTTCCCTGGTTATCATCTTTCACAAAATTATTAATCACCAATGTTCCTTCCTGGGGTTCGACCATGCACTATGGCCGAACCCTATGGTTCCTCCTTTCAATTTAAAATACCAAGGTCATGCTCTTATTTTCTTCCATAATAAAAATTAGGGTTCGGCCATGCAATGGCCGAAGCATATCCTTGACCTTTGACCCTCTTTTCTAATTTATAAAATTTGTCGAGCACTTACCGTTTCCGCGACTCCTGCAATTTGTCCTTTGCTCCGGCCTGTTCCTTTCCTTCCTTAGCCTCTCCTTCCTCTCTTCTTGATCTTTAGCCGAGAGTGCTTGAGAGTCCTTGAATGAAAATCCAAAAAGAGGGTTCGGCCAAGAGAGTGTAGGTTTGAGAGAGAGAAAAACTTGGAATAAAAAACTACTCCAAGTTCTTTCCCTTTGAGAGTGGTCGGCTTTGTGTGAGAGAGGGAGAGAGTGAGATGAGAAAAAAACCAAGTGTTTCTTGTCTTTGAGAGGTGGGAAAGGCCAAGAGGGAAAGGAAGAGTGTGACTTTAAGACAAAACCCTTCTCTTGGTTAATGAGGGTTGCCAAAGGTGGTGTCATTTGGTGACACCCCTTGGTAACTCCCATGTCCTTTCATCTCCCTCCTTTAAGTTTAATTTGGAGGTTTCATCCTTGAGATGAAACACTCCCAACGTGTGGCTCTTGAGATGGAAACCCTCCAAGCTTCCCAATGTGTGCTAACTTATGTGATTTGTGTAACCCAAAACCGTCCCATTAATGAACCTTTGGAGTTTCATCTCATGGATGAAACTCCCCCCCCCCTCCAACGTGTATGCCTTTACTTGAGTCTTTGAAACAACTACAACCCCTCATCTTCCCACTCCACTCACTTGAAATGAATGTCTCCATATCTTCCAATTCAACTCATTCAACTCAACTTATCCATTTAGCTTAACTCACTCATTTAATTCTCCTCATTTAATTCACTTGAATCAACTCAATTATTTGATTCCATTTCCAACTCAATTCAGCCCCAACCTAATCAAGCTTGGACTCACTTGGTGGTCAACCAAGTCAACCACGACCCATTGGGTCCCTTTTGGGTATTTTGACCCAAGTAACAACCTTGACCCCATTTAACACATCTTACCCATATATTTTAAATTAAACCTTATAACATGTGAGTCTTAATTGGTCAATTGACCCCACAACTTACCCATCTTTGGTCCATGTCCTTTAATTCACAAATTCAATGGCAAATTCAGTAAATATTTATAACTCGAAAATCCGGGGTATTACAAAGACACACTGTGGACAATTACTTTCAAATCAAATGCCAAGATGAGGAATCAGAAGTGGTTACACCACAACTTATGTTTGAGCAAATTGGAATACCAAGTTTTGAAGATGGTTATCTTCAATTTGAAACTTCCCGGTGCTAGAACACGATTGACCCTAGGGGGTGGACGAATAGGGCAATCCCTAATTTTATGGCCTTTTTAAAATTTTCTTGATTAATCAAAACATTTGCAGCAGATTAACAAGATTAATCAAGTGTGTAGTGTGATAGGAAAGTGTACAATAGGTATGAGAAATCACACACAAGCCAAACACCATATGAACACTCGATGTATAATTGTTCGAAGTAATGCCCTCCTAGATCCACTGTTGGACTCACCCAGCCTTGGGTTATCCCAAAGACACTACGTGGGAATTACGCCCTCACGAATAGAGTAGGAATTCCACCTACACAATTTAATTGGAATTTCACCCACTCGCCTAAGATTTGGAAAGGTTCGTCCTACCCGGGTCTACATCCTTATCCCTCTATTTTTTATAGTGGCTCAAGCACCTTGCTTTAATCCACTATACAAGATGATTTAAAATAAAAACAAACTCTAAGAATCACTTGTAACATCCTGGATTTTCAATGAAATTATTATATTGGATATTATCTATTTTAATTGTTAAATTCAAGATTTATAGATGGAATAAATGTTAGATGGGTAAGAATTGGGGTAATGGCCCAATTATGATCTAACGGATCATGGATAAGTGTTTGATTCTAATTAATTGGGTAAATGTGGTCAATTGGGTCAAATACCTAATTGGGACCCAATGGGTCAAGATGAATTGATTTAATCGGGTCATGTACCCAATTAAGACCTAAGGCATGGGATCCACCTCATCAAGTGTATGAGGTGGCAAGTGTATAAAGTGGCGTGTGAGTGGCATAGCCAAGTGGGACCCAAATCCACCTCATCAAGCGAGGTGGTGAGTGGTCTAAGGTAACTTGTGGGGCCGGCTACCATGGTTGACTTAGTCAACCATGGGTGAGTTCAAGAGGGTTAAGTGAAGTGAGTTGAGTTAAGGAATTATTTAATTAAGGAATAGATTCAAGTCTTGAGTTAAGAGTGCATGGGTGAGTTCAAATCAAGATTGAGTTGAATGGGAGGTGAGTCACATGGAAGTGGAAGGGACTTAGGTGAGTCAAAAGGGGAGATGGAGGGTTTCCATCTCATGGAAACCTAGACAAAACCTTTGGGAAGGGGGAGGGAAAGCCAAGTGTAAGCCATGTGTCTCCTTGGTTAACCAAGGGACACATGGGAAAGACCAAGAAGTGATTAGGGTGGTTGGGAGATTAGGGCTTACACAAGACTCCACCTTTGGCCTATCCTCCCTTAGACCAAAAGAGCTAGAGATTGTTTCATCTCATCCCCTCTCTCCCTCTCTCTACACCCTTGGCCGATCCTCTCCTTTGGAAGAAAGATAGAAAGTTTTCCATCTCATCCTCTCCTCTCTCCCCCTCTCAATCCACACCTCTTTGGCCGAACCCTTCCTTAGGGTTTTTCATCTCAATCCCTCTCCCACTCTCATCATACTTGGCCGAATTCTTAAGGTGGAACAAGAGGTTTCATTGCCTCTTCTCATCTATCTCTCTGGCACATTTTCGGCTCTAGACTTAGAGAAACCGGAGAACGAAGAAAGAAGAAGAAAACACCAAGGAATGAGCAAAAATCAGACCTAAATAAAAGGAGGAGACACAAAATAGGTATGTATTACTTAACGAGGGTTTATTGATTGAAAAAGAAACCAAGGGAACCATGGTTTCGGCTATGGAATGGCCGAAACTATGGGGTTCCATTTCGGGTTGAAAAGGTCGGCCAAATGGTTATAAGGCCATGGATTTAAAATCCATTCAATGAATATCAATGAGATGGACATAAAAGTAAGTTCAAAATCCGATATATGTTTTTAGAGATTGAAAAATGGACAAGACCCTAACCTTGTTGGTGGGGTAAGATAAGTTGTACAAATAAGTTGTGATGATGAGGACTATTGTTATACATGATTAATGGATGATGATGAGGACTATGGTTAAATATAAGGAATGGTTAAATGGTTGAAACAAATGTGGTAGGATATTCAAAACTATGGAAAAAAAAATCAAGAATAAAGTTCGACCCTTGCATGGCCGAACCCTATTTTTATGGGAATCATGGGAAGACTCAAAGAAAGGTTGGATGAGGTTCGGCCATGTTGCATGGCCGAACCCCATCAAATGACCTAGACTTGTTGTACGTAAATTTTTAAGAAAAACCCATCCAGAAGGTGATATGAGATGGGAAGAAAAGGAAAATGAAGAGCCATGGGTTCGGCCATGTTGTATGGCCGAACCCCATGGATGATTTTTATGGATCTAGATATCTTTTAAATGATTAACTATGGACTATCAAGTTAAGAAATAAGTGTAATAGCCCAGATTTTCAATGCAATAATTATATTGGCTATTATCTATTTTAATTGTTAAAAAATTAAGATTTATGATGGGATTTTGGTTAGATGGATAAGATTTGGGGCAATGGCCCAAGTATGGTCCAATGGATCATGGATAGGGTTAATTCTAATTAATTGGGTAAATGTGGTCAATTGGGTCAAATGCCCATTTGGGACCCAATGGGTCAAGATGAATTGAGGTTTAGGGCAAATGGGTCAAGGAGAATTGATTAAATCGGGTCATGTACCCAATTAGAACCCAAGACATGGGACCCACCTCATCAAGTGAGGTGGCAAGTGTAGGAGTTGACATCAAAGTGGCATAACCAACTACGACCCAACTCCACCTCATCAAGTGAGGTGGCGTGTCGTCTAAGGCCATATGTAGGGTTGGCCACAATGGTTGACTTGGTCAACCATGGGTGAGTTCATGGGTGAATCCAAGTGGATCAAATGAAGTGAGTTGAGTTAAATTATATAATTAAAATCACTTGAGCTAGGTGGAAATAAATCCAAGTACCTGAGTTAGGAGATTGAGTTCATTTAAGTGAGGTGAGTTGAATGGGTGGTTCACTTGGAAGTTGAAAAGGCTAGGTGAGTCAAAGGGTAGGTGGAGGGTTTCCATCTCAATGGAAACCCTAGACACAAAAACGTTGGAAAGGGAGTGTTGGCCAAGTGTAAGCCATGTGCCCTCTTGGTTAGCCAAGGGACACATGGGAAAGACCCCATCTTGATGAGGGTGGTTGGGGAGATTAGGGTTAGCAACAACCAAAACCCTAGGGCTAACTCTTCATCTCATTCACTCTCTCCCTCTCTCAAGCCCTCCTTGGCCAACCCTCTCTAAGACAAGAAAAGAGTTAGGGTTTTTCCATCTCAGCTCCTCTCCCTCTCACCAAAATCCTAGGGCAAGATAAAAAGGACTCATCTTAACCCCTTTGGCCGAACCCTCCCTTAGGGTTTCTCATCTCAAACCCTCTCCCTCTCAAGCAACCCCTTTGGCCAAATACATCAAGAAGACTCTCAATCTCTCTCTCTCCCATTTCGGCACTAACTTGGAGAAATCGAAGAATGGAGGATGAAGAAGAAAGGACTAAGGAAGGAGAAGAACGGAGGAACAATATGGAACAAAAGAAAATGAAGGAGTCGCGGAATCGGCATGTATGGTCTAACAAGGTTTATTAATTAGAAAGAGGCTAAGGAACCATGGTTTCGGCTATGAAATGGCCGAAACCATGGGGTTCCATATGGGATTGAAAATTGTTGGCTAAATGGTTATAGGCCATGGATTTAAAATCCATCCAAGGAATGTCAATGACATGGACATAAAAGTGAAGTATGGTTCAAAATCCGAAATTGGTTTTTGGAGATGGAAAAATAGACAAAACCCTAATCGGTAAGATAGGTTATTTAAATAAAATTGTTAAGGACTATATGTGTACATAATTTATGACAACATGCATGATTAAGGAAAGATCAAATGGTTGGAACAAATGTGGAAGAACATGGTAAGGCCCTTGCATGGCTGAACCTAAGTTTTATGTATAAGGCTCATATGAAGGCTCAAAAGAGTTTGGATGAGGTTCGGCCATGATGTATGGCCGAACCCCATCAAAAGGCCTAAGGCTTGTGGTATGTGATTCTTAAGAAAACCATCCTCAAGATGATACGAAAATGGAAAATGGGAAGAATAGGAGGATACATGGGTTCGGCCATGTTGAATGGCCGAACCCCATGGAATAATAGTTATGGATGAAAATAGGCTTTAAATGATAAAAAAAGAAAATGATGGACCATGGGTTCGGCCATGTTGTATGGCCGAACCCCATGGAGAAGTGTTATAGATCTAAATATGTTATAAATAATTAATGTTGGACCATCAACTAAGAAATGAAAAGATGGAAATAAGGAACCATGGGTTCGGCCATGTTGTATGGCCGAACCCCATGGATGACTTTTATGGATCTAGGTGTTTAAAGAGTTAAATGACTAACTAGGTATGATTAGATTAAGAAATAAAAGAATGAATGAGGAATGACTCGCATGGTTTAAAATAAAGCAAGGATTAAAGGAAGGTGGTCAAAACCAAAAGAGACAACATGGCCGAACCCCACTGACGAGTTTTGGCGGACATGAACACATCCTATGGCCGAACCCCATTGGGGGACTTAACTGGTTTAAGGACTATGATCATTAATGGAAATGAACATGGGATGATGTAAGGGATGATGGGGAATCAAATGGATCACCAAATCGATTGATATATGTGTTAAATGTAATAAGAAAAGAAGATTCGCAAAGGGGTTTGCAATTCGGTTTCAACGTAATCATTGAGCGTGACCGGCACAAAAACAGCAAGGACATTATCTTGGACGTTGATGAAAACCTTGGACTATGTATATGAAAGGTTTTTAATTCCATGTTTTGATGATCTATTTTGGTATCAAATGCTTATGTTTTAAGGATGTAATTTCAATGCTATTATGTGTAATATGAAATAGCAAGTTTGCACTCACATCTCATGCATAGCATGGGAGGGAACAAATGAGGGGAGTCCACGCTCCATTCGGATATCCGATAAACAAACGTGGGGAGGGATCGTCACTGATTCCGATTGAGATATGGTATATGATGTTTGAAATGAAAGAGGAGTCCACGCTCCATTCGGTGGGACCGATAAGGCATACGTGGGGAGTCATGACAATGAAAAACCTTAATGTGGCTTGTACATCAAGTGGATTATCTATGTGTTTTGAGGTATGTTTTATGGGTGGGAAATCATGGCATATGACACCCATGACATGACATTAACTTAGCATGATTTTGACATTATATATCTGTTATGATTTTTGTACTAATCCATGTGTGTGACCCTACTCGGAATACCTACTGGGCGCGTTGAATAACGCCCTACTTCTACCTTAGATGATGATACAGGGAATGGACGGAACGAAGGACGCGAAAGGAACCAAGCTTAGGAGCTTGGATAATTTAGACTTACATTATTTAAGTTTTATTTTCGAACAATGTAATTTGAGTTATTCGCATTTTCGTACTGTAATAACTTAGAACTATCTTGCTATGGTTTGGTTTTATTTTTGGACATTTGAACTTAAGTTAATTATTTGTGATGGACTTCCTTGCTTAATAATGGATAGGGTTAGTAATTTTAATCTCATATTAATTCCGCATTACGTTTATTCCGCAAGTATAGTCTTAATGCATGTGAACCGTTTTAGTGGACTTAGTCCACGCAAACGTATGGTTGGCCAGTTAAGGGTTGGGCTTTGGAAGATCGGACTTAGCTCGAGTCGTGGCTTCCCGCTCTCTCTCACTCTTTATTTCAAAAAAAAAAAAAATAGACTTTGATTTTCGGCGAGTGAAAAAGGGCAAGGCGTTACAGTTGCTATCAGAGTGAAACTAGAAATATGGATCTTTCGAAGTAAGATTAAGACGGTATCATGTCTCACTGACAAGATAAGAATCCCAACTGACCGACTCTTCGGAGTCCGCTGCACGAGGGCCGAATTAATTTACTTTATTAAGACTCAGACTGAAGCATTCAATCTGAGAGCAACACTTGACGAAAAGGAATGATAAACAAGGGAAGGACAATCACAATAAAAAAAAAAAGGATTTATCAAACATAACAAAATAAGACATATTTCCCCGAAACAAGAAAACATCAGGATTTCTCCAAATTGAGAAACAACACTTGATACATAGGAATGTTCCCCAAAAACAAGAAATACAAGATGCTTATTTGGCAATTTCCCCAAAATATGTAAAGCACAAAACTTTACGAGAAAGCTAAGTCAAACGATGTTTCAATGACTTAGGAAAATTCCTCCGAGAAGAAGAACTCGACAAAACCCGCATGTGTAGGAAGAAGTGCAGCAACCACACCAAGAAGAGGACCAGAATAGCATAAATATTCCCGTGGTATCTCCCAAGCTGCAGAACTTAGTACAAGTGGTGGTCACTTCCGTTCTACAACAACATATGAACAACAATGGAAGTGCGACCACCAACGAGGTACATGATCGAAGCATGGTTAGAGACTTCCAACAGCAGCGCCCCCTTCACTTCAAAGGGAAAGAAGGACCTGCCGGAGCGTAGAATTTGCTGAGGAACATCACCAAGATCTTGACATTACTGAACATCACCGGTAATGAAGATAGAATATTGCTGGCTACTTCGCAGTGGATCGATGATGCCAGCAAGTGGTGGGAAGTGATCGAACGACAACGGGCACAAATTCCAGAAGGGGAAAGGACTGAGATGACATGGGACCAGTTCTCTGCAATGTTCCTGCATCACTATTTTCTGGAAGAGGAGAAGGAGCGCCAGACACAAGCGTTCATATCTTTGGTGCAGGGCACCATTACTGTGGCTGAGTATCACCAGGATTTTCTCCTTCTATCATGTTATGCTTTATACATGGTGGACACAGAATACAGGAAGGCTCGTAAATTTGAGCGGGGCCTTTGACCAAGCATCAGGGTCAAAGTGACTATCTTCAACTCACCTACATTGGCGGAAGTGGTCAGTTGAGCTACCATAGCTGAACAAGAGCTAACAGAGACAGTACGGTTTGTGGACAACCGCCGAGGCCAAAGCGAGGGACGTGATTTTCGTCCGAACAAGAGATTCCGACCCAACTTTGGGAGACCATCACCTTCTACTGGGTCAACTGGAGGCTTTCGTCCCAATCAGCCCTCCACATCAGTATCCGTCTCTCAGGTCCCTCGAGGTGTGAGCACCTATTTTCAATGTGGCCAACAGGGCCATTTCAAGAGGGAATGTCCGCAGAACAGTAGAGGTAATAACCTGGAATTTTTAAATCAATAAAAATGTGGCTATTATTTATTTTAATGATGGAAATTGGGAAATTTGATGGAATAAATGGTAATGGATCAAAATATGGACAAAGGCCCAAGTATGGCCCAATGGACTATGGATTGGATTTAAATTCATTTAGAGGGTCAATGATGGTCAATTGGGCCAAGGATGGTCAAATTGGGCCCAATACCCATTTGGGACCCAATGGATCAAGATGATGTAAACTCTAAGGTAAATGGGTAAGAGGAAAATGTAATTTGGCCATGGGACCAATGGTGATCCAACTAGTTGGAATGGATTTAATTAAATCTAAATCACCTAAGTTGGTGATGGAATGACCAAGGTGATATGGCCAATGGGGGCCCACCTCCACCTCACTAAGTGAGGTGGCGTGTGGACCAAGGATTGGTAGGGCCGGCCACCATGGTTGAGTAGATCAACCATGGGTGGAATGATGGAATTAGGTTAAGTGGGAATTAATTAACCTAAGGTAATTAGCTAGTTAATTAAATGATTAAACTATTCAAAAGGTGGTCAAAGGGGTCAAAAGATGGGAGACCAAAGCCATCGCATCTTTAACACCAAAAACGTTGGGCTTGGGTGGTGGTTTATCCCAACCACCGCCATAAAGCATAAAACATGAAAAAAAATCCCATGTTGGTGGTTGGAAGCCTTAATGGTGGAGTAAAGTTTAAGAAACCAAAAGGTGTTGTTTTTATCTTATATTTCAAATCCCATTCTTATCTCATTCTCTTCCTCTCTTGCTCTCCACCACCGTCCCACACCAAGAAGAAAGAAGAAGAAAAGCTTGGAAGAAAAACAGAAGAAGAGAAGAAAGAAGCCAAGCTTGGCCATCACTCCAAGATCAAGCCATAGTATCTTCTTCCTCACCATCCTCTCCTCTCCCTCTCTCAAACAAACCCCATGATGGCCGAACCCAAGCTTGGAGGTTTTTCATCTTGATCAAGCATCCTAGCCGACCAACAAAGGAGAAGAAGAAGAGAAGAGGCCAAGGAGTCCGAAGGGAGCAAAGAAAGTCGGAGGAGCCGACGGATTGTAAGTATTTATAAACAAGAGATTGGATTTTTTTTTTTAGGGTTTAAGATTTGGGCTCCATTTCTTAGATTTAGTGGTGGCCAAAGCATTATGGGCCTTCGATCTCAAATCCATCCCATGGAAGGATGAAAAATGGACAAAACCCTAATGGGTAAATTAGGGTTAAGAAAAAAATAAATGGATTAAGGACATTATGTAATTAAATTATTTAAGCAATGGATGTATGGAATTTTTGGAAGGAATCATGGTGAGTAATTAAGTAAATTGGAATGGGGTTTTTAAGGTCAAAACCATGGTAGGTGATTAATTGATTTATTAGGGTTTATAAAGAATGGAAGCCATGGAGGATGATTTAGGGTTTTAAGATTTTAATGATTAAATGTAGGTAATTTTTTAAAGGGGTTTTTATGATGAAATTCATGGAAGATGTGAATGATTTTTGTGGCCTTAAAAGGCATGAATGAATGATGGACCATGAACTTATGGTGATGGTGTTAGAATTTTAATGGGGTTAGAGAATGGAGGCTATGTTAAGTGGTTAATGATTTTTAAAGTTTTAAATGAAAGAATGATAGTAATTTTGAAAGGAGGTTTTAAATGAAGGAATCCATGGATGAAGGTTAATGTTTTATGGTCTTAAATGTCACCAATGAATGATGAACCCTATGGTGATGTAATGGTAGTTTTAAATGGGTTTAGAAGGATGGAAGATATGGAGTAATGTATTAATAATTTGGAGGTTTAAAAGGGTCAAATGTTTGTAAATTTTAAAGGGATCTTAATGAAGAAAATCATGGAAGGTATTAATGATTTTCAATGGCCTCAAAGGTGGTAGAGGAAGGTGACCCATGAACCCTATGGTGATGTATGTGTAATGATGATGAGTGAAAAAATAGGGAAAAATAATGGGGAATGTTGGTAGTTTTGATGGACTCAAGAAAGTGAGCCTAATGTTAATTAAAGGAGCTGATTTTAAAGATCCTATGACATGAAGTGGTAAGGCATTAAGGGATCTAAGATGTGGATCAAAAATGTGGGAAAAGATCCAAGAGAAATAAGGAAATTAACATCATGGGCTCGGCCATGGTGTATGGCCGAACCCATGACCCATTTTTATGAGCCACTTAATGGGCTAAGTATGGGGTTATGTATGTGTTTAAATGAATGGAGATTAGGTTAATTAAATGGCTGATTTCTAGTGTTGTTATGTCATGGTTAATGAGATATCAATGGACCCATTTTGTGAACCAATGGATAGGCTAAGATTAAGGTCTATGAATATGCTTTAATTAATGGGAATTAGGTTAAGATAGTGGCTGATTTTTAATGGTTGTATCTCATGATTGGTGAGTCATTAATGGATCCAAGATTATGGATCAATTATGGGCCTAAGAATGGAGAAATGAAATGAGAACCTAACCATGGAGGAGTAGTGGCAAAATCGTAAATAATGGCCAAATTCAAGAATCCCATGGAGATTAATTGATGATGTATAATAAGGTATCGGACATCACAAGCGGTGCGCGTATCGGTGACCGGATTATCGGACGGAAACATAAAGTGACGCTAGTCGGTATTCGGTAGGATTCCTACCTTTTTGTAAGCCATGGATTATGTGTTATGTATGGGTTTTTCCTTGATTTATTTTGGTAAGCATATGATTGTTTTAAGATGGGTTTTAAGGCTATGATGTGTATATTGATGCTTTGCTTGATCTATTTTTGATAATCAAATTATATGTTTTATTGATGGGATTTTAAATGCCATGGTTTGTGCTATCATATATATTACATGGCATATGGCATCTACATCTCATGCATGACATGGGAGGGATATGGCATGAGAAGGATGAAAATAAAGAAACCGGAGTCCATGCTCCGTCGGGGCGACCGAGAAGCAAACATGGGGACACCTTGATGAGGCTTTGCCGTCCCGGGGGATGATTTGTGATTATTTATATCTTGACGAGGTTTTTCCGTCAAGGGGGATATGGCATCATGATGGTATGGATGATGGGTGGGACACATGACATAAAACACCCATGGTATGGCATTCATTTTATGGTTTTCATTATATTATACCTATGTGCTTGTTATCACTAATCCATGTGCTATTCGGAGTCCTACTGGGCACGTTGGCTAACGCCCTACTTCTACCCTAGCTGATGACGCAGGAGATGGCGGAAACGAAGGATGAGACGGGAGCCAAGCTTAGGAGCTTGGGAAAGTGAGCTACTTAGTTTATTAAGATTTATTTTGGAAATGTAATTTGTGTAATGTAGCTCGTCGGACTGTAATAATGTAGATTTCTTACTATGGTTTGGTCTTTACTTTGGACATTATCAGTTTGAGATATAATTATGATTTTGAAGTATTTTAGTAATTAAATGAATGTCACTTCCCTGCTATCTAAAATTTGTAGGATAGTCTCTATTATAATTCCGCACTTAGTTTAATATTCCGCAAGCTTACTTATATGTGTGAACCGTTCTTCGTGGACTTAGTTCCGCGCACACGTAGGGTTGGCCAGTTAAGCGTCGGGCTTTAGAAGCTCGGACTTAACACGCGTCGTGACGTCCGCGCTCTTTGTCACTCTTTACTTCAAAAAAAAAATAGACTTTGATTTCGGTGAAAAGGGGTTCATTTCATCCTCCAGCTCGATCAGCTCATTCACAAGTATCCAGGGCATATAACCAGACAGGACGGGCACCTAATCCGACAGGCTCTGGACGACTATATACTTTGGCTAGTCATCCAGAGACGGTGGACCACTCAATGATTCAAGGTATGGCAGTAGTTGGTAGTTCCTGTGCTTTCGCATTATTTGATTCCGGAGCATCCCACTCTTTTGTATCTGCTGCATTTATCTCTGCTACTGGCACTTTAGTACAACAATTGTCCACTGCACTTACTATTGTATCCCCCATTTTAGACACATCACTTGGACTGATATGCACAACGGTAAACACTGAACTTGTTGGGTTCAAATTTGAGTTCAATTATCTGGTACTCGAGATGACTGAGTACGACATCATTTTTGGCATGGATTGGTTCGCTAACTTCCAGGCCAGCATTGACTGCCATCTCCGAAGGGTGATATTTTGGTCATCCGGGGGAGAGCGATACATGGTACATGCCGACAAATAGAGCATTCCTTTGACAAGGAGACGACATGAAGAATTGAACCACCTTGTATTGAACAACATCAGACTAGACAAGGCATCAATGGCTGAACTAACTGCGGTAGTGAAAGACTACGCAGAGGTATTCCCGACAGAACTCCAAGATTGATTTTGAGATCAAGTTGCATCCTTGTACTTCTCCAGTGTCATTGCTGCATTACCGAATGGCCCCAGCTGAGATGTTAGAGTTAAAGAAGCAAATTGATGAACTGCTCAGACTAGGATGCATCCGGAACAGCACATCATCTTGGGAAGCACCGGTATTATTTGTAAAGAAGAATGATGGTACGCTTCGAATGTGTGTAGATTATCGAAACTTAAATCAGCTGACCGTCAGAAACAATTACCCTCTACCCAGGATTGATGATCTATTCGATCAACTCAGGGGTTCCAGTCACTTCTCCAAGATTGATCTGATGTCAGGCTACCGTCAAATCCTAGTCAGGGATGAAGACATAGAGAATACGGCTTTCAAAACGCAATATGGAATATATGAGTATGTCGTCATGCCGTATGGACTTACCAATGCACCAGCTGTGTTCATAGATCTAATGAACATGATGTTCCATCCTTACTTGGACAGGTTTGTAATTGTTTTCATTGATGACATCCTGATTTATTTTAAAAGTCGGGAAAAGCATGCTGAATATTTACGGATAGTTCTGGACACCTTGAAGAAGAATCAGTTGTATGCCAAAGCAAGCAAGTGCAAATTCTGGCTGTCCGAGGTTAACTTCTTAAGGCATGTCATATCAGCGGAAGGTATAGCCGTGCACCCGGCTCAGGTGGCGGCAATTAGAGAATGGAAAGCTCCAAAGAATGTGACCGAAATTCGTAACTTTCTCAGATTGGCAGGTTATTATAGGAAGTTTATTATGGACTTCTCCAAGATTGCATCTCCACTTACCCGACTCACTCAGAAAGGAGTCAAATTTGAATGGTCTAATGTATGCAACCGAAGATTCGAAGAACTGAAGGAGAGGCTTACGACTGTTCCTATTCTGATTTTGCCAGAAAGAGGCAAGGGCTATGAAGTATATTGTGATGCTTCAGGAGAGGGACTTCGGTGTTCTCTCACTCAAAGTCAACACGTGGTGGCTTATGGTTCAAGACAGTTGAAGATTCATGAATGCCACTATCCCACGCATGATCTGAAATTAGCCGCAGTGATTTTCGCTCTCAAAAGCTGGAGACACTATCTTTATGGCGAGAAGTTTGAGGTATTTTCAAATCACAAAAGCTTAAAATATTTGTTTGATCAGAAGGAACTCAACATGAGGTAGCGCAGATGGATGGAATATCTGCAAGATTATGAGTTTGCACTTCGATATCATCCTGGCAAGGTGAACAAAGTGGGGGATGCCCTCAGTCGTATGTCACATGCAACAGTGGCCAGTTTGATTAGGAAGGAATGGGAAATGCTGAATACCATTCGAGAGTTCAATTTGTACATCAAGAACCATGGGAGTATGTATAATCTGATCATACGGTCCAACATGGTTTCCAAGATAGAATAGGAACAATGAACAGTCCAGAAGTGGAAGGGATATGGGCTAAAATGTCTACTGGTGAGGTTATACGGGAATGGGAGTTACGACCGGGACAAGGTCTTTTATTCCGAGGCAGGACATATGTGCCTCAGAGCTGCAGAAGAGAGTTGTTGATCGAGGCACACCAAACCAAACTCTCTATTCATCCGGGCAACACCAAGATGTATCATGATCTGAAGAGACTATTGGTGGCATGGACTCAAAAGAGATGTGGCAAAGTTTGTTGCTCACTGCCTAACTTCTCAGCAAGTTAAGACTGAACATCAGAAGCCACTAGGATTACTCAAACCCTTACTAGTGCCGGAGTGGAAATGGGAACATATCTCCATGGATTTTGTGACAGGGTTGCCAAGGTCATCATAAGGCAATGATGCAATATGGGTTGTGGTAGATCGATTGACCAAGTCTGCACACTATCTTCCCATCAAGATGATAGATTCATCTGAGACTTTGGGACGATGGTACATCAAGGATATCATCAGACTACATGGTATCCCTAAGACTATTGTGTCCGACAGAGATGGCTGATTCACCGGCAGGGTGTGACAGAGCATGTAGTCGGCTATGGGGACATATTTATTGATTAGCATAGCGTTCCATCCACAGACTGATGGACAGTCAGAGGAACAATACAGACATTGGAGGATATGCTGAGAGCATGTATGTTAGACTTGAAGGGTGGATGGGAGGATCACTTATCGCTGGTTGAGTTCTCTTACAACAACAGTTACCAGGCAAGTCTCCATAAGGCTCCATTCGAGGCATTGTATGGTAGACCCTGTAGATCACCAGTGTGTTGGACAGAGGCCGGTGAACCTGAACTTATTGGAACCGAGCTAGTTGCAGAGACCATGGAACAGATTAAGTTGATATGACAACATCTACTTACTGCACAGAGTCGTCAGAAGAGCTACACATGCAAGAGAAGGAGGTTCCTTGAGTTTGAAGTGGGAAACTTAGTGTTCTTGAAAGTCTCACCACGAAAGGGACACATGCGATTTGGGTAGAAAGGGAAATCGTTGCCCAGATTTGTGGGGCCGTTTCCAATCCAAAAGAGGGTGGGGGAGGTGGCTTATCCATTGGCACTTCCTCCACAATTGTCATCTTTGCACGATGTAATCCATGTTTCTATGTTGAGGAAATACAATCCTCATCCTTCACACATGTTGATGTGCAAAGGGACGTGACTTATGTTGAAAGACCGGTCAGAGTGATCGGGAAAGAACAGAGGGTGTTACGGAACCAAGCCATTCTTTCGTCAAGGTGGTATGGGATCGACATGGTATTGACAAAGCCACCTGGGAACTTGAATAAAAAATGAGAGCAGCTCATCCTGAGCTTTTTGTATGAGTTGTTTGAAACCCTACTTCGCTCGATTTTCGAGACAAAATTTTCAAAAGAGGGTAATATTGTAACATCCCGGATTTTCAATGAAATTATTATATTGGATATTATCTATTTTAATTGTTGAATTTAAGATTTATAGATGGAATAAATGTTAGATGGGGAAATGGCCCAATTATGATCCAACGGATCATGGATAAGTGCTTGATTCTAATTAATTGGGTAAATGTGGTCAATTGGGTCAAATACCTAATTGGGACCCAATGGGTCAAGATGAATTGATTTAATCGGGTCATGTACCCAATTAAGGTCTAAGGCATGGGATCCATCCCATCAAGTGTATGAGGTGGCAAGTGTATGAAGTGGCATAGCCAACTGGGACCCAAATCCACCTCATCAAGTGAGGTGGCGAGTGGTCTAAGGTAACTTGTAGGGCCGGCTACCATGGTTACTTGGTCAACCATGGGTGAGTTCAAGAGGGTTAAGTGAAGTGAGTTGAGTTAAGGAATTATTAAATTAAGGAATAGATTCAAGTCTTGAGTTAAGAGTGCATGGGTGAGTTCAAATCAAGATTGAGTTGAATGGGAGGTGAGTCACATAGAAGTGGAAGGGACTTAGGTGAGTCAAAAGGGGAGATGGAGGATTTCCATCTCATGGAAACACTAGACAAAGCCGTTGGGAAGGGGGAGGGAAAGCCAAGTGTAAGTCATGTGTCTCCTTGGTTAACCAAGGGACACATGGGAAAGACCAAGAAGTGATGAGGGTGGTTGGGAGATTAGGGTTTACACAAGACTCCACCTTTGGCTGATCCTCCCTTAGACCAAAAGAGCTAGAGATTGTTTCATCTCATCCCCTCTCTCCCTCTCTCTACACCCTTGGCCGATCCTTTCCTTTGGAAGAAAGATAGAAAGTTTTCCATCTCATCCTCTCCCTCTCTCCCCCTCTCAACCCACACCTCTTTGGCCGAATCCTTCCTTAGGGTTTTTCATCTAAATCCCTCTCCCTCTCTCATCATACTTGGCCGAATTCTCAAGGTGGAACAAGAGGTTGCATTGCCTCTTCTATCTCTCTCTCTCACACATTTTCGTCTCTGGACTTAGAAAAACCAAAGAAGGAAGAAGGAAGAAGAAAGCACTAAGGAAGGAGCAAAAATTAGACCTAAATAAACAGAGGAGACAAGGAATAGGTGTGTGTTACTTAGCGAGGGTTTATTGATTAAAAAAGAAACCAAGGGAACCATGGTTTCGGCTATGGAATGGCCGAAACCATGGGGTTCCATTTCGGGTTGAAAAGGTCGGCCAAATGGTTATAAGGCCATGGATTTAAAACCCATTCAATGAATATCAATGAGATGGACATAAAAGTAAAGTATTGTTCAAAATCCGATATATGTTTTTAGAGATTGAAAAATCGACAAGACCCTAACCTTGTTGGTGGACAAGATAAGTTGTGCAAATAAGTTGTGATGATGAGGACTATGGTTATACATGATTAATGGATGATGATGAGGACTATGGTTAAATATAAGGAATGGTTAAATGGTTGAAACAAATGTGGTAGGATATTGAAAACTATGGAAAAAAAAAATCAAGAACAAGGTTCGGCCTCTTGCATGGCTGAACCCTATTTTTATGGCAATCATGGGAAGACTCAAAGAAAGATTGGACATGGCCGAACCCCATCAAATGACCTAAACTTGTTGTATATAAATTTTTAAGAAAAACCCATCCTCAAGGTGATATGAGATGGGAATAAGAGGAAAATGAAGAACCATGGGTTCGGCCATGTTGTATGGCCAAACCTCATGGATGATTTTTATGGATCTAGATATGTTTTAAATGATTAACTATGGACTATCAAGTTAAGAAATAAGAAGATGAAAATGAAGAACCATGGGTTCGGCCATGTTGTATGTCCGAACCCCATGGATGACTTTTATGGATCTAGGTGTTTAAAAAGTTAAATGACTAACTAGGGATGATTAGATTAAGAAATAAAAGAATGACTGAGGATTGACTTGCATGGTTTAAAATAAAGCAAGGATTAAAGGAAGGGGGTCAAAACCAAAAGAGTGAGGGTCGGCCATGTTGTATGGACGAACCCCACTGATGAGTTTTGGTGGACATGAACACATCCTATAGTCGAACCCCATTTGGGGACTTAACCGGTTTAAGGACTACGATCATAAATGGAAATGAACATGGGATGATGTAAGGGATGATGGGGAATCAAATGGATCACCAAATTGATTGATATATGTGTTAAATGTAATAAGGAAAGAAGATTCGCAAAGGGGTTTGCAATTCGGTTTTGACGTAATCATTGAGCGTGACTGGCACGAAAACAGCAAGGACATTATCTTGGACGTTGGTAGGATTCCTACCTTGTTGAAAACCTTGGACTATGTATATGAATGGTTTTTAATTCCATGTTTTGATGATCTATTTTGGTATCAAATGCTTATGTTTTAAGGATGTAATTTCAATGCTATTAAGTGTAATATGAAATAGCATGTTTGCACTCACATCTCATGCATAGAATGGGAGGGAACAAATGAGGGGAGTCCACGCTCCATTCTGATATCCGATAAACAAATGTGGGGAGGGATCCGCACTGATTCCGATTGAGAGATGGTATATGATGTTTGAAATGAAAGTGGAGTCCACGCTCTGTTCAGTGGGACCGATACGGCATACGTGGGGAATCATGACAATGAATACCTTGATGTGGCTTGTACATCAAGAGGGATTATCTATGTGTTTTGAGATATGTTTCATGGGTGGGAAATCATGGCATATGACACCCATGGCATGGCATTGACTTAGCATGATTTTGACATTATGTATCTATTATTAGTTTTGTACTAATCCATGTGTTTGACCCTACTCGCAATACCTACTGGGCGCGTTGACTAACGCCCTACTTCTACCTTAGATGATGATACAGGGAATGGACGGAACAAAGGACGTGAAAGGAGCCAAGCTTGGGAGTTTGGATAATTTAGACTTACTTTATTTAAGTTTTATTTTTGGACAATGAAATTTGAGTTATTCGCATTTTGGGACTGTAGTAACTTAGACTATCTTGCTATGGTTTGGTTTTATTTTTGGACATTTGAACTTAAGTTAATTATTTGTGATGGACTTCCTTGCTTAATAATGGATAGGGTTAGTAATTTTAATCTTATATTAATTCCGCGTTACGTTTATTCCGCAAGTATAGCCTTAATGCCTGTGAACCGTTTTAGTGGACTTAGTCCACTCACACGTATGGTTGGCCAGTTAAAGGCCGGGCTTTGGAAACTCGAACTTAGCTCGCGTTGTGGCGTCCCGCTCTCTCTCACTCTTTATTTCAAAAAAATAAAAAATAAACTTTGATTTTCAGCGAGTGAAAAAGGGCGGGGCGTTACATCACTTGCCTTTTGTAAGCTTTCTTGATGTAGATGTTGTGCTTCTTGAAAATTCTCTCAACTTGACTTTCGTCGATGACGAAGATGTTCCTCAGTGTATGCTCAATCACAAGATTGTGAGGGTTCTTGGATTTAAGATTCTTAAATTGATCCAAGATCTATTTTTCTCTCTCTCTTGATCTCAATCAAAGTGTTGATTGGATTCTCAAATGATTCACCTATGTGGATTTCATAGAGAGAGGTTGGGAGAGGTTGGGATCTCTGGGAATGTTTTTTAGGTTTTCCTAAGAGAAGGCTCTATGGTATTGAACTTGTCCAACCAAATTTTTCAAAATCCAGAGCATAAATAGGCATCCAGAAAATCCAATTCGGGGTCACTAATGAGTCGAACAGTTCGTTGGATCGGTGCTTTGAATAGTACCGTTGTAATGTGACAGTTAACATTTAATACACTTCCAATAGATATAAAATGGTCACTACAGATGGTTTGAGTTCCTCGATGGGTTGCTGAGCCCATTGTCAATGTGTCGACACTAACGATCGTAACGTCCTGGGGCTAACTCAATCTTACAAACTTTTTATCCAGAAACTTGTCTAACTCTGATCGACATATCGATCTTACCTATGGGTCGATCCTGTTATTGTCGATGAGTCTGTGTCACCGATCGTATCGATCAGAGAGTAACACCAAGATACAGAGTCTTCCCAACCAGAACTCTGTAAACCCAGGTCGACATGTCTTGTGCACCAATGGGTCTGTCTGTCCATATCGACGGGTCGGTGTACACAATACTATCGATCTGAGGGTGGCCCATTATGATAGTGTCTTCCAACCAGAACATTTGTCATTCCGATCGATATATCGAGGACCACGATGGGTCTGTCCTGTCCCAATCGATGGGTCGACATGCTCGTTGTATCTTCTGACAGTAAAGACAATTTTGCAATTTTGAGATCTCTTGTTCTGTTGGTTGTCAATGGTCTACTAGGCTTGATTGTGATTTACGAATATGTTTTCTAAGCCTAGGCAAGGTCCACCTAAGGGTATGGGTTCCACCTAAAGTCATTTATGGCCAATTTACCTATGTGATTGCCATACACTTGTCGATGCTTGAATCAGGCACTTGATCTTCCATTTTGAGGTCTTGATTCAATCTTCTTACCACTTGAGTCTTGATTCATTGCTTCATTCTTACAAGAAAATGCTTCACCTGAGTCATGGAATTGACAAACAGGTGACTCGGCAAGCTGAGGCCCTAACAATCTCCCATTTGTCAATTTCCATGACAAAAAGTTAGAAGCCATGAATATAGACTCGATGACGTAGCCCATCCATTACATCTCATTTGAATACAAAAGTTTCAACAATTACAAGTACATATTGTAAGGGCCCGGAATTTTTTTAATTAATATAAATGGGAATATTATTTATTTTAAGGATGAAAATTGGAAAATTGGTGGAGTAAATGGTAAATGGGCCAAAATTTGGATAAAGGCCCAAGTGTGGCCCAATAGACTATGGTTTGGATTTAAATTTATTTAAATGGGTCAAGAATGGTCAAATTGGGTCAAATACCCATTTGGGACCCAATGAGTCAAGATGGTTATGCTCTAAGGTAAATGGGCTAGATGGAAATGTAATTGGGCCATAGGCCCAATTGTAATCCACTTAGAGTGAATTCAATGATTTTAAATCACCTAAGTTATTTGGAATTAAACAATGGTGATGTGGCCAAGTGGGACCCACCTCCACCTCATCAAGTGAGGTGGCGTGTGGGCCAAGGTTTGGTGGGGCCGGCCACCATGGTTGATTTGGTCAACCATGGGTGGAGTAATGGACTTAGGCTAAGTACCAATGGATTAACCTAAGTTAATTATCTAATTAATTAAATAATTAAATTATTTAAAATGGTAGTTAAGAGTGGTCAAAGTGGGGCCATGAGGTGAAAACTCACCTCATCTCAAACTCAAGTGAAACACGTTGGCTTTGTGGTGGTTTAGATAACCACCACCATAAAGCATTTTAAATATCTAAGAAAATATCTTAAGGTTGGTGGGTGTCATTAATGAAAAGTAAAAAATGGAGATGAGCCTTGTTGGTGTCTTATTCTCATTTTTTTTGTTAACTCCATCCCTCCCACTCCTCCATTGCCGTCCCATGCTCCAAGTGAAGGAGAGAAAGAGAGCAAAGAAGAAGAGAAGAGAAGGAGAGAAGAAAAAAAGTGGAAATTTAGGCAAAATCACTCTAAGATCAAGGTTATTCCCTCCCCTCTCATCATCTCTCCCTTTCCCTCTCTCAATTTAAACCCTAACTTGGCTGATCCTAAGGTTGGGGGTTGCCACCATTGATCAAGCCTCTTGACCTATTAAAGATCAATAGGAAGGAGAGAGGAGGCTAAGGAGACCGACGGGAGCGGCGGAAATCGGAGGAGACGTTGGATTGTGAGTATTTCTTAAACAAGAAATTTTGGATTTTAGGGTTTAAGAATTGGAATTTATTTTGTATTAATGTAATGGTGGATAGATAATTTTATGCAATGGAGTTTAAACCCATCAAATGAGAGGGTGGAAGATGGAGAAAACCCTAAATGGGTGAATTAGGGTTAGGGTAAGAAAATGACTAAATGGGTTATGTGCATTATGTAAATTATGAAATTAAGAATGGAAAGCAATGAGGGTGTTAAGTTAATGAATTGTAGTAAATGAGTGAATGTGGGAAAGGTTTCAAAATGCCTTTTATGATGGAAAGTTTGATTAAATTAAGATGACCTTATGAGTGATTAAATTAAGCTTGGGGTTGATGCATTTGAGTCTCACAAATTAGAATGCTTGAAGGGCTAAAATGTAGAATTATGCATGTGTTTAAATCAATGCAAATGTGGCTAAGTTAATGGTCTAAAATGGCATAAAGAAATATTGGACCATGAACCATGGGTTCGGCCATGGAAAATGGCCGAACCCTATGGTGATGTAATAAGGATCAATTGATGGGTTTAGAGGATGGAAAAGAGGGATTAATGTATGGATGAGTTTAGAGTTTTAAATGAGTAATGGTGTGGCCCCAAGAGACATGGAAAAATAGTGGAATATGAACCATGGGTTCGGCCATGGTGTATGGCCGAACCCTATGGTAATGTTTACAAATTTTAAATGGGCTTAAAAGGATGGAAAATGGGGAAAGGACACCATGGGTTCGGCCATGGTGTATGGCCGAACCCATGGCCCAATTGTAACCCATTGTAGTGGGTTAAATTGGATGATGGATGGTGTTTGTGGCCTCCAAAGGGAATGAATGAGTGATGCACTCATTGAAGTTAAATGCATAAGGTAAACCCCATCGGAGGATTTGATGAATTAGGTATTTTGAATCCATGACCCAAATGGTGGATCATTTTTAGGTCTAAGGTTAATGTGTATGTATGTGATTAAGTAATGGGAATTGGATTAATTAGATGACAAGTTTTAATAGTTTGGTGGGTCATAAATGAACCTAAGTTAGGGATCTAAGTTTAAAAGTCAATTTTGGACTTAATCATGCATGCATAAATGGGTGATTAACCATGGAAAATGAGGTAGTGGCAAAACCGTAATTAAATGCCAAATTCAAGAATTCCATGGAGATTGATCATGGAATGAGGGGATCTAATGTGATAACCTTATAAGTGGTTAATAAAGCCTAGGGTGGCTGATTTTAGGCATATGTACTTAAAAAAATATATAATGGATTAGGTGGGACCCACAAAACCTAAATGGTGACCGGTTTTTCATAAGGGCTTATAAATGGTTGAAACATGGACTAATGATTAGTGTGTAACAAGGTACTGGACATCACAGGCGGTGCGCGATCGGCGACCGGGTTTGTCGAGCAAAAAAATGTAAAAGGACGCAAGTCGGTATCAGGTAGGATTCCTACATTTTTGTAAGCCATGGATTGGGTGATGTTTTCTTTAATTTATTTTGGAAAGCATGTGGTTGCCTTTAAGATGAGTTTTGGATTATGTATCTTGTGATGTTTTCCTTTAAATTATTTTGGAAATCATGTGAATGTCTTAAGATGCATTTTGGATTAAATATTATGGGATGTTTTTCCCTTTGATTTATTTGATAATCAAGTAATTGTTTTAAGATGGGTTTTTGTGTTACTATTGAACTACATATATTTACATGGCACATGGCATCTACATCTCATGCTGGCATGGGAGGGATATGACAGGGAAATGATGAAATGAAACCGGAGTCCATGCTCCGTCGGGGCGACCGATAAACAGCATGGGGACATTTCACATATGTATTATGATACCTTGATGATGCTTTTCCATCAAGGGGGATGTTGTATTTATTATTGTACCTGGATGATGGTTCTTCCATCAAGGGGGGGATGCCTAGTGTGGATCGCATCTTGATGAGGCTTTTGCATCAAGAGGGTCATGGTACGATGATGGTATGGATTCTATTTGGAATACTATGGATGGTTGGAAAAAGGGACATTCTAGAGTTGAGGATGAGATTGATGGGTGGGATTCATGACATAAAACACCATTGCATTACATTGTACCAAATGGCATAATTTTGAGATAATATCTTCTATATGCTTTGTTATTACTAATCCATGTGCTAGCCCTACTCGGAGTCCTACTGGGCGCGTGGTCTAACGCCCTACTTCTACCCTAGCCGACGATGCAGGAGATGGCGGCACGGAAGGACAGGACGGGAGTCAAGCTCAGGAGCTTGGGAAGGCGGATTCATTATGTTGTTTAAGTTATGTTGGAAAAATGTAATTTGAGTAGCTTAGCTTGTCGGAATGTAATAAATTAGATTACTGGCTATGTTTTGGGATTTTATTATGGACATTATGGTTTAGAGGTGTTATAGAAATTTAAATGAATGTTATCTTCCTTGCTATCTCAAATCTGTAGGATAGTCTTTGTTGTTAATTCCGCACTGAGAAGTAATATTCCTTGAGCTTACATCTACGCGTGAACCGTACTCGTGGACTTGGCTCCACGCACGCGTAGGGTTGGCCAGTTAAGGGCCGGGCTTTAGAAGCTCGGACTTAACTCGCGTCGTGACGTCCGCGCCCTTTGTCACTTTTATGGGAAAAAAAAAAAAATAGACTCTGATTTTCGGTGAAAAAGGGGCGGGCGTTACACATATTCAAATGAAAAAATCTAGGACTCTATGCTTCAAGATGTTTTCTTCAACTTGTTCTTGCTCAAAGTGTGCCTGCAATGGTATACATGTATACAAACAACAGGGCATAGGTGGAAGTATAGATATCTCCCCTCAAACATTAGTCCCTTAATTAGTAATATAATCAATATTGCTCCCACTTAGCATATCGACTATCCTTTGAGATTTTCCTCCCCCTAAATCAATGATTAAACTCCCCCTTCATCATTGAGTTTTCTCCCAAAAGATCTTCTCTCCCTAAGATCTTTTCTCCTAAGCTTATTCCAAGCTTCTAAATTTCTTCCTCTTTTTGTCATAAATTGCAAAGGGTGTTAAGCACTGATATACCAATCCAATGTGCTTCAACAAGTCCTAACTGTTGGGATTTTTATCTGTCAGTGAGACATGATACCGTCTTAATCTTACTTCGAAAGATTCATTCTTCCGGTTTCGTTCTGATACCAACTGTAACGCCCTGCCCTTTTTCACTACGGAAAAAATTAGAGTCTATTTTTTTTTTTTATGTAAAGGAGTGAGAGAGAGAGGGACGTCACGACGCGAGCTAAGTCCGAGCTTCCAAAGCCCGGCCCTTAACTGGCCAACCATACGTGTGCTTGGACTAAGCCACTAAAACAGTTCACACGTAATAAGTTAAGCTTGTAGAATTAAACTTAATGCGGAATTATAATAGAGTTCTATCCTACCAATTTTAAATAGCAAGGAAGTCCATCACTATATAATAATTACCTTAACTTAAAATGTCCAAAATAAAAGTCCAAACCATAACAAGCAGTCTAAGTTATTACAGTCGAACGAGCTAATTACTCAAATTACATTTCCATAAATAAAACTTAAATGAAATAAATCTCGCTCATCCAAGCTCCTAAGCTTGGCTCCGATCACGTCCTTCACTTCGCCCATTTGCTCTTTCATCATCTAAGGTAGAAGTAGGGCATTGGACAACGCACCTAGTAGGTACTCCGACTAGGGCCAACACATGGATTAGTATAAACAAAACACATAGATATAAATAATATCAAAACCATGCAAGTCAATGCCATGCCATGGGTGTCATATGTCATGAGTCTCACCCATCACCCATATCACAATCACATAGTATCCCTCTTGATGGAAGAATCCTCATCAAGGTATCACAATCACATAGTATCCCACTTTATGTGTAACGCCCGCCCCTTTTTCACCGAAAATCAGAGTCTATTTTTTTTTTCCATAAAAGTGACAAAGGGCGCGGACGTCACGACGCGAGTTAAGTCCGAGCTTCTAAAGCCCGGCCCTTAACTGGCCAACCCTACGCGTGCGTGGAGCCAAGTCCACGAGTATGGTTCACGCGTAGATGTAAGCTCAAGGAATATTACTTCTCAGTGCGGAATTAACAAAAAAGACTATCCTACAGATTTGAGATAGCAAGGAAGATAACATTCATTTAAATTTCTATAATACCTCTAAACCATAATGTCCATAATAAAATCCCAAAACATAGCCAGTAATCTAATTTATTACATTCCGACAAGCTAAGCTACTCAAATTACATTTTTCCAACATAACTTAAACAACATAATGAATCCGCCTTCCCAAGCTCCTGAGCTTGACTCCCGTCCTGTCCTTCCGTGCCGCCATCTCCTGCATCGTCGGCTAGGGTAGAAGTAGGGCGTTAGACCACGCGCCCAGTAGGACTCCAAGTAGGGCTAGCACATGGATTAGTAATAACAAAGCATATAGAAGATATTATCTCAAAATTATGCCATTTGGTACAATGTAATGCAATGGTGTTTTATGTCATGAATCCCACCCATCAATCTCATCCTCAACTCTAGAATGTCCCTTTTTCCAACCATCCATAGTATTCCAAATAGAATCCATGCCATCATCTTACCATGACCCTCTTGATGCAAAAGCCTCATCAAGATGCGATCCACACTAGGCATCCCCCCCTTGATGGAAGAACCATCATCAAGGTACAATAATAAATACAACATCCCCCTTGATGGAAAAACATCATCAAGGTATCATAATACATATGTGAAATGTCCCCATGCTGTTTATCGGTCGCCCCGACGGAGCATGGACTCCGGTTTCATTTCATCATTTCCCTGTCATATCCCTCCCATGCCAGCATGAGATGTAGATGCCATGTGCCATGTAAATATATGTAGTTCAATAGTAACACAAAAACCCATCTTAAAACAATTACTTGATTATCAAATAAATCAAAGGGAAAAAACATCCCATAATATTTAATCCAAAATGCATCTTAAGACATTCACATGATTTCCAAAATAATTTAAAGGAAAACATCACAAGATACATAATCCAAAACTCATCTTAAAGGCAACCACATGCTTTCCAAAATAAATTAAAGAAAACATCACCCAATCCATGGCTTACAAAAATGTAGGAATCCTACCTAATACCGACTTGCGTCCTTTTACATTTTTCCGCTCGACAAACCCGGTCGCCGATCGCGCACCGCCTGCGATGTCCAGTACCTTGTTACACACTAATCATTAGTCCATGTTTCAACCATTTATAAGCCCTTATGAAAAACCGGTCACCATTTAGGTTTTGTGGGTCCCACCTAATCCATTATATATTTTTAAGTACATATGTCTAAAATCAGCCACCCTAGGCTTTATTAACCACTTATAAGGTTATCACATTAGATCCCCTCATTCCATGATCAATCTCCATGGAATTCTTGAACTTGGCATTTAATTACGGTTTTGCCACTACCTCATTTTCCATGGTTAATCACCCATTTATGCATGCATGATTAAGTCCAAAATTGATTTTTAAACTTAGATCCCTAACTTAGGTTCATTTATGACCCACCAAACTATTAAAACTTGTCATCTAATTAATCCAATTCCCATTACTTAATCACATACATACACATTAACCTTAGACCTAAAAATGATCCACCATTTGGGTCATGGATTCAAAATACCTAATTCATCAAATCCTCCGATGGGGTTTACCTTATGCATTTAACTTCAATGAGTGCATCACTCATTCATTCCCTTTGGAGGCCACAAACACCATCCATCATCCAATTTAACCCACTACAATGGGTTACAATTGGGCCATGGGTTCGGCCATACACCATGGCAGAACCCATGGTGTCCTTTCCCCATTTTCCATCCTTTTAACCCCATTTAAAATTTGTAAAACATTACCATAGGGTATCATTTCATACTTTGGGTCCATCAAAATTATCAACATTTTCCCATTTATTTCTCCATAAATCATAACCATTAAATCCACCATTATCACCATAGGGTTCGGCCATACACCATGGCCGAACCCATGGTTCACAATCCATCACTTTCTATGCCCTCCAATGCCATAAAATCCCTTTACATTTCCATCATAAAAGGCATTTTGAAACTTTTCCCACATTCACTCATTTACTACAATTCATTAACTTAACACCCTCATTGCTTTCCATTCTTAAAACCTTAACCAATTACATCAAAGACCAAATCACCCACCATGGGGTTCGGCCATACTACATGGCCGAACCCTATGGCCCATAATTTTATTCCAATTACCCCATTCCATGCTTAATTTCATAATTTACATAATGCACATAACCCATTTAGTCATTTTCTTACCCTAACCCTAATTCACCCATTTAGGGTTTTCTCCATCTTCCACCCTCTCATTTGATGGGTTTAAACTCCATTGCATAAAATTATCTATCCACCATTACATTAATACAAAATAAATTCCAATTCTTAAACCCTAAAATCCAAAATTTCTTGTTTAAGAAATACTCACAATCCGACGTCTCCTCCGATTTCCGCCGCTCCCGTCGGTCTCCTTAGCCTCCTCTCTCCTTCCTCTTGATCTTTAATAGGTCAAGAGGCTTGATCAATGGTGGCAACCCCCAACCTTAGGATCAACCAAGTTAGGGTTTAAATTGAGAGAGGGAGAGGGAGAGGTGATGAGAGAGGAGATGGTAACCTTGACCTTAGAGTAATTTCCCTCCAAATTCCACTTCTTTCTTCTCTTCTTCTCTTCTCTCCTCCTTAGCTCTCTTTCTCCCTTCACTTGAACATGGGACGGCAATGGAGGAGTGGGAGGGATGGAGTTAACAAAAAAAAATGAGAATAAGACACCAACAAAGCTCATCTCCATTTTTTACTTTACATTAATGACACCCACCAACCTTAAGATATTTTCTTAGATATTTAACATGCTTTATGGTGGTGGTTATCTAAACCACCACCAAGCCAACGTGTTTCACTTGAGTTTGAGATGAGGTGAGTCTTCACCTCATGGCCCCACTTTGACTACTCTTAACTACCATTTTAAATAATTTAATTATTTAATTAATTAGATAATTAACTTAGGTTAATCCATTGGTACTTAGCCTAAGTCCATTACTCCACCCATGGTTGACCAAATCAACCATGGTGGCCGGCCCCACCAAACCTTGGCCCACACGCCACCTCACTTGATGAGGTGGAGGTGGGTCCCACTTGGCCACATCACCATTGTTTAATTCCAAATAACTTAGGTGATTTAAAATCATTGAATTCACTCTAAGTGGATTACCATTGGGCCTATGGCCCAATTACATTTCCATCTAGCCCATTTACCTTAGAGCATAACCATCTTGACCCATTGGGTCCCAAATGGGTATTTGACCCAATTTGACCATTCTTGACCCATTTAAATAAATTTAAATCCAAACCATAGTCTATTGGGCCACACTTGGGCCTTTATCCAAATTTTGGCCCATTTACCATTTACTCCACCAATTTTCCAATTTTCATCCTTAAAATAAATAATATTCCCATTTATATTAATTTTAAAAATTCCGGGCCCTTACAATACAATCCTCTTTTAAAATTTTCGTCCCGAAAATTCGAGCGAAGTAGAGGTTCAAAACATCGACACAAAGAGTTCCGCAGTACCCTTTGTTCTCTCCCGATCTCTCTGATCGGCTTCTCCACACACATCACGTCGCTTTGTACATCGACGTCTGGTACATTCAAGACATGTGAAGGGTTGGGGTTGTATTTTCCTCAACCCGGACACATGAAACACATCACGTAAAAATGATTACTGTGGAGGAAGTGCTAACTAATAGGCCACCTCCCCCACCCTCTTTAGGTTTGGAAACGGCCCCACAATCTAGGCGACAGTTCCCCTTCTTTCTGAGTCTCATGCGTCCCTCCCGTGGTGAGACTTCCAAAAGCACCAAATCTCCCCCTCAAACTCGGGGAAACTTCTCCTCTTGTCGGCGTAATACTTATAACGGCTCTGCGCAGTGAGTAAAGGTTACCGTATAAATTTAATCTACGCCGTAGTCTCCGCAAGCAACTTTGGTCCAACCAGTGCAGGCTCACCGACCTCTGTCTAACGCACTGGAGATCTACACGGCCCACCATATAAGGCCTCAAATGGATCCATCTGGAGGTACTGTTATTGTAGGAGAACTCCACCAGTGGCAGGCGATTCTCCCATCCACCCTTGAAATCCCGCATACCTGCTCTCAGCATATCCTCCAATATCTGTATTGTTCTCTCCGATTGTCCATCAGTGTGTGGGTGGAATACTGTGCTGGTCAACACGTCGGTCCCCATAGCCAATTACACGCTCTGCCATACTTTGTTAGTGAATCGGCCATCTCTGTTGGACACAATAGTCCGGGGTACACCATGTAGTCTGATAATATTTCGGATGTACCGTGTCGACCCATATTGCATCGTTGTCCCTTGATGACCTTAGCAGCCCTGTTACAAAGTCCATGGCTACATGTTCCCATCTCCACTCCGGCACTGGTAAGGGTTTGAGTAACCCCGGTGGCTCCTGATGCCCCCACCTTGACCTGCTGACAAGTTAGGCAGCGAGCATAAACTCTGCCACATCTCTCTTGAGTCCATGCCACCAATAGTGCCTCTTAAGATCATGGTACATCTTTGGCGCTGTCCAGATGGGTAGAGAGCTTGGTTTGGTGTGCCTCAACCAACAACTCCCTTCCGCAACTCTTAGGTACCTACGTCCTACCTCGGAACACAAGACCCTATCCCGGTCGTAACTCAAATTCCGATACTACCTCACATGTAGATATCTTGGTCCAAGTCTCCTCCATTTCTGGGTCTATTCGTTGTTCCCGTTCAATCGTGTCAAGTATCTCTTACTCACATCAACACCACTCATATCAACCTATGAGTTTCATTCTTGCAGAATTCACTTTGCCTCGTATTATCTCTTTTCCTCATGCATCCATTTGCGATTTTATGTAGACTAACGTATTCTATTTCACTTTATCTGTTGCCAAGACATTTCTCATACGTACTCCTTCAATACGTTCTTTTGTCTACTCTCCGTGTGAGTTAGTCTGCCAATACAAGCCTATGCTCAAGTCCATTGTTGATTATATTTTAACTAGGTTTCTAGCTTCACCCTCCTGGAATTCCATCGGCCAACTACAGAGTTAGGTGATCAGTCTCACTCGGCAGTCGCCCATAGCTTCCCATTCAAGTTTCACTAGACTCTTAACCTTTCCCTTAGGCCTATCTATCAAAAGCAATCATACCTTTATTTGCATATAAGACACTATGTGGCTAACCCTTTTTGTTCATAACTCCTACAATACCAATACCCGACATCAATCCAAATCATATAGATACTAATTTCCTACCCTTTTGGATTATTCCACATATTTTCATAGATTCCATAAAAACAGTGATATATCTAAGCTTACTTAGATTATGTCAAATAGTGCCCATTCACCACTAAAATATTCACAAGTATTACCAATTTCACCAACCACCAAATTCCACCCTACATGCCTACGTTATCAATGGTTACCACATCATACGGTTCATATTCCTTCATTAGCAGGCCACGTAGAATTGAAATCACACACCATCTTCGAATAACACAACTCATGTGTAACCAGATCTTTCACCTCCATTCACATCAAACAACCATTTGGGGTATCATAAGAAATAACACATTAATAAGATGTAGTGATTCAACCTAATTATGATTAGGTTACCCTACCCCATTTACAACACACACCTAGAGATTTTTAAAATTAATAATGCTACTCATCTAGAGCAAATCATCCCAATACATTCGAAGACCATCCATGACCATCCATAAATTCCTAAACTTTGGAATTACTCATGAGCTCCACCTAGGTTTCCAACCAAACGCATTGGCATATCACGGCCTTCTCATGCATACTACATATTCACAACTCCTGGCACTTTATCAACTCATCATCATACCCATAGTCTATAACACATCCTTGTTCCTCAATGATTACTCATTGAATACCACCAATTATCAAAGTACATCATATAACTCATTGCACAATTGATAATTCACAACTTAATAACCTCATAAGGAATCCTCATACAATCACTAAATAAAATGCTTTCATAAATTCATGGTCCATCATTCATTCATGCCTTTTAAGGCCATAAATCCATTTCAAGGCCTATCATTACTTATTCATAATCTATACTACACATTGGGAGAATGCACTTGCATTATACATAGAAGATTTTTTTTTTTTCATACAATATATTAGTCTTTGCAAGCTAGACCCTTCACATTCTCCTCATAATATCATCTTCTCACGAGTTTCATGTGACAAGTTAACCCATGCACTCCGGTCCCCTTTCAAGTACATTGTTTATCCAACATCTCTCAAATGGCACTTTGTTCACATGAGAACCTCTTATACCCCTTCACAAAGCGTTTACATCATCACCCATTATATGTCATAACATAAATCCCTTCACTTGGTCATGACAAATTATCAAACCATGGGTTATCGCCAATATAAAAACCATTTCTAAAAGCCATTGTACCATCCCCCAAGTATGCCCATACATCACATTAACAAATATTCCCCACCCTTTTTATTCACATTTGCCTCACTCATAAGCATATGCAACATATACCCCACATCAAAAGTTCATGCCTCTTATCCTCATTTGATGCATGCAGTTCCTCATTGTACATTTTTTTTTTTTACATACTCTTTCCTCACTTAATTAGTATGATCATAACTATTAATCTTTCCACATTTCATCACCTCATACACTCAACAATAAGAATTCAACACATGTATATTCACATGCACTCACAATACAAGTATGCTTGTGCAATTTAATATCACCCTTATTTTCTTCATTTAAAACCCCAAAATCATTAACTATCTTCCAATATAAGGACAGTTAGTCCTCTCTTTCCCGTGTCCATGTAGTCCACAAATCGGGTATACCACTTCAACAGGGTAAGGATAGTATGTGCAGTTGTGTCCAACCTAGTTGCACAACTCGTGCATACAATCGGGTTCCATTTCCCCTACCGACTCTCTTATCATTGGAAAGTCTTCCATATTCTCCTCAGGAAGAGATGCTACATCCTCTTCATCTTCCTCGGGAGGTCCCTCCTGAAAGTCCAGGCTAACTGCTATGCTAGAAGCAGACACCAAATCTATGAAACAGTTAGGGGTTTCCCTTATCCCATAATTCCGTACACTCCCCTTCATTTGACACACTTGTATTCATAGAATACAATTAGAACCCAAAAATCATCAACTGCAATTTCCAATAAAACCAATCTCGGTTTTGGGGAATTTCTTATGTATATCACAATATATTTTGTTTGGGGAAAGTTGCCAAATAAGCACACTTGCTTTTTTCCTTTGTTTCTGGGGGGGGAATCTCTAAATTCCTATTGTCTGTTGTTCAAATTGGGAATACCGGGGAAGTACTTCCTACTTTGCTATGACTGATAAATCTAGTACTGTTTCATCAATTTGGGGGAAAAAAAAAAAAACTAGATGTTTTCTCATTTCTGGGGAAGTAAACCCTATCTTGCTATGTTTCAATAAATCTCTCCTAGAATGAATCTTTCTTCCCTTGCTATCATTCCTTTCCGTCAATTGTTGTTCTCAGATTAAACACTTCAGTTTGAGTCAATCGAAGTAAATTAACCCGGCCCCCGTGCAGCGGTCTCCGAAGAGTCGGTCGGTTGGGATTCTTAGCCGTCAGTGAGACGTGCAACCGTCTTAATCTTACTTCGAGAGATTCATTCTTCCGAATTCGCTCTGATACCAACTGTAACGCCCGCCCCTTTTTCACCGAAAATCAGAGTCTATTTTTTTTTTTCCATAAAAGTGACAAAGGGCGCGGACGTCACGACGCGAGTTAAGTCCGAGCTTCTAAAGCCCGGCCCTTAACTGGCCAACCCTACGCGTGCGTGGAGCCAAGTCCAGGAGTATGGTTCACGCGTAGATGTAAGCTCAAGGAATATTACTTCTCAGTGCGGAATTAACAAAAAAGACTATCCTACAGATTTGAGATAGCAAGGAAGATAACATTCATTTAAATTTCTATAATACCTCTAAACCATAATGTCCATAATAAAATCCCAAAACATAGCCAGTAATCTAATTTATTACATTCCGACAAGCTAAGCTACTCAAATTACATTTTTCCAACATAACTTAAACAACATAATGAATCCGCCTTCCCAAGCTCCTGAGCTTGACTCCCGTCCTGTCCTTCCGTGCCGCCATCTCCTGCATCGTCGGCTAGGGTAGAAGTAGGGCGTTAGACCACGCGCCCAGTAGGACTCCAAGTAGGGCTAGCACATGGATTAGTAATAACAAAGCATATAGAAGATATTATCTCAAAATTATGCCATTTGGTACAATGTAATGCAATGGTGTTTTATGTCATGAATCCCACCCATCAATCTCATCCTCAACTCTAGAATGTCCCTTTTTCCAACCATCCATAGTATTCCAAATAGAATCCATGCCATCATCTTACCATGACCCTCTTGATGCAAAAGCCTCATCAAGATGCGATCCACACTAGGCATCCCCCCCTTGATGGAAGAACCATCATCAAGGTACAATAATAAATACAACATCCCCCTTGATGGAAAAACATCATCAAGGTATCATAATACATATGTGAAATGTCCCCATGCTGTTTATCGGTCGCCCCGACGGAGCATGGACTCCGGTTTCATTTCATCATTTCCCTGTCATATCCCTCCCATGCCAGCATGAGATGTAGATGCCATGTGCCATGTAAATATATGTAGTTCAATAGTAACACAAAAACCCATCTTAAAACAATTACTTGATTATCAAATAAATCAAAGGGAAAAAACATCCCATAATATTTAATCCAAAATGCATCTTAAGACATTCACATGATTTCCAAAATAATTTAAAGGAAAACATCACAAGATACATAATCCAAAACTCATCTTAAAGGCAACCACATGCTTTCCAAAATAAATTAAAGAAAACATCACCCAATCCATGGCTTACAAAAATGTAGGAATCCTACCTAATACCGACTTGCGTCCTTTTACATTTTTCCGCTCGACAAACCCGGTCGCCGATCGCGCACCGCCTGCGATGTCCAGTACCTTGTTACACACTAATCATTAGTCCATGTTTCAACCATTTATAAGCCCTTATGAAAAACCGGTCACCATTTAGGTTTTGTGGGTCCCACCTAATCCATTATATATTTTTAAGTACATATGTCTAAAATCAGCCACCCTAGGCTTTATTAACCACTTATAAGGTTATCACATTAGATCCCCTCATTCCATGATCAATCTCCATGGAATTCTTGAACTTGGCATTTAATTACGGTTTTGCCACTACCTCATTTTCCATGGTTAATCACCCATTTATGCATGCATGATTAAGTCCAAAATTGATTTTTAAACTTAGATCCCTAACTTAGGTTCATTTATGACCCACCAAACTATTAAAACTTGTCATCTAATTAATCCAATTCCCATTACTTAATCACATACATACACATTAACCTTAGACCTAAAAATGATCCACCATTTGGGTCATGGATTCAAAATACCTAATTCATCAAATCCTCCGATGGGGTTTACCTTATGCATTTAACTTCAATGAGTGCATCACTCATTCATTCCCTTTGGAGGCCACAAACACCATCCATCATCCAATTTAACCCACTACAATGGGTTACAATTGGGCCATGGGTTCGGCCATACACCATGGCAGAACCCATGGTGTCCTTTCCCCATTTTCCATCCTTTTAACCCCATTTAAAATTTGTAAAACATTACCATAGGGTATCATTTCATACTTTGGGTCCATCAAAATTATCAACATTTTCCCATTTATTTCTCCATAAATCATAACCATTAAATCCACCATTATCACCATAGGGTTCGGCCATACACCATGGCCGAACCCATGGTTCACAATCCATCACTTTCTATGCCCTCCAATGCCATAAAATCCCTTTACATTTCCATCATAAAAGGCATTTTGAAACTTTTCCCACATTCACTCATTTACTACAATTCATTAACTTAACACCCTCATTGCTTTCCATTCTTAAAACCTTAACCAATTACATCAAAGACCAAATCACCCACCATGGGGTTCGGCCATACTACATGGCCGAACCCTATGGCCCATAATTTTATTCCAATTACCCCATTCCATGCTTAATTTCATAATTTACATAATGCACATAACCCATTTAGTCATTTTCTTACCCTAACCCTAATTCACCCATTTAGGGTTTTCTCCATCTTCCACCCTCTCATTTGATGGGTTTAAACTCCATTGCATAAAATTATCTATCCACCATTACATTAATACAAAATAAATTCCAATTCTTAAACCCTAAAATCCAAAATTTCTTGTTTAAGAAATACTCACAATCCGACGTCTCCTCCGATTTCCGCCGCTCCCGTCGGTCTCCTTAGCCTCCTCTCTCCTTCCTCTTGATCTTTAATAGGTCAAGAGGCTTGATCAATGGTGGCAACCCCCAACCTTAGGATCAGCCAAGTTAGGGTTTAAATTGAGAGAGGGAGAGGGAGAGGTGATGAGAGAGGAGATGGTAACCTTGACCTTAGAGTAATTTCCCTCCAAATTCCACTTCTTTCTTCTCTTCTTCTCTTCTCTCCTCCTTAGCTCTCTTTCTCCCTTCACTTGAACATGGGACGGCAATGGAGGAGTGGGAGGGATGGAGTTAACAAAAAAAAATGAGAATAAGACACCAACAAAGCTCATCTCCATTTTTTACTTTACATTAATGACACCCACCAACCTTAAGATATTTTCTTAGATATTTAACATGCTTTATGGTGGTGGTTATCTAAACCACCACCAAGCCAACGTGTTTCACTTGAGTTTGAGATGAGGTGAGTCTTCACCTCATGGCCCCACTTTGACCACTCTTAACTACCATTTTAAATAATTTAATTATTTAATTAATTAGATAATTAACTTAGGTTAATCCATTGGTACTTAGCCTAAGTCCATTACTCCACCCATGGTTGACCAAATCAACCATGGTGGCCGGCCCCACCAAACCTTGGCCCACACGCCACCTCACTTGATGAGGTGGAGGTGGGTCCCACTTGGCCACATCACCATTGTTTAATTCCAAATAACTTAGGTGATTTAAAATCATTGAATTCACTCTAAGTGGATTACCATTGGGCCTATGGCCCAATTACATTTCCATCTAGCCCATTTACCTTAGAGCATAACCATCTTGACCCATTGGGTCCCAAATGGGTATTTGACCCAATTTGACCATTCTTGACCCATTTAAATAAATTTAAATCCAAACCATAGTCTATTGGGCCACACTTGGGCCTTTATCCAAATTTTGGCCCATTTACCATTTACTCCACCAATTTTCCAATTTTCATCCTTAAAATAAATAATATTCCCATTTATATTAATTTTAAAAATTCCGGGCCCTTACATTATGGAAAATCCTCATCAAGGTATCACAATCACATAGTATCCCTCTTGATGGAAAATCCTCATCAAGGTATCACAATCACATAGTATGATGGAAAATCCTCATCAAGGTATCACATTCACATTGTATCCCTCTTGATGGATAATGCACATCAAGGTATCCCCACGAATGCCTTACGGACGCCCCGACAGATCGTGGACTCCGGTTACATTTCAAACATAGTATCCCTATTGATGGAAAATCCTCATCAAGGTATCACAATCACATAGTATCCCTCTTAATGCAAAATCCTTATCAAGGTATCACAATCACATAGTATCCCTCTTGATGGATAGTGCACATCAAGGTATCCCCACGAATGCCTTACAGACGCCCCGACGGAGCATGGACTCCGGTTACATTTCAGACATAGTATCCCTCTTGATGGAAAATCCTCATCAAGGTATCACAATCACATGGTAACCCTCTTGATGGAAAATCCTCATCAAGGTACCACAATCACATAGTATCCCTCCCATGCCATGCATGAGATGCAAGTGCAAACATGTTATATAATAATAACATCATAGCATTAAAATCTCATCACTAAGACATATCATTTGATACCAAAATAATTCAAGTAAAAACATCACATATACATATTCGATGGTTTTCAATGAAGTAGGAATCCTACCAACGACCAATTATCGTTGCCTTGTGTTTTCGCCCAAAAACCTCTCGCCGATCACACCCCCGGTTGTGGAATCTTTTTACCTTAAATAAATTCCATAAAATAATCAAATTAATTGGTTTAACCCATTCCCTTCATCCTTCCAATTTAATTTAACCATTTGAAAATGTAATACCCTAGATTTTTCAATATATTATTATTTACGAAAATGCCATTGGAGTTATAAATTGAAGGGTTATGATCATAGATGAGAAAAATGGTGGGACCGTTGCTCAAGTAAGACTCAATGTACTTGTATAAGGTTTAAATTAAGTTAAATGGGTAATGTACATTTATTCGGGTCAAAGAGGTTAATTGGGTCAAAAGACCCAAATGGGACCGAATGGGTCGTGAATGACATGATTAATCATGGAGTGAGCTCAAAACTTAATTGGTTTAAGTTTCATTAAATATTTGAGTTGGTTTGAGTTGAAATAAATGATGGAGTCTAGTTGAGTTGAATTTATGAGTTGAGTTACATTAAATTGATGAGTTAAATGGGTTGAGTTGAGAAAGGTAAATTAATTGTAAATGAGTGAAGTGTGTGAATGAGAGTGGAGTGTTTTTAATTCCAATTCTAAATAAAGCAAACGTTGGCTGCATGGATAGGCTTTATCATGCAAGTCCATATGCACGTTGGAATGGCATGAGGATTTATTCCATGCATGGGATTTCAGATGGGCAGCCAATGAGAAGGATGGTTGGGTAAAAGATTAAGACATAAAAACCGTTAGCATGTAGGAGTTTCATCTCAAGGATGAAACTCCCACATGGGTAAAAGATGGAAGATAAATAAACAATTGGAGTTACTCAAAGTCAACCAAAATTAGCCGTTGGAGCCTATGAGAGTTTCATTTCAAAATGAAACTAACATACAAGGTTAATGGGAGATGAATAAGGGGAAGATTGTATACAACGAGTTATGCAAAGGAACCGTTGGGTACCTTGGGAGTTTCCATCTCAAGGATGAAACCCCAAGGGAGGTATTAATCAAGGGAGATTACACTAAGATACACCACACGTTGGAAGAAATGGGGATTACCCATCTTAGATGGTAAATCAAGAGCCAAAACCGTTGGAGGGTTTCATCTCAAGGATGAAACCCCCAAATGAAATAAGTGTTGTAGATGAATGTAAATGAGAGTTACAATTGATGCTACAAAAGAGATCACATGGGCTGAATTTCATTTACCCAAGGATTGTTTCATTTTCACTCTCTCTATCTCTCTCTCCCTTTGCCGTTTTCCACATTTCAAGACCTAAGGCATTGGCTGATTGTCTTTCATACCAATCAGTCCTTGGCTGATCATCTTTCCAAGTCAAAGTACACATAGAGCAAAGGAGCTTGGCACCAAGGTTTAAAACCAAATTTCTATCTCTCTTTCTCTCTCAAATCTATACCTTGGCTGAAGTATTCCAAGGAGGTTGCAGCAAGGTTAGTCTCGGCCAAAAGAACAAGAAGAAAGAAGGAGAGGCTAGGAAAGTAAAGGACCAACGAAGGAGTCAAAGAACCGAAGGAGTCGCGGTATTGGTAAGTGCATCATAACCTTTGTTGAATAAAATGGATTAAGGATTATGATCCGGCCATTACATGGCCGAATTTACCAAAGGTTTAGATCAAGGATTATGCTGTCTAAAAATGGCAAAACATGGACCATAGGGTTCGGCCACTTGGGATGGCCGAACCCCATGAAAAGATTTGGTAATTTTTATGGTTTTTGATATATAAAAACCATACCATGTTTGAAGGTTTAAAGGGCTTTTTAAATGGAGATAAGTTTACTGTTTTGGAGCGGCTATGGCATGGCTGAATCATGTTGATGCTATGGCTAATTTGCTGATCAAAACCATGGACAAATATTGGAGGGTTTACATCAAGGAAATCATAGGGCTCGGCTAAGTGTATGGCCGAACCCCATGGACTATTTTTATGGGTTAGTTAGAGCAAGAACATGGTTGGAAATTATGGACTATGATATGCTTTTGATTTAAGAATTATATATGTCTATCTATGGATCTAATATAGGTAAATAATCAGTCATCATGGATGATGGAAAGAGGAACAAAAACCAGTTTGGTGAGGTTAGGACATGAAGGATGGCCGAACCCCACTAATGGTCACTGGTGGCCTTAGTGTATAACTATCAACGTGATTGAAGATGTAAGAATAATTTAAAAGGACCAAATTAAGATGGTGAGGTTTGGCCATGCTATATGGCCGAACCCCACCAAGGTGGATTAATTATGGTTATTGGTTAAGTAAAAATTGAACAAGGGTTAGTATAGTGGCATTATGGTAAATATGGATGAAATGATCAAAGATGAAATGACCAAAGGATTTGAAATATGGGCCAAAACCAAAGTGGTAAGGTTCAGCCATGTTGTATGGCCGAACCCTACCAAGGTACATTTGGAGGATTAGGTTATTTGGATAAATAAAAGAGAGACCAAAGTTTAAATGGGTGAGGTTCGGCCATGGGGTATGGCCGAACCCCACAAAGTGGTTTTTGGGACTTAGACTATGTTGGAATCATATGGTTAAATGTTTGATTTACTGTTATATAAATAGGGCCACGGGACTTGCTTGAACGGTGTACGAGTTGTGAACGGGTGATGGTTTAAAAGAACGGTCAACGTAAGTGAACATTGTGCAGGTATCCTACCTTTTTGAACCACACTTATATGTAATGTTTTATCTTAATTTTGATGAGTTATGTGCTAAGTTATCATGTTTCAAAGTAGTTTTGTATGGTAATATGTATTTACAAATGGCATGACATCATGGACATCTCATGCATGGCATGGGGTGGTGATTATGGAAACCGGAGGCCACACTCCATCGGGGCGTCCGAAAGACCACTGTGGGATACCTTGATGATGAGAATCCCATCAAGAGGAATCCGGAGGCCACACTCTGTCGGGCCATCTGAAAGACCACTGTGGGGTACCTTGACGATGAGAATCCCGTTAAGAGGAGGCTATGTATAATTGTGATGGGTGGGACTCATTACATGAGCATAACATACATAGCATTGTTTTTATGAGGTTTTGATGAATATGTATTATTATATTATTTGCATGTTGTTTTACTAACCTTGTGGTAGCCCTAATCGGAAACACTACTAGGCGCGTTGATCTAACGCCCTATCTCTATCCTTAGTGGATGACGCAAGAAAGGGGAAGAACGAGGATCGTGATGGAAACTAAGCATAGGCGCTTGGGCTTGAATGGACTTTGAATTATGAACTTTTTATTTAAGTTATTTGGACAATGTAATTTGATAGATAGATGATATTGGCATGTAATAATGTAGTTAACTATGGTTTGGTATGATTGTTTAGTTTAAGGCTATGCTAGTAATTTTGGAGATAATGTTTATATGATTTGTTATCTAGAAATGGAAAATGGAGTAGTCTTAGGATCTATTATAACCCGCAGTTAGACTAAGATTATGTTTATTCCGCAAGTCTTATTGGTACCATGTGTGGATCAGTTCTTATGGACTTAGTTCATACGCACATGGGCTTGGCCAGTTAAGGGTCGGATTTTAGAAGTCCGAAGTTAATTCACATCGTGACAACCCGCCCCGATCAATTGTTTATTATTTATAAAAAAAATAAACTCTGATTTTTTTATGGTGAAAGGGCGGGGTGTTACATTTCCAATGTCTAAAAGAATTTCCAATATAGTGCTTTTATAAGAGCATTGGAAAGACATGAATTCATCCCTATAAAATTTGTTAATTGAGGGATGAAGAGTGTGTGCTTGTGATGCATGCAAGTCCACAAGACAACAAGTTTTACATTTCAACCTTTGAATGCACATGCCAATAAAAGCTAAAACATTCACACACTCATTTGTGCCATTTGATGATTCAAACCAATTTACTAACACTTGCACAAATTAGATTGGATTTTGGATCAATGTACCATTATAAGTCCAACTAAAATTTTGATCCAAACAACTCCAATGATCATGGGCATTTTCAATTTACCATTTGAAAGACCATAGCCCTTGTGTGAAGTCATTTGTTAAGGCAATCTACAGTTTAGCAAAACTTGGTGCTTTATGAACCAAAATCATTCCTCATATCATATACCAATGATGGATTATAGTAATGAGAACCAAAATCACACAAATCATACATTCATTTCACATATTATATACCAATCAAGTGTATTGAAATGAAGCATGAGAAACATATGGCACTAAAAAATATGCAACAATGATAAGAGCTCATGAAATGCCATATTGACAAACATTATACAAAAACATTTTCAAATGCACAAATAGACATACCAATATTAGAGCAAGGGATGGTGCATGAGAGAAATGATCAATATGAACCATACAAGTGTTTGCCAGTCACAATTTTAGCTTCTCATGCTTTTAATCCCATTTACCATTCAATCATGATTACTCCCATGAGGTTCTGAATTTTTTAAATGGTGTATGAATGGATTACCCTTTTTAACTCTTGATCACATTTGGATCATCAATACCATTCACAAGCATGGGGCAAAGTTCATTCCACAAGAGATTCACATTTTTTGGAACTTGGAATGAAACAACACTATGTATGTGCACAAGTTCATCTCTCAAACAAGATACTACCAGTTAAGTGTAGAGATGAAAATATACATGTAACGCCCTGCCCTTTTTCACTCGCTGAAAATCAGAGTCTATATATTTTTTCTTTTTTGAATAAAAGAGTGAGAGAGAGCGGGGATGTCACGACGCGAGCTAAGTTCGATCTTCCAAAGCCCGACCCTTAACTGGCCAACCATACATGTGCGTGGACCAAGTCCACTGAAAACGGTTCACACGTACTCAAGTTAAACATGCGGAATAAATCATAGATGTGGAATTATAATAGAATCATAATTCTATTCCATTCTAGATAGCAAGGATGTCCATCACTTAATCATAATTATCTTACGTTAAAATATCCAAAATTAACATTCCAAACCATAGCAAAAATCTACGTTATTACAATCCCACGAACTAATTACTCAAATACATTATCCATGAGTAACTTAAACAAAATGAAACTTAATCATCCAAGTTCTAAAGCTTGGCTCCGATCACGTCCTTTGTTCCGTCCATTTCCTGTGTCATCAACTAAGGTAGAAGTAGGGCGTTAGACAACGCAGCCAGTAGGTATTCCAATTAGGGTCAAACACATGGGTTAGTATAAAAATCCAGATATAATACATCATGTCGTATCTGTAAAACATCGTATCCAAAATAGTGTATGATAATAGAGATCCAATCATATAGATAAAACCAGAAACTGTGCATGATAATAGAGATCATAATCATGCTGATACAATGCCATGCCATGGGTATCATATGCCATGAGTCCCATCCATCTTCCATATCACAAACACATGGTATCCTCTTGATGGAATCTCCTCATCAAGGTACCCTCACGAATGCCTTAAGGACGCCCCGACGGAACATGGTCTCCAGTTACCTCTTGATGGATAATGCACATCAAGGTACCTTCACGAATGCCTTACGGACGCCCCGACGAAGCGTGGTCTCCGGTTACAAATCAAACATACAACACTCTCGATGGATAATGCACACCGAGGTACCCTCACGAATGCCTTACGGACACCCCGACAGAGCGTGGTCTCCGGTTACACTTCATCCCTTCCATGCCATGCATGAGATTCAAATGCCAACATGCTATGTAAAAATACAAATCATAGCATTTAAAAATCCATATTTGAAACATAACATTTGATTCAAAATAACTCATCAAAATATGAATTAAAATCATCATACATATCCCATGGTTTCAATGAGGTAAGAATCCTACCAATGACCAACTAATGTGTCCTTGAGTTTTCGTCAGAAAATCGCTCACGATCGCATACCGCTTGTGAGGTCCCGTTACCTTATAACATATCAATAAATCAAAACCCATGTTCTATTTGATTTCACACCATGTTTAAGTCCATAAACATGGCTTAGTGGGGTTCGGCCATACAACATGGCCGAACCTCACTCACTTCGTTTTGGGTCCCTCTTTTTGATCCTTGATCATTTTAACCAATGTGGGTCCAAGATCATGCCATCTTTGATTCATTAATCCAATCACATATAAGTTAATCATTTATCATTAATAACACCCTAAGTCCACAAAAACATTCCTCATGGGGTTCGGCCATACACCATGGCTGAACCCATGGTCCTTCATTTCCACCCCATTTACATCTTAGCCATTATTCTTTCATAGCTACTCACTTAGCTTATTTATACATGACTTAGGTCCATAAATCATTCATCAACACAACATAGATCCATGACTAAACTCCTCCATTTCATAGCTTGATGATTCATCTCTTAAATCATACATGGATCTACCAAATGATCCATCAATGGTCCATAAATGGTTCATGGGGTTCGGCCATACACCATGGCCGAACCCATGATGTCTCATTTCCCATCTTCCCCTTAAAATCATTTATAATCTTAGGTCCATAAACAAAGTCCCTTTATGGAGGGGGTTTAATCATACACTTAGATTCATCATTTAAAACCCAAAGATCCATAATAAATCCATTAATATTTCTCCATGGGGTTCGGCCATACACCATGGCCAAACCCATGGTCCATGGTTCTTCACCATTTTCAACATTTGGACCCATTTACCACCATTAACATTCCTCCATTATTTCCCTCATTTAAACCCTTTAAAATTACTAACATACATCCATTAGAACCTCTTGAAATCATTAACACCCTTCCATGGGGTTCATCACTTTCTCTCATAAATCAAATAACCATGATCATATTCTTTGATGGGGTTCGGCCATGATGCCACCCCTTTTTGTCCTTGAGGGTTCTCATACATAAAACTTAGGGTTTGGCCATGCAAGTCCAAACCATGATCCTTGATCATTCACCATTCCATACATGAGTCATGCATAAAGTCCTTAATCATAATAAAATTAAGGTTCGGCCATGCAAGGCCAACCCATGATCCATGATCATAATCTTTATATTGTTCATGTAAGAGGTCCTTAGCCATAACATGACTATTGGCCGAACCATGTTCCTTGACCATCTTTTCTTACTTAATAAAATCCCATCAAGTAGTTACCGATTCTGCGACTCCTTCGGTTTCCTTCATTCCGACTTGCTCCTCCGCTCTTTTCCTTCCTTAGTCTTCTTCTTTCTTCTTTCTTCGTTTATCTTTGGCCGAGAGTGAGCTTGAGAGGTCTTTGAGATGAAAACCCAAAGAGAGGGTCTGGCCAAAGAGTGTAGGTTTGAGAGAGGGAGAGGAGGAGAATGGAAACCCTTAATCTTTTCTTGTTCAATGAGAAGGTCGGCCAAGCTTGAGATCAAAATTACTCTAAGTCCTTTGTCTTGAGAGGGGGATCGGCCTTGAGTGAGAGAGGGAGAGAGTGAAATGAAATGAAGGAAAGAAATCCCTTGGTTGTGAACAGATGGATCGGCCAAGGTGTGTGTCTCTTGGGTTATACCCCTTTGTAATAACCAATACCCTCCAACTTCCTCATAATGATGGTGTCTTCCCAAGTGTCACTTAGCTTGGCCAAGACACCATTTGAGATGGAACACCCCTCCATCTTCAAACGTGTGACCATGGGTTTCATCTCATGAGATGAAACCCTCCACCTTCCCAACTTGTGCATTAGATATGGCTTGTGTAACAACGAAACCCTTCACCTCCTCATTAATGCTCCCTTTGGAGTTTCATCCAATGAGATGAAACTCCTACCTCCAACGTGTACATCTTGATTGTGTCTTTTGGGTTTCCTCCTTTGAGATGAAAACCCTCCATCTTCCCACTCCACTCATTTCAATTCAACTCAACTCAACTTAAATGAACTCATTTTCCAACTCAAGTACTTGAACTCACATTAATAAATTCTCAACTCATGTGAATTCACTTTCCAACTCAAGCATTATTTATCCCACTTGAGCTCATTCATCAACTCAACTCTATTGAACTCACCCATGGTTGACCAAGTCAACCATGGCTTAGCCGACTATGAACCATATAGTATTTAGGGTCCCACTTAGCCATTTCATTAAATTAAGCTTGAACTCACTTGGTGGTCGACCAAGTCAACCATGAACCATTGGGTCCCAATTGGGCATTTTGACCCAATTGACAACCTTGACCCAATTAAATAAATCTTACCCATTTATTTCAATTGAACCTTATCCAATATCCGTTGGGTCTTAATTGGGTAATTGAACCAACTCCTTATCCATCTAAGGTCTACCTCCATTAATTCACAAATTAAATGGACAATTTCTATATATATTCATAAATTGAAAATCCGGGGTGTTACAATACAATCCATACACATACATAAGCAATACATGAGGCAATGCACAAAATCAATCATTCCAAAATTATACACATAATTGAGAACAACGAATGAGATGAATGAAGCCATATTCCAAATTTAAAGCATAAAGTGCAAGCCTACATGTAAACACACACAAAAAGTATACCAATTTAAAATCATGGAATGAAGCAAAAAAATTAGAAGAGGGGCTTTTAGCTAAAACCTTCTGTGCACTGTCGATACATCGATGTTGTCGATGGGTCGAATCTTTTGATACATCGACTCTGACGATGTGTCGCCAACACAGAGCACAAATTGTTATTGTTTAAGTCTTTTTTCTTTTGAACTCTCCTTCTTGGTTTTAAAACTCGAGGCATATGATGATTTTACTAGTATGAAGTGCAATGCCATGAAAACATCTTGCAAAATTTCAAACCAGGAAGAGTATACCAACAAAAACATTGAATGAAAGCAAGATACACACTATGATTCCAACCATGTGTCAAATGTGTTAACCACTTTGGCAAATATTAACACATCTGAACTAACACTGTAGGAGTTGGAATCTAAAGTCCAAAACTTTATGACTCTTCAAGCATGACATATACTGTATCCAGGAAAAGTACAATAAAGGCTTGCTTGAGTCAATGTGCCATGCCACAGTTCAAGGACTGTTTGAACTCACTTGAATAAAGATTGAGTTCAACTACACTTGGTCTAGAGATACTCCAATGAGGCACAAGACTTAGACCAATGCAGGGCATGCAGGAAGGTCCTATCCCATAGGGATCCATATGAAATTTTGATCCGAACCTTTCCTCTCAAATCCTTGGACTTTGGGCTCTTTAAATTTTTCATTTTGAACATTTGGCCCAAGTCTAGAGGATTGAGACAAGAACCTCATTTTGATATTCCTATTCATGGTTTGAGGTGTAATAGCCCGAATTTTCGAAGCAATATATATTGGACATTTAATTATTTTAATTTGGAATTTGATGTGATGAAAATACCAAATGGATCAACTTTGGGACAAGGGTCCAAGAATGGCCCAATTGGGCCACAAATTGGATGAAATCCATTCAATGGGTCAATGAGAAGTAATTGGGTCAAAGATAGTCAATTTGAGTCAAAGTGGGCCCGATCACCATGTGGGACCCAATGGATCAAAATTGGTCCAAACCCTAAGGTAAAGGGGTAGAAAATAATCGGTTGGGTCGTGGGCCCAATGGTGGGCCAATTAATTTAAAAAGGGTGATTTGGAATTAAAACCCCTAAGTTAGCAATGAAATGAAATGGTATGACCAAATGGGGCCCACCTCCACCTCACCAATTGAGGTGGCGTGTGGACCAAGGAAAAAGTGGGACCAACCATCATGGTTGACTTGGTCAACCATGGATAAATTTAAGAAGACTAAGGTGGATTAAGGTAAATTAAATTGATTAAAATTATTGTAAAATTATCTAAGTTAAAAGCAATGGAATTAAAATAACATGGCCAAGTGGAGCCCACCTCCACCTCATCAAGTGAGGTGGCGGGTGGGGTAGGTATAGGTGGGGGCCGTCCGCCATGGTTGACTTGGTCAACCATGGGTGGATTTATTAGATAGATAATTTAATGGAATTAAATTGGATGGAAATTAATTAACCTAAGTGAGGACTTAACTTAATTAATTAGGTTGATTAATTAGGGTCAACATAAACAAGTCAAAGAGGACATGGGAGCCATGCTTGGTGGTTGGGTCTCAACCACCACCACCAAAGTCAAGCTAGCCCATGCTTGGTGGGTGGGGAAGTTAATGTTGAGTGAAGGCCACTCCAACCACCTCCATCTCATTTCAAACTAACCCATTTCACTCTAGCCTCCTCACACACAAAAAACATCCCCTACCTTGCAAAGGAAAAGAGAAGAAAACTTAGAAGAAAAAGAGAGAAAAAATAGAAGGAGAGAGCAAGCCTTGGTCCATCCCTTCAAGATCAAAGGCTAAGATCTTGTTTTCCATCGCCTTCCCCTCTCCCTCTCTCAATCTAACCCCATCTACATAGCCGATCCAAGCATATCTCACCATTGATCAAGCTCATCTTGACCGTCCATCAAGGAGAGGAAGAGAAGAGAAGGCTAAGGAAATCCCAAAAGCAAAGAAGGACTGGAGGAGTCGTCGGGTGGTAAGATTTCTTAAAACAAGATTTTATTTTTTTTAGGATATGGAATCCATTCCTTAGACCAAATGTGGCAAAAAACGTTGTGGGCCATGGATCTAAGATCCATCAAAAGGTAGGATAAGAAATGGATAAAAATGGAGGAATGGATTAAGAAAAAGATGAAATGGAAAAATGGAATTTTTAAGTGTTTATTAAGCATAGGAAAATGGGATTTTAATGGATTAATGGGCCATACATGGCCGAACCCCATGGTCAATGGTGGGTGATTAGAAGATGTATGCAATTAATTAGGGTTTTGTAAGTAGGAAAAATGGTTAAGGGTTTTTAAGTACAAAAAAAATGATTTATGGTTTTTATGAAGATCTTAAAGTTGGTGATAGATAGTAATTTTAATGGATGAGAAAGGATAGAAAGTAATGGAGGAAATAATAGTTGCAAATGGATTTCCAAACTGTATGACATAAGTTTTAAATGGACCAAATGAATGATATTATTGATTTTAAATGGAATTTTTGACAAAGAAAAATCATGGACAAATGTTCATAGAACTTTGGTCTTAAATGGCTCTAAGAAAGGTGGGCCATGAACCATGGGTTCGGCCATGGTGTATGGCCGAACCCTATGGTTTGGGATTTCTAAGCATGGAAAATAATGTAGAGGAATGGAAATTTGAATAGATTGGTCAGTATGGTATATAGCATTTTTTTGATGGAAATGAGGATTTAGATGGATGATTTAATCTTCATTTGGAAGTATGTAAAATGGGTGAATGAAACCAAGAAAAATGGAGAAAGAAACATCATGGGTTCGGCCATGGTGTATGGCCGAACCCATGACCCAATTTTGGATAAATTTTAGTCTAAGGTTAATGTATGTATCAATGCTTAGGAGTTTGTTTTTACAAGGCCAAAATGAATGAAGGTTAGTGATTTTTAATGAAGGTAAAAAGAATGGAAAATGATGGAAAGAGATGACAAATTTAAATGGATTTATGAGTATGTAAGTGATGATTTAAATGAGATGAAAAATGGGGACTTAAATGGATGTTTTTAATTTCATTGGAGATTGAATTAAAGGGAGTAAAATGGACCCAAGAAAATGAAGATAGGTACCATGGGTTCGGCCATGGTGTATGGCCGAACCCATGATCCCTTTGTGGGCCACCTTTAGGGCCAAAATGTGAAAGGACATATGGGGTTAAATGTTTTTCAAAATCAAACAATAGGTGGCTGATTTTGGATATGTTATGGAATTATAAATGGGCCCAATTTTATGGGTCAAATACGAATTCAAAATGTACATGGAAGAGAAGTGGTAAAACCGTAATTTATAGCCACTTTGAAGAACCATGGGTTTGGCCACGGTACATGGCCGAACCCTATGTGGATTAGACATGGAATCGAATGCATTATGAATGATTAATTGAAACGTATAGATGCTGCGTTTTAGGCTCGCTCAATGTAATATTTGAAATGGCCAAAATCGGATTTATGTATGTGTTTTAACCAAATGGATAATGGGCTAAGTTAAGGACCGATTTTTAATAAACTTGTAAAGGATCATTGAATTGATCTAGGGTTATGATCAGATAGGAATTTAATCATGGATAACGTATGGACTAATTCGGTAAATGTAATAAGGTATCGGGACGTCGCAAACGGTACGCGATCGGTGACCGGACTATCGAACGGAAAACGTAACGGAACGCTACAAGGTATTCGGTAGGATTCCTACCTTTTTGTAAGCGATGGATATGTGATGGTATTTTAGATTATTTTGATTTGGCTTATGATGGATTTATAATTATGATTTATCTTATGATGGGTTTTAAGTTATGAATCATATGGATCATATTTTAACATTATGCATTATATGGCTATGTATGGTATATCAAAATTATGGTTTATCTATATACTACATAGCATAATGCACGTACATCTCATGCATGGCATGGGAGGGAAAATAATGAAACCGGAGTCCATGCTCCGTCGGGCGACCGAGAATCAGACATGGGGATAGCATGAGGGCTATAACCGAAGTCCATGCTCCGTCGGGGCGACCGAGAATCAAACATGGGGATAGTTCTATAACCGGAGTCCATGCTCCGTCGGGGCGACCGAGAAGCAAACATGGGGATAATACATTGTATGATCATACGGATGATGGGTGGGACACATGACATTGGCACCCATGGCATAGAACTCATTACATGCTTATTTTGTTATATTTTATTGTATCGGTATGCATGTTATCACTAATCCATATGCTAGCCCTACTCGGAGTCCTACTGGGTGCGTTGACTAACGCCCTACTTCTACCCTAGCTGATGACGCAAGAGAGGCAGGAAACGGTGGACATGACAGGAGCCAAGCTTAGGAGCTTGGGCAGCGCAGTCTTAGTTTATTTACGTTTACATTTTGGAGATGTAATTTTAAAGTAACTTAGCTTGTCGGGTTGTATAAGTTTACATTTCTTGCGATGGTTTGGACTGTTACTTATGGACGATTACATTTTGTGATACAAATATGAACATAAGGGCATTTTGGTAATTCAATGTTGTATCTTCCCTTCTATCTAAAAACCGGTAGGATAGACTCTATTATCATGTTCTGCAATAATTATAATCTGCGAGCTTACTTCCTACGCGTGAACCATTCTCGTGGACTTAGTTTCGCGCACGTGTGGGGTTGGCCAGTTAAGGGTCGGGCTCTAAAAGCTCGGACTTAACTCGCGTCGTGGCGTCCGCTCCCTCTCTCACTCTTCTATTTCAAAAAAAAAAAAAAATAGACTCTGATTTTCGGAAAGCGGGTGAAAAAGGGCCGGGCGTTACATGAGGAGGTCTTGACATATCCCTAATTAATTTTCCACTGTAGGGATGGTTCATGGTGTTAGGTGCTTTGTGTTTCCTAATAAAATTCCATATTCATATTGATTTACCTTTTTCTTCTTGGTAAGATGTGAATTTCCAATGAATTCCTTCTTTCTCTTCTATGCATTTTGAGAAAAACCCTTAGCCACCTATCTTACAACCTGCATTCTTCTAGTTTTGCACTCATGCTTGAAGTTCCCAGTTAATCCACAATAAAAACAATTTATAGTAGAAGAATGTGAAGTGTGGCCTTTAACACCTTTGGATTGGTTTATGGGTCCCTTTGGGTTTTACTGAGAATGACCAAAACCATACCAATCACTTTGAGGTTTACCAAGAATTAGAGAATTTTCCAATTTTTTATTTCCTTGAGTAACCATGTCTTAAGATTTCTTAAGATTTTTCAAATTTGATCCCAACTTCAGATTTTCATCTCCAAACATTTTCCAACTTCCTTTACCTTCAGGATATCATCCTCATAAATTTTTAAAGTTTCTTGAAGCCCTTTTTTAGATTCTCTCAAATTCATGATTTCATCATTTGAAATTTTCAACTTTGATGAGAGAAGGTCATTTTCATCATTTACACTTTGAAGTTGGCAAGAGAGTTTGGCATTCACAGTTTTCACCTTGTGAAGGTCTTTAGCCAATCTTAAACTCTCTAAGTACAAGGCATCATAGGATTCTTGGAGGTCATCATCCTCTTCACCATCCTCTAAATCACTGATGGATTCTTCTTGGATAGGTGCAATGGAGGCAATACAACATTTAAAATTTTCACATCTTTCTTGTTTCTCCATATTTGAAATAATTTCAGATTGATATTCCTTTTCATTTTCATTGGTGTTACAAAGAACATAATCCACTAAATTATGGGAGGTAGAGCCATCCATAGATTTTGAAATATTTTGAATGAAATCAATTTGGATAGAGGTCCAGTCAGCTTCATCAAAAGATGCCAATATATTCTTTATTTTTGTTTTCAAGTACATCAAGATAGAGTAAACAAATAATAGAGATCTATAAACAATTTTTTGGGTTTCCGTTTAATATTTTAGCATTGGATCAACTCGGATGATTAGATCCTTTATAAAGAGCACAAGGCTTTGATACCAGTTGAAAGTTCCCAATGCTAGAACATGATTGACCCTAGAGGGGGGAGAGTGAATAGCAAAATCCCCAATTTTAGGGCCGTTTTTATATGTTCTTGATTAATCAAAACATTTGCAGTAGAATAACAAGATTAATCAAGTGTCTAGTGTGAAAGGAAAGTGTACAATAGGTATTAGAAATCACATACACAAGCCAAACACCATATGAACACTCAATGTATAATGGTTTGGAGTAAACTCCTCCTACGTCCACTGTTGGACTGACCTAACCTTGGGTTATCCCAAATACACTATGTGGGGAATTACGTCCTCACAAATAGAGTAGGAATTTCACCTACACAAATGAATGGGAAGTTCACTCACTCGCCTAAGATTTTGAAAGGTTCGACCTACCCCGGTCTACGTCCTTATCCCTCTATCTTTTATAGCTTGGGAGGGTTCTAGGATTTAAGATTTACAAATTGATCCTAGATCTATTTTTTCTCTCTCTCTTGAGCTCAATCAAAGTGTTGATTGTATTCTCAAAGGATTCAGCTATGTGGAGTTCATAGACAGAGGTTGGATCTCTGGGAATGCCTTTCAGATTTTCTTCCATGAAGACTCTAAGGTATCGAACTTGTCCCACCAAATTTGCAGAAATCCAGAGTATAAATAGGCATCCAGAAAAATCCAATTCGGGGTCGCTGATGGATCGATCTGCTCGATGGACGGTGATTTGAATAGTGCCATTGTAATGAGACCATTAACATTTAATATACTTCCAACGAATATAAAACGGTCACTACTGATAGTTCGAGTTCCTCGATAGGGTCGTTGAGCCCATTGTCGATGTGTCAACACTGATGATTGTATCGTCTTGAGGCTAACTCAATCTTACAGAGTTTCTATCTAGAAACATGTCGGACCCTGATCGACATATCGATCTTACCGATGGGCCGGTCCTATTACTCTCGATGGGTCTGTGACACCGATGGTACCGATTAGAGAGCAACACCAAAATACAGAGTCTTCCCATCCAGAACTCTGTAAACCCAGGTCGACATGTCGTGCGCACCGATGGGTCTGTCCTGTCCATGTCGATGTATCGGTGTACACGATACAATCGATCTGAGAGTGAACCATTATGACAGTGTCTTCCAACCAGAACATTTGTCATACCGATCAATATATTGAGGACCACAATGGGTCTGTCCTGTAACGCCTGCCCCATTTTCACCTAATTCAGAGTCTATTTTTTTTTTATTTAAATGAAAGTGACAATGGGCGCGGACGTCATGACGCGAGTTAAGTCCGAGCTTCTAAAGCCCGATCCTTAACTGGACAACCCAACGAGTGCGCGGAACGAAGTCCACGAGTACGATTCACGCGTAGGAAGTAAGCTCGCGGAATATAATTACATGCGGAACATTATAATAGATACTATCCTACCAGTTTTAGATAGAAGGGAAGATACATCATTAAATTACTAAAATACCCTTATGATCATAATTATAACTCAAAATGACAACGTACAGAGTATAGTCCAGACCATTGCAAGAAATCTAAATTATTACATGTAGACAAGCTAAGCTACTTAAAATTACAACTTTTCCAAAATAAAACTTTGATAAACAAAGTAGCCGCTTTCCCAAGCTCCTAAGCTTGGCTCCCGTCGCGTCCACCATTTCCTCCGTCTCCTGCGTCATCAACTAGGGTAGAAGTAGGGCGTTAGACAACGCGCCCAGTAGGACTCCGGGTAGGGCTAGCACATGGATTAGTGATACAAGCATACTGATAACAATATAATAAAAACCATATGATGAATGCCATGCCATGGGTGCCTATGTCATGTGTCCCACCCATCATCCATATCATCATAAAATGTCATATCCCCCTTGACGGCAAGTCATTGTCAAGGTGTCCCCATGTTTGCTTCTCGGTCGCCCCGACGGAGCATGGACCGGTTATAGCATATCAAGCTATCCCCATGTTTGTTCTTGGTCGCCCCGACGGAGCATGGACTCCGGTTATAGCATATCAAGCTATCCCCATGTTTGTTCTCGGTCGCCCTGACGAAGCATGGACTCCTGTTATAGCGCATCAGGCTATCCCCATGTTTGCTTCTCGGTCGCCCCGACGGAGCATGGACTCCGGTTCCTTTATTTTCCCGCCCATGCCATGCATGAGATGTAAGTGCATTATGCTATGTAGTATATATATAATTCATATCACTAATATAAAATCCATAGCATTGGAATATAATCCATAGCCTTAAAAATATCATCCATAATATTAAAATATAATCCATAGCATTTAAAATGTCATCCATAAAATAAACCATATAATTACTGAAATAAAATACGGAAACCATCACATACACATGATCCACGGCTTACAAAAAGGTAGGAATCCTACCGACTACCGATAACGTCCCTTTCCGTTTTCGTCCGATAATTCCGGTCGCCGATCGCGTACCGTTTGCGATGTCTCGATACCTTATTATACATTTTCCAAGTTAGTCTATATCTTATCCATGATTAAGTCTCTAACTGATCATAAACCTATGTTCATTAATGATCTTTAACCACATTACAAGATTATCATAAATTAGCCCTTAACTTAGCCTCTTTTTCCATTGATTAAAACACATACATAATTCAATCCATAACTGATCCATACACTTAGGTCCATTAATGACTTACCAATCATGTCGTAGGATCATTAAAATCAGTCCTTTTAATTTAACATAACCCCCATTTATCCTACTAGATTAACAGTGACCTCTGAAAATAATCAAAACTGTACATTTCAATTCAATCGACTGAATTAGGAGTTCAGTCGACTAAATCACAGATTCAATCGGCTGACTTTGAATCAGATTGTCTGTTTGTCTTGCCAGTTCAATTCCGTCGACTGAAATACACATTCAGTTGACTGAAACATGGTTCGTACCCCTTTCAGTCGACTGAATCACAGATTCAGTCGGCTGACTTTGCATCAGGTTATCTGTTTGTTTTGTCAGTTTATTTTCAGTCGGCTGAACAACCAATCATCCATTTACGTGTTTAGTAAGCATCCCTTCAGTCAACTGAATCATATATTCAGTCGGCTGAAACTTCCAGGACCCTTTTCTTGTCCGAGACGTTTGTGTTCAGTCGACTGAATCATTAGATTCAGTAGGCTGAAACTCCCAGAAACTCCTTCTATTATCAGCCACCATTAGTTCAATCGACTGAATCCCTTATTCAGTCGGCTGAAACTCCCAGAAACTCGTTTATGTTATCAGCCACCATTAGTTCAGTCGACTGAATCCCTTATTCAGTCGGCTGAAACTCCCAGAAACTCGTTTCTATTATCAGCCACCATTAGTTCAGTCTACTGAATCCTTTATTCAGTCGGCTGAAACTCCCAGAAACTCGTTTCTGATTCGTCCATTATCAGTTCAGTCGACTGAATCAAAGATTCAGTCGATTGACTATTTTGTCCGTCTTTTCCCTTGCACATTTTGTACACCCTTCCTTCATGGTTTCCTTAAAGAAAACATAACATCTTGTTTGGAGATACTTAATACTCCGTGGTTCTCCCGGTTGTCTCTTGCTCCTCTTGTTCCTTAGCCTTTCTCCTTCTTCTTTCTTCTTGATACTCGGCCAATGGTGAGCTTGATCAAGGTAAGGTCACCAAGGTTTTGGTTCGGCTAATGGTAGGGTTAGATTTTGAGGGAGAGAGAGAGAGAAGGAGGGGATGGAGAAAATATCTCAAGCTTGGGGTCTTGGGAGTATGGTCGGCCAAGCTTGGGTTCTCTTCTTTCCTTCTAAGTCTCTTTCTCTTTGGTGTTTTCTTTGGAAAAGAGGGGAGGACGGTTTTGGAAGAGATGGAGAGATAGAGAAAGATGAGAGAAATGAGATGGGAGACCATCTCCCATGTACTCTTGGTCTTGACTCCATCGATCAGCACTCATGAAGGGGGGTATAGCCTTGCATGCCCCCAATCTTAGGGCCATTGTCCCCTTAGTGGGGGTGGTTGGAATGAGGTTGAACCACCACCCATTCCAGCGACTTTGGTGAGTCAAATAAGATGGAAATCATCTTGACTCACCCCTTTTTCCTATGTGATTCACTCCCCTCTTGACTCACTTAATTATTTAATTTGTTACTTATCTTAGCCCCCTTTAATTTCATAATTTTATTTCTATTTATTTCCCTTTAATTCCTTCATGAATCCACCCATGGTTGACCAAGTCAACCATGGTGGCCGGCCCCACCAATTCCTTAGCCAACCGCCACCTCACTTGATGAGGTGGAGGTGGGTCCCACTCGATCATGCCCCTTGGTCTAATCAAGATTAAACTTAGGTGATTTATATTAATTAAATCAACTTTATTTACTTTGGTCCTCCTTAATGCCCTTTGACCCATCCATGGTTGACCAAGTCAACCATGATGGTCGGCCCCACCTTTTCCTTGGTCCACATGCCACCTCACTTGATGAGGTGGAGGTGGGCCCCACTTGGTTATGTTAGCTTAATCATCTCATCATTAACTTAGGGGGGGGTTTAATTCCAATCAATTGAGTTACCATTGGGCCCATGGCCCAATTAAATTATTTTCTACCATTTACCTTAGAGTTTGAATCAATTTTGATCCATTGGGTCCCACATGGTTATCGGGCCCACTTTGACCATTATTGACCCTTTAGATGGATCCCATCCAATCCATGGTCCCTTGGACTATACTTGGGCCTTTGTCCAAATTTTGATCCATTTAACATCCATGACATCAAAATTCTCATTTTTCCATTATTGAAATAATAAATGCCATATATATATTGATTTAAAAATTTGGGCTATTACATGTCCTGTCCGAGTCAATGGGTCGACATGCTCGCTGTATCGTTTGACAGTAAAAACAGTTTTGCAATTTTGAGCTCTCTTGTTCTGTTGGTTGTCAATGGTCTACTAGGCTTGATTGTGATTTACCAATATGTTTTCTAAGCGTAGGAAAGGTCCACCTAAGGGTGTGGGTTCCACCTAAAGTGATCTATGGCCAATTTACCTGTGTGATTGCCTTATACTTGGTGATGCTTGAATCAGGCACTTGATCTTCCATCTTGAGGTCTCGATTTAATTTTCTCACCAATTCAGACTTGATTCATTGCTTCATTCTTCCAAAGCTATGTTTCACCTAAGTCATGGAATTGACAAACAGGTGACACGACAAGCCGGGCACTAACACAGTAGTTCCCAAATCCATTAAAATGAAGGATATACAGAAGTTTGTGAGAAAATTTTGTGGAAACAAGAAGGGTGAGTGGAGAAATCAAACTTGGTTGAAGGCTGGAGACATGTTCCCTGAGTACAGGATTCTACATTTGCTCTTCTGTGCAAATGTGTATCCTAGGTATGGCAACAGAGGTAATCTTAATAGTCACATGCTCACCTACTTGTTCAATGTTGCCACTAGAAAGAAATTCTGTCTTCCCACCCTCATGTTCTCAACGATCATCAAATGTTTGAATTCTTCAATGATGAGCCATCCTACTTTTTGCTATTTGATGTACAGACTGGCATTGCATTTTGGTGTCAAGCCTCAAAAAGATGATGTGCCTACTGGAGTAATGATTCTCTATGCTACTGCAATCAAGAAATTCTTGGGTGAGGAGCTGTTCAAATTAATTTCTGGCCCTTCTAGATCTACCTCATCTGGACCTTCCTCCTCTTCTGTGTCTTTCGAAGAAGAAGAACATGTTTCTCTTCCTGTTGTTGAGACTGGTAGTCGACAATATTTTGAATAAAGGATTTCTTCAATTGAGAGAAGGCTCGATGAACTGAAAGAATTTGTGAAGTCATCAGTTTAGAGCATCATCTCTGCTATCACTTCCTCCTGCAAGAAAGATGACTCAGTCCCTCGTCCTCTACCTCCTCCTCCTCCTCCTCCAACTGGCGCAACCATCTAGTTTTTTCATGTTTCATGTTTTGTTTTTGAAAAACTATATTTTGGGTTGTGAACCTTAAGCACCCTTGGTGCAAACCTTATGTTATGCTATGAATGGTGTTTGGTTTTTTGTAACACCCCGATTTCTCAATAAGATGAATATTTACGAAAATGCCCCTGGATTGGTAAATTTATTAATTATGATGTTAAATGAGAAAATAGTGGAGCCCATTGTTCAAATTAAGATCCTATGAACATATTATAAGGGTCAAATTATAATGGATGGGTAATGTACATCAAATTAGGTCAAAATGGTTAATTGGGTCAAAGAATTCTCAACGGTTGGAATAATTACAAAAATGCCCCTGGATTGGTGAATTCAATAAATGTGATTGTAAATAAGGAAGTAGTGGGACCCATTGCTCAAATTAAGATCATATGAGCACATTATGAATGTCAAGTTTGATTGGATGGGTAATTTCTCAATGAAGTGGATAAATTACGAAAATGCCCCTGATGTGTTAAATTTATTATTTTGTGATGTTAAGTAAGGAAATGGTATGGCCCATTGCTCAAATTAAGATCATATGAGCACATTATGAATGTCAAGTTTGATTGGATGGGTAATTTACATCAATTGGGTCGAAAATGGCTAAATGGGTCAAAGGGCCCAAATGGGACCCATCGGGTCTTACTGGATTATTTGACCGCTTTGTGATTTTAAATTAAATGGGGTTAAGCCTATTTGATTGGAAATCAAGTGGAGAAAAAATGGGTAGGCTTGATCCATATGTAAAAACCAATTAGAAATGACCAAAATACCATAATTGGGTCATGGAGTCAAAAAACGGGTCAAGGAGCTAAAAGTGGACCCAACGGGTCAAGTTGACTATGGTTGACCGTGTGGACCCTCTAGGGAGCTAAAACACGAGTTAAATCAGTTGAGTGGAACTGAAGTGAGTTGGAATTAGATCAAGGGTTGAGTTAACTCATGTGCATTGAATGAAATGCATTAATTATAGTGAGTTGGACATTGAGTTGAGTGAGTCAAAAATGGAAGTCAAATGGGCTGAAAATTCAGTGAGTTAAGTGGAATATGAGGAGGTGTGGTGATCTCAAACAAACCAAAACAAGTCCCACACTTTGGGGACTTGTTATGGAGAGTTTCATGCAAAACATTAAATGGAATATGGGGGGTTTCTATTCCATTTGGAAACCCCAAGCCTTCAATGTTGGAATGCCAATGGGTGCATTTGTTGGCAGCAAGTGTCCCATTGGTTTAGGCAAGAATTGATGAGGAAGTGGAGGGGTTTTGAGGGCTGAATTATTAAAGGAAACAAACACCATCTTGGCCATTTTTCACCATTGAAAAGCCAAGATTCTCCATCTCTCTCTCCCTCTCTCCAATTCATTTGCTTAAGTGGAACAGCAGAGGTTTTTAGCATCAATTATTCAAGCTTAAACCAGCAAGGAATTAAGAAAGAAGGAAGGAAATAAGAAGGAAAGGAAGCAAGGATCAAAAGGCAAGACAAGAGCTTGGAATTTGGTAAGTGTTTCATGGACTTTTGGATTAATAAAGTGGGGTATGTATTGGGCCATGGTCATGGCCGAATACACCAGTGTTTAACCTTGATTGTGAAGGATTTAAAATGGTAAAAAAATAACTATTGGGTTCGGCCACCATGGAGGGCCGAACCCCATGTAAGAGATGGCTTGGTTTTCATGTTTTGAAACATGAAAACCATGGATTTTGTGGACTGTTTTTGGGTTTTGATTTAAGATTTAAATACATGTTTTAGAATGGTTAAAAAACATGGATCTGATTGACATAGGGACTGAAGTTTATATGGTCTAAAATCAGTGGATTAAAAGATGGAAATGGACCATTGGGTTCGGCCACTTAGCATGGCCGAACCCCATGAAAACAAGTGGCTAGTTTTGATGGTTTTTAGAAGTTAAAACCATATAAGTTGGGACTGATGTTAGATGTTTGTAATAGATTTAAAATACATGTTTTAAAGAGGGTTAAAACATGGGTTTGGATATCAGAAAAGGTGGAAGTTATGTGGTCTAAATCAGTGGATTAAAATTGGAAAAAATGGACCATGGGGATCGGCCATCTTGGATGGCCGAATCCCATGGAGTTGTGTTGATTTTGGATGTTTGTTTGAAAGGTAAAACCTGATTTTTATTTACTGTTATTACATGATTATCTGAGGTTTAAAAACAGTAAACATAACCATTGGGTTCGGCCACCATGGAGGGCCGAACCCCATGTAAAAGAATCTTGGTTTTCATGTTGGGAAACATGGAAACCATGGACTTTTATGGACTGTTTGGATGAATTTAATTAGAGGGTCTCTAAGAGATATAAGGGCAGTAAAAGGGTACTGATATTGCATGATTTAAATAACACCTAATGCATATTTGAAGGATCAATTCATGGACATAGGGTTCGGCCAACTTGAATGGCCGAACCCCATGAAAGAGATTGATGATTGTTGTGAAATCAAAGAGTTAGAAACCATGCAATACAATGGGGTTTCTATAGGAGTTTAAATAGAATTAGGTTTGCTGTTTTTATGCCTAAGATACAGGATAAATGATGAAAGATTATTAAAAGAATTGAATCCCAAAGAGCCATGAGGTTCGGCCATGTGAATGGCCGAACCCCATGGGTTGCTTTATGGTTTTTATTTTGTTTACTTAGGGTTATGGTTACTGATTTGGGTCAGCCTTTGGATGGCTGAACCATGTATTGATCATGGTTGAATTAGCATTATTAAACCATGAGTGATCATGGTGATAATCAGATCAAGAGAACCATTGGGTTCGGCCATGTGCATGGCCAAACCCCATGGGGCTAGCTTTGGGATGAATGGACCAAGATTTATGGGTTTTCCTATGTATGTTAAATGAAATAAGCTTGCTGTTTTGGGTTGGCCATGGGATGGCTGAACCTTGTAGTTAATATGGCTAAATGGTAGAGCCTAACTTGTAAACAAATGATGGGATCATTGTGTAGGAGGATCATAGGGTTCGGCCATATGAATGGCCGAACCCCATAGATTGTTTTGTTGGAGATTATGACTTGGTTGTATGAGTTGGATTAAGTAAACATATGGATTTATCTTTGGACTTAGTGATAAGTAAATAACCAGCCACTAAGGTAGATTACTTTTATGAACTTTGATTATGAGCAAGATTAGACATTGGTTATACCAATGGCAAATCTGTGAATACAAGTCAAACGAAGGGATTGATCAAAGGACTCACATGATGTAGTTGGGTCTTAGATATGAATGAACAAGTAAGTGATAGTATGATTTATTGATTGTTATATGGATAAGGTATCGGAAGTTGAACGACGTGCGAGTCGTGACAGGGTGACGCGAAAGAAAGATCAAGTACTGAAGTGAATCTTCAGTAGGTTTCCTACCTTTATTGTAACCACTATTTCATATGCTGTTTTATGTTGATTTCGATAACTTATATGATTGTAAAGTTATGTTTCTAAATGACATGTTTGCATAGACATCTCATGCATGGCATGGGATGATGGTGTTGTAACCGGAGGCCACACTCCGTCGGGGCGTCCGAAAGACCACTGTGGGGTACCCTGATGATGAGAATCCCATCAGGAGGAATCCGGAAGCCACACTCCGTCGGGGTGTCCGAAAGACCACTGTGGGTTACCTTGACGATGAGAATCCCGTCAAGTGATGGCTATGTTGAATGGTGATGGGTGGGACTCATTACATGTTCATTTCATACATAGCATGTTTTTATGGAATTTTGTCTCACATGTATTATTATTATGTATATGCATGTTTTATATGCTAACATGTGGTAGCCCTGATTCGGGAACCTACTGGGCGCGTTGATCTAACGCCCTAATTCTATCCTCAGAGGAGATTGCAGGTACAAGCAAGGGGAAAGGAAAGGTCATTGACCGGGAGGGGAGCTGAGCCTAAGTGCTTTAATGATGGATTTGGATTACGTTATATTACTGTCATTTGAATACTATTGTTGGTCATGTAATAATTCGTTATTTGCTATGGTTTGATTAGGATAATAAACTGTGGATGGTTGATCTATGTTATTTAATATTTAAGACTGTTACTTGCTATCTCGTCTTTCTATTCCGCAATTATCTAGATTATTCCGCATGTTGATGTTAGTTCCATGTGTGATTCACTATCATGGTCTATTCCATGTACACATGGGTGGCCAGTTAAGGTTCAGACTTGAGTAATCTGAACTTAACTTGCGTCGTGACGCCGCCCGCTCTCTTCCGATGTTTATTTTAAAAAAAAAATTAGACTCTGAAATTCTCGGAAAGGGCGGGGTGTTACATTTTTCATATGCAATGGTTTGGTTTATATGATGATGGTTTGTTGCTCCATGTATGCCTTGTTTATCTTCTTTATCATGCTTATGTTTATATCATGTTTATTGAATGACTACTCTTATATGAATGCATGAGTTGTTTTGGCTCTTGGTTCCTTACCTAAGGATACCTGTGTAGTGTGGGGAAGCACAAAATATGTTCTTAAGAGCCTTTATCAATTGATGACAAAATTGGGGAGAAAAATAGAAGCTTGGGGATAAGTTTGAAGTATGGGGGAGATGCATTGGAGTTTAGGGAAACCAATCAATGATCATGGGGGAAGTAAAGAAGTGAAATTTGAGGACATTTCTCAATCATTAATTCATGTATCATGGGGGAGTATTATTGTTATATTACTCATTTTTTTTGTACTAATGAACTAGTGGGGAACTCTAGCTTCCATCTAGCTTGCATGTTGTGTATGAATACAGGAAAATCTTGAAAAATAAATAAGCTAAGGAAGAATATGAAGCAAGCCTAGAGTATTCAATGTTATTTGAATCTATGTTGTAATTGTTGTATTATTTACATTCAAATGAGTTGTAATGAGATTGGGAATGTCATTGATTTTGTAATTCATTGCTTCTATGTTTTGTCACGAATTGACAAAGGGGAAGATCGTTAGTGCCCCGGCTTGGCCGAGTCACCTATTTGTCAATTCCATGACTCAAGAGAAGCATTGCCTTTAAGATTGAAGACATGAATCAAGACTCAAGTGAAGGTTGAATCAAGCTCAAGATTGGAAGATCATTTGAATATTCAACTTATCATCTGTGTATGTCAATCACCAAGGTAAATTGACCATAGATGACTCTAGGGTGGATCCCACACCTCTAAGACAACTTTGACTTGGCTTAGAGATCATATCTGGTTAATCTAATCAAGCCTAAGTGGACTTTGACATCCAACAGAACCAATGGACTCAAAATTGTAAAATTGATTAACTGTGAGGACGACATGTCGTGTATGGCAACCCATCGCTAGGTACAGGAATAACCCATCGTGGTCTACGACCTATAGTCCAGATTGACAAGAGTTCTGGTCGAAAAATACTGTCAAACAAGTTTTCTCAGACTGATACTATCGTGAATGACAGGGTAGACCCATTGTGGTCCACGACCTACTGGATGGGATTTTTAGAGTTCTGTTTGAAAATACTCAGCAAAATACAGTTGACATCAGGATGATACTATCGTCAGTTCACGACCCATCGGAATTGGATTTCACAACCTATAGCGAAACACGATCTATTGTGCATGACTGTTATTGTACTGTTGGAGTGCATTAATGTGCAACGGTCTGGTTGGTGGCACGTCATTTTAAAACCACACGACCCATCGTGACCCACGATTGATGGAACAACATTTAAGATCCCTTGGAACAACATTTAAGATTCCTTTTGAGAATCATTAAGAGCCTTACCTACTTGAATTCATTGGCAAATTCAAAGGCAACCTCGGAAGATTAATCTCTCTATGTTCTTCACTCTTGTGAATCATTCTAGAATCAAATCAAACCATTGACTTTGATTAAGAGAGAAAAGGGAAACCAAGTCTAGGATTCAACTTGCAAATCTAAAATCCTAGAAATCTTTCCCATAGATTGTGATTGCATACAAAGACGCATCTTCATCATCAACGAGATCACATTGGGAGTACTCTACAAGAAGCACATGTACTTTTTGCCAGCAACAAAAAGGCAAGTGCTTGTAAGTTTTTTTTTTTTTTAAATCATCTTGTTAAGTGGATTAAAGAGAGTTCTTGAACCACTATAAAAAATAGAGGGATAAGGATTAGACCGGTTAGGTCGAACCTTTCTAAACTAGGATTCAATTTGGGTAAAAGTCCCAGTCTATCTGCGTAGGTGTAATTCCTACTCTATTAGTGAGGGCGTAATTCCCGATATAGTGAATTTGGGATAACTTAAGATTGGGTGAGTCCATCAGTAGATGTAGGAGGGGTTTACTCCGAACCACTTTACATAGGGTGTTTGGTTCTTTGCTTGTGTGATTGTTTCTATAATTTGTACACTCTTGTTATCACACACCTTGATTAATCTTGTTTATTCCACTGCAAATTATTGTGATTAATCAAGAAAGTTTTAAAGGCCATTAAAATTGGAGATTGTCGTATTTACCCCCCCCCCCCCCCCTCCCCTCCTCCTCCACAATCGTGTTCTGTCAACGAGAACTTTCATCGAATGTCTTTTTGGAGGATCACCACCACGGAGAGAGGTAGAGTTTGTGATTGACTTACTCCCTGCTACATCGCCTAGTACGGTTACTCCTTATCAGATGGCGCCGGTGAAGATACTAGAGTTGGAAAGTCAGCTCAAAGAATTGGAGTTTCTTGGCTTCATTCAGCCCAACGCTTCACCTTGGTGTGCACTAGCGTTGTTTGCCAAGAAAAAGGATGGATGCGTGAGGTTGTGTATTGACTATCAAGAGTTGAACAGAGTTAGGGTGAAGAACAAGTACTCATTGCCGAGGATTGATGATTTGTTTGACCAATTGAGAGGGTCCCAATGTTTTTCGAAGATAGATCTTCGTACGGGCTACCATCAGGTAAGGGTGGGATTGGGATATCTAAAAAACAACATTTCGCACCTGTTTCGGTCACTTTGTGTTTGATGTGATGTTGTTTACAGTGACCAATGCTTCTGTGACGTTCATGGCACTCATAAATGGGATCTTAATGCCGTATTGTTGAGTCTAAAAATCTTACATTTTTATCCTTTAATTACGATTAAGTTAGCCTTGATTTTGTATATAAAAGATATGTTTAATGGTTTTTTCTAGTTTTGTAGATAAAAATATGGAAAAACAGGATTCATGCATAAAACAGTGGATAATTGCCGGAAGAGAGCTTAAAATAGAAATTTTAGAATTTCATAATTAAATCATGCCACTTTATGGTTTTTAATGTAAATTGGATAATTTGGATCCATTTATGAAAGTTTAGATTTATTCAATATTTAGAATTTTAGTTGTATTGATTAATTATTTAATTTTAAAACCAAAGTCTGCAATCAAGGAGGCCAAGAGTCTGAGAAGAAGATCCATAGGCCAGAGATCCACTGTAATTGGGCCAAGCTTTGCTCCAACTGCCAGACACTGGGCCAGGCCAAGTACTTCAAGCGCATTTCCCAATGTGGGCCAGACCAAAGTGAATTCAAGCCCAGCAAGCTTAAGTCCAAGTCTCCAATTCAAGTCCAAGTTCAATTTAAAGATCTAATGCTCCAGGTTCAAATCCAAGTTTACCAAACCTAAAGCCCAAATCCAATTTTAAGTCCAAACCCAAAATCCCATGTCCATGACCCATCTTACATGTCCAATCTTAACCATCCAGTTTCCAATCTCCCATCCACACCATCCATTGACCCAATCAACTAATCCAAACCATTCACTTCATGCATCTCATTTATCCCATGCATTTCATATCATCAAACCCTAGATCCACTTAGTCAATCCAACCATGATTAGATTTAGGACATCCAAACCATTCATCATATAGATTAACCTTAGGATTAGGATCATCCATGCACCATCAGTCCATCCATCCTCTTTGATCATCCATCATGCATCATAGCCATTAGATCTTAGGACATTTCATCACAACCATCCACATCATTAGGAAAACCCTAGAGCCTTCACATTCATCCATCACATACATAATTTGCACTAGATCTAGGCCATTCATAATACCATTTATTCATCTCCACTGTTGAATTCAAACCCTCCATTATATATATATATATATATATATATATATATATATAAACCAATCTTAGCCATCCATTCACCAGACCCTAAGTTAGAAGAACTTGAAGCTCAAGCTACTCCATGCGCCCATGCCTTGTCACCACTCTATCTATCCAACACACAGTCCACACGATTTTAGCAACTAAAATCTCTCCATGCACTTAGACAAAAATCCATTTAGATACACTCCTAATATCCATACACACTTTATCATTCCAATCCTCCATGATCCACACGATTTTTACCTATTTCCTTCCTATCCCATTCAAATTTCATAGTCAACCCTCCACCAGATCATCTCGTCATCTCAGCCATTCATTCATCCATCCAGTTAATCCTAACCGTCCATATCATTCCACAGCCCAAATCCCTAAGCCAAATGGTAAAATTCGAAAATCACAAAGCAAATTCTAAATCCCAATTTCTTCTCCTCCATTTCTTAGCCACCAATCTAGCTTGGATCCCAAGCCATTAAATTCGACCATAGCATTAGGAAGCCCTAGTTTTCTAGCTTTTAATCCCAGCCATCCATGTTAAGTTAGATCTAATCCCATCCTTTCACCCACCAACTTAAACCTAGAATTAATTTTAGCCATCCATCCAATCCCAAGTCCTACAAATAGCCAGTATCCCACATGTAGAACTCAAATTTGACACTGGAGCCAAAGAGGGCCAAATGATTGAAGAGAAGACCAAGAGAAGACTCAAGGATACACACAAAATTCGAATTTCATAAGTGAGTTTCTCTTGTAATTTTAAATTTCCACATATCTTGTATTCAATCAATCCTGTATTAATTCTTCCACTAAATAATCAAAGGACAACATGTTTAGAATCTTGAAACATCCAATTTCTGATTTCCTTTTATGATTGTCTTTGATTCAATTTTAAGATTGTATGCTTTAATTATTTAATCGGACATGAAATAGTTTGGACTTAGGTTACGATTGCTAGATCTAAGTTACTAAGGTTTGATTTTATAATTTAGAGTTTATGAAATTAACATTGATGATAAATAGAACTGGACTTAGATTTTTACTCGAAATTTTCAAATCTAGGTCGTTTGTTTATTTAAATATCTTTGGCGATGAATTGTCTATTCCAAACAATCACCTTTTACGTTACTGCGGTTTTATTTCTGTCATTTATTTTCTTTGCCGGTTTACTTTTCATGTCTATTTTATTTCACATGAATGTTGTATTTAGTTTTTCTTTTTAATTCTTTAATTCTTTTAAAGTGTATTTATTTCATATATTTAAAACCTCCCTAACAACTTGATTAACTAGTTAGGATTAAAATTAATTAGATCTAGATTTTATGAATTAGGATGTGTGTTGAGATTGTTTATAAACTCTTAATTAAAATATTATTTTAATTATTTTTAATCAATGCTCTAAAATTGTAGATCTATTTATTTGAATAAAGACTTCCTCAACCTAGGAGATATACTTTTAAGATTAAAATTGATATCTATCCTAGATTTAATTTTGAATCTTGGTTTCCAAGAAACATAAAAATTGAGACGTGTGTATTTTGAATGTTTCCTTTGGGTTCGACCTCGCACTCAATCACTGTACTATGAATGGTTCATGCACTTGCGAGATTTACAAATTTAAAATACATTCAACAAGTTTTTGGCACTGTTGCTGGGGAAACAATCAAAATACGTGTTCTTGAATTTTTATGATTTTTGGAAAACACTTTTATTTTTGGAATCTTTTAATTTAGGCAAACTCTATAAAATTGAAATTTTCTATTTTTAGAAATTCTAATTTTGGAAAGTTTCCTAAAATTAAATTTTTCTTTAAAAATATATGAGATCTAAAATTTTATCTAAGTTGTGAAAATTCTGCTAAATCTAGATATTCTATTGAATTTTTGAAAGTTTCTATTTTTGTAGAAGATTTTCATTTTTGGAACAAGTTTCTATTTTTGTGGAAAATTTTCTATTCTTGGAAAACTGATGAAGTCATTTAATATATTCCTTTAGCCTCTGTTTAATCTTATAAATATAATCAATTTTAATAAAATCTTAATTTTGTAAATAAATCTATTTTTGGAAAGTTTTAAAAATTTATGTCTATGGAAAATTTTAAGATTATCTATTTTTGGAAATTGTCCGATTTTGGAGACGTCTAATTTTGGAAAGTTCTATTTTTGGAAAGTTTTTAAATTTGGATCTTTGATTAAATTTTAATTAAGTGATGGCTTTAATTTAGAAATTTATTTACAATGTCACATTATTCTAGGATACTTAATTAGAATAATTATTTTAATCTTAATCTAGTTGTAGTTTCAGAATTTGCATTTAGTTAGTTCATGCATTTTTGAGTTAGAATCTTCACTTACGTTCTTGTATTTTATTTTTCAGGAGTGTTGGAAATCGAGAGTCAAAGCTACTGGAATTGGATTGCATTGGCTAAGGTGAGTGCCTAACTAAGTTCTTTAATTTTTATTTTCTCATGCATTCATATAGCTTTTATTAGGGTGTTTTGCATATATTACTTGCATAAAAAAAAAAAAAAAGATTGAATCTTTATTTTGCTCATGCGTTCAGGTTGCTAGATTCATGCATTTAGTATAGTTTGATTGGTTATTGTTTTGCATATTTACTTGATGCTTGCATTGTTGGATTAGGTTGCATTCACATATAAAAAAAATAGTAATAAATGGTTCATGCACATTAAATAAAATCAATTTTGGAACCATAGGTTAGTATTTAAGGTTTGTCATGCTCAATAGGGCAGTCTTTTGTTCAAATAATTTTAAATAACCACTACTAGTTTTTCTTCAATCATGGTGTCTAGGATTATTTCTGTCACCAAGGCATTGCGGTCGAGCATGACCTAAGGATAAGTTGGGAAGAGATGTCGTGTCCTCCCCCACTTACCTGGGAACTTACCTGGCCATGATTGTGATTAAAATTTTAATTGGAGATTTAGAATTCTTGGAGAAAAGATTAGGAGCCAGTCTAGAGACACTAAGTTAGTTAGGTTTTTATTTTTAGTTTTAGGTCATTTACTTTGTGTGAATTTGTTTTTTCTTGTGTGGTCTTGTTTGAGTAACAATGAATATTTGGAGGCGTGATTCAACTAAGTGATTAGTTAGAGTTAGGTCCCCAATTGGTGAACCCAAAGTTAATCATAATCTACTTTGGAAAACAGTAGGGCCTTTGAAGTCATATCAGTCTCAACACTAACATCTTCGTCAAATCCAGAGAGTTTCAACTAAGGTGAGGATAGTCTAACTAGGGAAGGTGATAATTCGAGCATCAAAGTAAAAAAAAAAGAGTCTCAAATAAAGGACGAGCCTGTTAATGATAGTAAGATACAGCCCGCACTGGACTGTATACTTTTGATTTAAATGATCCATGGGTTTTCGTCATACCAGTGGGAGATAATAAGTGGGAAAAGAAATACTTGGCCCATGATATCATGTACTCAATGGAGCACATTGTAACACCCCGCCCTTTTTCACTCGCTTTCCCTTCTGAAAATCAGAGCCTATTTTTTTTTTATAAACAAAGAGTGATAGAGAGCGGGACATCACGACGCGAACTAAGTCCGAACTTTCAAAGTCCGACCCTTAACTGGCCAACCCTATGTGCGCATGGACTAAGTCCATGAAAACGGTTCACACATAACAATATCAAACATGCGGAATAACATCAAAACTGCAGAATTATAATCATAACATGCGGAATAATAATAGAACCAAGTTCTATTCCATTCAAATAGCAAAGTACGTCAAGTCCTTAATCATAATTAAAATATCATAATTATCCAAATAAACATCCAACCATCTAAGTTATTACATGCCCATAAACTAGTTACTCGAATACATGTCCATAATTAACTTTATTCAAAACATAAACTAAATCATCCAAGCTCCTATGCCTGGCCCTCCTTGCATTCATCGTTTCCCTGATTTCTTGTGTCGCCCACTAGGGTAGAAGTAGGGCGTTAGAACAACGCGTCCAATAGGTATTCCAATTAGGGCTAACACATGGTTAGTACAAAACATATATAATATCATAATGTCCAAAACTATATAAAACGATGTCATGCAATGATGACAAGTGCAATGAGTCCCACCCATGACATGTACATAAAAGTACCCACTACATAGGTCTTTCGGACGCCCGACGAAGTGTGGACCCTCCAGTTTCTTCCGGATAGAAAAACACATCAAGGTTACCCCACATAGGTTTTTCGGATGCCCCAACGGAGTGTGGACCCTCCGGTTACAAATCCTTCACCCCATGCCATACATGAGATGCCAATGAAATACATGCTATTTTAACATATAAACATAGCATTAAAATCACATTTTAAAACATATCCAACACATGCTATTTTATCATATAAACATAGCATTTAAAACACACATTATGAAACCTATCCTTTGCAATATAAATTCATCAAAACAAGATAAAATCATTGTACATAAAATCCATGGTTTCAAAGATGTGGAATCCTACCAAAGACCGCTAACTTGTCCTTACGTCTTTCGTCCGGTAACCTCTCACGATCGTAAACACCTTGTTAGGTCCCGTTACCTTATAATATAACAATCAATCAAAACCAAGTCCCACTTGATTTTCAATATTTTAAGTCCATAAACACAATTCTCATGGGGTTCGGCCATACACCATGGCCGAACCCATGGTTTATCATTTTCGGCTGATATTACCAAATTGCCATTGGTCTAATCTTTAATTAACATTTCATTCATTTAATCCAACATACGTAACCCTAGGTCCGCCAAATATTCCCCATGGGGTTCGGCCACACACCATGGCCGAACCCATGGTCTTTCATTTTTTTTAACCATATTTACAATAATGCCATTCTTACCATTTTTATGCATTAATCTAATGATAACCCAATTAATCATCTACTATACATCAAATCTTAAGTTCAGCAAATATTCCCCATGGGGTTCGGCCATACACCCTGGCCGAAACCCATGGTCCCTTATTTTCGCTTAATTACCAAAATGCCATTACCTTAGGTTTATGTCCAGAACCCATCCATAACATTGGTTCATAAAACAATCCATTAACCGTGACATAAAAACCCATAAAATTGGTTCATGGGGTTCGGCCATACACATGGCCGAACCCATGATGTCTAAGTTCCAAATATATCATCTTCCATATTTGAATTATAATACAAGGTTCCTTCCATAATTAGAAAGTCCATAATTAGAAACTTTCTAATTTTAGCAATTCCATTCTTAAATCCATAATCCAAGGTTCTTTCCTTTTTTATCCAAAAATCCATATTTAGAAACTTTCTAATTTAAACTCCACCTTTCAAAAGCAATTAACATACATTAAAAATACCATTACAACTCCATGGGGTTCGGCCATACACCATGGCTGAACCCTATGGTTCATAAGGTTCTCTTTTAAATGAAATCAAAACAACATAACCCTCCACGGTTTTCATGATCTAATTGTATCTAAAACCATCAAACCTTCCATCCATTTAAAATAAATCACAAGTAACCTTTCCCATCATTTCCATGATTTAATTTCATGAACCTAATACCATAAATATTTATGGGGTTCGGCCATACTCCATGGCCGAACCCATAGTCTAGGATCTTCACAAAATTCATCCATTAAAATCCATATGACCCATTAAATTTATTCATGATTCTTATCCATTTAATCCTTTCAAAAATCATATAAACATTACCAACACTCCTTCATGGGGTTCGACCATGCACTGTGGCCGAACCCTATGTTTCCTCTTTTCCAATAAAAATAACATGATCATCTCCTAATTCTCTTCCATGGGGTTCGGCCATACACCATGGCCAAACCCTATGGTTCTTTTTCCTTAAACAAAAATTATAAAATCACTTACCGGTTCCGCGACTCGTTCGGTTTTCCCTCGGTTGTTCTTGCTCTTCCAATCTTCTTCTTCCTTAGCCTTTTCCTCTCCTTCTTCTTGATCTTTCTCAAAACTGAGAACACCTCTTGCTGGCTGCCTTTTCTTCCTCTTGTTAATGCTGAGAATGAGAATTGAGAGAGAGAGAGAGAGAGAGAGAGAATTCGGCTATGTGCATGTATGTGCCGTGTGCCCTTTTGTTGCTCTCCTTTCTTTTTATAAAACCTCCCACTCGGTCATATGTTTGAAATAACCATTGCCGTGCATATGCTTCCCATTTTAGGAAGTCCTAATTAGAATATGCTAATGCGCCCCTTGCTTCCTTATTTTGTGTTGCCGTTTTTATCTAGAAAAGGAACTCCTTTTTAGACACTCCACGTTGCCGTTTTTATCTAGAAAAGGAACTCCTTTTTAGACACTCCACACGGCAAGGCAATATCTCATCTCATCCATGCGTGTGGTCCATCTTAGGCAATCCTTGTTCAACTATAACTACTAAAATCTAGTCATCCATATCTTCCAAGTTTCCTTTATGCGCATGCAAATAATCCAAACCCCTAATTTATATATAAATTGCATTACTAAATAAATTCAGCCCATTTAATTTTATTGAAACCATTTACTCCGTTGGTCCCAATTGGACCAATGGCCCAACACATTACCCATCTAAGGTTCATATTTAATAATTCACAAATTAAATGGGTAATTTTCATATATATTAATAACTTGAAAATTCGGGGTGTTACAATACAACCCTCTTTTTAAAATTTTCGTCCCGAAAATCGAGTGAAGTAGGGTTTCAAACATTTACATAAATAGCTCTGGATGAGCTGTCTTCATTTCCGACTAGAGTTCCCATGTGGTTTCCTCAATGCCATGTCGATCCCATACCACTTTGACAAATCTGGATCGCTCAGTTCCGTAATACCCTTTGTTCTATGTCCACCACTCGAACAGGATTCTCTACGTATGTCACGTTGCTTTGGACCTCTATATCATGTATGTTCAGTACATGAGAAGGATCAGGATTATACTTCCTCAACATCAATATATGGAACACATCGTGTAAAGATGCCAACTGTGATGGGAGTGCCAATTGATAAGCCACATCCCCCATCCTTTTTATGATTGAAAACGGTCCCACATATCTTGGCGACAATTTCCCCTTCTTTCCAAATCTCATGTGTCCCTTTCGTGGCGAGGCTTTCAAGAACACCATGTCCCCCACTTCAAATTCAAGGAATCTCCTCCTCTTGTCAGTATAGCTCTTCTGACGACTCTGTGCAGTCAATAGGTGTTGTTGTATCAACTGTATCTACGCTATAGTCTCTGCAACCAACTCAGGTCCAATTAGTGCAGGCTCACCGGCCTCTGTCCAGCACATTGGTGACCTACATGGTCTACCATATAAAGCCTCAAATGGAGCCATCTGGAGGCTTGCCTGGTAACTGTTGTTGTATGAGAATTCTACCAACGGCAAGTGATCCTCCCATCCACCCTTGAAATCTAACATACATGCTCTCAGCATATCCTCTAGTGTCTGTATTGTTCTCTCAGACTATCCATCAGTTTGTGGATGGAATGCTGCGCTCGTCAGTAAGTCTGTTCCCATAGCAGCCTGCATGCTCTGCCATACTCTGCCGGTGAATCGACCATCTCTGTCAGACACCATACTCAGAGGAACACCATGCAATCTGATGATATCCCTGATATATCGCCGACCTAAAGTCTCAGATGAGTCTGTCATCTTAATGGGAATGAAATGTGCAGACTTGGTCAGTCGGTCTACCACGACCCATATCGCATCGTTGCCCTTTGAAGACCTTGGCAACCCTGTCACAAAATCCATGGAAATGTGCTCCCATTTCCATTCCGGCACTGGTAAGGGTTTGAGTAACCCTGGTGGCTTCTGATGTTCCGTCTTAACCTGCTGACACGTTAAGCAATGAGCTACAAATTCTGCCACATCCTTCTTGAGTCCGTGCCACCAGTAATGCCTCTTCAGATTGTGATACATCTTAGTGCTGCCCAGATGAATAGAGAGTTTGGTTTAATGTGCCTCAACCAATAACTCTTTTCTGCAGCTCTTTGGTACATATACCCTTCCTCGGAATACAAGACCTTGTCCTGGTCGTTACTCCCATTCCGATATGACTTCACCAGTAGACATCTTGGTCCATATCTCCTCCACTTTCGAGTATGTCCGCTGTTCCTGTTCAATCTTGGTAACCATGTTGGACCGTATGATCAAATTGTACATACTCCCATGGTTTTTGATATAAAGATTAAACTCTCGAATGGTATTCAGCATCTCCCATTCTGTCCTGATCAAACATGCCACCGATGAGTGTGATATGCAGCTAAGTGCATCTGCCACCTTGTTCGCCTTGCCAGGGTGGTAATGAAGTGCGAACTCATAATCCGCCATATATTCAATGCATCTGCGCTGCCTTAGGTTGAGCTCTTTCTGATCAAACAAGTACTTCAAGCTCTTATGATTTGAAAACACTTCAAATTTCTCGCCATATAAATATTGTCTCCAGCTTTTGAGAGCGAAGACCACTACGGCTAGTTCAAGATCGTGCGTAGGATATAGACGTTCATGTATCAATTGTCTTGAACCATAAGCCACCACACGATGAGTTTGACTGAGGACATACCCGAGTCCTTCTCCTGAAGCGTCGCATTGTACTTCATAACCCTTGCCTCTTTCTGGCAAAATCAAAATAGGTTGCACAAATCTGACCACTCAAATTTGACTCCTTTCTGAGTGAGTCGAGTCAGTGGAGATGCAATCTTGGAGAAGTACATGATAAACTTTCGATAATAACCCGCCAATCCCAAGAAACTACGGATCTCGGTTACATTATTTGGCACTTTCCATTCACCCACTTCCGCCACTTGAGCTGGATCCATGGCTATACCTTCTGCTGATATGACATGTCCCAAGAAGTTAACCTTGGGTGGACAGAATTCACACTTGCTGGCTTTAGCATATAATTGGTTCTTCCTTAAAGTGTCCAAAACTATCAGTAGATGCTCAACATATTCTTCTTGAGTTTTGGAATAAATCAAAATGTCATCAATAAATACAATGACAAATTGGTCCAAGTAAGGACGGAAGATCCTGTTCATTAGATCCATGAACACAGCCGGTGCATTGGTGAGTCCAAACGGCATGACTACAGACTCAAATAATCCATGCCGCGTTCTGAAAGCTGTCTTTTCTATGTCCTCCTATCTAACCCTGATTTGGTGGTATCCGGACATCAAATCAATCTTAGAGAAATGACTGGAACTTCTAAGTCGATCAAATAGATCATCGATCCTGGGTAGAGGGTACTTGTTTCTGACTGTCAGCTGGCTCAATTTTCGGTAGTCCACACACATACGGAGTGAACCATCCTTTTTCTTCACAAATAAAATCGGAGCTCCCCAAGCCGATCTACTGTTCTGAATGCACCCCAATCTAAGCAGTTCATCAATCCGCTTCTTTAACTCGGACATCTCTGCTGGTGCCATCCGGTAGTGTGGTAATGACACTGGTGCAGTGCCAGGGTACAGCTTGATTTCAAAATTGATCTCCCTCATGGGAGGCAAGCTAGGGAGTTCTGTTGGGAATACGTCTGCAAAGTCCTTTACTATTGCCGAAAGTTCAGCCACCGGTGCCTTGTTGATTCTGATACTGTTCAATACTAGGTGATTCAACCCTTCATGCAGTCTACTTTGTTTGTCAGTACGCACCACATGTTGTTTTCCCTCAGGTGACCAGAATGTCACCCTACGGCGATAACAATCAATGTTGGGCTTAAAGCTAGCCAACCAGTCCATGCCGAAAATAATATCATATTCTGACATATCGAGTACCAAATAATTGAACTCAAATCTGAGTCCAGCGAGTTCAGTATTCACTACTGTGCATATAAGCCCCAATGATGTGTCTCCGACGGGGGATACAATGGTGAGTGATGTGGACAGTTTTTGTATTAAAGTTCCAGTTGCAGATATGAATGCAGTAGATATGAAAGAATAGGATGCTCCTGAATCAAATAATGCAAAGGTGTAGGAACTACTGACTACTACCATACCTTGAATCACTGAGTGATCCTCTGCCGTTGGAGGTGCTAAGGTGAATAACAGTCTAGACCCTGTAGGCGGCCGTCCCGCCTGATTAGATGTCCTGCCTCCTCGTGAATTAGCTGGCGTAACTGGTGGACGAGATGAACCTCTGGAATATGAGGGTTTGTTGAGTTGTGGACATTCCCTTTTAAAATGGCCTGGCTGATCACAATGGAAGCAGTTGTTCACCCCTCTGCGAGCCTGAGTGACTGATGCAGATGGGGAGGGATGATTGGGTCGAAAGCCCCCTGTTGACCTAGTGGATGGTGAGGGTCTGCTAGAGTTCGGTCGGAACCTCTTATTGAGCTGAAATGTACCCCTCCCATTCTGAGCTCGGCGATTATCAAAACGAGTTAACTTAGCCATCTCCTGCTCTGCTATAGTGGCCCTGCTAACCACCTCTGCCAATGTGGCTGCTTTAAATATGGTTACCTTGGCCCTTATGCTAGGCCGTAGGCCCCACTCAAACTTGTGTGCCCTCCGATACGCTGTATCCACCATATAGAATGCATATACAGACAAACTGAGAAACTCCTGGTGGTACTCTACCACAGTCATAGTACCTTATACCAAAGATAGAAAAACCTGAGTCTAGTTCTCCTTCTCCTCCTCAGGGAAATAATGTTCCAGGAAGGTAGCTGAGAACTGCTCCCAAGTCATTGCATTCCTCTCTCCTTCCGGAAGAAATGCTCGCTGCTTCTCTATCACTTCCCACCATTTACCGGCATCATCAATCAGTTGTGAGGTGGCCAGTAAAATCTTGTCAGCATGGTTTGTAACACCCCGCCCTTTTCACTCTAATTTTTCAGAGTTTATTTTTTTTTTATATAATAATAATCAGTAAGTGATCGGGGCGGAATGTCACGACGCGAGTTAAGTTCGAATCTCTAAATCCGACCCTTAACTGGCCAAGCCCATGTGCGTATGAACTAAGTCCATAAAACTGATCCGCACATGGTACATATTTACTTAGCGGAATTAACTTAGTCTAGATCTAACTGAGGTTATAATAGAACCTATGATTAATCCAATTTCCATTTTTAGATAGCAAAGTACCTTATTTATTTTCCAAAAGTATTATATGACCTTAGTCTACTATTCATTCCAAACCATTCAAATAAATCCAACCATAGCATCTACTTAACTACTTATTACATGCCAACATCTAATTTAACAAATTACATTGTTCCAAATAAATCAACTAATAAGTCCATAAATAATCCATGCATAGTCCATTGCAATCATTCAAATCGCCCAAGTTTTCGTACTTGGTCCTCTTCTCCAACCACGTTCTTTCCTTTCCCTGCATCATCCACTAAAGGTATAGATAGGGCGTTAGATCAACGCGCCCAGTAGTGTTTCCGAATAGGGCTACCACATGGTTAGTCAAAATCATGCAAATAGAATAATAGTTATACATGTGTGACAAATTCTATAAAAAAATATGCTATGTATGAAATGAACATGTAATGAGTCCCACCCATCACCATTCAACATAGCCATCACTTGACGGGATTCTCATCGTCAAGTTAACCCACAGTGGTCTTTCGGACGCCCCGACGGAGTGTGGCCTCCGGATTCCTCCTGATGGGATTCTCATCATCAGGGTACCCCACAATGGTCTTTCGGACGCCCCGACGGAGTGTGGCCTCCGGTTACTTCCCCATCATCCCATGCTATGCATGAGATGTCTATGCAAACATGCCATTTGTAAATATAACATTTGATACAAATAACTTAAACAAATAACATAAAACAGCGAATAAGTTGTGTGGTTACAACAAGGTAGGAAACCTACAATATTTTTACTTTGTTCGACCCTTCCTTTGGACCGTCTTTCGATCACGACTTTGTACACCGTTCTAGAAATCCGAATACCCTATATACATGGCAGCAAGTTAATCATTTGACCATATGATTCTATTTTGATTTAAATCCCAAACATCCACTTTGTGGGGTTCGGCCATAACCCATGGCCGAACCTCACCCATTTAAACTTTGATAAATCTTTTATTTACTTAATACCATCTAATTATCCCAAACTTTCCAAATGATACTTGGTAGGGTTCGGCCATACTACATGGCCGAATCTTACCGCTTTAGGTTTTGGCTCATAAATCCATTCTTTTGATCATTTCATCTTTTCATCCTTATTTACAATAATGCCATTATACTATCCTTAGCCTAATTTAGACAACAAAGTCCATTACATGACAATTGGTGGGGTTCGGCCACATAACATGGCCGAGCCTCACCCTAAAGATTTTAATCCTATTTTCCATCATCTTAATACTAAATCCATAATTGATGTGATTTCCATCTTTTTGAAAGCCAACCCAAACAACCAACTACTTACATGGGGTTCGGCCATCCAAGGTGGCCGAACCCTATGTCCATGTTTTGTTCTTCTAAAACATGTTTTTGGTGTTATTAAAACATACAATATCAATATACTATTGCTGCCATTATACCTCTTAAACACCATCTAAATCAGTTCATCTACTTGTCCCAAATGACCATATTAATTCATGAAATTCGGCAATCCAAAATGGCCGATCCAAATGATCCATTTCATCAGTTTTGGACCACTGTTTTAAACCATATTAACTTCAGTCCTTTGTCATACAGATCCATGCTTTTAACCCTTTCCAAAGCATGTATTTGAATCTTAAATAATAACCCAAAACAGTCCACATACTTCATGGCTTATATGTTTCAAATACATCACAACCATACTATTATTTGCATGGGGTTCGGCCCTCCATGGTGGCCGAACCCTATGTCCTTTGGTTTTGAGTTTCTTTATCATTCATCTATGACCAAAATAACTTCCTTACTTATGTTTTTACCTTTTTAAAATACACACTTAAACTCATCTAAATCAGTCCATGGGGTTCGGCCATACACATGGCCGAACCCTATGGTTCTCTTAATGGAAATCCACCCATATTTATCTATGAAATTAATCAGCAAATTAACATAAGATAAATATGGTTCAGTCATGTCATATCCACTCCAAAACAGCAAGCTTAATTCCATATAAAAATCTTTTAAAATCCTCACTCCAAAATATGGATTTTGACTTTCAAATACCATAGAATCCACCAAGTTTTTCCATGGGGTTCGGCCATCCAATGGGGCCGAACCCTATGGTCCATATTTTATCATTTTAAACATCATAATTCTAGATCTAAACCATTGATGGATCTGACCATACAATGGCCAAATCACATTTTCTTAACCAATCTATTAAACAAGGGTTCAAAATGCTACTAATACCGCGTCTCCTTCGGTTCCTTTGACTCCTTCTTTGACCCTTTATCTCCTTGACCTCTCCTTCTTTCTTACTGTTCTTTGGGCTGAGACTGATCTTGATGCAAGCTCCTTGAGATAATTCAGCCAGGTGACAAGGACTTAAGAGAGTGAGAGAGAGAAAACTTTGGTCTTGAATGAAATTGCTAACCTTGTTGCCAAAACCCTTTTGCTGATTTTTGTCTTGATGAAAGGATTACCCAAAACTAATTGAAAAATAAACAACCAGCTGCTGCTCTTGGTTTAGAAAGATAGAGGACGTCTATGAGTGATAGAGGGATAGAGAGATAGAGAGAGTAAAAATGAAAATCCTTTCCTTGACCAAAAACAGCCCAAGGTTAATCCTTGTGTAACTCCCTCTCTACAATCAAGGTTCTTTATGTTACTTGGGGGTTTCATCTATGAAATGAAACACCCCAAGCAACCAACGTCCCTTGTGGTTGGACTAGTGTAACCCCCCCCTTTTCCTTAGATTCTCACATGGGAGTTTCATATTGAAATGTAACTCCCATGTGCTGCACCATTCTCCATTGTTTGCCTCTATGTTTTGGCCTATGTAACAGCCACCATTCCTATGTGTAACTCCACAAACAGCAGCTCCATTCAGCCCTCATCAACGTCCCATGTGGGAGTTCTATCATGGGAATAAAACTCCCCTCCTTCAAGTGTGAACACACTTTGTAACTCCCATTGGTTTAACATCTAATTTGAATTTGGAATGCCATAATCTATTGTGTGTAACTCCTCCAATCAGCTACCTATTTTATTCTCCAACCTTGGAGTTACATGCATGAACCATCAACCAATATATGGGCTGTCTTTTGAAGACCCAAGCATGGCATAAACCCTATACCAACTCCAACGTGCATAATGATTTGAAAACCTCAACTCTCACCCAAGTAACTCCATGTAACGTCATTTCCATTCTTAACTTGGGTGGGAGTTACATGCATATAATTTTCCCATGCAGCCAATAATTCTTAGTGTTTGAATTTGAATCAGCCTACAATCCTTCTATCTCTACATCTTACTCATTTAAAAATACATATTCATTCAACTCATTTATTCAACTCACCCAACCTAAGCCATTCATTTAATTTAACTTAACTAATAAATTCAACACATCTTAACCAACCATTCATTTCAACTCAAACCAAACTCAAGTAATTAATAGACTTAAATTAAATAAGCTTGAACTCAATCCATGGTTAATCATGCCATTCACACGACCCATTGGGTCCCATCTAGCCATTTTGACCCATTTATCAAAATTTGACCCAAATATGATTCTTGACCCGTTTAAATTTATCTTACCCATTTATTTGTTTTGTAAACCAACTATCATCCTTTGGGTCTTGATTGAGCCATTGACCCATTTAAATTCAAATCAATTTTTATCACAATGGCAATTCCGTAAATATGAATATTTTCATATAAACTGATAACTTTGAAATTCCAGGGTGTTACATGGTTCACAATCTTGAGCAAGGTTAAGATCTGAGTGATCTTCTTCAGCCAGTTTTCTGCTCCGACAACCCCTTCTCGTCCTTTGAAGTAAGGAGGGCGTTGTTGCTGGAAGTCCCTAACCATGCTCCTGTCATTGGGCTCATTGGTGGTTCCCTTCTCGTTCAGGTGTTGTTGTAGCTTTGAAGTGACCACTGCTTGAACCAAGTTCTATAGTTCAGGGGGCACCACCGGTATGTTTATGCTGCTTTGTTCCTCCTCCTCGTGGAGGGATGGTTGTTCCTCCTCTTCGTGTTGAGATTGTCATTCTTCCTCATTTCGAGGGTGTTCTACCTCCTCTTCACCCCCATTTGGGTTTTGTCGGGTATTTCTCCTTGGCCTTCCCCTTGTAGCCATTTTTCCCTAAGCCATAAAAAAATTTCATGACTTAGTTTCCATCATAGAATTTGTATTTCCTTCTTTTTGGGGAAAATTTCCAAACAAGCACTCTTGATTTTTGCTTTGTTTATGGGGAAATATATCCTATGTTGCTAGGTTTAATAATCTAATTATTTTGACTGTACTTCCTTTGCTATCATCCGTCTGAGTCTAACGAAGTAAATTAATACACGAAGGCTGGATTAATTTACTCCGAAAAATTCAATGTTTCTGGTTCGCACTGATACCAACTGTAATGCCCCGCCATTTTTCACTCGCTTTCCCTTCCAAAAATCAGAGTCTATTTTTTTTTTATAAACAAAGAGTGATAGAGAACGGGACGTCACGGCGCGAGCTAAGTCCGAACTTCCAAAGTCTGACCCTTAGCTGGCCAACCCTATGTGCGCATGGACTAAGTCCATGAAAACGGTTCACACATAACAACATCAAACATGCAGAATAACATCAAAACTGCGGAATTATAATCATAACATGTGAAATAATAATAAAACCAAGTTCTATTCCATTCAGCTAGCAAAGTACGTCAAGTCCTTAATCATAATTAAAATATCATAATTATCCAAATAAACATCCAACCATCTAAGTTATTATGCGCCCGGAAACTAGTTACTCGAATACATGTCCATAAGTAACTTTATTCAAAACATAAACTAAATCATCCAAGCTCCTATGCCTGGCCCTCCTTGCGTTCATCAGTTTCCCTGATTTCCTGTGTCGTCCAGTAGGGTAGAAGTAGGGCTTAGAACAACGCGCCCAGTAGGTATTCCAATTAGGGCTAACACATGGTTAGTACAAAACATATATTATCATAATATCCAAAACCATATAAAACGATGCCATGCAATGATGACAAGTGCAATGAGTCCCACTCATCACATATACATAAAAGTACCCACCAGATAGGTCTTTCAGACGCCCCGACGAAGTGTGGACCCTCCGGTTTCTTCCTGATGGAAAAGCACATCAAGGTACCCCACATTAGTTTTTTGGACGCCCCAACGGAGTGTGGACCCTCCGGTTACAAATCCTTCACCCCATGCCATGCATGAGATGCCAATGAAACACATGCTATTTTAACATATAAACATAGCATTAAAATCACATTTTAAAACATATCCAACACATGCTATTTTATCATATAAACATAGCATTTAAAACACACGTTATGAAACCTATCCTTTGCAATATAAATTCATCAAAACAAGATAAAATCATTATACATAAAATCCATGGTTTCAAAGAGGTGGAATCCTACCAAAGACAGCTAACGTGTCATTGCGTCTTTCATCCGATAACCTCTCATAATCGTAAACACCTTGTTAGGTCTCGTTACCTTATAATATAACAATCAAACAAAACCAAGTCCCACTTGATTTTCAATATTTTAAGTCCATAAACACAATTCTCATGGGGTTCGGCCATACACCATGGCCGAACCCATGGTTTATCATTTTCGGCCGATATTACCAAATTGCCATTGGTCTAATCTTTAATTAACATTTCATTCATTTAATCCAACATACGTAACCCTAGGTCCGCCAAATATTCCCCATGGGGTTCGGCCACACACCATGGCCGAACCCATGGTCTTTCATTTTTTTAATCATATTTACAATAATACCATTCTTACCATTTTTATGCATTAATCTAATGATAACCCAATTAATCATCTAATATACATCAAAACTTAAGTTCAGCAAATATTCCCCATGGGGTTTGGCCATACACCCTGGCCGAACCCATGGTCCCTTATTTTCGCTTAATTACCAAAATGCCAGTACCTGAGGTTCATGTGCAAAACCCATCTATAACATTGGTTCATAAAATAATCCATTAACCGTGACATAAAAACCCATATAATTGGTTCATGGGGTTCGGGCATACACATGGCCGAACCCATGATGTCTAAGTTCCAAATATATCATCTTCCATATTTGAATCATAATACAAGGTTTTTTCCATAATTAGAAACTTTCCAATTTTAGCAATTCCATTCTTGAATCCATAATCCAAGGTTCTTTCCTTTTTTATCCAAAAATCCATATTTAGAAACTTTCTAATTTAAACTCCACCTTCCAAAAACAATTAACATACATTAAAAATACCATTACAACTCCATGGGGTTCGGCCATACACCATGGCCGAACCCTATGGTTCATAAGGTTCTCTTTTAAATGAAATCAAAACAACATAACCCTCCATGGTTTTCATGATCTAATTGTATCTAAAACCATCAAACCTTCCATCCATTTAAAATAAATCACAAGTAACCTTTCCCATCATTTTCCATGATTTAATTTCATGAACCTAATACCATAAATATTTATGGGGTTCGGCCATACTCCATGGCCGAACCCATAGTCTAGGATCTGCACAAAATTCATCCATTAAAATCCATATGACTCATTAAATTTATTCATGATTCTTATCCATTTAATCCTTTCAAAAATCATATAAACATTACCAACACTCTTTCATGGGGTTCGGCCATGCACTATGGCCGAACCCTATGTTCCCTCCTTTCCAATAAGAATAACATGATCATCTCCCAATTCTCCTTCCATGGGGTTCAGCCATACACCATGGCCGAACCCTATGGTTCTTTTTCCTTAAACAAAAATTATAAAATCACTTACCGGTTCCGCGACTCCTCCGGTTTTCCCTCAGTTGTTCTTGCTCTTCCAATCTTCTTCTTCCTTAGCCTTTTCCTGTAATGGCCCGGACTTTTCAAATCAATATAAATGTGGTTATTATTTATTTTAGTGGTGGAAATTGGAAATTTGATGGAATAAATGGTGAATGGATCAAAATATGGACAAAGGCCCAAGTATGGCCCAATGGACATGGATTTGGATTTAAATTCATTTAAAGGGCCAAGGGTGGTCAAATTGGGCCCAATACCCATGTGGGACCGAATGGATCAAGATAATGTAAGCTCTAAGGTAAATGGGTAAGAAGAAAATGTAATTGGGCCATGGGCCCAATTGTGATCTAATAAGTGGGAATGAATTGAATGGGTTTAAATCACCTAAGTTAATTTGAATTAGACCAAGGTGATGTGGCCAATTGGGACCCACCTCCACCTCATCAAGTGAGGTGGCGTGTAGACCAAGGATTGGTGGGGCCGGCGACCATGGTTGACTTGGTCAACATGGGTGGATTTCATGGAAGAAATTTAATGGAACTAAATTAAATGGGAATTAATTAACCTAAGGTAATTATCTAATTAATTAAATGATTAAATTATTCAAATGAGGGTCAAATGGCCAAAAGGTGGAAAACCAAAAGCCATCTTATCTTAAGGCATCAAAAAACGTTGGTTGTTGGGTCAAAAAGCATGGAAAATATCTTATGGTAGGTGGAGGAATTAATTGCCCAACTCAAATGAGATAAGCTTTATTTTTCTTCCCCATCTCTTATTCCATTCTCATTTTACTCTTTCCATTTTTCACTCTCCCATTGCCGTCCCACACTAGGAAGAGAAAGAAGAAGAAAACTAGGGAAGAAGAAGGTGAAGAGCTTAGGGAGAGGAAGAAAATCCAAGTGTTGGCCCGCCACCTCAAGGTAAAAACCTTGAGACACCTTTCTCATTTCCATTCTTCCCCTCTCTCTCTCAAGTCTAACCCTACCTTAGCCGAACCCAAGGTTGGAGGTTGTCACCATTGATCAAGCATCTTAGCCGATCAAACAAGGAGAGGAAGAAGAAAGAAGGCCAAGGAGTTCGACGGGAGCAAAAAAAGTCAGAGGAGACGACGGATTGTAAGTATTTTCTAAAACAAGAGATTTGGATTTTTCTTAGGGTTTAAGAGGCTATGAAATCCATTTTTTTGGATTTAGAGGTGGCCTAAATCATGGTCTTGGATCTCAAATCCATCAAATGAAGGATGGAAAGTGGACAAAACCCTAATGGGTAAATTAGGGTTAAGGAAAAATAAATGGATTAAGGATGTAATGTATTTAAATTATTTAAGCATGGAATTATGTAAATTTGGAAGAAAATTATGGACCATAGGGTTCGGCCACGTAGTATGGCCGAACCCCATGGTGGGTGATAGGTATGTATGATTTTTTTTTTTTTCAGGGTTTTAAGGAATGGAGGATCATTTAGGGTTTGTATGTGTTTATTGATTAAATGTGGTAATTCTTTTTAAAGGGATATTGAATGAAAATCATGGAAAGATAGTTTATGTTTTTTTTTAAGGTGCTAATGATTAAATATGGTGATTTGTAATGGGTTGTTAAATGAAGAAATTCATGGGAGGAATGATTATGATTTTTAGGGTTGTAAATGATTAAATGTTGGAAAAATTTAAAGGGGTTTAAATGAGGAAAAATCATGGAGTGTGTGAATGATTTTTGTGGCCTCAAGAGCCATAGAAAATGATGGATCATGAACCATGGGTTCGGCCATGGTGTATGGCCGAACCCTATGGTGATCAAATGGTGGATTTAATGGTTCTGAATTATGGAAAAATAAATGGGGAATGTTGGTGGTGTTGATGGACCAATGTGAACCTAATGTTGATAGTTGGGATGGGAATGTGGTTAAGTTAATGGACTTAAGTGTGATTAAGGAATGATGAATCAAATGTATGGCTTAGGTTCTCTCAATAGAGGGACTTATGATGAATCTTATGTGTAACCAAAGACCAAGGAAAATGGGGATTTGGTTAAGTAAAAAAGGGGGCTGATTTTTAATGAACCCAATGGTAGATCATTTTTAGCCTAAGACTAATGTGTATGTATATGTTTAAATGAATGGAGTTTAGGTTAAATTAAATGGCTGGTGTAAATGATCTTGTGATATGGGTGATGGGTCAATTATGGACCCAAGATGTGGCTAAGAATGATGATTTAATTGTAAGTCATTTTTATGGGCTAAGGAAGGGTGTATGTATGTGGTTAATTAATGAATGTTAAGTTGAGAAAAAGGGTTGTTTTAGTGATGTTATGGTATGATTAAATGGGTCATTAATGGATCCAAATCTATGAATCAATTATGGACCAAGAAATGTATATGGTTAAGCGAATGTCTAACCATGGAAGAATAGTGGCAAAACCGTAATTATGGGCAAAAATGAAGGACCATGGGTTCAGCCATGGTACATGGCCGAACCCTATGGGGGATGAACTTGGACATGGAAATTTTTAAAGATGAACTTGTGTATGGTTAAATACAGCCTAGGGGGCTGATTTTTTAGACTCATGTGATTAAAAGTATCTAATGGATTAAATGGGACCCACAAAACCTAAATAGTGACCGATTATTTCGTATGGACTTGGAAATGATTAATGGGCTTAGAAATAGTTAAAAATATGGACTGATTATGTGTATACAATAAGGTATTGGATATCGCAAGCGGTACGCGTGTCGGTAGCCGGCTTATCAGACGAAAACGTAAAAGGACGTGAGTCGGTATTCGGTAGGATTCCTACCTTTTTGTAAGCCATGGATTAAGTATTATGTGATGGTTTCCCTTTAATTTATTTTGGAAATCATGTGAATGTTTTAAGATGGGTTTTGGATTAAGTATTATGTGATGTTTTCCTTTGATTTATTTTGGAAATCATATGAATGTTTTAAGAGGGGTTTTGGATTAAGTATTATGTGATGGTTTCCCTTGGATTTGTTTGCTAATCATGTGAATGTTTTAAGAGGGGTTTTATAACTATGATTTACATATACTTCATGGCATGGGAGGGATATGACAGGGGAAGGATGAAATGAAATTGGAGTCCATGCTCCGTCGGGGCGACCGATAAACAGACATGGGAATATTTTGATGTGTTTGATTTATCAGGGATGTTGAATGTAATTATGATACCTTGATGATGGTTCTTCCATCAAGGGGGATAATTTGTGATTGTTTATATCTTGACGAGGCATTGCTGTAACACCCCAATTTCTCAATGAAGCGGAAAATTATGAAAATGCCCCTGAGTTGTTAAATTAATTATTTTGTGATGTCAAATAAGGAAATGGTGGGACCCATTGCTCAAATTAAGGTCATATGAGCACATTATAAATATCAAATTTGATTGGTTGGGTAATGAACATCAATTGGGTCGAAAATGGTTAAATGAGTCAAATGGCTCAATTGGACCCAATGGGTCAAATTGGATGATTTGACCATTGTATACACTCAAATTAAATGAGGTCAAGCTAAACTGATAGGAAATCAGCCATAGGAAAAATGGGTAGGCTTGACCCATATGTAAAAATCAATTGCAAGTGACCAAAATACCATAATTGGGTCATGGAGTCAAAAACTGGGTCAAGAAACCAAAAAGTGGACCCAACGGGTCGAGTTGACTATGGTTGATCGTGTGGACCCTCAAGGGAGCTAAAATATGAGTTAAATCAATTTGAGTGGGACTGAAGTGAGTTGGAATTAAATCAAGTGGTGAGTTAACTCATGTGCATTAAATGAAATGCATGAAGTATGGTGAGTTGGACATGTGAGTTGGGTGAGTCAAAATGGAAGTCAATGGGACTGTAAATCAGTGAGTTTAGAGGGAATATGAAGAGGTTGGCTCAGCTTTAACCACCAAAACAAGTCCCACACGTTGGGGACTTGTTTGGGGTGATTTCCATGATGAATGGTAAATGAAATACATGGGAATGAGATAAGATTGCATGGGGCTTCCAATGGGCGTGTTGGGAGTGCCAAGGGGTGCTTTGCTTGGCTGCAAGTGACTCCTTGGTTTGTGCAAGGTTTGATGAGGATTGAATGGGTGACATGGGGCTGTTTAACAAAAGCAGCCAGCACCATCACTTGGCCGATTTTATCATTGCAAAGCCTTAGAATTCTCATCTCTTTCCCTCTCTCAAGAACACCTCCTTGGCCGAATTATATCTTGGTGATTTCACCATTGGTTCATGCTTCTAATCAGCTGAGACTAAGTAAGAAAGAAGGAAGGAAACAAGGGGGAAGAAGGCAAGGAGCAAAGGCAATAGGAAGAGCTTGGATTTTGGTAAGAGTTTCATGGACTTTTGGATTAATAAAATGGGTGTGTATTGGGCCAAGGTTATGGCCGATTACACCAGGGTTTTAACCTTGATCAATGGAGGATTTAAAATGGTAAAAATAACCATTGGGTTCGGCCACCATGGAGGGCCGAACCCCATGTAAAAGATGGGTGGTTTTTCATGTTTTGAAACATGGAAACCATGGAGGTTTTTGGACTGATTTTTGGGTTTTATTTAAGAATCAAATACATGTTATAGAAAGGATTATAAACCTGGATCTGAATGACAAAAAGACTGAAGTTAACATGGTCTAAAACAATGGTTTAAAAGATGGAAAACATGGACCATAGGGTTCGGCCACTTTGGGTGGCCGAACCCCATGAAAATTATTTGTTTAAAGTGATGGTTTTTGTAAAATCATGGACTGTTTTTGTATGATCTAGGATACAAAGTGAAAGGGTTTTTAAATCATAAAATTGGATGTCATGTTTTGGGCCATGGAATGGCCGGATGCTTCAAGGAATTAAACCTTGGATTGAGATTGTTTAAAATGGTATAAAAATGTCATTGGGTTCAGCCACATGGGATGGCCGAACCCCATGATCTTGTTTGGGTAATTGCATGGTTTTTGAAGTGTAAAAACCATACAATACTATGTTGATTATTACATGATTTAATGGACATGTGATGTAAGTTAAAAAGGGTCCAAAATATGGGCATAGGGTTCAGCCACATTGGATGGCCGAACCCCATAAAAGTGTTTGATAAGTTGGTATGGTTTTCGGTGAGATAAAAACCATACCAATGGTGGAGTTGTTTATGTAATTAATGGAGTTAAGGTTAAGGTGAAGGATCGGCCAATGTATGGCTGAGTCTTATTAATTTTTATGGCTAAGATGCATGATAAATGATGAAAGATTATTAGAAGAATTGAATCCAAAGAAACATGAGGTTCGGCCATGTGAATGGCCGAACCCCATGGGTTGCTTTATGGTTTTTATGTGGTTTACTTTGGGTTATGGTTACTGATTTGGGTCAGCCTTTGGATGGCTGAACCATGTATTGATCATGGTTGAATTAGCATGATTAAACCATGTATTGATCATGGTGATGATTGGATCAAGTGAACCCTAGGGTTCGGCTATGAGTATGGCCGAACCCCATGGGGCTGTTTTGAAATAAATGGGCTGTTTTGAATGGGAACTTATGGTTGTTTTAATTAAGGAAACATACATGATAATTATGGACTACGTAATCAACCATTGATGATGATGGAAAGTGGGATAAAAACCCATAGGATGTGGTTCGGCCAAGTAGTATGGCCGAACCCCATCAATGATTATTTGATAAGTTTGGGGATTAAAGTTGATGAATGAAGAACCCCACTAAGTTGGTTTAGACATGGAAAAACTAAAGGATAGCCTAAATGGCATAAATGTAATTATTGATAGAATGATCAATAATGGAAATGATCGTAGGGTTGGATGTACGGACACGAACTCCACATGATGTGGATGGGTCTTATATGAGAATGGATATTTAAATGTTGGTATGATTTACTTATTGTTACATCATAAGGTGACGAGAGTTGAACGAAGTGCAAGTTGTGATCAAGTGAAAAAGAACCAACACCGAAGCGAATTTTCGGTAGGTTTCCTACCTACTTGTAACCACAGTTTTACCCCAGCTTTCTTATGAGACTCTTGTTTTATTTTATGTGTTTCAAATGATATATTATGCATTAACAAATGGCATACAGGCATTGGCATCTCATGCATAGATATGGGATGATGAATGAGGTTCTACAGTGTTGCAAGTTATGAGTTACGTCCTCTTTCGGCGGTGCAAGTCACGCCAGGAGGAGTAACATGATGGTCATAGTCACATTGGTCTCCTTAGGCGATGAGAGTCCCGCCAGGAGGACTAATACGTGATATGAACCAAGTCAATGATGAAGAGATGAAAGTGTATTGTGATTTACCTTGTCGGTGCAAGGCACGTCAAGTGATGGCTATGAATGTACATGATGGGGGAGGCTCATTGCATGTGCATACTTCATAGAATTGTTTTACCTGTTTTTGATGATCATGTAATATGATATATTGCATGTTTTATATGCTAACATGTGGTAGCCCTGATTCGGGAACCTACTGGGCGCGTTGATCTAACACCCTAATTCCATCCTCAGAGGAGAATGCAGGTACAAGTAAAGGGAAAAAGAAGGTCAATGACCGGGAGGGGAGCCAAGCCTAAGCGCTTGAATGTTGGACTGGACTTCTTCATATTACTGTCATTCGAACTATATTTTGTTGGACATGTAATAAGTCATTACTTGCTATGGTTTGATTAGGTTAATAACTTTGGATGGTTAATTTATGTTAATTAATGTTTGAGAATGTTACTTGCTATCTAGTCTTTCTATTCCGCAGTTAATCTAGTTATTCCGCATGCTGTTATTAGTTCCATGTGTGATTCATTATCATGGTCTAGTCCATGTACACATGGGTGGCCAGTTAAGGTTCAGACTTGAGTAGTCTGAACTTAACTTGCGTCGTGACGCCGCCCGCTCTCTTCCGATGTTTTATTATTATTTCAAAAAAAAATTAGACTCTGAATTCTCGGAAAGGGCGGGGCGTTACAGTTGGTATCAGAGCGAAACGAGAAGTTGAATCATCGAAGTAAGATTAAGACGGTTTCATGTCTCACTGACGAATAAGAATCCCAACTGACCGACTCTTCGGAGTCCGCTGACTGGGGACCAGATTAATTTACTTCGAGTTACTCAAACTGAACAATCAATCTGAGAACGACAATGAAAGATAGCAAAGTAAAGTACAGTCGTCATAATTGGACATATCAAACATAGCAAAGTAGGATGTACTCCCCCGAAATCCCCACACTGAGAAACAAACAATAGGAAATTAGAGCTTTCCCCAGAAACAAAAGAAAACCAAGAGTGGTTAATTTAGAATTATTGTTGAATATTTTTGTGTTTGAAATGATGTGGCACAGATATGTCAAGCAACGAAGAATACACTGAGTTATGGGATAAAGGGACACCTAGTTGTCTGGTAGATTTGGTATCAACTTCCAACAGTATCAGCATGGAAGTTAATGTGGACCTTCAGGAGGGACCTCCTGAGGAGGATGATATGGACTTAGCACCTGTTCCAGAGGATCTGATGGATGACATTCCTGGGATGGTGGAACCTCCTGAGGAAGAAGAAGATGATCTAACACATTTTCTGGAGGATCCCATTGCTGATGTGCCTATTGTATTGGAGTCGCTTGGGGAGATAGATCCCTATGACACGTGTGAATTGTGCAATCAAGATGGGCACAACTGTAGGTATTGTCCTCATCCACTGGGTGTTGTTTGCCCGTCCTGTGGACTACATGGACATGGTAAGGCAAGGACTAATTGTCCATATATCGGAGGACCTGGATTAATACCCTGCACGACTTGTGAAGTGTTGGGGCACACGGCGATGACGTGTCCTGATAACCGTTTCAAGTTCGCTTTTGATGCGTAGTCTTCTGCGGAAGACTAGGATAGGAAGTAATATGAAGGGTATTAAAAAGAGGGTTATTTTGTAAGGGTGCATATTTTGTTATACATAGGGTTTTGTTTCACCCTACCCACCTTTGTACAAAGATGAAGTTTGAATTTATATAAAATATGTGATTTATGACTTTATGAGGATTTATGGCATTTAATGCATATTGTTAATGGAAACTAAGTCTATGATGTTCCATGAATTAAGAATAAATGGCGCCACAGAAAAAGGTGGTAAATGATCCGAAAGGAAAAGGAAAAGTTTTACAAATCGGATTAGGTGAGGGGGCATCAAAGAGAAGAATCCGTCAGGACGATAAGAAAAAAGATGAGGTGCTCATACTCACACCACAAGGGAAGGTGGTACCTCAACACAAGAAGGTGGTACACGAGAAAGTGCCATCGGTACATGATGAAGAGCAGTCAATTCCTGACGAGGAGAGGTCAGTTCATGAACGATCGCGTGATGAGGAAGAGTCACAACATTCCCGGCGAGAGGAGAGGGATAGTGACCCTACATATCAACGGGACGACGAGGAATATGACTCGTCATATCGACAAGAAGAGGAAGAGAACAGTAACCTGACTGTACCCTATGTGCCTCCTGAACTGTACAGCTTGGTACAAGCTGTAGTAACATCTGTCCTCCAACAACATATGAATGGAGGGGGAAGCACGAGTGAAAATAATGACCGTAACATGGTCAGAGATTTTCAACAGCAACGCCCACCCTACTTCAAGGGCAGAGAAGGGCTAGCCGGAGCTGAAAACTGGTTGGAGAAGATTTCTCACATATTGACTCTTTTGAACATCAAGAGTCATGCTCATAAAATACTATTGGCCACGTCACAGCTGGTAGATGACGCTGCCAAATGGTGGAAGGTGGTGGAGAAACAGCAGGCACTTGTGCCAAGAAGAGAAAGAATTGCTATGACCTGGGAGCAATTCTCAGCGACATTCCTAAAGCGCTACTTTCCAGAGGAAGAAAGAGAACGTCAAATTCAGGCCTTTATGACGTTAGTACAAGGTTCAATGACAGTGGCTGAGTATCACCAAGAGTTTCTCAGCCTGTCAATCTATGCATTTTATGTGGTGGACATGGAATATCGGAGGGCTCGCAAGTTTGAGCGTGGGTTACGGCCAAACATAAGGGCCAGGGTAACCGTGTTCAAAGCAACCACACTGGCGGAAGTGGTCAGCAGGGCAACCATTGTGGAACAGGAAATGGCGGAATTTACAAAAGTGGACAACTGCCGAGCTCCGAGTGGGAGGGGTGCGTACCAACCCAACAAGCGGTTCAGATCGAACTTCGGCAGACCTTCACCGTCTGTTGGATCTAGTGGGGGCTTTTGCCCCAACCAACCCACTCAATCTGTAGCAGTCACTCAAGCTTCTCGAGGAGTGAACACCTGTTTTCACTGTGATCAACCAGGTCACTACAAAAAGGACTGCCCAAAACTTAACAGGCTGTCATATTCCAGAGGATCATTTCGTCCGCCAGCTAGACCGGGAAACTCCAGAGGAGGCAGAATGCAAAGTCGGGGAGGTCGAAGGTCTAACCCTGCTGGTTCAGGACGATTATTTACTCTAACTTCTCCAGAGGAAGAGGAGCATGCTGTGATACAAGGTATGGCGATAATGAGTAGCTCATATGCATATGCACTATTTGATTCTGGAGCATGACACTCCTTTATAGCTGCATCGTTTATTATTGCTACTGGTACATTAGTTCAAAGATTAGCCACAGCATTTACTATTGTATCCCCTGTCGGAGATTCGGCATTGGGATTTATATGTACGGCGGTTAACACTGAGTTAGCTGGACTCAGATTTAGTTCAATTATCTAATGCTGGACATGTCTGAATATGATATTATATTCAGTATGGATTGGTTGGCGAAGTTTCATGCCAACATCGACTGTTATTGTCGAAGAGTGACATTTAAGTCACCCGAGGGCAAGCAATACGCAGTCCGTGCAGATAAACAAAGTGGATTGCAGGAAGGGTTAAACCACGTGGTATTGAATAATATCACCATAAATAAAGCTCTAGTTACTAAACTTCCGGCAATTGTACAAGAATTTGCTGATGTATTTCCAAAGGAACTCCCTGGTTTACCACCTATGAGGGAGATTAACTTCGAGATCAAACTGTACCCTGGCACAGCACCAGTGTCGTTACCACACTATCGGATGGCACCAGCAGAGATGTCGGAACTAAAGAAGCAGATTGATGAACTGCTTAGGCTGGGTTGCATCCGGAACAGTACCTCAGTATGGGGAGCACCAGTGCTGTTTGTGAAAAAGAAGGATGGTTCACTTCGGATGTGCGTGGACTACCAGAAGCTTAATCAGCTAACAGTCCGGAACAAGTACCCTCTACCCAGGATCGATGATTTATTTGATCAATTGAGGGGTTCTAGTCATTTTTCAAAGATCGATTTGATGTCTGGTTATCATCAAATCCGAGTTAGGGAGGAAGACATAGAAAAGACAGCTTTTCGGACATGGTATGGACTGTTCGAGTTCGTGGTCATGCCATTTGGACTCACAAATGCCCCGACTGTGTTCATGGATTTAATGAACAGAGTCTTCCGTCCCTATCTGGATCAGTTTGTAATCGTATTCATTAATGACATCCTGATCTATTCCAAGAGTCAGGAAGAACATGTAGAGCACTTACGGATAGTTTTAAATATTTTGAGGCAGAATAAGCTATATGCCAAGGCTAGTAAATGTGAATTCTGGTTGTCCGAGGTCAATTTCTTGGGGCATGTCATAACAGAAAATGGTATAGCCGTGGATCCAGCTGAAGTGGCGGCAGTAAGTGAATGGAAAGCACCAAAGAATGTGACCGAGATCCGCAGTTTCTTAGGATTGGCGGGTTATTATCTGAAATTTATCATGGATTTTTCAAAAATTGCATCTCCATTGACTCGACTCACTCAGAAGGGAGTCAAATATGAGTGGACAGATCTGTGCAATCGGAGGTTTGAGGAACTGAAAAGTAGACTTACCACTGCTCCTATTTTAATTTTGCCGGAAAAGGGCAAAGGATATGAAGTACAATGCGATGCTTCAGGAGAGGGACTATGGTGTTCACTCATGCAACGTCATCGTGTGGTGGCTTATGGATCAAGGCAGTTGAAGGTGCATGAACGTCTCTATCCCACACATGATTTGGAGCTAGCTGCAGTGGTCTTCGCTCTCAAAAGTTGGAGACACTACCTCTATGGCGAAAAATTTGAGGTATTTTCTGATCATAAGAGTTTAAAATATATATTTGATCAGAAGGAGCTCAATCTAAGGCAACGTAGATGGATGGAATATCTGGCGGATTATGAGTTCGAGTTTCGATACCATCCAGGTAAGGCGAACAAGGTGGCGGATGCTCTCAGCCGCCTATCTCATGCGTCGGTCGCATGCTTGATCAGAACCGAATGGGAGATGCTGCACACCATTCGAGAGTTCAATCTTCATATCAACAACCATGGGAGTATGTATAATTTAATCATACGATCCAATATAGTCACCAAGATTGAACAAGAACAAAGAACCGACCTGGAAATGGAGGAAATATGGGCCAAAATGTCCACTGGCGTAGACATACCGGAATGGGAATTACGACCGGGGCAAGATCTTTTATTCCAGGGAAGAACATATGTGCCAAAGAGTTGCAGGAAAGAGCTACTGATTGAGGCACATCAATCCAAGCTCTCTATTCATCCGGGTAGCACCAAAATGTACCATGATCTAAAGAGACATTATTGGTGGCATGGATTAAAAAGGGATGTGGCGGAATTCGTGGCACATTATCTATCTTGCCAGCAAGTTAAGACTGAACACCAAAAGCCACCAGGGTTACTCAAACCCTTAGCAGTGCCAGAATGGAAATGGGAACACATTTCCATGGACTTTGTATCGGGGTTGCCGAGGTCTTCAAAGGGCAATGACGCCATATGGGTCGTAGTCGACCGGCTGACTAAGTTCGCACATTTCATTCCTATCAAGATGACGGATTCATCTGAAACGTTGGGTCGGCGGTATATTAAATGTAACACCCTGGAATTTCAAAGTTATCATTTTATATGAAAATATTCATATTTACGGAATTGCCATTATGATAAAATTGATTTGAATTTAAATGGGTCAATGGCTCAATCAAGACCCAAAGGATGGTAGTTTGTTTACAAAACAAATAAATGGATAAGATGAATTTAAACGGGTCAAGAATCATATTTGGGTCAAATTTTGATAAATGGGTCAAAATGGCTAGATGGGACCCAATGGGTCGTGAATGGCATGATTAACCATGGATGGAGTTCAAGCTTAGTTAATTTAAGTTTATTAATTGCTTGAGTGTGGTTTGAGTTGAAATGAATGGTGGGTTTAGTTAAGTTGAATTTATTAGTTAACTTAAATTAAATGAGTGACTTAGGTTGGGTGAGTTGAATAAATGAGTTGGATGAATATGTATTTTTAATGTAAGTGAGTGAAGTGTGTGAATGGGAGGAGAAGTGTTTTAAATTCACAATTTTGAGCAAGGAAAAACGTTGGAGCATGGGAGACATTACCATGCATGTAACCCCCATTTAGGTGATGAATAAAATGGGAGTTACATTTTGAATGGGAGTTACACTTTGAAATTACATAGAATGCATAGGGACGTTGGTTGCATGCATGAGCAATTTCATGCATGTAATGGCTACCATGGAGATATGAGGGGTGGTGGCTTTGAGAGTTACAAATGCATGAATAAAGGAAGGAATGCAAACAATTTACAAGGATGTGCATAGGCCGTTGGGTACCCTTGGAGGTTCATCTCAAAGATGAAACCCCCAAGGAAGGTATTAAGAAATAATGGTTACATAAAGGTTTTATGTTTAAAATTGTTACATGCATTGGAACCATGAGGATTAACCACCTTAGATGGAAGGTCAAGGGTTAAAAAACGTTGGAGGGTTTCATCTCAAGGATGAAACCCCCAAAGGAAATAAGAGCTAAAGATAAATGCATTAGGAGTTACAATTTTTGGGTACCAAAGAGATCACATGGGCTGAATGGAATTTAGCCAAAGAAGTTTCAGTTTTTCTCTCCCTATCTCTCTCTCTTGGTCGTTCTTTATCTTCCCAAACACTAAGAGCAGCAGCTGGTTAGTGAAATGAAATCAGTCCTTGATTGATTTGTTTCACCAAGACAAAAGCATACCTTGAGCAAAAAGAGTTGGCCTCAAGGTATTCCATCCAAAGTCAAAAAAATCCTATCTCTTTCTCTCTTTGCTGTTTTCTACCAAGAACAACAGCTGGTTGATTAAATCAGTCCCTGATCATCAAGGAATCAAGAAGAAGGAGAGGCTAAGAAAGGACAAGGAACAAGCCGGAGGGAAGATCAATTGGAGGAGTCGCGGAAACGGTAGGTTTTTCGATGAACAATTTTTAAATCATGATCCGGCCATTGGATGGCTGAATCTAACAAAGGTTAAATGTTGGTTGGAAGTACATGAATGAGATAAAAAGATGGACCATAGGGTTCGGCCCATTGGATGGCCAAACCCCATGGAAATAATGGATTTATTTAGATGGTTTTTGGAAATTAAAACCATACAAATTTGGGACTGTTTTTAGATGGTTTTAAGTGTGTGTTTTAAAAAGGGTTAAAACTTAAATAAGGAAGTTTGTTTTGGACATAGATGAATGATGAAGAAATTCAAAACCAAAGGTCATAGGGTTCGGCCACCATGGAGGGCCGAACCCCATGCAAATAATGGTTTGTTTTGATGTATTTGGAACAAATAAACCATGAAGTTGGTGGACTGTTTTGGGTTATTATTTTAAGATGTAAATACATGTTTTAGAATGGTTTAAAAACATGGATTTGGCTGGTTTCAGACTTAAGATGAAGGACTAAGTGTTCAAAATTAATCTCATGGTGTTCGGCCAATAAGCATGGCCGAACCCTATGAAATTGGGCTAATTTTGGATGGTTGGTTGAAGGTTAAAAACCTGATTTAGATATACAGTTATTACCTGGTTAATTGAGGTTTAAAAACAGTAAAAGTAATCATTGGGTTCAGCCATAATAGAGGGCCGAACCCCATGTAAAATGATATTGGTTTTCATGTTGAGAACCCCATGGAAACCATGGAAACCATGAAAACCCATGGACTGTTTTGTGGAATAATTGGGTTAAGTTTATGATGAACATTAGGTATTATAAATATGCTTTGATACAAGAATAATATATGTTGTTTATGGAGTTAGTATGGGTAAGTAATCGGCCAATATGAATGCTGGAAATTGAGCATAAAAGCACATTGGTGAGGTTCGGCCATATGTATGGCCGAACCCCACTAATGGTAATTGTGGGACATAATGGTTGGTGTATATGAAGATATGGAAGGTTTAAGAAGGATCAAATTAAGTGGTGAGGTTCAGCCGTGTGTATGGCCGAACCCCACTAAAGATGGTTTTATGTTTGGTGATGAAAGTTAGTTAATTTAAAGCAAAGGTTGGTCTCAATGGCACAATCGTAATTATGGCTGAAATGATCAAAAATAAAATGATCATATGATGGGATAAATGGGCTAAAACCAAAGTGGTAAGGTTCAGCCATAATGTATGGCCGAACCCTACTAAGGTTCGTTTAGAAGTTTGGGTAATTAGATAGGTTTTAATTAAATAAATGAATGACCAATGTTTTAATGGATGAGGTTCGGCTATGGCTTTGGCCGAACCCCACTAGGTGATTCTTGGAACATTAAGCTTTGCTGGAAATTAGGTGGATAAATGATTAACTTGCTGCCATGTACATAGGGTATTCGGATTTTTAGAACGGTGAGCGAGCCGTGATCGGAAGACGGTCCAAAGGAAGGATCGAACAAAGTAAACTATTGTAGGTTTCCTACCTTGTTGTAACCACATAACTTATTTGCTGTTTTATGGTTTTTGAATAAGTTATTTGAATCAAATGTTATATTTACAAATGGCATGTTTGCATAGACATCTCATGCATGGCATGGGAAGATGGTGTAGGAATCCGGAGGCCACACTCCGTCGGGGCGTCCGAAAGACCACTGTGGGTTACCTTGACGATGAGAATTCCGTCAAGTGATGTCTATGTTGAATGGTGATGGGTGGGACTCATTACATGTTCATTTCATACATAGCATGTTTTTATTGAATTTTGTTACACATGTGCTATCATTATATTATTTGCATGTTTGACTAACCATGTGGTAGCCCTATTCGGAAACACTACTGGGCGCGTTGATCTAACGCCCTATCTATATCCTTAGTGGATGATGCAGGGAAAGGAAAGCACGTGGTTGGAGAAGAGGATCAAGCACGAAAACTTGGGCGTTTTGAATGATTGGAATGGACTATGAATGGATTATTTATGGACTTGGTAGTTGATTTATTTGGACAATGTAATTTGTTAGCTAGATGTTGTGGGCATGTAATAATGTAGTTAATTAGATGCTATGGTTTGTTTTATGTTGGATGTTTGGATTAAACGATTAGTTAAGATCGATTAGTGATTTTGGAAAATAAATTAAGTACTTTGCTATCTAAAAATGGAAATTGGATTAATCATAGGTTCTATTATAACCTCAGTTAGATCTAGACTAAGTTAATTCCGCAAGTTATAAATATACCATGTGCGGATCAGTTTTATGGACTTAGTTCATATGCACATGGGCTTGGCCAGTTAAGGGTCGGATTTAGAGATCCGAACTTAACTCGCGTCGTGACATTCCGCCCCGATCACTTGTTGATTATTATTATATTTAAAAAAAAAAATAAACTCTGAAAATTAGAGTGAAAAGGGCGGGGTGTTACATTAAAGAGGTCATTCGGCTACATGGCATTCCTCGAACGATAGTATCGGACAGAGATGGCCGTTTTACCGGCAGAGTATGGCAAAACATGCAGTTAGCCATGGGGACAGATCTATTGACTAGCACCGTATTCCATCTACAGACTGATGGACAGTCTGAAAGGACAATACATACCTTGGAAGACATGTTGAGAGCATGCATGTTAGATTTCAAGGGTGGATGGGAGGACCACTTACCACTGGTGGAGTTCTCCTATAATAACAGCTATCAGGCAAGCCTTCAGATGGCTCCATACGAGGCGCTATATGGTAGACCGTGTAGGTCACTGGTATGTTGGACAGAGGCAGGAGAGCCTGCATTGATCGGACCGGAACTAGTCGCAGAGACTACTGCACAAATTAAGTTGACACGTCAGCACTTATTGACTGCACAGAGTCGGCAGAAGAGTTATGCTTATAAAAGGAGACGGTTTTTGGAATTTGAAGTGGGAGACATGGTATTTTTAAAGGTCTCGCCACGGAAGGGACATATGAGGTTCAGAAAGAAAGGAAAATTGTCGCCAAGATATGTGGGACAGTTTTCCATCATAAGAAGGATGGGGGATGTAGCTTACCAATTAGCACTTCCATCTCAATTAGCAGCTCTACACGATGTGTTTCATGTGTCGATGCTAAGGAAATACAATCCGAAACCGTCCCATGTTTTGAATGTACAGGATATTGAAGTACAAAGCGACGTGACATACGTCGAAAATCCGGTCAGGATAGTGGAGACCGAACTAAGGGTGTTGCGAAACAAAGCGATTCAGTTCGTAAAAGTGGTGTGGGACCGTCATGGTGATGAAGAGGCCACATGGGAAATTGAATCGGAGATGAAAACAGCTCACCCCGAATTATTTGTGTAATTTAATTTGAGAACCCTACTTCACTCGATTTTCGGGACGAAAATTTTAAAAAGAGGGTTATATTGTAACACCCCAATTTCTCAATGAAGTGGAAAATTACGAAAATGCCCCTGAGTTGTTAAATTAATTATTTTGTGATGTCAAATAAGGAAATGGTGGGGTCCATTGCTCAAATTAAGGTCATATGAGCACATTATAAATATCAAATTTGATTGGTTGGGTAGTGAACATCAATTGGGTCGAAAATGGTTAAATGGGTCGAATGGCTCAATTGGACCCAATGCGTCAAATTGATGATTTGACCATTGTGCAAGCTCAAATTAAATGAGGTCGAACTAAACTGATAGGAAATCAGCAATAGCAAAAATGGGTAGGCTTGACCCATATGTAAAAATCAATTGCAAATGACCAAAATACCATAATTGGGTCATGGAGTCAAAAACGGTTCAAGAAGCCAAAAGTGGACCCAACGGGTTGAGTTGACTATGATTGACCGTGTGGACCCTCAAGGGAGCTAAAATATGAGTTAAATCAGTTTGAGTGGGACTGAAGTGAGTTGGAATTAAATCAAGTGGTGAGTTAACTCATGTGCATTAAATGAAATGCATTAAGTATGGTGAGTTGGACATGTGAGTTAGGTGAGTCAAAACGGAAGTCAATGGGACTGTAAATCAGTGAGTTTAGAGGGAATATGAAGAGGTTGGCTCAGCTTTAACCACCAAAACAAGTCCCACACGTTGGGGACTTGTTTGGGGTGATTTCCATGATGAATGGTAAATGAAATACATGGGAATGAGATAAGATTGCATGGGGCTGCCAATGGGTGTGTTGGGAGTGCCAAGGGGTGCAAGTGACTCCTTGGTTTGTGCAAGGTTTGATGAGGATTGAATGGGTGACATGGGGCTGTTTAACAAAAGCAGCCAGCACCATCACTTGGCCGATTTTATCATTGCAAAGCCTTAGAATTCTCATCTCTTTCCCTCTCTCAAGAACACCTCCTTGGCCGAATTATATCTTGGTGATTTCACCATTGGTTCATGCTTCTAATCAGCTGAGACTAAGGAAGAAAGAAGGAAGGAAACAAGGGGGAAGAAGGCAAGGAGCAAAGGCAATAGGAAGAGCTTGGATTTTGGTAAGAGTTTCATGGACTTTTGGATTGATAAAATGGGTGTGTATTGGGCCAAGGTTATGGCCGATTACACCAGGGTTTTAACCTTGATTAATGGAGGATTTAAAATGGTAAAAATAACCATTGGGTTCGGCCACCATGGAGGGCCGAACCCCATGTAAAAGATGGGTGGTTTTTCATGTTTTGAAACATGGAAACCATGGAGGTTTATGGACTGATTTTTGGGTTTTATTTAAGAATCAAATACATGTTATAGAAAAGATTATAAACCTGGATCTGAATGACAAAAAGACTGAAGTGAACATGGTCTAAAACAATGGTTTAGAAGATGGAAAACATGGACCATAGGGTTCGGCCACTTTGGGTGGCCGAACCCCATGAAAATTATTTGTTTAAAGTGATGGTTTTTGTAAAATCATGGATTGTTTTTGTATGATCTAAGATACAAGGTGAAATGGTTTTTAAATCATGAAATTGGATGTCATGTTTTGGGCCATGGAATGGCCGAATGCTTCAAGGAATTAAACCTTGGATTGAGATTGTTTAAAATGGTATAAAAATGTCATTGGGTTCAGCCACATGGGATGGCCGAACCCCATGATCTTGTCTGGGTAATTGCATGGTTTTTGAAGTGTAAAAACCATACAATACTATGTTGATTATTACATGATTTAATGGACATGTGCTGTAAGTTAAAAAGGGTCCAAAATATGGGCATAGGGTTCGGCCACATTGGATGGCCGAACCCCATAAAAGTGTTTGATAAGTTGGTATGGTTTTTGGTGAGATAAAAACAATACCAATGGTGGAGTTGTTTATGTAATTTAATGGAGTTAAGGTTAAGGTGAAGGATCGGCCAATGTATGCCTGAATCTTATTAATTTTTATGGCTAAGACGCATGATAAATGATGAAAGATTATTAGAAGAATTGAATCCAAAGAACCATGAGGTTCGGCCATGTGAATTGCCGAACCCCATGGGTTGCTTTATGGTTTTTATGTGGTTTACTTAGGGTTATGGTTACTGATTTGGGTCAGCGTTTGGATGGCTGAACCATGTATTGATCATGGTTGAATTAGCATGATTAAACCATGTATTGATCATGGTGATGATTGGATCAAGTGAACCCTAGGGTTCGGCTATGAGTATGGCCGAACCCCACGGGTCTGTTTTGAAATAAATGGGCTGTTTTGAACGGGAACTTATGGTTGTTTTAATTAAGGAAACATACATGATAATTATGGACTATGAAATCAACCATTGATGATGATGGAAAGTGGGATAAAAACCCAAAGGATGTGGTTCGGCCAAGTAGTATGGCTGAACCCCATCAATGATTATTTGATAAGTTTGGGGATTAAAGTTGATGAATGAAGAACCCCACTAAGTTGGTTTAGACATGGAAAAACTAAAGGATAGCCTAAATGGCATAAATGTAATTATTGATAGAATGATCAATAATGGAAATGATCATAGGGTTGGATGTACGGACACGAACTCCACATGATGTGGATGGGTCTTATATGAGAATGGATATTTAAATGTTGGTATGATTTACTTATTGTTACATCATAAGGTGACGAGAGTTGAACGAAGTGCAAGTTGTGATCAAGTGAAAAAGAACCAACACCGAATCGAATTTTTGGTAGGTTTTCTACCTACTTGTAACCACAGTTTTACCCCAGTTTTCTTATGAGACTCTTGTTTTATTTTATGTGTTTCAAATGATATATTATGCATTAACAAATGGCATATAGGCATTGGCATCTCATGCATAGATATGGGATGATGAATGAGGTTCTACAGTGTTGCAAGTTATGAGTTACGTCCTCTTTCGGCGGTGCAAGTCACGCCAGGAGGAGTAACATGATGGTCATAGTCACATTGGTCTCCTTAGGCGATGAGAGTCCCGCCAGGAGGACTAATACGTGATATGAACCAAGTCAATGATGAAGAGATGGAAGTGTATTGTGATTTACCTTGTCGGTGCAAGGCACATCAAGTGATGGCTATGAATGTACATGATGGGGGAGGCTCATTGCATGTGCATACTTCATAGCATTGTTTTACCTGTTTTTGATGATCATGTAGTATGATATATATGCATGTTTTATATGCTAACATGTGGTAGCCCTGATTCGGGAACCTACTGGACGCGTTGATCTAACACCCTAATTCCATCCTCAGAGGAGAATGCAGGTACAAGTAAAGGGAAAAAGAAGGTCGATGACAGGGAGGGGAGCCAAGCCTAAGCGCTTGAATGTTGGACTGGACTTCTTTATATTACTGTCATTCGAACTATATTTTGTTGGACATGTAATAAGTCATTACTTGCTATGGTTTGATTAGGTTAATAACTTTGGATGGTTAATTTATGTTAATTAATGTTTGAGACTGTTACTTGCTATCTAGTCTTTCTATTCCGCAGTTAATCTAGTTATTCTGCATGTTGTTATTAGTTCCATGTGTGATTCATTATCATGGTCTAGTCCATGTACACAAGGGTGGCCAGTTAAGGTTCAGACTTGAGTAGTCTGAACTTAACTCGCGTCGTGACGCCGCCCGCTCTCTTCCGATGTTTTATTATTATTTAAAAAAAAAATTAGACTCTGAATTCTCGGAAAGGGCGGGACGTTACAATTGCCGTCAAGGGGGATAATTTGTAATTGTTTATATCTTGACGAGGTTTGCCGTCCAGGGGGATGATTTGTGATTGTTTATATCTGGACAAGGTTTTGCCGTCCAGGGAGATGATTTGTGATTGTTTATATCTGGACGAGGTTTTGCCGTCTAGGGGAATGATTTGTGATTATTTATATCTGGACGAGGTTTTGCCGTCCAGGGGGATGATTTGTGATTGTTTATATCTTGACGAGGTTTTGCCGTCAAGGGAGATATGACAGCATGATGGTATGGATGATGGGTGGGATTCATAACACAGACACCCATGACATAGCATTCATTTTGTGGTTTTTCGTTATAATATTATCTATATGCTTTGTTATCACTAATCCATGTGTTAGCCCTACTCGGAGTCCTACTGGGCGCGTTGTCTAACGCCCTACTTCTACCCTAGCTGATGATGCAGGAGATGGCGGAAACGAAGGACGAGCGGAAGCTAAGCTTAAGAGCTTGGGGAGGCGGCTACTTAATTTATTTAAATTTATTTTGGAAATGTATTTGAGTAGCCTAGCTTGTCAGAAATGTAATATTTTAGATTACTTGCTATATTTTGGTTTTTATTTTGGACATTGTGATGTTGAGATATTTTGGTAATTAAATGAATGTTCTTCCCTGCTATCTAAAATTTGTAGGTTAGTCTCTATTGTCATTCCACATCTAATTTAATATTCCTCGAGCTTACTTCTACGTGTGAATCATTCTCGTGGACTTCGTTCCATGCAAACGTAGGGTTGGCCAGTTAAGGGCCGGGCTTTAGAAGCTCGGATTTAACTAGCGTCGTGACGGCCGCGCCCTTTGTCACTCCTCATTTAAAAAAAAATAGACTCTAATTTAGTGTGAAAAGGGGCAGGCGTTACAGTTGGTATCAGAGCGAAATGGGAAGAATGCATCTCTCGAAGTAAGATTAAGACGGTTGCATGTCTCACTGGCAACTAAGAATCCCAACTGACCGACTCTTCGGAGTCCGCTGCATGGGGCCGGGTTAATTTACTTCGATTGACTCAAACTGAAGTATTCAATCTGAGAACAACGTTCGATGAAAAAGAATGATAACATGGGATGAAAACATAGCAAGATAGGGCTTATTTCCCCCGAGAATGAGAACACGATACCTTGATACTTAGGAAGTTTTTCCCCAAAACAAGGTATACTCACTTAGAAATCTTTCCCCTGAATTGATGGAACAGTGATAGCTTTATAAAACGTAACAAAATAGGATGTACTTTCCCCGGTATTTCCAAATTTAAACAACAAATGATAGGAATTTAGAGATTCCCCCCCCCCACCCACAGAAACAGAGGAAAACAAGTGTGCTTATTTGGCAACTTCCCCCAAACAAAATACATTGTACTATGCATAAGAAATTTCCCCAAAACTAAGTATGATTATTTGGTGATTTCCCCCAAATTGAGAAAACAAATCTAGTTTTCCCCAATTGGTGGAACAGTGATGGATTTATCAAACGTAGGAAAATTTCGCCGTTCTCACCAAATGGAACAAACATTGATACTTAGGAAGTCTATTCCCAAAACTAAGTGTGCTAATTTGGAAATCTTCCCCAAAATACATTGTGTTATACATAAGAAATTCCCCAAAGTCTAGATTGGTTTTATTGGAAACTGCTGTCGATGGTTTTTGTTTTCTATTTATATTCTATGATACAGATATGTCAAGTGATGGGGAGTATACGGAATTATGGGATAAGGGAACCCCTAGCTGTCCCGTAGATTTGGTGTCTACTTCTAGCATAGCAGTTAGCCTGGACTTTTAGGAGGGACCTTCCGAGGAAGATGAAGAGGATTTAGCATCTCTTGCTGAAGAGAATGTGGAAGACTTTCCAATGGTAAAAGAGTCGGTAGGGAAAGTAGAACGCGATTATATGCGAGAGTTGTGCAACCAGGTTGGGTACAACTGCACATGCTGCCCTACCCTCTTGAAGTGGTATGCCCGGTTTGTGGACTACATGGACATGGTAAAGAAGGACTAACTGTCCTTATATTGGAGGACCAGGGATAATACCTTGTTTGACAGGTGGAGTACTGGGTCACATGTCGATGTCGTGCCCTGATAGTCCCTTTGTGTTTGAAGATGATGTAGGGTCTTCTACGAAAGACTAGGCTGGGGAGTAGTAAGAAAGGTCATTCAAAGAGGGTTATTTTGAAAGGGTTGTGGGTACATTTTGTTATTTTGAAAGGTTTATTTTAACCCTACCAACCTTTGTGTTATGATAGAAGTTTGAATGATTTTTAAGGAAGTGTGCAGCTTACGAATTTATGAAGGAACTAAGCCAATAAATGTCCACTACACTTACTGTATTGTTCCCTATTGGTAGACAAGGACGATCATTGGTGGGTATGTAGATTCCCCGATGGATACAGTTTGGTTCCATAAGTTGACACATGAGTCTTGTGATAGACATTTGGTTTCATAGTCGACGCATGGGTCGTATGTTAGACCTGTTAGCCCTATGATAGACAGAATAGTCCTACGAAGGTATTAGTTATGCCCATGAACAGATTATACCCATAGGAGGGTTATATTCATGGATGGTTACTAACCATGGATGAGGGTTCCCATGGTGGTTTGGATTGATGCCGGGTATTGGTATCATAGAAGTTATGAACGGAAGGGTTAGTCACATAGTAAATTGTGTGCAAATGAAGAGGTGCCAAGTTTGGAGGTTTAGTTAATGGGAAAGTTAGGAGTCTAGTGAAACTCGAATGGGAAGCTATGGGCGACTGCCGAGTTAGTCTAGGTAGCTGACTCTTTAGTTAGCCGATGGAGTTCCAGGAGAGTGCAGCTAGAAACCTAGTTGAGATGGAATCAGCAAAGGACTTGAACATAGGCTCGTACTGGCAGACTACCTCACACAGAGAGTAGACGAAAGAACGTATTGAATGAGTACGTATAGGAAATGTCTTGGTAGCAGATAAAGTGAAATAGAATTCATTAATCTACGTAAGATAGCAAATGGATTCATGAGGAAAAGAGATAACGTGAGGCAGAGTAAATTCTGCAAGAATGAAACTCAGGGGGTGATATGAGTGATGTTGTTGTAATTAAGAGGTACTTGACGCGATTGAACAGGAACAACTAATAGACCCACAAATGGAGGAGGTATGGACCAAAATATCTACAGGCGAGGTAGTACCGGAATAGGACTTACGACTAGGACAGGGTCTTGTATTCCGAGCAGGACGGATGTGCCTAGGAGTTGCAGAAAGGAGTTGTTGGTTGAGGCACACCAAACCAAGCTCTCTACGCATCCGGGCAGTACCAAGATGTATCATGATCTTAAGAGGCACTATTGGTGGCGGGGACTCAAGAGAGATGCGGCAGAGTTTGTTGCTCGCTGCTTAACTTGTTAGCAGGTTAAGGCGGAACATCGGAAGCCACCGGGTTTACTCAAACCCTTACCAGTGCTGGAGTGGAAATGGGAGCATGTAGCCATGGACTTAGTAACAGGGCTATTAAGGTCATCAAGTGTAATGGCCAGGAATTTCTAAATTAATATAAAGGTGGATATTATTTATTTTAATGATGGAAGTTGGGAGAATTGATGGAATAAATGGTAAATGGACCAAAATTTGGACAAAGGCCCAAGTAGGGCCCAATAGACTATGGATTGGATTTAAATTCATTTAAGGGGTCAAGGATGGCCAAATTGGGCCCAATACCCATTTGGGACCCAATGGGTTAAGATAATGTAAGCTCTAAGGTAAATGGGTAAGGGTGAATGTAATTGGGCCATGGGCCCAATGGTGATCCAATTGGTTGGAATGGACTTAGTTAAATTTAAATCACCTAAGTTGGTGGTGGAATGGCCAAGGTGATGTGGCCAATTGGGACCCACCTCCACCTCACCAAATGAGGTGGCATGTGGACCAAGGATTGGTGGGGCCGTCCACCATGGTTGAATTGGTCAACCATGGGTAGATGCATGAAGGAGTTTAAGTAAATGGAATTAAGTTAAAATGGGAATTAAATTAACCTAATTATCTAATTAATTAAATGTTTAAATTATCCAAAAGGGTGGTCAAATGGTCAAAAGGTAGAAGACCAAAAGCCATTTATCTATAACACATAAAACGTTGGGTGGTGGTTTGTCTTAACCACCACCATGAATCTTAAAGCATAAAGCATAAACCATTAAAGTATGAAAAATATCTTAGGCTTGGTTGGTGGGAAATTTATGTTAAAGTGTAAAGTAAGCTACCTTGGGATAAGATGGGTTCTCATCTTATCCCATTCTCATTTTTTTTACTCACTCCATCTCTCCCATTCTCTCGTAGCCGTCCCTCATGCCCAAGAAGTGGAGAGGAAGAAAACCAAGAGAAAGAAGAAGAAAAGCTTGGAAAAAAGAGAGGAGAAAGGGTGTAACCTTGGCCTTCACTCCAAGATCAAGTCATAGAATCTTATTTCTCATCTCCTCTCTCTCTCTCTCTCTCTCTCTCTCTCTCTCTCTCTCAAATCTAACCCTACCATGGCCAAACCCAAGCTTGGAGGTTTCTCATATTGATCAAGCATTTTGGCCGACCAAAGATCAAGAAGAAGGAGAAAGGAGGCTAAGGAAAACAAGAGGAGGAAAAACCGGATGAGCGGTAGGATTGTGAGTATTTTTAAAACAAGAGATTTGGATTTTCTTTTTAGGGTTTAAGAATTGGGATCCATTCTTATTAGATTTGAGGTGGCCAAAACATCATGGCCTTGGATCTTAAATCCATCAAGTGAAAGGAGGAAAGATGGACTAACCTAAATGGGTAAATTAGGGTTTTGAAGAATGGATTAAGACATGGTGTATTTAAAATTATTTAAACAATGGATAGATGTAAATATTTTTGGAGGTGAGGATTGGTGAAGAAATCAAAGGCCATCGGTTCGGCCATGTAGTATGGTCGAACCCCATGGTGGGTAATTGTGGAAATTTTAATGGGGTTTTAGGGTTAAAATTTTGGAGGATGAATTATGGGTTTAGGGTCTAATGATCAAATGTTGGTAATTTTTAAAGGGATTGTAAATGAGGAATTGATGGGAGATATGAATAATTTTGTGGCCTAAAAATGCATGAATGAATGAAGATTGGACCATGAACCCTATGGTAATGCATTCATAATATTAATGGATATGTAAGTATGGAAAAATAATGGGAAATGTTGGTAGTTTTGATGGACTCAAGAAAGTGAGCTTAATGTTGATTAAAATGGGTTGATTTTAATGATCCTATAACATGAAGTGGTAAGGCATTAAGGGATCTAAGATGTGGATAAAAAATGTGGGAAAAGATCCAAGAGGAATAAGGAAATCAACATCATGGGTTCGGCCATACACCATGGCCGAACCCATGACCCAATTATATGAACCACTTAGTGTGGCTAAGTTAATGGACTTGAATGTGACTAAGGAATGATGAATTAAATGTGTGGTTTAGGCTCTCTCAATGGAGGGATTTGTGATGAATCTAAAGTGTAACCAAGTACCAAGGAAAAAATGGGGATTTGGTTAAGTTGAAAGGGCTGATTTTTAATGACCCATGACCCATTGTTGTGAGTCACTTAATGGTCTAAGTATGGGGTTATATATTTATGTTTTAAATAAATGGAGGTTAGGTTAATTTAATGGTTAATTACTAATGTTCTTATGTCATGGTTAATGAGACATCAATGGACCCATTTTTGTGAACCAATGGATAGGCTAAGATTAAAGTCTATGGATATGCTTTAACTAATGGGGATTAGGTTAAGATATGGTTGTATCTCATGATTGGTAAGTGTATGGATCAACTATGAATAAAGGGAATGAGTGGATAATGGACTCATTGTGGTTTAAATGCATGATGTAAACCCCATGGAAAGATTCAATGAATTGGGTATTTTGAACCCATGATCCATTAACCATTTAAAGGGTTAAGTATGGGGTTTTGTATGGGTTTAAAGGAATAAGGATTAGGTTAATAAAAGGACTAATTTTATGATCACATGATATGGTTGCTGGGTCATTAACGAACCTAAGTTATGGATCATTAATGGGTCTAAGTTATGGATCCATTATAGACCATAATGTATATGGAAGAGGGAATGAATTATCTATGGAAGGGTAATGGCAAAACCGTAAATGTTGGTCAAAATGAGGAAAACCCACTAAGACATGATGTATGGGCTTAGAAATGGGTAAAACATGGACTAATTGTTAATATGTAATAAGGTACCGGACATCGTAAGTGGTACGCGGATCGGCGACCTGGTCTATCGGGCGGAAACGAAAGAAAGAACGCTAGTCGGTATTTGGTAGGATTCCTACCTTTTTTGTAAGCCATGGATTGAGTGATGGTTTCTTTGAATTAGTTTGGAAATTATATGGTTTGTTTTAAGATGGGTTTTGGATTTAGTATCATGTGATGTTTTCCTCTAATTTATTTTGGTAATCATGTGGTTGTTTTTAAGATGAGTTTTGGATTTTGGTATTATGTGATGGGTTTCCTTTGATTTATTTTGATAATCATGGCATTGTTTTTAAGATGGGTTTTATGACTATGAGTTACATATATGACATGGCATATGGCTTCTACATCTCATGCATGGCATGGGAGGGATATGACAGGGGAAGGATGAAGTGAAACCGGAATCCATGCTCTGTCGGGGCGACCAATAAACAAGCATGGCACGATGATGGTATGGATTTTATTTGGAACACTATGTATGGTTGAAAAAGGGACATTGTACAATGATGATGAGATTGATGGGTGGGATTCATGACATAGAACACCCATTGCATGATATTGCCCAAAGTGCATGGTTTTATTATAATATTATCTATATGCTTTATTATCACTAATCCATGTGTTAGCCCTACTCGGAGTCCTACTGGGCACGTTGTCTAACGCCCTACTTCTACCCTAGCTGATGACACAGGAGATGCCAGAAGCAAAGGATGAGACGGGAGCCAAACTAAAGAGATTGGGAAGACGGGCTAGACAGTTTACTAATGTTTACTTTGGATAATGTAATTTGAAGTAGCTTAACTTGTCGGAAATGTAATAATTTAGATTACTTGCTATGTTTTGGAAATTACTTTGGACATTATGATTTTGAGGATGTTTGGTGATTGAATGAATATAACTTCCCTGCTATCTAAGAATTTGCAGGTTAGACTCTATTATAATTTTCCGCACTTGGTTTAAATGTTCCCCGATGCTTACTTCTACGTGTGAACTGTTCTCCGTGGACTTCGTTCCACGTACACGTAGGGTTGGCCAGTTAAGGGCCGGGCTTTAGAAGCTTGGACTTAACTCGCGTCGTGACATCCGCACCTTTTGTCACTCTTCTTTAAAAAAAAAAAATAGACTCTGATTTCGGTGAAAAGGGGCAGGCGTTACATCAAGGGGCAACGATGCAATATGGGTCGACGGTACATCCAAAATATTATCAGACTACATGGTGTACCCCGGACTATTGTGTCTGACAGAGATGGCAGATTCACCAGCAGAGTATGGCAGAGTGTGCAGTCGGCTATGCGGACCAATTTGTTGACCAGCACAGTATTCCACCCACAGACTGATGGACAGTCAGAGAGGACAATACAGATATTGGAGGATATACTGAGAGCATGTATGCTGGACTTTAAGGGTGAATGGGAGGATCATTTGCCACTGGTGGAGTTCTCCTACAATAACAGTTACCAGGCACGCCTCCAGATGGCTCCATTTGAGGCCTTATATGGTAGGCCGTGTAGATCGCTAGTGTGTTGGACAAAGGCCGGTGAGCCTGCGCTGATTGGACCGGAGTTGGTTGCGGAGACTACAGCGCAGATCAAGTTGATACGGCAACACCTACTTGCTGCACAGAGCCGCTTATCCGGAGCTCTTTGTATGAGATGTTTTGAACCTCTACTTCACTCGAATTTTCGGGACGAAAATTTTAAAAGAGGATTGTATTGTAATGGCCTGGACTTTTTAAATCAATATAAATGTGGTTATTATTTATTTTAATGGTGGAAATTGGAAATTTGATGGAATAAATGGCGAATGGATCAAAATATGGACAAAGGCCCAAGTATGGCCCAATGGATATGGATTTGGATTTAAATTCATTTAAAGGGCCAAGGGTGGTCAAATTGGGCCCAATACCCATGTGGGACCGAATGGATCAAGATAATGTAAGCTCTAAGGTAAATAGGTAAGAGGAAAATGTAATTGGGCCATGGGCTCAATGGTGATCCAATAAGTGGGAATGAATTGAATGGGTTTAAATCACCTAAGTTAATTTTAATTAGACCAAGGTGATGTGGCCAATTGGGACCCACCTCCACCTCATCAAGTGAGGTGGCGTGTGGACCAAGGATTGGTGGGGCCGGCCACCATGGTTGACTTGGTCAACCATGGGTTGATTTCATGGAAGAAATTTAATGGAATTATATTAAATGGGAATTAATTAACCTAAGGTAATTATCTAATTAATTAAATGATTAAATTATTCAAATGAGGGTCAAATGGTCAAAAGGTGGAAAACCAAAAGCCATCTTATCTTAAGGCATCAAAAAACGTTGGCTAGTGTTGTTGGGTCAAAAAGCATGGAAAATATCTTATGGTAGGTGGAGGAATTAATTGCCCAACTCAAATGAGATAAACTTTATTTTTCTTCCCCCATCTCTTATTCCATTCTCATTTTACTCTTTCCATTTTTCACTCTCCCATTGCCGTCCCACACTAGGAAGAGAAAGAAGAAGAAAACTAGCGAAGAAGAAGGTGAAGAGCTTAGGGAGAGGAAGAAAATCCAACTGTTGGCCCACCACCTCAAGGTAAAAACCTTGAGACACCTTTCTCATTTCCATTCTTCCCCTCTCTCTCTCAAGTCTAACCCTACCTTAGCCGAACCCAAGCTTGGAGGTTGTCACCATTGATCAAGCATCTTAGCGGATCAAACAAGGAGAGGAAGAAGAAAGAAGGCCAAGGAGTTCGACGGGAGCAAAGAAAGTCGGAGGAGACGACGGATTGTAAGTATTTTCTAAAACAAGAGATTTGGATTTTTCTTAGGGTTTAAGAGGCTATGAAATCCATTTTTTTGGATTTAGAGGTGGCCAAATCATGGTCTTGGATCTCAAATCCATCAAATGAAGGATGGAATGTGGACAAAACCCTAATGGGTAAATTAGGGTTAAGGAAAAATAAATGGATTAAGGATGTAATGTATTTAAATTATTTAAGCATGGAATTATGTAAATTTGGAAGAAAATTATGGACCATAGGTTCAGTCATGTAGTATGGCCGAACCCCATGGTGGGTGATAGGTATGTATGATTTTTTTTTTTAGGGTTTTAAGGAATGGAGGATGATTTAGGGTTTGTATGTGTTTATTGATTAAATGTGGTGATTCTTTTTAAAGGGATATTGAATGAAAATCATGGAAAGATAGTTTATGTTTTTTTTTTAAGGTGCTAATGATTAAATATGGTGATTTGTAAAGGGTTGTTAAATGAAGAAATTCATCGAAGGAATGATTATGATTTTTAGGGTTGTAAATGATTAAATGTTGGAAAAATTTAAAGGGGTTTAAATGAGGAAAAATCATGGAGTGTGTGAATGATTTTTGTGGCCTCAAGAGCCATAGAAAATGATGGATCATGAACCATGGGTTCGGCCATGGTGTATGGCCGAACCCTATGGTGATCAAATGGTGGATTTAATGGTTATGAATTATGGAAAAATAAATGGGGAACGTTGGTGGTGTTGATGGACCAATGTGAACCTAATGTTGATAGTTGAGATGGGAATGTGGTTAAGTTAATGGACTTAAGTGTGATTAAGGAATGATGAATCAAATGTATGGTTTAGGTTCTCAAAATGGAGGGACTTATGATGAATCTTATGTGTAACCAAAGACCAAGGAAAATGGGGATTTGGTTAAGTAAAAAAGGGGGCTGATTGTTAATGAACCCAATGGTAGATCATTTTTGGCCTAAGACTAATGTGTATGTATATGTTTAAATGAATGGAGTTTAGGTTAAATTAAATGGCTGATGTAAATGATCTTGTGATATGGTGATGGGTCAATTATGGACCCAAGATGTGGCTAAGAATGATGATTTAATTGTAAGTCATTTTTATGGGCTAAGGAAGGGTGTATGTATGTGGTTAATTAATGAAGGTTAAGTTGAGAAAAAGGGTTGTTTTAGTGATGTTATGGTATGATTAAATGGGTCATTAATGGATCCAAATCTATGAATCAATTATGGACCAAGAAATGTAAATGGTTAAGCGAATGTCTAACCATGGAAGAATAGTGGCAAAACCGTAATTATGGGCCAAAATGAAGGACTATGGGTTCGGCTATGGTACATGGCCGAACCCCATGGGGGATGAAGTTGGACATGGACATTTTTAAAGATGAACTTGTGTATGGTTAAATACAGCCTAGGGGACTGATTTTTTAGACTCATGTGATTAAAAGTATCTAATGGATTAAATGGGACCCACAAAACCTAAATGATGACCGATTATTCGTATGGACTTGGAAATGATTAATGGGCTTAGAAATAGTTAAAAATATGGACTGATTATGTGTATGTAATAAGGCATTGGATATCGCAAGCGGTACGCGTGTCGGTAGCCGGATTATCGGACGAAAATGTAAAAGGACGCGAGTCGGTATTCGGTAGGATTCCTACCTTTTTGTAAGCCATGGATTAAGTATTATGTGATGGTTTCCCTTTAATTTATTTTGGAAATCATGTGAATGTTTTAAGATGGGTTTTGGATTAAGTATTATGTGATGTTTTCCTTTGATTTATTTTGAAAATCATGTGAATGTTTTAAGAGGGGTTTTGGATTAAGTATTATGTGATGGTTTCCCTTGGATTTATTTGCTAATCATGTGATTGTTTTAAGAGGGGTTTTATGACTATGATTTACATATACTACATGGCATAAGGCATCTACATCTCATGCATGGCATGGGAGGGATATGACAGGGGAAGGATGAAATGAAACCGGAGTCCATGCTCCGTCGGGGCGACCGATAAACAGACATGGGAATATTTTGATGTGTTTGATTTATCAAGGATGTTGTATGTAATTATGATACCTTGATGATGGTTCTTCCATCAAGGGGGATAATTTGTGATTGTTTATATCTTGACGAGCATTGCCGTCAAGGGGGATAATTTGTGATTGTTTATATCTGGACGAGGTTTTGCCGTCCAGGGGGATGATTTGTGATTGTCTATATCTGGACGAGGTTTTGCCGTCCAGGGGGATGATTTGTGATTGTTTATATTTGGACGAGTTTTACCGTCCAGGGGGATGATTTGTGATTGTTTATATCTGGACGAGGTTTTGCCGTCCAGGGGGATGATTTGTGATTGTTTACATCTTGACGAGGTTTTGCCGTCAAGGAGGATATGACAGCATGATGGTATGGATGATGGGTGGGATTCATAACACAGACACCCATCGCATAGCATTCATTTTGTGGTTTTTCGTTATAAAATTATCTATATGCTTTGTTATCACTAATCCATGTGTTAGCCCTACTCGGAGTCCTACTGGGCGCGTTGTCTAACGCCCTACTTCTACCCTAGCTGATGACGCAGGTGATGGCGGAAACGAAGGACAAGACGGAAGCTAAGCTTAGGAGCTTGGGGAGGCAGTTACTTAATTTATTTAAATTTGTTTTGGAAATGTGTTTGAGTAGCCTAGCTTGTCGGAAATGTAATATTTTAGATTACTTGCTATATTTTGGTTTTTATTTTGGACATTGTGATGTTGAGATATTTTGGTAATTAAATGAATGTTCTTCCCTGCTATCTAAAATTTGTAGGTTAATCTCTATTGTCATTCCACATTTAATTTAATATTCCTCGAGCTTACTTCTACGTGTGAATTATTCTCGTGGACTTCGTTCCACGCACACGTAGGGTTGGCCAGTTAAGGGCAGGGCTTTAGAAGCTCGGACTTAACTCGCATCGTGACGGCCGTGCCCTTTGTCACTCCTCATTTAAAAAAAAAATAGACTCTGATTTAGTGTGAAAAGGGGCAGGCGTTACATTTCCTCTCCTTCTTCTTGATCTTTCTCAAAACTGAGAATACCTCTTGCTGGCTACCTTTTCTTCCTCTTGTTAATGCTGAGAATGAGAATTGAGAGAGAGAGAGAGAATTCGGCTATGTGCATGTATGTGCCGTGCGCCCTTTTGTTGCTCTCCTTTCTTTTTATAAAACCTCCCACTCGGTCATATGTTTAGACAATATCGTGAGCCCCTTGCTGCCCTTCTCCTTTATTAATTCCAATTGATTCCAACTTAGAAGGTGCTTATGCGACCCTTCTATAAAAATTCAACTCGGCCAATACCTTGTTTGAAATAACCATTGTCGTGCATATGCTTCCCATTTTGGGAAGTCCTAATTAGAATATGCTAATGCGCCCCTTGCTTCCTTATTTTGTGTTGCTGTTTTTAGCTAGAAAAGGAACTCCTTTTTAGACACTCCACACGGCAAAGCAATATCTCATCTCATCCATGCGTGTGGTCCATCTTAGGCAATCCTTGTTCAACTATAACTACTAAAATCTAGTCATCCATATCTTCCAAGTTTCCTTTATGCGCATGCAAATAATCCAAACCCCTAATTTATATATAAATTGCACTACTAATTAAATTCAGCCCATTTAATTTTATTGAAACCATTTACACAATCCATTGGGTCCCAATTGGACCAATGACCCAACACATTACCCATCTAAGGTTCATATTTAATAATTCACATATTAAATGTGTAATTTTCATATATATTAATAACTTGAAAATTCGGAGTGTTACAAACATTCACCATCACCATTTACCGAGCTTAATGGAACTCACTCAAGAAGGCCAAGGTTGTTTTATATGCAAAAAATAATTGAGTTTGCTTCTTTCATAGGTTTCTTCTAGAGTCAGTCTAGAAAATTAGTTTAGGTTGAGTTAGGTTTTAGGTTGTTTCACTTAGATACGTCGAAACTCAAAACTTAACAATATCCCGACATTTTACATCTAACCATTGAACATTGAAGACAATATCAAATTTAAATTTGGGGGTATCTAGGGGTTACATTACTAGAGTCCAATAAAAAAAATCAATCAAGGGAAGAATAAGTGAAGACTGAGACAAATCCTTGAAAAAAAAAATTAGTCTAAGTGATTTTTCAGCATTAAGAGGTGAATAACAAATTTTATATCTCACTTTTTCAATAATTTTTTTATAGAATTCATATTCGGAATAAATTTACACAACCATGATAAATTGAGTTAGAAAAGAAAAAATTTCACAAGTCTAGTAGTCAACAAAGGAATATTAGTGGAGACTTAACCCAATGAGCATTAGTGCCAGTCTATTTTTCTGAGGGATTTAAGTCAATCCATTTTTATTTCTTTAGCGCTTCAAGTTGTTGTGGATCTCATCATTCTTCAAATTTTGGTCATAATTACTAAGAACGCCATTAAAATTGAGTTAGTACATTTGATTTTTTTTTTTTTGGAATTTATTTAAAACAAGGAAATCATTTTATAAAACTTAGGATATGATTTAGGCCATTTTTTTATCGTTTGAGCCTTCACTCCTACCTATCTTTGGTCAAATTTATCCTGATACTTTTATGATTATTTTATTTTTAATTTCAATAAGACAACTTTTATTTATTTGATAGAACATGAGCATATGCAATAGTTAGGATCTTGATTGTAAGACTTGAATCATGATTATTAAGGTTTTGATTAATTAAATTAAAAGTTGTGACTCTTGTTTTATTAATAAATATGAATTGTATTTTAGATCTTTACGTGAATTTCAGATCTAGGCCTTTACTTTATTTACATATCTTGGGTGATCAATTTCAAACAACCAACTTTTCCATTACTGCACATTTAATTTTAGTCATTTATTTTCATACAATTTAAATTTCTGCCTTTTAATTATGTTAAATCTCATGTTTGTTGTACAATAGTTATTTTAACCCAAATCTTGTATAATCTAATCTTTAATTCTGTTACTCTTTAATTCTTTATTTTTTTTTTCTCTTAAATCATTCTTTCTCAAAGATCCATTCAATTAAAGTTATGAGGATGTGTAAATAATATTGTAACTTGAAATCCTAATCAAAATTAAAGTTAAACTTTAATTCACCATATAAGAATAAGAAATCACACATTTTATTTTTTGATTTTCCAAGTTAGATATATGACTCATATAATGATTCAATTTCTTAAAAACAATTCATTCTTAGAGGACATTAATTTAAATTCATATACTTTGAGATTTTCCATTGGGCTCGACCTCGCTCTCACATTACTATACTATGAATGATTTGTGCACTTGCGACATTTACATATTTAATACCATCAACAAGTTTTTGGCGCCGTTGCCGGAGAAAATCATTAAATTATGTCCTCTTTAAAAATTAATTATTTTTAGGAAAAATTGTTATTTTTGGAAAGTTCTATTTTTGGCAACTCTTTAAAAATGGAATTTTTTTTATTTTTGGAAAGTTTCCTTAAATAAGAAATTCTTCTAAATCTCAATCTTTGGAAAGTTACTATTTTTAGAAAAGTCTATTTTTGGTAATTGATCTATTTTGGAAACTTTCCAATTTTAGAAAAATTTCCAAACTTAGAACTTTTCTAAAACTTATAACTTCTATCTAACTTATGAAATCTTCAAAATAAGATGTCAAATCTTGGATTCATTTAAAAAATAATAATGGTGAACTTTGATTTTAGCTTCCATAACCTTGTCATAGTTTGGAATTCTTGTTTATAGATTATATCACATCTCCTTCTTTAATTATAGATTAGGAACAATTATTTTAGTTTAGGAATCATGCATTATTTGATTTAGACTCTACACCACAGTTTCCTTATGTTGTTTTGTAGGATGTGCGCTTGAAAATCACTTGAAAATTGCTTGCAAAATACTTGAAAAATGCTTAAAAAAAAATTGCTTAAAATTTGCTGGAAAACATGCAAGCTAGTCTAAGGTGAGTGCCTAATCATTTTATTTTAATTTAAAATTTTATCATGCTTTCATATAGAAATTTTCTAGGGTGTTCTTTAATTCAATTGCACATTTAAATTGCTGATTCACATTAGGATGTTAGATTCATACATTAGTTAGATTTGTTTTATTATTGTTTCGCAAATTTGCTTGATGTTTGTGTGGTAAAATAGGATTGCATTCACAATATCCAGAAAAATAAGATAGTAAAATGGTTCATGCATCTCTTAGTAAAATTAATTAAGAAACCATTAGGCTAGATTTTTAGGGTTTGATGCTCATTAGGAACCTTTTTAATTCAAATCAGTTTTTTGAACCAATGACTAGTTCATCTTCAAGAATGGTGTCTAAGGTTAGTTTTGTCACCAAGGCATGGCGGTCGATCATGACCTAAGGATAAGCTGGGAAGAGATGTCGTGTGCTCCCCCATTTACCTGGGAAATTACCTGGCCATCTTGTGGTTGAACTCTCATTGGAGACTTAGATTATTTGGAGGAAAAAATAGGAACTAGTCTAGATACAATTTTTAACGTCCTATTAGCCAAAAAAAAAAATTTGATTGCATTTCCTTGTGTGAATTTGTTTTAGTGTGTATGATCGTGTCTGTGTATACATCATTAGTCATGTAACTCCTCCAAACCCTTGGTTAGAGTTACACTTCCCATTAGTACATTGATTGTTGCGTCCGGAGTTCAATCATAGACATAGACGATTCACTTACTTCACCATCATCATCAACCTCATCTACTCCTCCATCATCTCCCATGGCAGAAGAAATTGTAGAGAAAACTATCCAAAATTACTTCTCACCAATCACAGCCAATTCACCATCAGGTATAGTTGTACCTGCAACCAATGTTACCTTTGAACTTAACCCAGAACTTTTACATCTACTACCAGCATTTCGTGGTCTTGATAGAGTGGATCTGTACCTCCATGTGAAAGAATTCTCAGAGGTCTGCGCCACCATTAAAATCCAAGGAATTACTGATGAATCTATTCGACTTTGATTATTTCCTTTTTCTCTCAAAGAAAAAGTGAAATTATGACTAAATACTTTACCTACGAATACCATCACCACTTGGGATCAGCTAGTTAATAAATGTTTGAATAAGTTTTTCCCAGTATAAAAAACAAACGCTCTCAAGAATGAAATGATAAACTTCAATAAAAAGGAGAGTGAACAATTCTGCGAGGCATAGGAAAGATTCAAAGAAATATTAGCAAAATGCCCCCACCATGGTTTTGAAACGTGGAGACTTGACCAATTGTTCTATGATGGTTTAACCACATCAACCCATCAAATGGTCGTGTCTATGAAAAATGGGGACCTTTTGAAGCTAACTGAAAACAATAGATGGACATTCCTGGAAACATTGGCAAAAAATTCTCACCGATGGGATTTTTTCCAAGAAAGATATTCTAGCACAAACCTCAAGAAAAGGGGGTTTGTACGAAGTCAGTAGTGATTTTGATGTTAAGTTAGCAATCGCAAACCTAACGAAAAAAGTCGACTCATTAGTAATGACTCAGGTGATGAATCCATCAATAGGAGCAAATGCTAAATTTTGTGCTATGTGTTCTAGTCCAGGACACACCGCTCAAAATTGCTCTTCCCTAGAATCAAATTCTGAGTGCTCAACTGAACAAGTAAATGCACTCAATAATTTCAGACGACAGCAAGGAACCCTGTTCTCCCAATTTTTCTTGGCAACATAATCAGTCTCCAATGAATCAAAACTTTTCTCAATATCAAAATCAGTCATTTCAACAACCTCCATATCAGCCACCACCTCAAAATCAATCATATCATCCATCCCATGTTAAATCAGTCTTATCCTTCACAACAACGTAAACCGTCGATTGAGGATACGTTGCAGCAATTCATGCACTCTACCCAGCATGCTATGCACAAGCTCGAAACACAGCTTGGACAATTAGCCACTGCTATTGGTGATAGGGAACAAGACAAATTTCCCAGTTAACCTATTCCAAATCCTAAGGGACAATATGGAGTTTCATCACCGAAACTAGACGATGTTAAATCAATTACTACCTTGAGATCAGGGAAACAGGTAGATAACAAAGTGGAAATGACTAAATAATTAATCAACGATCAATCAAAGCAATCGGATAACTCACTAAGTTCATCCCTAGTCCAAAATCCATCAAATTTATCTGCTAAGAAAACAATTTCACCAAGGGCTCCATATCTATTGTGCAAATTTTAATTTTATAATTACTTGCAAGAGCGCGAATCGAATTGGAGTATAGAGATATGCAAGTGCGAGGTTGAACCCACAGGGACTTGATTTAGAATGAACCAGAAAACAAATTAAATAACTTAACAATTTAACCTTAACCTAGTTAAAACTTTTTTATGGATGATGGTTGAATTAAACATGCAAAATTAAAATAAAACAACTAAAATAGAGATTGAATAAAGTGAGAGAAATTACTAAGGCATCGGATTCCACCGCCATTAAATCCATAATCTTCTAATTATTTATTTATTAATTTCCAATTTTAAGAGATTTAAACATTTAAGTTCATTAATATGGTGTTCAAAGATTGATTTTCCTTTGTTTAAAAATGTAAATTTTAAGTATTTAATGTATCCAATCTTAACTCAAAAGACAATAGATCAAAGGAATTAATCTAAGCATCCAATGTATTTAAATTAAAATAAAAGAAAACAATGAATCAAAGGGTTTTATTTTTAAATTAATTTAAATGCCAAGCAATGGTGAATCAAATATTAATACTAACTACCATAAATACATGATATTAATGGTGAAAATAATTAACATCTAATTAATCTAATGAAGTACAAATCATAAATAATTAACACACATATTCAAAAATTAAATAAATAAATAAAAGAAAATTATTTCATTAATGGGGTTTCATCCTCAACTCAGTACAAAAAATTAGCCGAACATTATCATAAAATTAAAACAAAAGAGATAGAAAAATAAAACCCGAGCCATCGTCGGAGCTCCCGAGCCTTAAGCCCTATGTCCCTCTCTTAGCCGAACATTCTCACTATCTATCGAGTTCCTCTTCAATATGAGATTCTGTCTACCCTCTACTATCACTCGATGGCCTCAATTTATAGATGAGTTACTGGTTTAATAAAAGAAAGGCTACATGGGGCCCATCTCTATTTTTATCCACTTTCATTTCCCTGCATGGGACGGTTTATGTGAATGGACAACAGCTCCTTCTATCTTTTTCTTCATGATTCTTTTCTCAGCTGCTTACCTCTCCTATCTTCTCTCTGTAGCTTCCTATATTAATTTGTTGCCACTTTGATTGCTGGATAACCAACCAATACGTGTGGGCTCTTCTCTGTTGTTTTGTTCTCTTTTTCTAGTACAAAATATTTTACCTTCTCACTTTGTAGTTATCATGGGATGGTGGTTGCTTCTATCTTCAACGGGTTCTCTTGTTTTTCTTTATTTTTAAATGTCACTCCAATGCCAAAGACAACACCAGCCCAAATTCTATTTCCATGCCAATGATTATTAAAATGAAAATGAACCTGAGCCCCAACTTTCCTCAATCCTTACACTTCTAAAATTCCGTTACTAGAGTAACGCAAGACCTAGAGGGGGGTGAATAGATCAGTTTTCAATTTTAATTTCCTTTTTAAAATTCCTTAACCAAATTACACCTTAAGTGTATGAGATATGCAATGAGTTTTTTTACCTTTAAATTAACCACTGTTAATTAAAATGGTCGAACCAATATGTGTGTGTGTACGTGATGGAATATTCAATCAAAGCATTCAAGCTAAATCATCAACCACATATAAACACAGATATTTTATAGTGGTTCGGTTTCAATAAACCTACGTCCACTATTAGACTTCCCAACTCTAGGGTCGTCCCAAATATACTATGTATGGGTCTCACACCCAAATAATACAACCTAGTTTTTTATGGAGGTTCAACACAAATGGTCTAATCCTCTACACCTATTTTTTTTAGTGGTTCGAACACAATGTTCTAATCCACTTTACAATGATTAAAATAAAGGAAAGGAGAAACCCTTGCATTGGGCCTTATCCAATCTTCTTTAAGTGTTTTCTTCTTTACTCAATGTCCTGTGCTCCTTCCATCCGATTCGATCCACCAGAGTGATTATTGGACACAACATTATAGGACAGATATTTGACTGGCTTTCTGGTCCTAAGAGAACACCTTAAACTTCATCAGAACTGAGGTATGGATTACCTAAACATCTCTATAAGAAGATGATGAAGAAGGTGTAAGAGAAGGTGGATAATCTCTCTGGTCACACTGTTATTTTTCCAAGAAAGTTTTGTGTCAAACTTTCATTCAGCCCTCTGTTTTGTGGCAGGCCACGTCTACGAGGCCTCGAGGTTTCCTATGAGGCTTCATGGGGGTAAAAGGAAAAACAGTGCACAGATTCTGTAATTCCAACTTATCTGCTAGTCAATTAAGATAATGACCAGCCAATCAACATGCCACCTGTGCGTGATTGACCATTTGAAAATATAGAATGGTTTTAAACATATTTTCCAAATCTGTTAAATCAATGATTGTCAATCACACTTCAGATAAATTGAGGAGCCTTTCCGAAACAGTAAAAGACAGATGCTAGGCTCCCCAACAGATTTGTTCAAACTGTGAGGTGGAAATTGGTGTTTTCAAAGAGGATCTTCCTTATTTCCATAATAAACTCCCTATTAAGGATTACAGATTTTTTTAACGAAATCTGTAAGAGACTCGGTCAAAAGACACTAGGCCTTGCTGAGTTACGGCCGTCACAAATACCACTCTGCTAAAGACTGTCTGTGAGGCCCTGACAGACTGCACGAGGCCTCGAGGCTGGAAATCAATCATTTTGACTGTGTGTGAGGCCTCGACAAACTGCACGAGGCCTCAAGGCTGGAAGTCAATCATTTTCTAATTTTTCAGATGTTTAAACAATAGACATCTGAGTTATTGGGCCTTAGCCTAAGGTCTACTAAGGTTCACTTACTTGTGTGCCAATAACATATTCGGTGTAGACTCTTCAATGCATAGTAGATCTGCACATTCTTCCAAGGCAAGGTTCAACTGAGTCATGTAATTGACAATATGGGTGACTCGGAAGAGTCGGGGCACTAACAATTTCCCCCTTTGTCAATTTCGTGACAAAATCTAAGATCTACCAAGTACACCAATTTCCCAAACATACATATGCACACAAGTCACTCCTTAACATATAAAATTACAATGATATTTGACCCTCTAAATTCACAAGCTTCTTCTCCTTAACATGTACCTGCAACACACCATTATTTCCTGGATACAAGATAAAAATTGGTGGGACCTTTTTGGCTCCCCCTCAACATTATCACATTTATATTACTCCCTTTTTTTGTCAAGATAATTGACAAGGTGGAGCCAGACATAAACATGAGATAAAAGATATGCATTTAATCGAACATGAGAATCATAAGCAAGACCATACAGTCACCACAAAACAGCAAGGGAAGAGTTAATCATTTACAACACAAAAGTAGAACTAAAGTTATCAAAACATAAACATTCCCAGCAAAAAGTCTTCAATCATGAGGAGGAGAAGGAGGAAACGCTGCATCGGTACGTCGGCAGGATTCTGATATATTGTGAAGAGAGTGGAAGATGTGCCGGATCGATGTTCGCACATACACCGAGAGTTATTGATGTTGATATAGCAAATGATCCTGACGTGTCCTCATGTCAGACAAATAAGACTCTTGAAACTGTTCAAGTTTGGCGAAGTGCTCATTAAAATACTTACGATCAATTGAATTTGACGGACTAGAAGCAGCCTTGTGACTCCATCGGTCAGTAGAAGCAGCATAAATGGGTGAGCAGCGAGAAGATGGGCAATACTAACCAAGACTTCGTTCAAGACCTATCTTTGTTAAAGGACGTATATTGTGGAGAACCTCTCCAGGATAAGGGACCATGCCAAAATGGGTACCAAGTCTAGTAAGATGATAGCAGAATGGGACTGCACGATGGCCAGATGACTTCCAAAAATGCTTTATGTGAGCACAAATCAGCGAGGATAAACATTGGAAGTGAAAATCAAATGAAGGACTTTGTACTTAGGAAGGAGAGATGAGGAATACAGTTGAAATTTGCCTTCCATTTCTATGTCGTATCCGCAAAGTTTGCAAACTATCTTGTGTGAGTCCTCAGAAGAGATCTCATTTTGTGCAACAGAGATATCACCACCTTTAAACATGGGAATATTCATTAACTGAGAAATCAGTTCAAGTGTGACAATGATTTTTTCTCTGTTTGAGAATTTGACAGAAAAGGAATGAGAGGGCTCAGTCAGAGATTTATAAATGGAGGAATACATTCCATTCACCATCGATGGGTAGGCATTTCCTCCCCAATTTAAAATATTTTCCCAACCTACTTTCTTAAGAATTTTGTAGTATTATACTTTTCCAGGTCAGGTAGGTAACAGGTACGCTCAACATTGAAGTTCTTGAAGGAGATTTCCTTTTGAACAGGCCGAAAGAGATGAGAACTAGGAGGATCAGAGGGAGGGGAAGAGGCATCAGATCCATCAAGATTTACCTCAAAAGAGAGAGATGGTCTCGACGATCCAAGCGAGGGACAAGAGGTAGGGGAAGTAGGAGGCACAAGAGATCCGTGCGGTCTTGGCTCTGTTTCTTCAGAAAAAGAAACCGTAAATGAGTTGGGAGGTATGGACCGATCTGGGTTTTTGCAAGCCCTGAGTTTCTTAGGTTTCGTCGGCGGAGGAGGAGACCGGGTGGCAGCAGAAGATGATGGGGCATGACTCCCGCAGGCATCGTTTGGAACTATTTGGGACAGCCCCAATTTTTTTCCTACACATTTTCAATTGGAAATCCGAACCCAAAAATGAACCAAAGAAAGACGAAGAGGAGAGGATAGAGTACCTGGAATCAAAGAAAACGACCGATCGAGAGATCGAGAGAGGAAGAGAAGACCGGAACCGAAGACACAAAATCCCCTTTCTTGCGGTGCCAATTTTGGGAGCCCTAGTAGAGGAATAACGGTAGTTTTCCTGAAAAAAGACTTGTTCGAATTTAAAAAGGGGGACCACATACACGAGTGACTTAAATTGATTTCGAGGGCTCGAGAGATGGCTTCGAGGCCTTGAGACAGAGACTTGAAAAGAGGTACCGCACACGAGTAACTTAACCTGACCTCGAGGGCTCGAGACTATTTTGTTTTTTTTTTTTTTTTTGAATTATCATCCACACTCACTAAACATAGCACCAGAAATATTTAAGTTACAGTGAAAACCCCAATTAATTTTCTCAGATCAAGAAAACGAGTTGAGTCAAGTGGTTTTGTCATTATATCTGCCAATTGATTGTCAGTGGAAATGTACTCAAACTCAATTGTTTTCTCTTCAACTAACTCTCGAATGAAGTGATGTCTAATGTCTATATGTTTGGTTCGAGAGTGCTGGATAGGATTCTTGAAGATATTGATGGCACTTGTGTTATCACAGTGAAGAGTCATCGTTCCTCCTGTCATGCCATAATCAACGAGCATTTGTCTAATCCAGACAAGTTGAGTACAGCAGCTTGCTGCGGCCATGTTTTCAGCCTCTGCAGTTGAAAGGGATACTGAGGATTGTTTTTTACTGTGCCAGGCAACCAGACAGTTTCCAATGTAAAAACAACCCCCACATGTAGATTTTCGATCATCTAAGTTTCCAGCCCAGTCCGCATCGGTGTACCCCACAATATGAAATGATGTATCGAATAGGTACCAAATTCCATATAGACACGTTCCCGATACATATTTAATTATACATTTTACGGCCTTTACATGAGATTCTTTAGGATTTGCTTGGAATCGGGCACAAGCACCCACACTAAAAGAAATATCTGGTCTACTGGCAGTCAAATACAAAAGACTACCTATCATGCTCCTGTACATGCTAGGATCAACATCTTTCCCATTTTCATCTTTTGATAATTTCACAGTGGTGCTCATGGGAATATTTGAGTGCTTACTACCTTCGAGGCCAAATCTTTTAACAAGATCTTTCGCATACTTGGATTGCGAAATAAAAAACCCATCATTAAGTTGTTTTATTTGTAACCCAAGAAAATAATTAAGTTGTCCAACCATGCTCATTTCAAATTCTGATTTCATAAGGTTGGAGAAACTAATAGCAGCTTATTCATTAGTGGATCCAAACACAATACCATCCACATATATTTGAGCTATCAATATGGTTTCATTGGATTTTCTCACAAATAGAGTTTTGTCTACACTTCCCTTTTGAAAATCATTATCCGATATAAACTTTGTAAGCCTTACATACCAGGCCCGTGGAGCTTGTTTAAGGCCATAAAATGCCTTTTTCAATTTGTAGACATGATTAGAGTACTTTGGATCCATGAACCCTTTGGGCTGTTCTGCATAGACCTCTTCATTTAACAACCCATTCAAGAATGCACTCTTTACATCCATTTGAAAAAGCTTGAACTTTAAATAACATGCAATAGACAATATAATACGTATAGACTCAAGACGTGCTACTGGAGCACAAGTGTAACGCCCCTCCCTTTTTCACTCGCCGAAAATCAGAGTCTATTTTTTTTTTTTAATAAAAGAGTGAGAGAGAGCGGGACGCCACGACGGGAGCTAAGTCCGAGCTTCCAATGCCCGACCCTTAACTGGCCAACCATATGTATGCGTGGACCAAGTCCACTAAAATGGTTCACACGTACTCCAATTAATATACGGAATAATCATTGATGCGGAATTGTAATAGAATCACAATTCTATTCCATTTTAGATAGCAAAGTCGTCCAACACTTACCAATAATTATCTTATGTTAAAATATCCAAAATTAACCTTCAAACCATAGCAAATATATCTACGTTATTACAGTCCCACGAACTAATTACTCAAATACAATATCCATGAGTAACTTAAACAAAATGAAACTTAATCATCCAAGCTCCTATGCTTAGCTCCGATCACGTCCTTGTTCAGTCCATTCCCTGTGTCATCAATTTGGGTAGAAGTAGGGCGTTAGACAACCAGCCCAGTAGGTATTCCAATTAGGGTCAAACACATGGGTTAGTATAAAAATCCAGATATAATACATCATGTCGTATCTGTAAAACATCATATCCAAAACAGTGTATGATAATAGAGATCCAATCATACAAATAAAAACCAGAAACAGTGCATGATAATGGAGATCATAATCATGCTGATGCAATGCCATGCCATGGGTGCCATATGCCATGAGTCCCACCCATTAGCCATATCCCAAGTACATGGTATCCTATTGATGGAATCTCCTCATCAAGGTACCCCCACAATTGCCTTACGGACGCCCCGACAGAGTGTGGTTTCCGATTACCTCTTGATGGAAAACTCCTCATCAAGCTCACGAATGCCTTACGGACGCCCCGACGGAGCATGGACTCCGGTTACTTCTTGATGGGATAATGCACATCAAGGTCTTCCCACGAATGCCTTACGGACGCCCCGACGAAGCGTGGTCTTTGGTTACATATCATCCCTCCCATGCCATGCATGAGATGCAAATGTCTACATGCTATGAAATTATACAAATCATAGCATTAAAATCTCATATTTGAAACATATCATTTATACAAACTAACTCATCAAAATAGGAATTAAAACCATCATACATGTCCCATAGTATCAATGAGGTAGAATCCTACCAATGATCAACTAACGTGTCCTTGCGTTTTTGTCCGAAAATCGATCACCGATCGTACACCACTTGTGAGGTCCCGTTACCTTATTACGTATCAATCAATCAAACCCATGTTCCATTTGATTTCCAATCATGTCTAAGTCCATAAATACACCTTGGTGGGGTTCGGCCATACAACATGGCCGAACCTCACTCACTTGAATTTGGGTTCCTCTTTTTATTTATTAACCAATCCCACATAAGTTTAACCATTTAAGAAACCCAAAGTCCATAAAACTTTCTCCATGGGGTTCGGCCATACACCATGGCCGAACTCATGGTCCATCATTTTCACCCATATTTACCTCTTTGCCATTAATCTTTCCCTGGCTACTCACTTAGCTTATATATACATGACTTAAGTCCCAAAATCATTCCATTAGTTTTACAATAATGGAAGCCCTAAATCCATAAAACATTTTCTATGATTCAATCATTCACTTAGGCCATTTATGCATGTCTAGAACCAAAAACATGATCTATGGGGTTCGGCCATACACCATGGCCGAACCCATGGTCCTTTAATTTCACCTTTTGGCCATTCTTTCCTTCCATAGGTAATCACATATTTAAGTTATCCATACTTAGGTCCATATCTGATCCATAAACCTAGTTCCATAAATGATTCATCAAATCATGACATAATACAAAATGACCCATTAAAATGGTTCATGGGGTTCGGCCATACACCATGGCCGAACCCATGATGTCTTATTTCCCATTTTCTCCTTTAAATGATATACACTCTTAGGTCCATAATCAAAGTCCCTCTGTGGGGGTTTAACCATACATTTAGGTTCCTCCTTTTGGATCATCATTAACCATGTTTAAAATCAATTAAAGTTACCATCATTCCCCCATCATTTCCATGATCTAAATAAATGTACATAATTCAATAATTCTTTATGGGGTTCGGCCATACCCCATTGCCGAACCCATGGTCTAAGGTTCTTCACCAATATAACATTTGAGACCATTAAAAATCAATAACATTCCTCCTTACTTCCATGATCTAAATACATGTAACTAATTCAATATTTCTCCATGGGGTTTGGCCATACAACATGGCCGAACCCATGGACCATGGTTCTCCACCCTTTTACATCATTTAGACCCATTTACCAGCATTAACATTTACCAACATCCATCCATCATTCTCATCTTTAAAACCCTTTAAACATCAACAATATACCTCCATGTAAAAAATTTTAAAATCAATAATAACCTTCCATGGGGTTCGGCCATACACCATGGCCGAACCCTATGGTTCATCACTTTCTCTCATAAATCAATTAACCATGATCATATTCTTTGATGGGGTTCGGCCATACATCATGGCTGAACCTCATCCAGCCCTTTTTGTTGTCCTTGATGGTTCTCATACATATAACTTAGGGTTTGGCCATGCAATGGCCAAACCATGTTCCTTGACCATCTTTTCCATGCTTGTAAAATCTTAACATGTACTTACCAATTCTGCGACTCCGGTTTCTTTCACTCCTTCTTGTTCCTCCAATCTTTTCCTTCCTTAGCCTCTTCTTCCTCCTTGATCCTTGGCCGAGAGTGAGCTTGAGAGGTCTTGAGATGAAAACCCAAAGAGAGGGTTCGTCCAAGATAGTGTAGGTTTGAGAGAGAGAGAGAAGCTTGGGATAGAAAATACTCTAAGTCCTTTGTCTTTTGTCAATGAGAGAGGGTTGGCCTTGTGTGAGAGCTTGAGAGTAAGATGAAGCAAAGAATCCTCTTTGTTTGTTCAATATAATTCAGCCAAGGGTGGTGTCCTTTGGTTGATTCCCTTTTGTAACTCCCATGACTCTTCATCTCCTCATTGATAATTTCCTTGGTTGATGCCCTTTGGTAACTCCCATGATTCTTCATCTCCTCATTGATAATTCCTTTGGGGGTTTCATCCCATGAGATGAAACTCCAACCATATGCCCCTTGGGTTTCCATCATGAGATGGAAACCCACCATGTTCCAACGTATATGCAGGGGTATACCTTGTGTAACAACCAAAAACCCTTCATCTCTTCATAATGATGGTGTCTTCCCAAGTGTCCCTTGGCTTGGCCAAGACACCACTTGAGATGGAACACCCCTCCATCTTCCAACGTGTAGCCTTGGTTACCTTGTGTAACAACAACAAAACCATTCACCTCCCCATTCATGATCCTTTTGGAGTTTCATCCAATGAGATGAAACTCCCACCTCCAACGTGTACACCTTAATTGTGCCTTTTAGGTTTCCTCCTTTGAGATGGACACCCTCCATCTTCCCACTCCACTCATTTTAATTCAACTAAACTTAAATGAACTCATTTTCCAACTCAAGCACTTGAACTCACATTAATAAATTCTCAACTCATGTGAATTCACTTTCCAACTCAAGTATTATTTATCCCACTTGAGCTCATTCATTAACTCAACTCTATTGAACTCACCCATGGTTGACCAAGTCAGCCATGGCTTAGCCGACTATGAACCATATAGTATTTAGGGCCCCACTTAGCCATTTCATTTACATGCCACCTCACTTAATGAGGTGGATCTCATGTCTTGTATCTTAACTGGTTATTAGACCCAATTATCAAGCCTTACCCATTTACTTCTAACTAGCTCATATATGATCCATTGGGTCCCAATTGGACTTTTGACCCAATTCACAACCTTGACCCAATTAAATAAATCTTACCCATCTAAGGTCCATCTCCATTAATTTACAAATTAAATGGACAATCTCCATATATATCCATAGCTTGAAAATACGGGGTGTTACAACAAGTCTCATCAAAATCGATTCCCTCAATTTGTGTATGCCCTTGAGCAACAAGGCGAGCTTTATTCCGAACTATTGTCCCATTTTCATCCATTTTATTTTGTAAATCTACTTGGTACCTATTATATTCGTATTTTTTGGTCTTGGTACCAAATCTCATACATCATTTCTTCTAAATTGAATAAGTTCTTCTTGCATTGCATTTACCCAATCTTCATCTCGCAACGCTTCATCAATATTCTTAGCAACGCTTCATCAATATTCTTGGGTTCTAATTGTGAGGTGAAGCAAAAACAGGTAGAGATGTTTTCAAGTTGCTTCCTTGTTTTTACTCATGTCATGGGATCGCCAATGATGTTTGACATAGGATGTTTCTTATTTGGTTTAAGTTCAATGGGTGTCGAAGAAGAAGAAGGAGGATTGTCAATTTGGTTTGAAGATAGATCCACCTCATCTACGGTTTCATGTACAAATGAAGACTGGTCATTAATAACTACATTAATGGATTCCATTATAGCGCCTGTTCTTATATTTTTAACTCTATAGGTTCGGCTAGTGTTAGAGTAGCCTAGAAAAATTCCTTCATCACTTTTCGAATCGAATTTTCCTAAGTTTTCACAGTCTCTAAGAATGTGACATTTACTACCGAAGACCATGAGATACTTACCATTAGGCTTCCTACAGGTCCACAATTCAAACGCTATTTTATCAAGGCCAGCCCTTAGATAAATTCTATTTATAATGAAACAAACAGCATTGACAGCCTCAGCCCACAAATTTTTTGGTAATTTCTTGCTATTTAGCATGACTGTGGCCATGTCTTGAAGAACCTGATTTTTCCTTTCGGCCACCCCATTTTGTTGGGGTGTCTTAGGAGCAGAGAACTCATGATGTATGCCATGTTTTTCACAGAATTTTTGAAAGCGATGATTTTCAAATTCACCCCCATGATCACTTCTGATTTATTTATGAATGTTTGTTTTTCAATCACAATGCGTTTTGTAATAATTTTAAATTCATGATATGCATCTGATTTCTCCCTAAGGTAACCTATCCATGTATATCTGGTATAGTCATCAACAACAACCATGAAATACATCTTACCCCCTATACTCATATTTTGGGTTGGTCCAACTAAGTCCATATGTAGAAGCTCAAGTGGTCTGGTAGTAGTCACAACATTTGTCTTTGTAACGCCCCGCCCTTTTTCACTCGCTTTCTGAAAATATCAGAGACTATTTTTTTTTTAAAATAAGAGTGAGATAAAGAGCAGGACGTCACGACGCAAACTGAGTCCGAACTTCTAAAGTCCGACCCTTAACTGGCCAACCCTATATGTGCATGGACTAAGTCCATGAAAATGGTTCACACATAATAATATAAACATGCGGATTATATCATAAACTGCGGGTTATAATAGAACCTAGATGTATTCCATTTTAGATAACAAAGTACTCTGTCAATTATAAATGATTAACTTAACTTAAATAACCAAAGTAACCATTACAAACCATAGTAAATATCTAAACTATTACAAGCCCGAAGTCTAGCTACTCAAATTACATGTCCATGAGTAACATAAATAAAATATAAACCAATCACATATCCAAGCTCCTATGCTTGGCTCCGATCACGTTCATCATCCCTTTCCTTTCCTGTATCATCTACTAGGGTTGAAGTAGGGCGTTAAAACAACGCGCCCAGTAGGAATTCCATTTAGGGTCTACACATGGTTAGTACAAATCATACATAATTTCATAATGTCAAAACCATATAAAACAATGCCATGTCATGATGTCAAATGTAATGAGTCCCACCCATCACAAGTACATATATCCTCTTGATGGTATTCTCATCATCAAAGTACCCCCACATAGGTCTTTCGGACGCCCCGACGGAGTGTGGCCCCTCCGGTTTCTTCTTGATGGAAAATGCACATCAAGGTACCTCACATAGGTTTTTCGGACGCCCCGACGGAGTGTGGCCCCTCCGGTTACATATCCTTCACCCCATGCCATGCATGAGATGCTAATGAAACACATGTTATTTTATATTATAAACATAGCATTAAAACTCACATTTGGAACATATCTTTTACAACATAGTTCATCAAAATAAGATAAAAACCATCATACATAAACCATGTTTTCAAAAAGGTAGAATCCTACCAATGACATTAATGTGACCTTGCTTTATAATCCGGCAACTGCTCACGATCGTGCAAGCTTGTGAGGTCCCGTTACCTTCTTACACATCAATCAATCAAACCATGTTCTATTTGATTTCTTATTTGTGTCTAAGTCCAGAAAAGCAACTTGTGGGGTTCGGCCATACACTATGGCTGAACCTCACCTCTTTGGTTTTAGTTCCCTCCTTTTAGTTCTTTGATCTTTTAAGTCCAATCATTCATCACCATGTTAATCCTTTAAACTCTTAACATAAATCCATAAACCAACCTTAGTGGGGTTCGGCCATACAACATGGCCGAACGTCACTCACTTGAGTTTGGTCCCTCTTGGTAATCCCTTTGATCCAAAAATCTTGCTATTTTTGAATCATAACTCTAATCACTTATACAATAATTATTAAACATTATTAACCACTTAAGTCCACAAAACTTTTCTCATGGGGTTCGGCCATACACCATGGCCGAACCCATGGTCTATCATTTCCTCCCATATTTACACATTTGCCATTATACAAATCCATAACCAATAACCTAATCTAAGAACATAGATATATATATACATATATATATATATATATACATATATATATATATATATATATATATATATATATATATACATATATATATATATATACATATATATATATATATATACATATATATATATATATAATTAAATCCCTTTAAAATGTTCCATCATGTAACACCTGCCCCTTTTTCCACTGAAAATCAGAGTCTAAGTTTTTTTTTTTTTTTAAATTGACAAAGGGCGCGGACGTCACGACGCGAGTCAAGTCCGAGCTTCTAAAGCCCGGCCCTTAACTGGCCAACCCTACGTGTGCGTGGAACGAAGTCCACGAGAACGGTTCACACGTAGGCATAAGCTCGTGGAATATAATTTAATGCGGAACATGATAATAGAGACTATCTTATAACTTTTAGATAGCAGGGAAGATCACATTCAACTAATTACTAAAATACCCTTGATTCACAATATCCATAACAAAATCTAAAGCATCGCAAGTAGACTAAATTTATTACATTCCAACCAGCTAAGCTATTCAAATATACATTTCCAAAATAAAACTTAAACAAGCTATCTAGTCTCCTTTCCCAAGCTCCTGAGCTTATCTTCCACCACGTCCTTCCGTCCCGCCATTTCCTGCGTCACCAGCTAGGCTAGAAGTAGGGCGTTAGACAACGCACCCAGTAGGACTCCGAATAGGGCTAGCACATGGATTAGTAATAACAGCATGCGGATAATAACATAGTGAAAACTGGTGAACAACCATACAATGAAATTATAAAGTGAACGCCATGCTATGGGTGTCTATGTTATGAATCTCACCCATCGTCCCTACCAGCATGATATCATATCCCCCTTGACGGCAAGACCTCGTCAAGATATCCCCATGCCTGTTCTCGGTCGCCCCGACGGAGCATGGACTCCGGTTATAGCCTATCAGGCTATCCCCATGCCTGTTCTCGGTCGTCCCGACGGAGCATGGACTCCGGTTATAGCCTATCAGGCTATCCCCATGCCTGTTCTGGGTCGTCCCGACGGAGCATGGACTCCGGTTTGTTTATTTTTTTCGGCCCATGCCATGCATGAGATGTAATGCATTATGTTATGTAATATATTTGGGTCATAGCCTTTACATATAACTCATGTTCTAGCCATATGCCATAAAATACATATAAATCAAAATTTCATAAACCATCATAATTTCCAATCATATAATTATTAAAAATAACCAATCACCCATTTACATAGCACCTAATCCATGGCTTACAAATAGGTAGGAATCCTACCGAATACCGACTCGCGTCCTTTTTCGGCTTCGTCCGATAATCCGGCTACCGACACGCGTACCGCTCGCGATATCCAATACCTTATTACATACACATAATTAGTCCATATTTTAACCATTTCTAAGTCCATACATCATATCTTAGTGGGTTGCTTCATTTTGATCAATATTTACAGTTTTGCCACTACCTCCTCTATAGTTAAACATTAACTTAATTATATTCATTTCTTTGTCTAAAATTTCATTCATGGATTCAGGTCCATTAATGACCCGTCACCCATATCTCAAGATCATTAAATCAGCCACTTAATTGAACCTAAACTCCATTAATTTAATCATATACAAACACATTAACCTTAGGCCAAACCGGTCTACATACATCACTTAGTTCCATCCTACATTTGACTTATCATTTTTGATCATCATAAACTAAATTTTTGGAATCCATGAATGTCCCCTTTAATCATGCCATATTCCTCATTTACTAATCCATATACATACACCTTCATCTTAGTCCTTAGTTGGTTCACACAAAACGGGTCCATTGGTGTCTCCTTAACCATAATATAACAACACTAGAATTTAGCCATTTAAATACTCTAATCCTCATTCATTTCCCACATACATAACACCAAAATTAATCATAAGTTTACCCACAAATAGGTCATGGGTTCGGCCATATACCATGGCCGAACCCATGATGTCTCTATCCCATTTTTCTTTGGTCTACTTATACATTTGAACCCATCATAAAACCATCATTTTCCCCATAATTCATAACCATTAATCCACCATTTGATCACCATAGGGTTCGGCCATACACCATGGCCGAACCCATGGTTCATGGTCCATGATTTATCTATGCCTCTTGAGGCCATGAAATCCATTTACAAATCACTACATTCAATCATTAACTCCTTAAAAAAATCATAAACCCTCTTTCCCATGATTTTTCTTAGAAAACCCCTTTAAACTTAATCACATTTAATCAATAAATTTAAAACCCTAAACCATCCTCCATGGTTTTCCATTCTTCATAAACCCTAATAAATCATTAAAATGTCCAAATTACTTTGCATATCCTCCATTCCTTAAAACCCTAAAAAAATCATACATTAATTATATAACCCTTAATCCATTTATTTTTCTTTCCCTAACCCTAATTTATCCATTAGAGTTTCCTCCACTTTCCATCCTTCCATTTTGATGGATTTAAAATCCATGGCACAAAATTATTTAGCCACCATTAAATTTAACCGCAAAGAATTCCAATTCTTAAACCCTAAAAAAAAATCCAAAACTCTTGTTTAAGAGATACTCACAATCCGTTGTCTCCTCGGACTTCCGCCGCTCCCGTCGGCTTCCTTAGCCTCCTTTCTCCTTCCTTTTGATCTTTGGTAGGTCAAGATGCTTGATCAATGGTGGAAACCTCCAAACTTAGAATTGGCCAAGGTAGGGTTTACTTGAGAGAGGGAAAGGAGGAGATGATGAGAAGAAGATGGTAAATCTTGACCTTAGAATGGTGTACCATGCTTGCACCTCTTCTCTTCTTTCTTCTCTTCTCCTCTTCCTTTCTTAATTTTTTTTCTTCTCTTCTTGGAGTGTGGGACGGTGGTGGAGAGCAAAATGGGAAAAAATGAAATGAGAGAAAAGAGCATCTATGGAAGAAGATGGGTAAAAGACATAAAGTTTATCTCAATTGGGTGGAGTAATCAATCCCTCCCACCAACCCATGAGATCTTTTCTTACTTTAAGCTTTATGACCCCACCATTACCAAGTCCCAACGTTTTTTTTTTTACATGTTTTTGAGATAAGATTGAATGGTTTGGGTCTTCCACCTCTTTGACCCCTTTGACCACCTTTATGATTATTTAAACATTTAATTAATTAGATAATTAGGTTAAGTTATTTCCCATTTAATTAATTCCTTTTGTTTAAATTCCTTCATGCATCCACCCATGGTTGACCAATTCAACCATGGTGGCTGGCCCCACCAATCCTTGGTCCACATGCCACCTCATTTGATGAGGTGGAGGTGGGTCCCAATTGGCCATGTCACTTAAGCCTAATTAATACTAACTTAGGTGATTAAAAATCAATTCAACCCACTTCCCTTATTGGATCACCATTGGGCCCATGGCCCAATTAAGTTCTCTCCTATCCATTTACCTTAGAGTTTGCATTATTTTGACCCAGTAAGTCCCAAATGGGTATTGGGCCCAATTTGACCATCATTGACCATTAAGATAAATTAAATCCAATACATAACCCATTGGGCCCTAGTTGGGCCTTTGTCCACATTTTGATCCATTTACTATCTATTCCATCCAATTTCCAATTTCCACCATAAAAAAAAAAATCAATAATAACACATATATATTACTTTACAAATTTCGGGCCATTACACATCAAACGGTTCATTAAATGGTTCATGGGGTTCGGCCATAGTGTATGGCCGAACACTATGGCCGAACCCATGATATCTTAGGTTCATACACATGACTTCATTTCAATCTTTCATGATCATTAAAACAACACATTCGTCCATTAATTTTTCTTTCATGGGGTTTGGCCATGCACTATGGCCGAACCCTATGGTTCTATATTTCCTCTTTTAAATCCAATCAAAACATCATAACCCTCCATAGTTTTCATCCTTCTCAAAATTATTAATAACCAATGTTCTTTCATGGGGTTCGGCCATGCACCATCACCGAACCCTATGGTCCATCCTTTCCATTAAAACACAATAATCATCCCCTAATTTTTCTTCCATGGGGTTCGGCCATCCACCATGGCCAAACCCTATGGTCCCTTTCTTTAAACAAAATTTATAAAAATACCTATCGGTTCCGCGACTCCTCCGGTTTTCCTTTGCTCCGACTTGTTCTTTCAATCCTTTCTTTCCTTAGCCTTTTCCTCTTTCTTCTTGATCCTTTGGCTGAGTGTGAGAGCTTGAGAAGAGAGAGAGAGAGAGAGAGAGAGAGAGAGAGAGAGAGAGAGTTCGGCCTTGTGTGCTAGCTTGAGATCAAAAGCTTTTCTAAGTCTTTTGTCTTGAGGAGTGATCGGCTAAGAGAGGGTTTGAGGGAGAGAAATAGCGAAGAGGGAGAGGGAGAGTTCGGCCTTGTTTGAATTTGAAAATTAAACCAAAACTCCCCATTATCTCTCCAACGTGTAGCCTTGTTTGCATTTGAAAATTAAACCAAAACTCCCCATTATCTCTCCAACATGTAGCCTTGTTTGTATTTGAAAATTAAACCAAAACTCCCCATTATCTCTCCAATGTGTAGCCTTGTTTGTATTTGAAAATTAAACCAAAACTCCCCATTATCTCTCCAACGTGTAACCATTGTTTGAATTTGAAATAACCATAACCCCTCCATCTCTCCAACGTGTAACCATTGTTTGAATTTGAAATAACCATAACCCCTCCATCTCTCCAATGTGTAACCATTGTTTGAATTTGAAATGTGTAACCATCTCCATTATCTCTCCATGTGTATCCTTGTTTGAATTTGAAATAAACCAATACTCCCCACTGTAATCGCCCGGAATTTTTAAAGCAATAAAAATGTGGCTATTATTTATTTTAATGATGGAAATTGAGAAATTTGATGGAGTAGAGGGTAAATGGATCAAAAATTGGACAAAGGCCCAAGTATGGCCCAATGGACCATGGATTGGATTTAAATTCATTTAAAGGGTCAATGATGGTCAATTGGGCGAAGGATGGTCAATTGGACCAAGGATGGTCAAATTGGGCCCAATGCACATTCGGGACCCAATGGGTCAAAATGATTTATGCTCTAAGGTAAATGGGTAGGAGGTGAATGTAATTGGGCCATGGGCCCAATGGTGATCCAAGTAGTTGAAAATGGATTAAATTAAATCACCTAAGTTAGTGATGAATTGACCAAGGTGACGTGGCCAATTGGGACCCACTTCCACCTCACCAAGTGAGGTGGCGCGTGGACCAAGGATTGGTGGGGCCGGCCACCATGGTTGAATTGGTCAACCATGGGTGGATACATGGAGGGAATTTAAAGAGATAGAATTAGGTTAAGTGGGAATAAGTTAACCTAAGTTAATTATCTAATTAATTAAATAATTAAACTATCCAAAAAAGTGGTCAAAAGGGGTCAAAATTGGAATACCAAAACACCTCATTTCAAACACCAAAGATGTTGGGCTTGGTGGTGGTTTATTCCAACCACCACCATAAAGCATAAAGCATAAATCATGGAAAAAATCCCATGTTGGTGGTTGGAAGCCTTAATGGTGGAGTAAAGTTTAAGAAAGCAAAAGGCGTTGTTTTTATCTTATCTTTCAAATCCCATTCTTATCTCATTCTCTTCCTCGCTTACTCTCCCACATTGCCGTCCCACACCCAAGGGAAAAGAAGAAGAAAAGCTTGGAAGAAAAAGAGAAGAAGAGAAGAAAGAATCCAAGCTTGGCCATCACCCCAAGATCAAGCCATAGTATCTTCTTCCTCACCATCCTCTTCTCCTCCTCCCCCTCTCTCAAACACACCCCATGATGGCCGAACCCAAGCTTGGAGGTTTTTCATCTTGATCAAGCATCCTAGCCGATCAACAAAGGAGAAGAAGAAGTGAGGAGGCCAAGGAGTCCGAAGGGAGCAAAGAAAGTCGGAGGAGCAGACGGATTGTAAGTATTTCTAAACAAGAGATTGGATTTTTTTTAGGGTTTAAGATTTGGGGTCCATTTCTTAGATTTAGTGGTGGCCAAAACGTTATGGGCCTTGGATCTCAAATCCATCCCATGGAAGGATGAAAAATGGAGAAAACCCTAATGGGTAAATTAGGGTTAAGAAAAACAAATGGATTAAGGACATTATGTAATTAAATTATTTAAGCAATGGATGTATGGAATTTTTGGAAGGAATCATGGTGAGTAATTAAGTAAATTGGAATGAGCTTTTTAAGGTCAAAACCATGGTGGGTGTTTAAGTGATTTTATTAGGGTTGTAAAGAATGAAAGCCATGGAAAGATGATTATGATTTTTAGGGTTTTTATGATCAAATGTAGTGATTTTCGAAAGGGTTTTAAATGAAGAAATTCATGAAAATGTAAATGGTTTTATGGCCTTGAAAGGCATAGATGGGAGTGAACCATGAGCCATGGGTTCGGCCATGGTGTATGGCCGAACCCTAGGATTATGTGTTTGTAAATTTGGAGGGTGTAAAAATAGGGAAAAATGGTTGAGAATGGTGATAGTTTAAAATGGATTTTTAAGTGTGGGAAATAATGTTCTAAAAATAAAACCTGTAGCACCCTGGAATTTCAAAGTTATCAGTTTATGTGAAAATATTCATATTTACGGAATTGCCATTGTGATAAAAATTGATTGGAATTTAAATGGGTCAATGGCTCAATCGAGACCCAAAGGATGATAGTTGGTTTACAAAACAAATAAATGGGTAAGATAAATTTAAACGGGTCAAGAATCATATTTGGGTCAGATTTTGATAAATGGGTCAAAATGGCTAGATGGGACCCAATGGGTCGTGTGAATGGCATGATTAACCATGGATTGAGTTCAAGCTTAGTAAATTTAACTTTATTAATTACTTGAGTTTGGTTTGAGTTGAAATGAATGGTTGGTTTAGTTAAGTTGAATTTATTAGTTAAGTTAAATTAAATGAGTGACTTAGGTTGGGTGAGTTGAATAAATGAGTTGAATGAATATGTATTTTTAATGTAAGTGAGTGAAGTGTGTGAATGGGAGGAGAAGTGGTTTAAATTCCAACTTTGAGCAAGAAAAACGTTGGTGCATGGGGAGACAATACCATGCATGTAACCCCCATTTAGGTGATGAATAAAAATGGGAGTTACATTTTGTATGGGAGTTACTTCTTGAAGTCACAAAGGTTGCAAGGACGTTGGCTGCATGCATGAGCAATTCATGCATGTAACGGCTACCATGTAGATAAGAGAGTGATGGCTTGGAGAGTTACAAATGCATGAATGAAGGAGGATGCAAATAATTACAAAGATATACATGGAAGATGTTGGAGGTGGGAGTGTGATTTCAAATGCAAGTGTTTTACACGTTGGAAATGGTTAGAGAGCATTGGTTGGTCTTCAAAAGACAGCTATACATGGGTTGATGGTTCATGCATGTAACTCCAAGGTTGGAGAATAAAATAGGTAGCTGATTGGAGGAGTTACACACAAAAGATTACAGCATTTTAAATTCAAATTATGTAATAAATCAATGGGAATATCAATGTGTTTTCACACTTGGAAGTGGGGAGTTTTTATTCCAATGATAGAACTCCCACATGGGACGTTAATGAGGGCCAAATGGGGTTGATTGGAGCTGCTGTTGGTGGAGTTACACTTAAGAGAGGTGGCTGTTACATAAGCCAAAAATGGAGAGACAACAACAAGGGACGGTGTAACACATGGGGGTTATATTTCAAAGTGAAACTCCCATGTGAGAACCTAAGAAAAGGGGGGGTTACACAAGTCCAATGTACAAGGGACGTTGGGAACATGGGGAGGTTTCATCTCATGATGAAACCCCCAAGTAACATAAAGATTAGGGTAAAGGCAATGAGAGTTACACAAAGTTTAACTTGGGCTGGTTTTTGATTAAACAAAGGGTGCTCATTTCTCTCTCTCCCTTTCTCTTGGCCGTTCTCTGTTTTCCCAAGAACTAAGAGCAGTAGCTGGTTGTTAATCAGTCCTTGGTTTGATTCCTTTTCATCAAGACAAGTTCAGCAAAAAGGGAAGGAACAAGCGGGAGTAAAGATCAAGTGGAGGAGTCGCGGAAACGGTAGGTGTTCGATAAACTATGTTGTTTAATTAAGAAATATGATCCGGCTATTTGATGGCTGAATCTAACAAGGGTTAAATGTTGGTTAGAAGTACATGAATGAGATCAAAAGATGGACCATAGGGTTCGGCCCATTGGATGGCCAAACCCCATGGAAATGTTGGATTTATTTAGATGGTTTTTGGAAATTAAAACCATACAATTTTGGGACTGTTTTTAGATGATTTTAAGTGTGTATTTTAAAAAGGTTAAAACATAGATAAGGAAGTTATTTTGGACATAGATGAATAATTAAGAAACTCAAAACCAAAGGACATAGGGTTCGGCCACCATGGAGGGCCGAACCCCATGCAAATAATGGTTTGTTTTGATGTGTTTGGAACAAATAAACCATGAAGTTGATGGACTGTTTTGGGTTATTAATTTAAGATGTAAGTACATGTTTTACAATGGTTTAAAAACATGGATTTGGGTGCTGGTTTCAGACCTAAGATGAAGGACTAAAGGTTCAAAATTAATCTCATGGTGTTCGGCCAATATACATGGCCGAACCCTATGAAATTGGTCTAATTTTGGAGGACTGTTTTGAAGGTTAAAAACCTGATTTAGATATACGGATATTACCTGGTTAATTGAGGTTTAAAAACAGTAAAAGTAATCATTGGGTTCAGCCATGATAGAGGGCCGAACCCCATGTAAAACGGTGTGGGTTTTCATGTTGAGAACCCCATGGAAATCATGGAAACCATGAAAATCCATGGACTGTTTTGTGGAATAATTGGGTTAAGTTTATGATGAACATTAGATGTTATAAATATGCTTTGATATAAGAATAATATATGTTGTTTATGGAGTTAGTATGGGTAAGTAATCAGCCAATGTGAATGATGGAAATTGAGCAAAAAGAGCACATTGGTGAGGTTCGGCCATGTGTATGGCCGAACCCCACTAATGATAATAGTGGGATATAATTGTTGGTTTATATGAGGATATGGAGGGTTAAAGAAGGATCAAATTAGGTGATGAGGTTCAGCCATGTGTATGGCTGAACCCCACTAAAGATGGTTTTATGTATGGTGATGAAAGTTAGTTAATTTGGAGCAAAGGTTGGTCTCAATGGCACAATTGTAATTATGGCTGAAATGATCAAAAATAAAATGATCATATGATGGGATAAATGGGCTAAAACCAAAGTGGTAAGGTTCAGCCATAATGTATGGCCGAACCCTACTAAGGTTCGTTTAGAAGTTTGGGTAATTAGATAGGTTTTAATTAAATAAATGAATGACCAATGTTTTAATGGATGAGGTTCGGCTATGGTTTTGGCCGAACCCCATTAGGTGATTCTTGGAACATAAAGTTTGCTGGAAATTAGGTGGATAAATGATTAAGTTGCTGCCATGTGCATAGGGTATTCGGATTTTTAGAACGGTGAGCGAGACGTGATCGGAAGACGGTCCAAAGGAAGGATCGAACAAAGTAAACTACTGTAGGTTTCCTACCTTGTTGTAACCACACAACTTATTCGCTGTTTTATGTTTATTTGAATAAGTTATTTGAATCATATGTTATATTTACAAATGGCATGTTGCATAGACATCTCATGCATAGCATGGGATGATGGGGAAGTAACCGGAGGCCACACTCCGTCGGGGCGTCCGAAAGACCATTGTGGGGTACCCTGATGATGAGAATCCCATCAGGAGGAATCCGGAGGCCACACTCCGTCGGGGCGTCCGAAAGACCACTGTGGGTTAATTTGACGATGAGAATCCCGTCAAGTGATGGCTATGTTGAATGGTGATGGGTGGGACTCATTACATGTTCATTTCATACATAGCATATTTTTATAGAATTTGTCACACATGAATAACTATTATTCTATTTGCATGATTTTGACTAACCATGTGGTAGCCCTATTCGGAAACACTACTGGGCGCGTTGATCTAACGCCCTATCTATACCTTTAGTGGATGATGCAGGGAAAGGAAAGAACGTGGTTGGAGAAGAGGACCAAGTACGAAAACTTGGGCGATTTGAATGATTGCAATGGACTATGCATGGATTATTTATGGACTTATTAGTTGATTTATTTGGAACAATGTAATTTGTTAAATTAGATGTTGGCATGTAATAAGTAGTTAAGTAGATGCTATGGTTGGATTTATTTGAATGGTTTGGAATGAATAGTAGACTAAGGTCATATAATACTTTTGGAAAATAAATAAGGTACTTTGCTATCTAAAAATGGAAATTGGATTAATCATAGGTTCTATTATAACCTCAGTTAGATCTAGGCTAAGTTAATTCCGCTAGATAAATATGTACCATGTGCGGATCAGTTTTATGAACTTAGTTCATACGCACATGGGCTTGGCCAGTTAAGGGTCGGATTTATAGATCCGAACTTAACTCGCGTCGTGACACTCCGCCCCGATCACTTATTGATTATTATTATTTAAAAAAAAAATAAACTCTGAAATTTTAACAGTGAAACGGGCGGGGTGTTACAGTTGGTATCAGAGCGAAACGGGAAGTTGAATCTTCCGAAGTAAGATTAAGACGGTTTCATGTCTCACTGACGGATAAGAATCCCAACTGACCGACTCTTCGGAGTCCGCTGACTGGGGGCCGGATTAATTTACTTCGTGGACTCAGACTGAACAAATCAAACTGAGAACAACAGTGAAAGATAGCAAAAGTACATTATTATAATTCATCTATCAAACGTAGTAAAAATAGGATATACATTCCCCAATACTCCCCAATTGAGAAAAGAAAAACAAACATAGGGAATTTAGAGACTCTCCCCTCAAAAACAAATAGAAAATCAAGTTTGCTTATTTGGAAATCTCCCTAAAATTGTGAAAAATACAAACTGTACGAGGAAACTAAGTCAATAATGTTTTTATGACTTAGGGAAATGGCTCCAAAGAGAAGGATCCCTCAGAATCAAAAAGGGAAGGAAAAAGTGTTGCAAATCACGCAACATGAAAAAGTGTTACCACAACACGAAAAATCTGTGCATGAGAAGGAGCCGTCTATACATGAGAAAGAGGTAACCCAACCTGATGAGGAGCAACCTGTTCATGAAAAGTCTCACAATGGGGAAGAATCACAGCACTCATGGAGGGAAGAACAGGGGAGTGAGAATGCATCACAGAAAGAGGGAGAAGGAAACAGTGGTGTACATATACCACATGTGCCGCCTGAGCTTCAGGGATTAGTCCAAGCGGTGGTAACCTCAGTACTCCAGCAACATATGAATGGGAGTGAAAGTTCCAGGGATGCCAGTGACCGGAGTATGGCACGAGAATTTCAACAACAGCGTCCTCCCTACTTCAAAGGGAAAGAGGGGGCTGTCGGAGCTGAGCATTGGCTGAAGAAGATCACTCAGATCTTAAAATTACTTAAGATCTCGAGTCATGCTGACAGGATTTTACTGGCTACTTCACAATTGATAGAAGATGCCGGTAAATGGTGGGAGGTGGTGGAGAAGCAGAGGGAACTCATACCAGCTAGGGAGAGGACGGCCATGACATGGAATGAGTTTTCAGCAACCTTTCTGGAACATTACTTTCCGGAGGAGGAGAAGGAGCGACAGACGGAACTTTTTCTGTCCTTGGTTCAGGGCTCTATGACGGTGGCAGAGTATCACCGTGAATTTCTCAGTTTATCCATTTATGCATTCTATATGGTGGACACAGAACTTCGCAAGGCAAGAAAGTTTGAGAGGGGTCTACGGCCAAACATCAGGGCCAAAGTGACCATATTTAAGTGCACCACATTGGCTGAGGTGGTCAGCAAGGCCACAATAGCAGAAAAGGAGTTGAATGCAACAGTACGGTTTGACAATCGTCGAGCTCCAAGTGGGAGGGGTGGGTTTCAGCCCAACAAGAGGTTCCGTCCGAACTTCAGTAGACCCTCACCATCTACTGGGTCCGCGGGGAGCTTTCGTCCCAACCAGCCCTCCCCATCTGCATCAGTCACCCAGTCATTCAAAGGGGTGAACAACTGTTTCCACTGTAATCAGCCGGGTCACTTCAAGAGAGACTGTCCAAAGCTCAATAGGCTCTCATATTCCAGAGGATCTTTCCGTCCACCAGCTAGGCCAGCTAACTCCCGAGGAGGCAGGACATATAATCAGGCGGGACGGGCGCCTACTCCTACCGGATCTGGACGACTATTTGCTCTGGAACCTCCTGAGGATGTGGATCATTCTGTGATTCAAGGTATGGCCGTTGTCAATAGTTCTTATGCTTATGCATTGTTTGATTCTGGAGCATCGCACTCTTTTATATCTGCATCCTTTATAACTGCTACTGGAACACTAGTACAAAAGCTGTCCACCACACTCACAGTAGTATCCCCTGTCGGAGACACGTCTTTGGGACTCATATGCACGGCCATAGATACAGAACTCGCTGGGCTCAGATTTGAGTTCAATTATTTGGTACTCGACATGACTGAGTACGATATTATATTTGGCATGGACTGGTTGGCTAGTTATGAAGCCAATATTGATTGTTATCGCCGAAGAGTGACATTTTGGTCACCCGAGGGAAAGCAGTATATAGTTCGTGCTGACAAGCAAAGCAGATTGCAGGAAGGGTTGCATCACTTGGTGTTGAACAATATTGTCATCAACAAAGCACCAGTCACTGAACTTCCAGCAATTGTGAAAGAATTTGTTGATGTTTTTCCAAAAGAACTTCCTGGTATACCGCCTATGAGGGAGCTCAATTTTGAGATCAAGCTATATCCTGGTACCTCACCAGTGTCTCTACCCCATTATCGAATGGCACCAGCAGAAATGTCCGAGTTGAAGAAGCAGCTTGATGAATTACTCAGACTGGGTTGCATTCGGAACAGCACATCGTCATGGGGAGCTCCAGTGTTGTTCGTGAAAAAGAAGGATGGTTCACTTAGAATGTGTGTGGACTACCGGAAGTTAAATCAGCTAACTGTCCGGAACAAGTATCCTCTACCCAGGATCGATGATTTATTCGATCAGTTGAGGGGATCCAGTCATTTTTCCAAGATTGATCTGATGTCCGGTTATCATCAAATCCGGGTCAAAGAGGAAGATATCGAGAAAACAGCTTTCAGAACACGGTATGGACTATTTGAATTTGTAGTCATGCCATTTGGGCTTACCAACGCACCGGCTGTGTTCATGGACTTAATGAACAGAATATTCCGTCCATATTTGGATCGGTTTGTTATAGTGTTCATTGACGATATCCTGATCTATTCCAAGAGTCAGGAGGATCATACTGAGCATCTTCGAATAGTATTGAACACCTTGAGACAGAACCAGCTGTATGCCAAAGCAAGCAAATGCGAATTTTGGCTACCTGAGGTCAAATTCTTAGGGCATGTTATAACAGCAGATGGTATAGCCGTTGATCCGGCTAAGGTGGCAGCGGTAAGTGAGTGGAAAGCACCAAAGAATGTCACCGAAATCCGTAGTTTTCTGGGTTTGGCTGGATATTATAGGAAGTTTATCATGGACTTCTCCAAAATTGCATCCCCATTGACTCGACTCACGCAGAAAGGAGTCAAATATGAATGGTCAGAGCTGTGCAATCAGAGATTTGAGGAGCTGAAAGAGAGACTTACAACTGCTCCTATTCTAGTTTTGCCGGAAAGGGGCAAAGGTTATGAAGTACAATGTGATGCATCAGGAGAGGGACTGGGATGTTCACTCATGCAACGTAATCGGGTGGTGGCATATGGTTCAAGACAACTAAAGATACATGAACGCCTCTACCCCACACATGATCTGGAATTAGCTGCGGTGGTCTTCGCTCTCAAAAGCTGGAGACACTATCTATATGGGGAGAAGTTTGAAGTATTTTCAGATCACAAGAGCTTGAAGTATTTATTTGATCAGAAAGAGCTCAACCTGAGGCAGCGCAGATGGATGGAATATCTGGCGGACTATGAATTTGCGCTCCGATATCATCAGGGAAAGGCCAACAAAGTGGCGGATGCTCTCAGCCGCATGTCTCATGCATCAGTGGCATGCTTGATCAGGACTGAGTGGGAGATGTTGAATTCCATTCGTGAGTTTAATCTATACATCACAAACCATGGGAGTATGTACAATTTGATCATACGATCCAACATGGTTACGAAGATTGAACAGGAGCAACGAACAGATCCGGAAATGGCAGAGACATGGGCCAAGATGTCTAATGGCGAGGTTGTACCGGATTGGGAATTACGACCAGGACAGGGTCTTATGTTCCGGGGTAGAATATATGTGCCAAGAAGCTGCAGAAAAGAATTATTGATAGAGGCACATCAGAGCAAGCTGTCCATTCATCCGGGTAGCACAAAAATGTATCATGATTTAAAAAGACATTATTGGTGGCATGGACTCAAGAAGGATGTTGCAGACTATGTGGCTCATTGTTTAACTTGTCAGCAGGTTAAGACGGAACATCAGAAGCCACCAGGGTTACTCAAACCCTTAGCAGTGCCGGAATGGAAATGGGAGCACATTTCCATGGACTTTGTGACGGGGTTGCCGAGGTCCTCGAAGGGCAATGACGCTATATGGGTTGTGGTAGACCGATTGACCAAGTCCGCGCATTTTATTCCTATCAAGATGACGGATTCATCAGAGACATTGGGTCGGAGATATATCAAAGATATCATCAGATTACATGGTATTCCACAGACTATAGTGTCTGATAGAGATGGCCGATTCACCGGCAGGGTATGGCAGAGCATGCAGTCGGCCATGGGAACCGATCTACTTATTAGCACAGCATTCCATCCACAGACCGATGGACAATCGGAAAGAACAATACAAACGTTGGAGGACATGTTGAGGGCATGCATGCTAGACTTCAAAGGTGGATGGGAGGATCATTTGCCATTGGTGGAATTTTCTTATAACAATAGCTACCAGGCAAGCCTCCAGATGGCACCATTCGAAGCTTTGTATGGTAGACCATGCAGGTCACCAGTGTGCTGGACCGAGGTCGGCGAACCTGCACTGATAGGACCTGAGTTGGTTGCAGAAACTACTGCACAGATCCAGTTGATACGTCAACATTTGTTGACCGCACAGAGTCGGCAAAAGAGTTATGCGGATAAAAGGAGGAGGTTTCTCGAATTTGAAGTGGGAGACATGGTATTCTTGAAGGTCTCGCCACGAAAAGGGCACATGAGATTTGGGAAGAAAGGAAAATTGTCGCCAAGATATGTGGGACCGTTTTCAATTATCAGAAGGATGGGAGATGTAGCCTATCAGTTGGCACTTCCTTCGCAATTGGCGTCTCTACATGATGTATTCCATGTATCTATGCTGAGGAAGTACAACCCTGATCCATCTCATGTTTTGAATGTGCAAGATATAGATGTGCAAAGCGACGTCACTTATGTCGAGAAGCCGGTTGGAATATTGGAAAGTGAGCAAAGGGTGTTGCGTAACCGAGCGATTCAGTTCGTCAAGGTGGTATGGGATCGACATGGTGTTGAGGAAGCCACTTGGGAATTAGAATCGGAGATGAGAACATCTCACCCTGAATTGTTTGTATGATTTACTTTGAAATCCTACTTCGTTCGATTTTCGGGACGAAAATTATAAAAAGATTATTGTATTGTAGCACCCTGGAATTTCAAAGTTATCAGTTTATGTGAAAATATTCATATTTACGGAATTGCCATTGTGATAAAAATTGATTGGAATTTAAATGGGTCAATGGCTCAATCGAGACCCAAAGGATGATAGTTGGTTTACAAAACAAATAAATGGGTAAGATAAATTTAAACGGGTCAAGAATCATATTTGGGTCAGATTTTGATAAATGGGTCAAAATGGCTAGATGGGACCCAATGGGTCGTGTGAATGGCATGATTAACCATGGATTGAGTTCAAGCTTAGTAAATTTAACTTTATTAATTACTTGAGTTTGGTTTGAGTTGAAATGAATGGTTGGTTTAGTTAAGTTGAATTTATTAGTTAAGTTAAATTAAATGAGTGACTTAGGTTGGGTGAGTTGAATAAATGAGTTGAATGAATATGTATTTTTAATGTAAGTGAGTGAAGTGTGTGAATGGGAGGAGAAGTGGTTTAAATTCCAACTTTGAGCAAGAAAAACGTTGGTGCATGGGGAGACAATACCATGCATGTAACCCCCATTTAGGTGATGAATAAAAATGGGAGTTACATTTTGTATGGGAGTTACTTCTTGAAGTCACAAAGGTTGCAAGGACGTTGGCTGCATGCATGAGCAATTCATGCATGTAACGGCTACCATGTAGATAAGAGAGTGATGGCTTGGAGAGTTACAAATGCATGAATGAAGGAGGATGCAAATAATTACAAAGATATACATGGAAGATGTTGGAGGTGGGAGTGTGATTTCAAATGCAAGTGTTTTACACGTTGGAAATGGTTAGAGAGCATTGGTTGGTCTTCAAAAGACAGCTATACATGGGTTGATGGTTCATGCATGTAACTCCAAGGTTGGAGAATAAAATAGGTAGCTGATTGGAGGAGTTACACACAAAAGATTACAGCATTTTAAATTCAAATTATGTAATAAATCAATGGGAATATCAATGTGTTTTCACACTTGGAAGTGGGGAGTTTTTATTCCAATGATAGAACTCCCACATGGGACGTTAATGAGGGCCAAATGGGGTTGATTGGAGCTGCTGTTGGTGGAGTTACACTTAAGAGAGGTGGCTGTTACATAAGCCAAAAATGGAGAGACAACAACAAGGGACGGTGTAACACATGGGGGTTATATTTCAAAGTGAAACTCCCATGTGAGAACCTAAGAAAAGGGGGGGTTACACAAGTCCAATGTACAAGGGACGTTGGGAACATGGGGAGGTTTCATCTCATGATGAAACCCCCAAGTAACATAAAGATTAGGGTAAAGGCAATGAGAGTTACACAAAGTTTAACTTGGGCTGGTTTTTGATTAAACAAAGGGTGCTCATTTCTCTCTCTCCCTTTCTCTTGGCCGTTCTCTGTTTTCCCAAGAACTAAGAGCAGTAGCTGGTTGTTAATCAGTCCTTGGTTTGATTCCTTTTCATCAAGACAAGTTCAGCAAAAAGGGAAGGAACAAGCGGGAGTAAAGATCAAGTGGAGGAGTCGCGGAAACGGTAGGTGTTCGATAAACTATGTTGTTTAATTAAGAAATATGATCCGGCTATTTGATGGCTGAATCTAACAAGGGTTAAATGTTGGTTAGAAGTACATGAATGAGATCAAAAGATGGACCATAGGGTTCGGCCCATTGGATGGCCAAACCCCATGGAAATGTTGGATTTATTTAGATGGTTTTTGGAAATTAAAACCATACAATTTTGGGACTGTTTTTAGATGATTTTAAGTGTGTATTTTAAAAAGGTTAAAACATAGATAAGGAAGTTATTTTGGACATAGATGAATAATTAAGAAACTCAAAACCAAAGGACATAGGGTTCGGCCACCATGGAGGGCCGAACCCCATGCAAATAATGGTTTGTTTTGATGTGTTTGGAACAAATAAACCATGAAGTTGATGGACTGTTTTGGGTTATTAATTTAAGATGTAAGTACATGTTTTACAATGGTTTAAAAACATGGATTTGGGTGCTGGTTTCAGACCTAAGATGAAGGACTAAAGGTTCAAAATTAATCTCATGGTGTTCGGCCAATATACATGGCCGAACCCTATGAAATTGGTCTAATTTTGGAGGACTGTTTTGAAGGTTAAAAACCTGATTTAGATATACGGATATTACCTGGTTAATTGAGGTTTAAAAACAGTAAAAGTAATCATTGGGTTCAGCCATGATAGAGGGCCGAACCCCATGTAAAACGGTGTGGGTTTTCATGTTGAGAACCCCATGGAAATCATGGAAACCATGAAAATCCATGGACTGTTTTGTGGAATAATTGGGTTAAGTTTATGATGAACATTAGATGTTATAAATATGCTTTGATATAAGAATAATATATGTTGTTTATGGAGTTAGTATGGGTAAGTAATCAGCCAATGTGAATGATGGAAATTGAGCAAAAAGAGCACATTGGTGAGGTTCGGCCATGTGTATGGCCGAACCCCACTAATGATAATAGTGGGATATAATTGTTGGTTTATATGAGGATATGGAGGGTTAAAGAAGGATCAAATTAGGTGATGAGGTTCAGCCATGTGTATGGCTGAACCCCACTAAAGATGGTTTTATGTATGGTGATGAAAGTTAGTTAATTTGGAGCAAAGGTTGGTCTCAATGGCACAATTGTAATTATGGCTGAAATGATCAAAAATAAAATGATCATATGATGGGATAAATGGGCTAAAACCAAAGTGGTAAGGTTCAGCCATAATGTATGGCCGAACCCTACTAAGGTTCGTTTAGAAGTTTGGGTAATTAGATAGGTTTTAATTAAATAAATGAATGACCAATGTTTTAATGGATGAGGTTCGGCTATGGTTTTGGCCGAACCCCATTAGGTGATTCTTGGAACATAAAGTTTGCTGGAAATTAGGTGGATAAATGATTAAGTTGCTGCCATGTGCATAGGGTATTCGGATTTTTAGAACGGTGAGCGAGACGTGATCGGAAGACGGTCCAAAGGAAGGATCGAACAAAGTAAACTACTGTAGGTTTCCTACCTTGTTGTAACCACACAACTTATTCGCTGTTTTATGTTTATTTGAATAAGTTATTTGAATCATATGTTATATTTACAAATGGCATGTTGCATAGACATCTCATGCATAGCATGGGATGATGGGGAAGTAACCGGAGGCCACACTCCGTCGGGGCGTCCGAAAGACCATTGTGGGGTACCCTGATGATGAGAATCCCATCAGGAGGAATCCGGAGGCCACACTCCGTCGGGGCGTCCGAAAGACCACTGTGGGTTAATTTGACGATGAGAATCCCGTCAAGTGATGGCTATGTTGAATGGTGATGGGTGGGACTCATTACATGTTCATTTCATACATAGCATATTTTTATAGAATTTGTCACACATGAATAACTATTATTCTATTTGCATGATTTTGACTAACCATGTGGTAGCCCTATTCGGAAACACTACTGGGCGCGTTGATCTAACGCCCTATCTATACCTTTAGTGGATGATGCAGGGAAAGGAAAGAACGTGGTTGGAGAAGAGGACCAAGTACGAAAACTTGGGCGATTTGAATGATTGCAATGGACTATGCATGGATTATTTATGGACTTATTAGTTGATTTATTTGGAACAATGTAATTTGTTAAATTAGATGTTGGCATGTAATAAGTAGTTAAGTAGATGCTATGGTTGGATTTATTTGAATGGTTTGGAATGAATAGTAGACTAAGGTCATATAATACTTTTGGAAAATAAATAAGGTACTTTGCTATCTAAAAATGGAAATTGGATTAATCATAGGTTCTATTATAACCTCAGTTAGATCTAGGCTAAGTTAATTCCGCTAGATAAATATGTACCATGTGCGGATCAGTTTTATGAACTTAGTTCATACGCACATGGGCTTGGCCAGTTAAGGGTCGGATTTATAGATCCGAACTTAACTCGCGTCGTGACACTCCGCCCCGATCACTTATTGATTATTATTATTTAAAAAAAAATAAACTCTGAAATTTTAACAGTGAAACGGGCGGGGTGTTACAAAACCATGGGGAGATTTTAGGGATGGAATGTTTTTAAATCCTATGGTGATGTAATGGTGGTTTTAAATGTAACGCCCCGCCCTTTCCGAGAATTTCAGAGTCTAATTTTTTTTTTAAAGTAATAATAAAACATCGAAAGAGAGCGGGCGGCGTCACGACGCGAGTTAAGTTCAGACTACTCAAGTCTGAACCTTAACTGGCCACCCATGTGTACATGGACTAGACCATGATAATGAATCACACATGGAACTAACATCATCATGCGGAATAGCTTAGATTAACTGCGGAATAGAAAGACTAGATAGCAAGTAACAGTCTCAAACATTAATTAACATAAATCATCCATCCAACGTTATTAACCTAATCAAACCATAGCAAGTAATAACTTATTACATGTCCAACAAAATATAGTTCGAATGACAGTAATATAAAGAAGTCCCGTCCAACATTCAAGCACTTAGGCTTGGCTCCCCTCCAGGTCAACGACCTTTCCTTGCCCTTTACTTGTACCTGCATTCTCCTCTGAGGATAGAATTAGGGCGTTAGATCAACGCGCCCAGTAGGTTCCCGAATCAGGGCTACCACATCATTAGCATATAAAACATGCATATATATGTATCATAGTACATGATCAGTAAAAACAGGTAAAACAATGCTATGAAATATGCACATGCAATGAGCCTCCCCCATCATGTACATTCATAGCCATCACTTGATGTGCCTTGCACCGACAAGGTAAATTACAACACACTTTCATCACTTCATCACTGACTGATTCATATCACGTATGAGTCCTCCTGGCGGGACTCTCATCGCCTAAGGAGACCATTGTGACTATGATCATCATGTTACTCTTCCTGGCGTGACTTGCACCGCCGAAGGAGGACATAACTCATAACTTGAAACACTGTAGGACCTCATTCATAATCCCATGTCTATGCATGAGATGCCAATGCCTGTATGCCATTTGTTAATGCATAATATATCATTTGAAACACATATAATAAAACAAGAGTCTCATAAGAAAACTGGGGTAAAACTGTGGTTACAAGTAGGTAGAAAACCTACTGAAGAATCACTTCAGCGTCCGTTCTTTCTTAGGCTTTATCCGGTCACCGCTTGCAGTCGTGCACCGTCACAGAGATCTGTCACCTTATTCACATAAATCATGAACCAACTTTAATCCCTTACTTCATTTGATTCCCATTTTTGAGTCTAAGTCCACAAATACCAACTTGTGGGGTTCGACCATACACTAGGGCCGAACCTCATCATCTTGATTTGGTCCTACTTTCAAGTCCTTCCATTATTGCCCATATTTACAATTTTTGCCATTGGCTCATCTTTTATAATAATTTATGTCCATAGAAATATTACCCGAAACAAATGTTTATATGTCGGGTTTGGCCATACACCTTGGCCGAACCTCACTTATTTCACTTAGGTCCATTTTTCATCTCATGATTTTGACCCTTATTTACAAACATGCCATTGCTACCAATACCTTGATTAAACTCTACAACTTTCCCACAACCTTAACATGGTTCATCATGTTTTGGCCGACCAAAACAGTAAACATAATTCCATCTTAAATCACATACGCATCCATAAAATGACCCATGAAAACAGTCCATGGGGTTCGGCCATACTCATGGCCGAACCCTTATGGTTCTTTTGCTCAATAATGTCCATTATTTAAATACCAATTGGCTCTACCCCTTAGCCATGTTAAACACATAGTTTAGCCATCCTATGGCCAACCCAAAACAGCAATCTTACTTTCATTTAATTACATAAACACTCACCGCCATTTGGTATGGTTTTATCTCTCCAAAACCATACCAACTCATCAAACATTTTTATGGGGTTCGGCCATCCAATGTGGCCGAACCCTATGCCCATGTTTTGGACCCTTTGTAACTTACATCACATGTCCATTAAATCATGTAAGAATCAGCATAATATTATCGGGTTTTACCTTTCAAAACCATCCAAAAACAGTCCATAAAAGTCTATGGTTTCCATGTTTCCTAACATGAAAACCAACACTCTTTTACATGGGGTTCGGCCCTCCCTGGTGGCCGAACCCAATGGTTATGTTTACTATTTTTAAACCTCCAATAATCATGTAATAAACAGTATATTATTATCAGGTTTTACTTTCAAAGAAACCATCCAAAAACCAACACAATTTCATGGGATTCGGCCATCCAAGATGGCCGATCCCCATGGTCCATTTTTCCAATTTTAATCCACTGATTTAGACCCCATAAACTTTAGCCTTTTCTGACATCCGAATCCATGTTTTAAACCTTTCTAAGACATGCATTTGAATCTTAATTCAACCCAAAAACAGTTCATAAAAACCCATGGTTTTCATGTTTCCAAAACATGAAAACCAAGCAATCTTTTACATGGGGTTCGGCCCTTCATGGTGGCCGAACCCAATGGTCATCTTTACCATTTCTAAACCTCCATTAATCAAGGTTAAACATTGGTGTATTCGGCCATGACCATGGCCCAATACACACCCCATTTGTTCCATGTTTTTCAACAAAACTCAATAGAAATACTTACCAATTTTCCAAGCCTTTCTTCTTGACTTTTGATCCTTGCTTCCTATCTTTTATTTCTTCCTTTCTTCCTTAATTCCTTGCTGGTTTAAGCTTGACTAATTGGTGCCAAAAACCTCTGCTGTTCCAGCCAAGAACACGAATTGGAGAGAGGGAAAAAGAGATGGGAAAAACTTGGGTTTGCAATGACAAAAATCGGCTAGACATGGGGTTCATTGCTTTTGTATTTCAGCCACCATGACCTCTCAATTCCCTCATAACTTCTTAACAAAATCGATGAGCATTGGGTGCCATCCAAGGCACCCCTTGGCACCTACCCATGCAGCCATTCAGTTTACCATTCATCTCATCTCAAACCCATATATTCTCATTTAAAATACATTATAGAAATCACCAAAACAAGTCCCCAACGTGTGGGACTTGTTTTGGTTGGTTTGAGACCAGCCAACCTCTTCAAATTTCCACTCAACTCACTGATTTACAACCCCTTTAATTTCCATTTTGACTCACTTGAACTCAAGGCTATTTAGATTTCCATCTCAACTCACCCAACTCACATACTTAATGCATTTCATTTAATGCACATGTGTTGACTCACTACTTGATTTAATTCCAACTCACTTCAGTCCCACTCAACTGATTTAACTCATATTTTAGCTCCCTTGAGGGTCCACACGGTCAACCATAGTCAACTCGACCCGTTGGGTCCACCTTTAGCTCCTTGACCCGTTTTTGACTCCATGACCCAATTATGGGTATTTTGGTCATTTGTAATTGGTTTTTACATATGGATCAAGCCTACCCATTTTTTCTCCACTTGATTTCCAATCAAATAGGCTTAACCCCATTTAATTTAAGTTCATAAAATGGTCAAATAATTCAGTAAGAACCGATCGGTCCCTTTTGGGCCCTTTGACCCATTTAGCCATTTCTGACCCAATTGATGTAAATTACCCATCCAATCAAACTTAACATTCATAATGTGCTCATATGATTTTAATTTGAGCAATGGCCCCACCATTTCCTTATTTGACATCACAAAATAATTAATTTAATAACTCAGGGGCATTTTCGTAATTTTCCACTTCATTGAGAAATTGCGGTGTTACATTAAATGGGTTTAGAAGGATGGAAGATATGGAGTAATGCATTAAAAATTTGGAGGTTTAAAAAAGGTCAAATGTTTGTAAATTTTAAAGGGAGCTTAATGAAGAAAACCATGGTAGGTAATTAAGGATTTTTAATGGAGTTTTTAGGGTTAGAATCATGAAGGGATGATTAATGATTTTAGTTTTTTTTTAATGATTGAATGTAATAATTTTAAAGGGATTGTAAATGAGGAAATGCATGATGTGAACCTTCTCATTGTGTTAGAATTTTAATGGATTTAGAGAATGGAGGCTATGAAAAGGGGTTAATGATTTATAAAGGTTTTAAATGAATGGGTATTAGTGAATTTTAAAAGGGATGAAACAATGATAAAAACCATGGAGAGTGATTGGTGAATTTAGAAGTACTTAGACCATAGTAAGGATGAATGAATGTTGGCAACTTCAATGGATTTTAAATGTAGTTGGTAATGATCAAAGTTGATAATTTAAATGCATGATGTAAACCTCCTCATGGGAGGGCTTATTATGGATCTAAATGTGGTGAGAAAGACCCAAGGAAAAATGGGGATTAGGTTGAATTAAAGGGGCTGATTTTAATAAAACCCATGACCCAATTTATGAGCCATTTGATGGGCTAAACTTGGGATTATGTATGTGGTTAGATGAATGGAAAAATTAGGCTAAGTTAAGGACTAATTTGTTAATGTGCATATCATGGTTGATGGAACATTAATGGATCTAGTGTATGAATCAATTATGAACAAAAATGTACGTGGATTAAGTGAATGAGTAACCATGGAAGGGTAGTGGCAAAACCGTAAATATTGGCCAAAATGAAGAACCCCATGGGAGGTGACCATGGACTTAGTTGTTTTTAAGATGACCTTATGTATGGTTAAATAAAGCCTAGGGTGGCTGGTTTTTAGACTCATGTAATTAAAATAATTAATATGGTTAAGGGATTAAATGGGACCCACGGACCTAACTAGTAGGGTTCGGCCATGGTGTATGGCCGAACCCCACTAAGGCTTAAATAATGGACTTAGACGTGATTTAAAACATGAATCTAATTGATAATATGTAATAAGGTACCGAACATCGCAAACGGTGCGCGATCGCAGACCGGGTTTGTGGACGGAGAAACGCAAAGGAACGTTAGTCGGTATTCGGTAGTATTCCTACCTTTTTGTAAGCCATGGATTATGTGTTATGTATGGGTTTTTCCTTGATTTATTTTGGTAAGCATATAATTGTTTTAAGATGGATTTTAAGGCTATGATGTGTATATTGATGCTTTGCCTGATCTATTTGTTGATAATCAAATTATATGTTTTATTGATGGGATTTTAAATGCCATGGTTTGTGCTATCATATATATTACATGGCATATGGCATCTACATCTCATGCATGACATGGAAGGGATATGGCATGGGAAAGATGGAATGAAACCGGAGTCCATGATCCATCGGGGCGACCAAGAAGCAAGCATGGGGATATCTTGATGTGTTTCATCCATCAAGAGGGATATTATGAGCTATAACCGGAGTCCATGCTCCGTCGGGGCGACCGAGAAGCAAACATGGGGACACAAAACACCCATGGCATGGCATTCATTTTATGGTTTTCATTATATTATACCTATGTGCTTGTTATCACTAATCCATGTGTTAGCCCTACTCGGAGTCCTACTGGGCGCATTGTCTAACGCCCTACTTCTACCCTAGCTGATGACGCAGGAGATGGCGGACATGAAGGACGAGACGGGAGCCAAGCTTAGGAGCGTGGGGGAGTGAACTACTTAGTTTATTTAATTTATTTTGGAAATGTAATTTGAATAGCTTAACTCGTTGGAATGTAATAATTTAGATTACTTACTATGGTTTGGATTTTATTTTGGACATTATCATTTTGAAGTAAATTAGTAATTTTAAATGATGTAATCTTCCCTGCTATCTAGAAATTGTTAGGATAGTCTCTATATTATAATTCTGCACTTAGTTTAATATTCCGCAAGCTTTCTTCTACGTGTGAACCGTTCTTCGTGGACTTAGTTCCACGCACACATAGGGTTGGCCAGTTAAGGGCCGGGCTTTCGAAGCTCGGACTTAACTCGCGTCGTGACGTCCGCGCCCTTTGTCACTCTTTATTTCAAAAAAAAAAATAGACTCTTATTATCGGGTGAAAAGAGGCGGGCGTTACACCCACCTCTCCAACGTGTATGCCATTATTTGAATTTTGAAACAAACCAAAACTCCCCACCTCTCCAACATGTATCTTTATTTGAATTTTAATTCAATCAACTCAACTTACTTGATTGCATTCCCATTTTAATTCAACCCCATTTAATTAGGCTTGATCTTACTTGGTGGTCAACCAAGTCAAACACGACCCATTGGGTCCCAATTGGACATTTTGACCCAATTAACAATTTTGAACCAATTACCAATCTTGACCCAATTGAATACATTTTACCCAATTATTTCAATTGCAACCATATCCACAATCCGTTGGGTCTTAATTGGGCAATTGACCCGACACCTTACCCATCTAAGATTCATATCCGTTAATTCACAATTAAAATGGCAAATTCCGTAAATATTGATAACATAGAATTCCGAAGTGTTACAGTCTTCTTATGGGCTGCTCACTTGTTTACCCTTTTGACACTCACCACTCACCACAAAACACTTGGTCTGATCGACTTATCTTGGGTAGTCCTTTGATGTGTTTGCTCAATTTTGACAAACCTTTGAAGTTTACGTGTCCTAATCTCTTGTGCCACAATTCTGCTTCATTAAGTTTAGACATATTACAATAATTTTTGCTAGGAGTTGGACAGTTTTCAAGGGCATAACATTGATCAGAAGTTCTCAACGCCTTGAGAACAGCTTCACCTTCATCGTTATAGATTTGGCAATCATTCTTAAGGTGACATAATGATCTTTCTCACATATTTGAGATATACTCAAGAGATTGTGTTTAAGACCATCAACGAGCAACACATCATCTAAGGTAAAGGAGTCATTTAATTCTAAGGTTCTTTTCTTTACAATTTTAGCTAGATTTCCATCCCGAAAGGTAACTGAACCACCATTGAAATCTACAAGATTTGACATAAAAGTTGTGTCTCCAGTCATATGCCTTGAACAACCACTATCAATATACCACTTAAACTGATTTTTAACCTTTAGTGCTGTGTAAACGATCAAGCTTTTATACTCAGGAACCCATTCCAAAGTGGTTGTGGTTTTTAGATTTCTTGGGACAGATTTTTGAAGGTTATACCCAAATTTTCTACTCATCTTTTCATTTAGAAGTTTGTTCAATTTTTTAGCCAAATTTTCACGATGATAATATTCTCTCTTTTCTTTTTCATAAGTTTTCTCTTCAAATTGTCTCTGTTTGGCTTTTTCCCATGAGTTTCTTTTTCTAAGTTTGCATTCAAATCTGAAATGTCCCTTTTTAGCATAGTAAAAACATGTAACATTTGAAGGTCTAGAGGATTGACCCTTAACAAACACAGTTTGACTCACTGTTTTTACTTTGTCTTGGTTGTACCCAAGACCAGTTTTGTCACCATGACTTTTACCCGAGTTTAGCAATCTTTCTAATTTGTATTGTCCTTGGGTAAATTTATTTTCAAAATTGAGTTTATGATTTTTAAAATTGTTTATTTTAGAATGAGCATTAACGATTTCTTCTGATAAGATACTTTGAATGTCTTCTAATCTTTTAATATCATTCTCATAATTTTTCAGCTTATCTTGTAACTCATTTTGAAGTTGTTTTAATTTAAGATTTTCTTCATTTGAAGTTTTCAAAGTTATTACAAGATTTTCATTAATTCCTTTTTCTTCTTCCAACTGGTTTATTAACTTTGTATTTTCAGATTTTCTTTTACTTAATTTTTTGGGCAAATTTTGACTTTCCACAAAAAGGGAATCATAAGCCTCTTGAAGATCATCATCTTCCTCATTATCTGATTCACTTTCTGAATCATTTTCAACAGGTGCTATAGAAGCTATGAAACCTTTCCAATCTTCAGACTTTTTTTGAGTGGATTCATCAGAATTACTTTTTGATTGAGATGTATTTTCATATGTTCTTGTCAAGGCTTTCTTATTTCTTTTTGAAGGACATTCAACAACAAAGTGTCCTTGACCTCCACGATTATAGCATTTTTGTTTTTTGTCCTTATCTCTTCCTTTTCCTTTCAGTGTACTAAATCTTTTGGCATTTTTATCCCTTGGCTCACTTCTTTTAAAATTCTTAAACTTATTCCTTTTATTGAAGTTTCTTAGGAATTTTTTAACCAACAAAGCAACCTCATACTCACTTTCAGATTCTGATTTTTCTTCTTTAGGCTTATCAATGTTTGAGGATGACTTTGAAACAACAGATTTCTCTTTATCCATTTCATCTTCAAAATGGAGCTCATAGGTTTGAAGAGAACCTACTAAGTCATCAATTTTCATTAAAGAAACATCTTTGTACTCTTCAATAGCAGCTACCTTAGATTTAAATCTTTTGGACAGATTTCTAAGTATCTTGGTACATACTTTATTCAGGAATTACTTCACCTAAGACCCACATAGAATTTACTATGTCACTTAGCTTTGAGTAGAACTCCATAAACATTTCACTTTCATCCATACGTATGTTATCAAGTTTAGATTGGAGAATTTGGAGTTTATACCTCTTAACAACGGAGGTTCCCTCATGTGTTATTTCTAAGATGTCCCAAGTATCTTTGGTTGTCAAACATGTCATTATACGTTTGAATTCATCAAGTGAGACAGCACAGTTAATGGCATTTAACACCTTTCCATTTCTATTTATAACATTTTCTCTATGTCTGTCCAAGTGAAATAATCCTTAGGTTTAGTACCAACAACTTGTTGTACAAATTTTCATGTTTCATCTCTAGTAGATTTTTCAGTGATTTCCTCAACAGGATGTTCCCAACCTCTTATTATTGATTCCTAGACAGCTCCATCAGGTGATATAAAAAACTTTTCATTTTTGCCTTCCAGGAGGCATAGTTAAAGCCTTCAAAATAGGGAGGTTTAAAAATAGGGTGACTATCACCTTTGTGCATGATTCTACTAAAGGATCAACTCAGACGATTAAGTCCAACTCAGAGTAACCGAGCTCTTGATACCAATTGAAATTCTGTTACTAGAGTAATGTACGACATAGAGGGGGTGAATAGGTCCGTTTTCAATTTTAATTTCCTTTTTAAAAATCCTTAACCGAATTACAATGAGTTCTTTTTACCTTTAAATAAACCACTGTTAATTAAAATGGCCGAACCAATATGTGTGTGTGTGTACGTGACACAATATTCAATCAAAGAATTCAAGTTAAACCATCAACCACATATCAACACAGATATTTTTTAGTGGTTCGGGTAAAATAAACCTACGTCCACTGTTAGACTTCCCAAATCTAGGGTCGTCTATATTATGTATGGGTCTCACACCCAAATAGCACAACCTAGTTTTTTTATAGAGGTTCAACCCAAATGGTCTAATCCTCTACACCTATTTTTTTGAGTAGTTCGAATACAATGTTCTAATCCACTTTACAATGATTAAAATAAAGGAAAGGATAAACAGTTGCCTTGGGCCTTATCCAATCTTCTTTAAGTGTTTTCTTTTTTACTCAATGTCTGTGTGCTCCTTCCATCAGATTTGATCCACTAAAGTGACTATTGGCACAACAGTATAGGACAGATATATTATAGTTTTCTAGTCCTAAGAGAACACCTTAAACTTCATCAGAACTGAGGTATTGATTACCTAAACATCTCTATAAGAAGATGATGAAGAAGGTGTAAGAGAAGGAGGATAATCTCTCTGGTCACACTGTTATTTTTCCAAGAAGGTTATGTGTCAAACTTTCATTCAGCCCACAAGATATAAATAAGACAGTCTGTTTTGTGGCAGGTCACGTCTACGTGGCCTTGAGATTTCCTATGAGGCCTCGTGGCGGTAAAAGGAAAGACAATGCACTGATTCTGTAATTCCAACTTATCTACTAGTCAATTAAGATAATGACCAGCCAATCAACATGCCACCTATACGTGATTGACCATTTGAAAACATAGAAAGGTTTTAAACATATTTTCTAAATCTGTTGAATCAATGATTGTCAATCACACTTCAGATAAATTGAGGAGCCTTTACGAAATAGTAAAAGATAGCTGTTAGGCTCCCCAACAGATTTGTTCTAATTGTGAGGTGGCAATTGGAGTTTTCAAAGAGGATCTTCCTTATTTCCATAATAAACTCCCAATTAAGGATTATAGATTTATTTAACCAAATCTGTAAGAGACTCGGTCAAAAGACACTAGGCATTCCTGAGTTACAGCTGTCACAAATACCACTCAGCTAAATATTGTCTGTGAGAACTCGATAGACTGCACGAGGCCTCGAGGCTGGAAGTCAATCATTTTGATTGTCTTTGAGGACTTGACAAGCTGCAGGAGGCTTCGAAGCTGGAAGTCAATCATTTTCTAATTTTTCAGATGTTTAAACAATAGACTTCTTAGTTATTGGGCTTAGCCTAAGGTCTACTAAGAGTCACTTACCTGTGTGTAAATAACATGTTCGGTGTAGGCTCTCAATGCATAGTAGATCTTCACATTTTTCCAAAGCAAGGTTCAACTGAGTCACGTAATTAACAATATGGGTGACTCGGACGAGCTGGGGCACTAACAACTTCATCTAGATTTAGGCTTGCATTTAAAAGCATTTTCTATCATTTTCACTGTTAAACTTGTAAAACACAAAATTACACTAATTAGATTAAATTTAAATAAAATGAGATACTAACAATTATAAATTTAAGAGTAAAATATGTAACAATTTTGCACTTATCAAATACCCCCAAACTTATATTCTGCTAGTCCTCGAGCAAAACTAAAATTAACAATTAAAATCATAAACTAATTCTAATATACAGCACTTTCGCTGGCACTCTCGATTGCATTTAGCGTATGAAATAAGCCTTTAAACCCCTAGCTCACCACTAGTGGACGAGTTATTGTCTCGTGAGGGCTTCTAGAGATGATACCCACAAACATCAAATTTCAGCAAAAATATATTAACAAAATTTAAACATCATACAACTCCAAAATTATTTCATAAAACTTATACCCGGAGTGTAGTGTGTGATAGCCAATATTAACACAACTTTCTTTTTCAAAATACACACAAGTTTTACAACCACCAACTGAAAATGTGCTTCGACTCTAAATCTCATGACGGTATATCTCTCAGAAAGATTTTCACTCAGAGATTTGGTTAAATTTCTCTCAAAAGTATATGTGAGCGGAATTTATTTTCACAAATGCAAATATCTCACATATTTATCATTAAAGAATAGATAATAACAAAAAAAACATAGATCTCATGAACGGATGCCATTTTCTTGAGAACGTTGAAATAATGCACCATTATTTTTTTCATTTATTCTCCACATAAATATCATATTAACTTAAGATCAATTAGGACTTCCTAATAGGACAAAATGTGGCTTCGGACCGGGTCATATCAAAGAAGGATAAAAGACTCAAAAATTAAATAGTTTGAACAGAAAAGGTAGTGGGCTTCAATATCTCATAGATGGGATATTTCTTCCTCTATTTTTCTTTTAATTTTTTTTTTTTGCATCTTTCTTTTCTGATGTATGAATGTTCCCTTTTCTTCTTCTTTTTTCTCAATTTTTTCAGCATATTCTGCTCTCTTTTTTTCTTCAAGAGACATATTTTTTTCAAAGAGTACCATCCCAATAACAATCATCTCTAACCTTTTCTGAGCTCTAGAATAGGTCACAGATATTTCAATTTTGGCTCAAACTCCACAGCTGGAGTTGGGTATAGATAACGAGGTTAGTAAAAAACAATATGGCTTAACTTTAATCCAAGGCTCAAAATGGGAACTAACAAGATAACATATGACCAATATAGGTAGGCTTCAAAGGTTCAAACGATCGAAAATAAAATGACATATATCACTTCCTAAGCTTCATATGACTATTTCATTGCTTCAAATAAATTCAGAAAAATTTCAGGTGTAATAATCCAATTTTGATGTCATTACCTGTAACACCCAGATTTTTCGTTGCATAAATATATTGGATTTTGTCTATTTAAATTGTTAAATTGGTTGAGTTTAAGTTTTATGGATGAAATGGACATTAGATGGGTAAAGGAGTTGGGTCAATAACCCAATTAAGATCTAATGGATCATGGGTAGAGTTTGATTGAAAATAATTGGGTAAATGTAATTAAATGGGTCAATTACCCAATTGGGACCCAATGGGTCATAGGTGAGCTAGTTTTAAGTAAATGGGTAAGGTTAATTTAATTGGGTCAGTTACCCAATTAAGACCCAAATGCACATCATCAAGTGATATGGCAAGGATGGGATCCATGTGCCACATGTCACCACATACATGATCGGCTAGGTCATGGTTGACTTGGTCAACCATGAGTGAACTCAATGGAATTCAAGATTAAAGTGAGTTAAATATTCAATTGAGTTAAAAATTAAAATAAGTTAAATATTTAATGGAGTTAAATTGGCTTGAGTTGGAAAGTGAGTTCAAGACTAATTACTTGAGTTGAGTCGGAAAATGAAGGGTTTCCATCTCATGGGACTTGGAACCCATGAACTCGATGGAAGGTGGAGAGACACCTTGGTTTAAGCCAAGAGTCTCCTTGGTTAAACCAAGGGACTCTTGGTTAGACCAAACACAAAGAGGAAGATGAATGGGCATGGGCTGTTACAAGAGACACCAGCCTAAGGAGCACTTCACACCCCCTTGGCTGAAATTCATCTCTTGCAAACAAGGAAATTTCTTTCCTCTCCTCTCTTCTATCTCTATCCAATCTACACCATCGACATTTGGAGAAGGTTGCTGAAGAACAAGAAGGGAAGGAGAAGGATTGAGAAGTAAAGACAGAGTAAAAGAAAGGAGGAGACGGGAAAGAAGGTAAGGTTCTATGTTTCATAGTATAAGATTAAGACTAAGTGAAACCATAGATTTGGCCATGGTATGGCCGAACCTATGGGTTCTCTATTTTGTTAGAATAGATGGCCAAGCTTTGTTAAGGCCATGGAAATGGAAAACCATCCAGAGGATGGCGTTGGAATGAAACAACCAACCAAAGGGTTGAATTTAAAACCATACTTTGATGGTACAATGAGTCGAATGGATTAAGGACAAAATCCAAACATTGGCTAGTGGATCGAATAAAATTCACTAAGAGATGAAGGGGTGATTAATCCATGTTTAGATATGGTAAGGGATGGATTTCATGGAGAATGGCTTTACAAAATATACAAAGGAAAAGAGACTGATAAACAGTCAGTCGATTGAATCTTGGATTCAGTCTACTGAACTAGTGTTGGCCGAATAAGGCAAAGAGTTTCTGGGAGGTTCAGCCGACTGAATTGGAGTTGGCTGTAACAGAAAACTGTTTCTGGGAGTTTCAGCTGACTGAATCTTGTGATTCAGTCGACTAAACATAGACGTAACAAATAAGTAAAGGGATTAGACGTGTTTCTAAGATTCAGTCGACTGAATGATTACTTAGCAAACACGTAAACTGTTGGCTGATGATTCAGCCGACTGAATCATGGATTCAGTCGACTGAATCTGTAATAGCCGGATTTTCAATTCAATAAATATATTGGCTATTATTTATTTTAATTATTAAGAAAAAATTATGATTCATAGATGGAATGGATGTTAAATGGATAAAAGTTGGGGCAATGGCCCAAGTATGGTCCAATGGGCCATGGATAAGATTAAATCTATTTAATTGGGTCAATGTGGTCAATTGGGACCCAATGGGTCAAGATGGGTTAATGATTAGGGTAAATGGGTAAGGAATGGATTTAATCGGGTCATGGACCCAATTATGATCAAAGGCATGGGGTCCACCTCATCAATTGAGGTGGCAAGTGTATGAGGAATTATCCAAGTGGGACCCAACTCCACCTCATCAAGTGAGGTGGAGTGTGGAATAAGGCACATGTCGGGCCGGCCACCATGGTTGACTTGGTCAACCATGGGTGAGTTCATGGGTGAATTAAAGAGGATCAAGTGAAGTGAGTTGAATTAAATTATTTAATTAAATCACCTAAGTTAGATGGAAAAAAATTCTAATGCTCGAGTTAGGAGTTGAGTTGCATTTAAATGGAGTGAGTCAAATGGGGGCGAGTCACATGGAAGATGAAAAGATGGAGTGAGTCAAAGGAGAGGTGGGCGGTTTCTATCTCATGGAAACCACTAGTCACAAAACCGTTGGAGAGGGTGGTGTGTACCATGTAGAGGGCATGCACCCTCTTGGCTAGACAAAGAGCTCATGTGGAGGGCATGCATCCACTTAGTGAGTCAAAGGGGAGGTGGAGGGTTCCATCTCATGGAAAACCACTAGCCAAAACCGTTGGAGAGGGTGGTGTGTGCCATGTGGAGGGCATGCACCCTCTTGGCTAGACAAAGAACTCATGTGGAGGGCATGCATCCACTTAGTGAGTCAAAGGGGAAGTGGAGGGTTCCATCTCATGGAAACCACTAGCCAAAACCATTGGAGAGGGTGGTGTGTGCCATGTGGAGGGCATGCATTCCCTTGTTTGGTCAAGGGACTCATAGGGAAGAGTCCACATTGATGAGGGTGGAGTCTTGCCCAAGAAACCCTAAGACAAGATGGAAAGGGCTAGCTTTCCATCTCATTCACTCTCTCCCTCTCTCAAGCTTGGCCGACCCCCTCACTAAGACAAGAAACACTTAGAGTTTTCTATCTCAAATCCTCTCCCTCTCACCAAAACCCTAGGGCCGACCTCTCTCCAAGACAAGAAAACACTTAGGGTTTTTACATTCTCTCATCCTCTCCCTCTCTCAAACCTTCTCCTTGGCCGAACCATCTCTTGGGGTTTTCATCTTAAACAAAACAACACTCTTTGGCCGAAGATCAAGGAGGAAGAAAGAAAGAAAAGACTAAGGAAGTAGAAGATCGGACGAGCAAGGTGAAACGAAAGAAATCGGAGGAGTAGCGGAATCGGTAACGGGATTGCACAAATAGTGTACGATCGGCTTGACGCAATCGGTGATCGATTTTTGGAAGGAAACACAAGAACTCGATATTTGGACGTTTGTAGGATGCCTACCTTATTGAAAACCATGGAATATGTATATGTGATGATTTTACTTCATGTTTTGATGATTTATTTTTGTATCAAAGTACTATGTTTGAATTATGGGATTTTAATGCTATGATGTTTATTATTACATAACATGATTGCACTTGTATCTCATGCATGGCATGGGAGGGATCACATGAGGGGAGTTCACGCTCCATTCGGATTTCCGATAAACAACAGTGGGGAGGAACCCACACTGATTCCAATAGATGTATGATTGAATTGTAACCAGAGTCCACGCTCTGTTCGGGGCGACCGATAAGGCATTCGTGGGGAGAGATGTACTGTGTTTGAATTGTAACCGGAGTCCACGTCCCGTTCGGGGCGACCGATAAGGCATTCATGGGGAGAGATGTACTATATTTGAAATGTAACCAGAGTTTGCGCTCCATTCGGTGGGACCGATTAGGCATTCGCGGGGAGTCATGACAATACCTTGATGTGGATTATCCATCAAGAGGAATACTATGTGATTGTGATATGGATGATGGGTGGGACTCATGGCTATGACACCCATGGCATGGCATTGACTTGCCTGGTTTTGATATGATCTATATCTATGTGATTTTTATACTAACCCATGTGTTTGACCCTACTCGGAGTACCTACTGGGCGCGTTGTCTAACGCCCTACTTCTACCTTAGATGATGACACAGAACATGGACGGAACGAAGGACGAGATCAGAGCCAAGCTTAGGAGCTTGGATGAGCTAGATCTATGTTATTTAAGTTTATATTTTGGACATGTAATTTGAGTAATTAGGTTGTTGGGATTGTAATAATTTAGACTATTTGCAATGGTTTGGACTTTTATTTTGGACATTTTAAGGTTAAGGTAATTATTATTAAGTGATGGGCTTCCTTGCCATTTAAAATTGGTAGGATAAAACTCTATTATAATTTTCGCATTATGTTTAATTCCGCAAGCTTAACCTTAGTACGTGTGAACCGTTTTCGTGGCTTAGTCCATGCATACGTATGGTTGGCCAGCTAAAGGTCGGGCTTTGGAAGCTCGGACTTAGCTCGTGTCATGACGTCCCGCGCTTTCTCACTCTTTCATTTCAAAAAAAAAAAAAAATAGAGTCTGATTTTCGGCGAGTGAAAAAGGGCGGGGCGTTACAGTTGGTATCAAAGCGAAACTGGAAGGATGAATCTTTCGAAGTAAGATTAAGATGGTATCATGTCTCACTGACAAGATAAGAATCCCAACTGACCGACTCTTCGGAGTCCGCTGTATGGGGGTTGGATTAATTTACTTCGTTAGACTCAGACTGAAGCATTCAATCTGAGAGCAACATTTGACGATAAAAGGAATGATAGCAAGGGAAGGACAGTTACTATAAAATGGATTTACCAAACATAGCAAATTATGACATATTTTCCTGAAAAAGCGAAACATCCGAATTTTTCCCAACATTGAGAAACACCACTTGATACATAGAAAGTTTCCCCAAAAACAAGAAAACAACAAGATTTCCCCAAATGGAGAAACAATAATGGATTTATCAAACATAGCAAAATAGGAGATATTTCCCCGATTTCCCCAAATTGAGAAACAATGATGCATTTATCAAACATAGCAAAATAGAAGATATTTCCCCGATTTCCCCAAATTGACATTTGATACTTAGAAAGTTTCCCCAAAAGCAAAGAAATACAAAGATGTTTATTTGGCAATTTCCCCAAAATACGTAAACAAAAAACTTTACGTAGAAGCTAAGTCAACGATGTTTCATTGACTTAGGAAAATGCCTCCGATAAGAAGACATACACAACAGGACCAACAACACGAAGAAGAACATAACGGAGAGGGTCAGGACAGTGCAAACATTCCTGAAGTACCTTCTGAACTACAGAACCTAGTACAAGCAATAGTCATTTCCGTTCTACAGCAACTCTTGAGCAGAAATGGAGACACAACCTCCAATGAAACACAGGACCGAAAAAGTCAGGGTGGGGGAAATATTTTTCGCCCTCACAAGAGATGCAAACCCAACTTTGGGAGACCTTCAGCCTTTACTGGTTCCACTGGAAGTTCCTGTTTCCAGTGTGGTCAGCAGGGCCATTTCAAAAGAGAATGTCCACAGAACTATAGATCTTCTCACTTTAGGGGTTCTTTCAGTCGTCCAGCTCGACCAGCTTAGTCACAAGGATCTAGAGCACATGACCAGGCAGGACGGGCACCTACTCCGATAGGATCTGGATGACTAAATACTTTGGTTTCTCCTCCAGAGACAGTGGATCATTCGGTGATTCAAGGTATGGCAGTAATTACAGTTCATATGCGTATGCGTTATTTGATTTGGGAGCATTCCACTCTATTGTATCTACTGCCTTCACATCTGGTACTAGCACTTTAAGTACAACAAATGTCCACTGCACCTACTATAGTATCCCCTATTGGTAGACGATGACGACAATTAGTGGGTATATCGATCCCACGATAGATACAGTGGTCCCATGGTAGATGTGACGGTTCTATGGACAAATATTATCTTCCCATGGATGAGGGTTTCCATGGTGGTTTGGATGGATGCCGGATATTGGCATTAGGGCAGACATATTAGTAGTACGAGGGACATTTTGGTCCCATAATTTGACATATTAGTCCTATGATAGACATATTAGTCCTACGAAGGTATTAGTTATACCCATGAATGGATTATACCCATAGGGGCGGTTATATTCATGGATCTGATGAACAAAACTTTTCGTCCTTATTTGGACAAGTTTGTAATCATTTTCATCAACGATATCCCGATTTGAAATGTAACTGGAGTCCGCGCTCCATTTGTAAGGCCCCGCCCTTTTCCACCCTTCCAAAAATCAGAGTCTATTTTTTTTTTTACAAATAAAGTAAAGTGGAAGAGAGCGGGGAGACGTCACGACGCGAGCTAAGTTCGGACTTCCAAAGTCCGACCCTTAACTGGCCAAACTTATGTGTGCATGGACCAAGTCCATGAAAACCAAACCGCACATAGAACTAAATAAAACTTGCGGAATAAATCAAATATGCGGAATAACAATAGGATAACAATCCTATTCCAAATGAGATAGCAAAGTACAAGTCCTATCCAAAATAACTTAAATCAAATATCCAACTCAAACAAACCAAACCATAGCAAATCCAAATCAAACCATAGCAGTATTACTAAGTTATTACACGTCCATATAAAAGTATTCAAATGTCAATAAATAATTTCATTCCATATCCAAGCTCCTACACTTGGCTTCCCTCGCGATCCTCGACCTTTCCTTTTCCCTTTCTTGCGTCATCCACTAAGGATAGAAATAGGGCGTTAGATCAACGCGCCCAGTAGGTCTTCCGATTAGGGTTACCACAAGGTTAGTATAAAAACATTCATATAACATATAATACATGATCATCAAATACTTACAAAATAATGCTATGTATGTATGCAAATGTAATAAGTCCCACCCATCACAAATATACATAGCCATCACTTGACGGGACTCTCATCGTCAAGGTAATCCACAGTGTTCTTTCGTTTCCTCTTGATGGGACTCTCATCATCAATGTATTCCTCCTGGTGGGACTCTCATAACCTAAGGAGGCCCCACAGTTGCATCACGGACATTCCGATGGAGTGTGGGCTCCAGTTTCCATATCCATCACCCCATGCCATGCATGAGATGTCAATGAATACATGATACATGCTATTTGTAAATGAATCATAGCATTCCAATTAACTTGAAAACATAATACTTTATCAATAGCTCATAAAAATCAAGATAAAACCATATGTAAAATGTGGTTACAAGGAGGCAGGAAACCTACAGAAAGTTACTTAAGTTGCCCTTTCTTCTCAATCCGTCACCCGTTCACGACTTGTGCACCGTTCAAGTCCCGTTACCTTGTTTATATAACAGCAAGTCAAACACATAACCTTTTGATTTCCAATTAATTCTAAGTCGCAAAAATCATCTTGTGGGGTGGCCGAACCTCACCCACTTTGAATTTGTCCTTTCCTTTGTTTTGGATCAATACCATCCAAATAACTTTATTTAAAAACCTCAACCTACTAACCATAACTTGGTGGGGTTCGGCCATACAACATGGCCGAACCTCACAATTTTGGTTTGAGTCCCCTTTTTCAAGTCCTTTAATCTTTCATTCCATATTTACAATAATGCCACTAGGCTAAGCCTTGTTTAATTTTCCTTAATAACCAAGGTTCATAATAAATCCACCTTAGTGGGGTTCGGCCATACAACATGGCCGAACCTCACCACCTTAAATTTGGTCTTTTTTAATCCTTCTTCATAAGATTACTTACCAATCAATCAATTTAATTATCTTAGTCCTTAACCATCTACTAATGTCATTTTATGGGGTTCGGTCCTATACATGGCCGAACCCTATATTTCCTTTTATTCATCAAAGGATGGTTCTCATAACCCCATCCATTGGAATATTTTAGACCTTTTAACAACCAAACACCATACATAGCACTTGGTGGGGTTCGGCCATACCCCATGGCCGAGCCTCGCCCCTTTGGTTTTGGTGCTCCCCTTTGTCATCCTTTATGATGAGCATAAATATCGAAATCCCTCATTCTTTCAGCTATGTTAAACCCTTTTTAAACATCAAAGATTTAATAATAATTCTAACCATACTCATACTCCATTTATCCCATAAAATGGTCCATGGGGTTCGGCCATACATATGGCTGAACCCTATGGTTCTCTTGATACGAATCTGTCAATAATTATGCATAGTTTATTCACTGCAACTTAGCCATAAAAACAATAGGGTTCAGCCATCCCATAGCCGACCCAAAACATTAGTCTTAATCTCCATTTAAAACACCTTAAAACCTTCAATCATTGTATCGTTTTTATCTCTCAAAACCATACAATTATCAAATCATTTTCATGGGGTTCGGCCATCCAAAGTGGTTGAACCCTATGATCCACTTTCTACCCTTTTTAAACCTCATCATCCATAATTTAAACCTTTGGTAGATTCGGCCATACCATGGCCAAATCATGTTCCCTTAACCCATTTTTCTTAGCAAAACTTTATGAAATACTTACCAATCTCCTTTGTTTCTCTTCTCTCCTTTGATCCTTCCTTCCTTCCGTCTTGCTCCCTTAGTCCTTAGCTGATTGTGTGCTTTGATCAATGGTGAAAATACCAAGGGCTAGTTTGGCCAAGGAGGTAGATTTTGAGAGAGTGAGAGAGAGATGAAATTCTATGCTTTCTTTGAGATGGAATTCGGCCAAGTGATGGTGTGTATCCATTTTGTTAAAACAGCCCTTCAAATCCTCTCATTACCCTCATGAATGTTGGTCTAACCAAGGAGTCCCATGGCATAACTATGGGACACTTGGCTTAAGCTCAAGCAGCCTCTCCATCTTCCCAACGTTGGGTCTTGATGGAAACCCTCCAAATTCCCAAGGTAATTCTTATCTCATTCCATTAAGATTGTGCATGGGATGTCACTCCCAAGTACCCAACGTGTGAGACTTGTCTTGGAGTCTTTGAGATCAAGGCAACTCCTCAGCTCCCCACTTGACTCATTTGAATTAAAAGGTCTCCATGGCTTCCAATTTAACTCACCCAACTCATTAACTCAACTCACCCCATTTAATACCACTCATTTAATGCACTTGAGTCAACTCCATTGTTTGATTCAAATCCAACTCACTTCAGCCCCAACTCAATATGATTTAACTCAACCCTTTTAGCTCACTTGATGATCCACATGGTCAACGTGGTCAACATGGTCAACTCGACCCATTGGGTCCCATTTGAACCTCTTGACCCAATTAGGCACCATGACCCATTTGAGTGACCATTGTCCATTTAAATGGGGTTTACCCAATTGTACAAAGCTTACCCATTTATCCTACATTGCACTCACATTCCATTCAGCCTAACCCAATTAGAATTGAGCTCATCCAAGGGTCAAACAAGTCTACCACGTATACCACGACCCATTGGGTCCCAATTGGGTCCTTTGACCCAAATAACCACCTTGACCCAATTAGATGTACATTACCCATTGAATTTAATTTGATCTTTATAATATGTACATTGGGTCTTAATTTGAACAATGGGCCCCACCATTTTCTCACCTACGATCATATCTTTTTAATTTACCATTTCAATGGCATTTTTGTAAATATTAATATCTTTGAAAAATTGGGGTGTTACAATATAACCTTCTTTTTAAAATTTTTGTCCTGAAAATCGAACGAAGTAGGGTTCCAAAATAAATTACATAAACAATTCGGGGCGAGCTGTTCTCATCTCTGATTCAAGTTCTCAAGTGGCCTCCTCAATACCATGTCCATCCCATACCACTTTGACGAACTGAATCGCTCTGTTTCGTAGCACCCTTTGCGCAGTCTCCACTATTCTGACAGGCCTCTTGTCTATGTCACGTCGCTTTGTACTTCTATATCTTGCACATTCAATACATGGGAAGGGTCGGGATTGTACTTCTTCAGCATCGATACATGGAACACATCATGCAGAGATGCCAATTGTGAAGGAAGTACCAATTGATACGCTACATCCCCCATTTTTTTTATGATGGGAAACGGTCCCACATATTTTGGTGATAGTTTCCCCTTCTTTCCAAACCTCATGTGTCTCTTCCGTGGCGAGACATTTAAGAACACCATGTCCCCCACTTCAAATTCAAGGAACCTCCTCCTTTTGTCAGCATAGCTCTTTTGCCGACTCTGTGCAGTCATTAAGTGGTGACGTATCAATTGAATTTGTGTTGTAGTCTCTGCGGCTAGCTCGGGTCCAATCAGCATAGGCTCACCAGCCTCTGTCCAGCACACTGGTGATCTACACGGTCTACCATATAAAGCCTCGAATGGGGCCATCTGCAGACTTGCCTGATAACTATTGTTATATGAGAATTCTACCAGTGGCAAATGATCCTCCCATCCACCCTTGAAATCTAACATGCATGCTCTCAGCATGTCTTCCAATACTTGTATGGTCCTTTCCGACTGTCCATCAATCTGTGGATGGAATGCAGTGCTAGTCAGTAGATCTATCCCCATAGCTGACTGCATGCTCTGCCATACTCTGCCGGTGAATCGACCATCTCTGTTAGATACTATAGTTCGGGGAATACCATGTAACCGAATGATTTCGTTGATATACCGCCAACCCAACGTCTCAGATGAATCCGTCATCTTGATAGGAATAAAATGCGCAGACTTAGTCAGTCGGTCTACCACGACCCATATAGCATCATTGCCCTTTGAGGATCTCGGTAACCCCGTCACAAAATCCATGGAAATGTGCTCCCATTTCCATTCTGGTACTGATAAGGGTTTAATTAACCCTGGTGGCTTTTGATGTTCCGTCTTAACCTACTGACAAGTTAAACAGTGTGCCACAAATTCCGCCACATCTCTTTTGAGTCTGTACCACCAATAATGTCTCTTCAGGTCGTGATACATTTTGGTGCTGCCCGAATGAATGGAGAGCTTGGCTTGATGTGCCTCAATCAATAGCTCTTTCCTACAGCTTTTTGGCACATATATTCTATTCTGGAATAGAAGACCCTGTCCTGGTCGTAATTCCCATTCCAGTACGACTATGCCGGTAGACATCTTGGCCCATATCTCCTCCACTTCTGGATCTACTTGTTGCTCTTGTTCAATCTTGGTAACCATGTTGGACCGTATAATCAGATTGTATATAGTGCCATGGTTATTGAGGTAGAGTTTAAACTCTCGAATGGTATTCAACATCTCCCATTCTGTCCCAATCAAACATGCCACTGATGCATGTGATATGCGGCTGAGAGGATCCGCCACCTTGTTTGCCTTACCCGAATGATATCGAAGCGTGAACTCATAATCCGCCAGATATTCCATCCCTCTGCGTTGCCTCAGGTTGAGCTCTTTCTGATCAAATAAGTACTTCAAGCTCTTATGATCTGGAGGTATTCATGTATCTTTAGTTGTCTTGAACCATAAGCCACCATACGATGATCTTGACTGAGAACACACCCCAGTCCCTCTCCTAAAGTATCGCATTCTACTTCATATCCTTTGCCTTTTTCTGGTAAAATTAGGATATGAGCAGTGATAAGTCTCTTCTTCAGCTCTTCAAACCTCTGATTGCACAGATCTGACCACTCATATTTGACTCCTTTCTGAGTGACTCGAGTCAATGGAGATGCAATTTTGGAGAAGTCCATGATAAACTTCCGATAATAACCAGCCAATCCCAAGAAGCTACGGATCTCGGTCACATTCTTTGGCACTTTCCATTCACTCACTGCCGTCACCTTAGCTGGATCCACGACTATACCATTTGCTGTTATGACATGCCCCAAGAAATTGACCTCGGATAGCCAAAATTCACATTTACTGGCCTTGGCATATAGCTTGTTCTTTCTCAAGGTGTTCAAGACTATCCGTAGGTGCTCCGTATGTTCCTCCTGAACTTTGGAATAGATCAACATATCGTCAATGAACACAATAACGAATTGGTCTACATACGGACTGAAAATCCTGTTCATTAAGTCCATGAACACAGCCGGTGCATTTGTGAGTCCGAACGGCATGACTACAAACTCATATAGTCCATACCGCGTCCTGAAGGCTCTCTTCTCTATATCTTCCTCCTTAACCCAGATTTGATGGTATCCGGACATCAAATCAATCTTCGAAAAGTGACTGGTACCCCTCAATTGATCGAATAAATCATCGATCCTAGGTAAAGGCTACTTGTTCCAGACAATTAGCTGATTCAACTTCCGGTAATCCACACACATTCGGAGTGAACCGTCCTTCTTCTTCACAAACAGCACTGGAGCTCCCCAAGACGATGTGCTGTTTCGGATGCAACCCAGCCTGAGCAGTTCATCAATTTGCTTCTTTAGCTCGACATCTCTGCTGGTGCCATCCGATATGTACATTGGGTCTTAATTTGAACAATGGACCCCACCATTTTCTCATCTACGATCATATCTTTTTAATTTACCATTCCAATGGCATTTTTGTAAATATTAATATCTTTGAAAAATCGGGGTGTTACACCATTCGGTGGGACCGTTAAGGCATTCGCGGGGAGTCATGACAATACCTTGATGTGGATTATCCATCAAGAGGAATACTATGTGATTGTGATATGGATGATGGGTGGGATTCATGGCATATGACACCCATGTCATGGCATTGACTTGCATGGTTTTGATATTATCTATATCTATGTGATTTTTATACTAACCCATGTGTTTGACCCTACTCGGAGTACCTACTGGGCGCGTTGTCTAACACCCTACTTCTACCTTAGATGATGACACAGAAAATGGACAGAACGAAGGACGCGATTGGAGCCAAGCTTGGGAGCTTGGATGAGCTAGATCTATGTTATTTAAGTTTATATTTTGGACATGTAATTTGAGTAATTAGCTTGTTGGGACTGTAATAATTTAGACTATTTGCAATGGTTTGGACTTTTATTTTGGACATTTTAAGGTTAAGGTGATTATTATTAAGTGATGGGCTTCCTTGCTATTTAAAGTTGGTAGGATAGAACTCTATTATAATTTCCACATTATGTTTAATTCCGCCAGCTTAACCTTAGTACGTGTGAACCGTTTTCGTGGTTTAGTCCACGCACACGTATGGTCGGCCAGTTAAGGGCTGGGCTTTGGAAGCTCGGACTTAGCTCGTGACGTGACATCCCGCGCTCTCTCACTTTTTCATTTAAAAAAAAAAATAGACTCTCATTTTCGGCAAGTGAAAAAGGGCGCAACGTTGCAGAATCTGTACTGGCCGAACACACAGTTAATCTGATCCAAAGTTAGCCGACTGAATCTGTGATTCAGTCGACTGAAAGAGGGTTGACCGAGAATACAAAGGGTTTGACTCAGAGTCAGCTGACTGTGATTCAGTCGACTGAAAGGTAGCGAGTCAAGGAAAGAATAATACTGAGTTGGGTTTTAGTCGACTGAAAGTCTACGGTAAGGCAGAACACTGTAGTTGAGCGTGATTCAGTCGACTGAAATGAAAAGTTTAAATTTTAAATAATATTCCAGAGGTTTCAGTATATCTGGAAGGATGTAAAGGATGATGGGAATTGAATGGATAATCAAATTGACATATGTGTATGATTGAATTCATTAAGGTAAAGAGTTTTTGCAAAAGGGTTTGCATTTCGGTTTCGACACGATCGTCGTACGGAATCTTCACAAAACAGCAAGGATATTACTGGGATTGGTAGGATTCCTACCTTATTGAAATGCATAAGGATTTCTATATGTATATGTTTCTAGTTTTGATTTACAAACATGATGAATTATTTTGGTTCAATGAATGGCATTTGTTTTATGAACTGTTTTCAATGTTATTATATATTTTGATACGAAATGACATTTGTGCATCCATAATCTCATGCATGGCATGGGAGGGAATATATGGGGCAGCAAGCCAAGTTATGAGCTGTCCGGACATGACTTGGGGCTTGAGACTAGCTTATGTAAAGCTATGTGAACCATTGATTTGTTGGCCTTATCCGAGATTGTTAGATAGGGGTACGGCGTAATTTAGGTCAAAGGGTTCCAAGGTAACCAGTCCAAAAACCCTGCGCAGAGAGAGGAGTCCACGCTCCATTGGTAATTCCGATTAACACACGTGGGGGGGTATAACAGTGATCTGGTGGTGCCGTCACAAAACACTGCGGACGTAAATGGCCAAGGGAACACCTTGATATAGCTTCATCATATCAAGGAAAATGTTGTTATGATTTGTATGGTGTTGGATATGGAGATTGGATGAGGGACTATTGGCATATGACACCCATGACATGACATATACATTTGCGTGATTTGGATATGATATTCATGCACTATTTTTGGTACTATGATATGTTTACAGTTTTAATATAATATTCTTATTTTGATTTTTATATTGATCCTAAGTGTACAACCCTATTTGGAATTCCTACTGGGCGCGTTGGCTAACGCCCTACTTCTACCCCTTAGATGATGGAACAGGGAATGGAAAGGACGTGGGATGTGAAGGAAGTCAAGCTTAGAAGCTTGGGCAGATTATGTTTATTTTACTTGATTGATTTTGGAACAATGTATTTGAGATAATTAGCATTTTGGGATTGTAATAACTTAGTTTCTTTTGCTATGGTTTGTTGATGATATTTGGATATTTTAACTTCAGTTAATTTTATGTGATTGACTTCATTGTTTAATATGGATGTTGTGTTTGTGGATGAAATCTGATCCATATGTGTATTCCGCAATTGTTTGTAAACGTGTGAACTGTTTTAGTGGACTTGGTTCACGAACACGTATCGTTGGCCAGTTAAGGGTCGGGTTTGGAAACCCGGACTTAGCTCGTGTTGTGACATTCCCGCTCTCTCTCACTCTTTATTTAAAAAAAATATATATATACTATGATTTTCGGCGAGTGAAAAAGGGCGGGGCATTACAATTGGTGTCAGAGCGAAACTGGAAGTGTGAATCTTTCAAAGTAAGATTCATATGGTATCATGTCTCACTAACAAGACAAGAATCCCAACTGACCGACTCTTCGGAGTCTACTGCACAGGGACCGGATTGATTTACTTTATTGAGAATCAGACTGTAAGCATTCAATCTGAGAACAACACTTGATGAGAAGAATAACACCAAGGGAAGGACAATCACTATAAGTATGGAATTATCGATTATAGTAAAGTAGGATATATTTCCCCAAAACAAGAAACATCAGGATTTCTCCAAAATGAGAAGCAATATATGATACATAGGAAAATTCCCCAAAACAAGAAATAGAAGATGCTGATTTGGCAATTTTCCAAACTATCTAAACACAAAACTTTATGAGAAAACTAAGTCAAGCGATGTTTCAATGACTTAGGAAAATGCCTCCGAGAAGAAGAAGAACCCGACAAAACCCGTATTAAGAAGAAGAGGTACAGTACCCACACCAGGAAGAGGGGCAAAACAGTATTAATATTCCTGAAGTACCTCCTGAGTTGCAGAGCTTAGTATAGGCAGTGGTCACTTTCGTTCTACAGCAACAACAGAACCGCAATGTAGGCGCGACCTCCAATGAATCACAGGACCGGAATATTGTCAGGGACTTCCAACAGCAGTGTCCCCCTTATTTCAAAGGGAAAGAGGGACCTACAGAAGCAGAAAACTAGGTAGAGAACATCACAAAAATCTTGAAGCAGCTCAAGATCACCGGTAATGAGGACCGGATACTGCTGGCTACCACACAATTGGTGGATGATGTAATAGCTGGATTTTTAATTCAATAAATATATTGGCTATTATTTATTTTAATTGTTAAAAATTAAGATTCGTAGATGGAATGGATGTTTAATGAATAAGAATTGGGGCAATGGCCCAAGTATGGTCCAATAGACCATGGACATGATTAATTCTATTTAATTGGGTCAATGTGGTCAATTGCGTCAAATGCCCAATTGGGACCCAATGGGTCAAGATGGATTGATGATTTGGGTAAATGGGTAAGGAATGGATTGAATCGGGTCATGGACCCAATTAAGATCAAAGGCATGGGGTCCACCTCATCAAGTGAGGTGGCAAGTGTATGAGGAATTATCAAAGTGGCATAGCCAAGTGGGACCCAACTCCACCTCATCAAGTGAGGTGGCGTGTGGAATAAGGTACATGTGGGGCCGACCACCATGGTTGACTTGGTCAACCATGGGTGAGTTCATGGGTGAATTAAAGAGGATCAAGTGAAGTGAGTTGAATTAAATTATTTAATTAAATCACCTAAGTTAGATGGAAATAAATTCTAATGCTTGAGTTAGGAGTTGAGTTGCATTTAAATGGAGTGAATTAAATGGGGGTGAGTCACATGGAAGATGAAAAGATGGAGTGAGTCAAAGGAGAGGTGGGTGGTTTCCATCTCATGGAAACCACTAGCCACCAAAACCGTTGGAGAGGGTGGTGTGTGCCATGTGTGAGGCATGCATCCACTTAGTGAGTCAAAGGGAGGTGGAGGGTTCCATCTGATGGAAACCACTAGCCAAAACCATTGGAGAGGGTGGTGTGTGCCATGTGGAGGGCATGCATTCCCTTGTTTGGTCAAGGGACTCATAGGGAAGACTCCACATTGATGAGGGTGGTTGGAGGTGGAGTCTTGCCCAAGAAACCCTAAGACAAGATGGAAATGACTAGCTTTCCATCTCATTCACTCTCTCACTCTCTCCCTCTCAATCTTGGCCAACCCCCCTCTAAGACAAAGGAAAAAGACTAGAGTTTTCTATCTCAAACTCCTCTCCCTCTCACCAAAAAACCCTAGGGGCCGACCTCTCTCTAAGACAAAAGAAAAAGACTTAGAGTTTTCTATCCCTCATCCTCTCCCTCTCTCAAGCTCTCTCCTTGGCCGAACCATCTCTTGGGGTTTTCATCTTAAACCTCTCCCTCAAAACAACACTCTTTGGCCGAAGATCAAGGAGGAGGAAGAAAGACTAAGAAAGGAGAAGATCGGAGGAACAAGACGGAACGAAAGAAGGGGAGGAGTCGCAGAATCGGTAAGTATTCCTTGATATGATTTACTAATTAAAAGGAGGTTAAGGGAACATTCCATTTCGGATTAGAGAGTTGACCAAAATATTATGGGCCATGGATTTAAAATCCATACAAGAAATGAGATAGAAAATGGACAAAACCCTAATGGGTAAGATAGGTTTTGTAAATGAAGATTATTAAGGACAATACATATATGGCTTATGACAACATGCATGATTGAATGAAGAATGGTCAAGGTTCATGGTTCGGCCCTTGCATGGCCGAACCCTAATTTTTATGTATATGGATCATGGAGGACAAGAAAGGATTGGATGAGGTTCGGCCATGATGTATGGCCAAGCCCCATCAAATGGTATAAACATGTTGTGTATGATTTTAAGAAAAGACCATCTTCAAAATGATATGAAAATGGAGAATAGAATGAAGAGGAGAAAAAAATGATGAACCATAGGGTTCGGCCATGATGTATGGCCGAAGCCCATGGAAGGATAGTGGTGATTTTAAATGGGTTCTAAATGATGAAAATAATGGAAGTAGGTTATTGATTTTAATGGGTTTTAAAGGATGAAAATGATGGAAGAATATTGATGATTTAAAATGATGGATCTAAGTGTATGATTAAACCCCCATGGGGGGGATTGTGTTAATGGATCTAATATTTGTAATTGATTTAAGAAAGGAATGATGAAAATGAGACATCATGGGTTCGGCCATGTAAATAAAGTGAAGGCCTAGATCTGAAATTCACGTAAAGATCTAAAATACAATTCATATTTATTAATAAAACAAGATTCACAACTTTTAATTTAATTAATCAAAACCTTAGTAATCATGATTCAAGTCTAACAATCAAGATCCAAATTATTGCATACACTCATGTTCAATCAAATAAATAAAAGTTGTGTTCTCGAAATTAAAAAGTCATAAAAGTATTTTAGAAATTGGATGTTCTAGGGTTCTAAATGAATGCTTTACTTTATTAAATGGAAGAATTAAAGTACAAGGCTTTTCTAAATTAAATATAAGAAAGACAACATAAAAGATAAAAATCTACACTCTCACTTGTAAATTCACATGGTGCCCCTTGTCTTCCTGTCTTTTGCTCCAGCCTTTAGTCCTCTTGAATACTAAGTCATATTCGAATTTTACCCTTGGTGTAAGGGGGTATTTATAGGTTTTGAAAAGAGATGGATGGCTTGGATTAAATCAAGGTTTAAGTTGGGGAATCAAAGGACTAGATTGAATCTGATTGGAAATGGATGATGGAGATTTAAGCTTGGATTTTAGGGTTGCACAAGGAGAGTCACATAACTAAATCTAGATTAATTAATTTACATGAAAATCCTAGAAAGAGACATAAAATAATTATAATAATTTTAGGTCTTCTCTTTGAAGCGTTAAACTTGCATTCTTCTGTTGTTTGAGCTTGATTTTCCTGATCTTTCTATTTTTCACTACAAAACTGACAAAATACATCAAATGCATCATTATATACAAAATTGAGGATAATTGGCCCAATAATCAAGGGTAAAAATGTAATATTTCAATACTCAACACATATGGTTCCATACCCTCAATCATTACGTTGCGACTTTCTTAGGCCTAACCACCTCTAGTACCTCTCAACAGTGGGCCCTCATGAGTCTAAACCTCATGGATCCAGCTCATACTATGATATAAGACTGGTCACCCCGTCTGAGTTACTTCTAAACAGTAGTCGCCTAAATCTGGTGGCAATAAGAGGTCCCAGCCTCAACTCATAATCATGCTCACCCTATTGCGATCCAAAACAAACTCATACTTCCATCAGAATTTCAAACCCTAGATGGTTAGCGGTCGACTCCACACGCACAATCCTAATGGAAAACAAGCCTAAGCTCTGATACCAAGTTGTCACATCCTAACCCAAAAGATAGGCACGTGACGCGGGATAAATTTACTTTTTCGAATATCACACGTGGGAAACACATGTGTACTCACAACTCAATCATCGAGATCATAAATGAGCTCAAATACCATTATTATCTCAAAGGGGATATAAATTCTCTACCATAAATGTTATCAAACATTCTAGAATTTATTACAACCAAATTCATTATGAATAAAATAGTATAAACAACATCACCAACTCAAATCAAATAAATAAGCAATTAACTCAATATGTAGGGCGTATCAAGCAGCCCTGATAAACTAAGCACTTTCTCGAGGACCCTCGGACCCAGCTGGTGCAACATTACCTGGAATTATAAGGACGTGAGTACAAACAATACTCAGTGAGGAAATATGCATGCTACACACTCACGCACCCACATAATAATAATGTTTAAAATAGAATATGAATAAGGCTATGCTATCATGTCACGCTATCAATCTCATCAATATAAACACAATGTCCACCCAAGGACACCAATCTCATCAACGTGGACACAATGTCCACCCAAGATACCTATATGGAACGAGCTATCAAACATCATGATCCCTTGATGAACATAGGCCACGACTTACAAGTGGGAGATCTCCATACAACATAGATAATCTACATCACCCTACGTGCCTTCACCACTCTAGTGATTAAGTTAGCTCTAAGGTGATCAATATACGACTTACCAAGTTAGTTCCGCCTAAGTAGGACCCACAAGTATCTAACTCTGTCCAATCCGTCTTATTAAGTCAGTACCGCCAGCATATGCTCACGAGTATCTAAACCTGTGCAATGTGTTTTACTAAGTTAGTACCGCCTGCATAGGCTCACGAGAATCTGACCCTGCGTAATCCGTCTTACTAAGTCAACACCACCGCATAGGCTCACGAGTGTCTAGCCCTGCGCAATGCGTCTTACTAAGTTAGTACCGCCCGCTTAGGCTCACGAGTATCTGACCCTGTGCGAACTGTACACCAAGTGTACAAAATAGTCGTGAGAGTAACCTATAGCGCGAAGCATGTGGGGGACTATACTCCTCAACGACAACCACAAACAGCCGTGAGAGCGACCTACAGCACGAAACATGATAGAAGTTATACTCCTCGACGGCAACCCTACAGGACCAAGTCTCATAGCTGACGCCACCGTTCCAATAGGATTTCTTAAGTAAAACCATTATCTAGTCACACCAACCTCCTCTAGGGAGTGGGGACTTATACTAATGGGCCCCAAACAAGAGAAATGTACATCATCAATTCCTATAAACTCTTTAGGTCTCATCCCAACACTAGTAATTCTCAATATCATCATGCCTATTAACATAATATCACATACTCACGTCTTAGATAACCCCCTAGGCACATATCAGTGAGTAATACAAGAAATGATCATATTCACAATTACATAGGCAACATATATGTCATAGTCACATAATGACCACAATTTCACAATGATAGCAACATAGTACATTGCATTACGTTTCATACATTCAACATAATTGTCACATTGGGTTATTTTAGGGCATGGACTATGCACCAACTTTGAGATACACACATCGGGTTTATTTACACATACTCTTAGTCCTTACAATTTATTCAACCAGTCTCATGGTGGTTTAACATCTTAAGTCCAATAACTCCCTTTTTACAACATAAACCCAATTAAATTCATAAATAAATCATCTCAGCCTTTTCACAAGGGTATCCAATAGTTATCACAAATTTTCTATCATCATAACAAGATAATAGACAGGCTACAAATCACATAATAGGGAATTAATAACATCTCATGCATAGCATAAGGCACATCATCCTATTTATCATGCATTAAACACATCAATAACATAGTATATTCCCTAAATCAATGAAATAGTATGCATGAATTCATACAATATGTGTGTAGCAATCCTCACCTTAAAATCACGATGTCTCGGGTTGATCTTCGGGTCATACCTCAACGGGTTTAGTATTCAAAGGCTCTAATTAATAAAAAAGAACATAATACATCCCTATTAGTTCATCGATTAGATCAAATCAAAGCTTAGAAGCAAAATCTCCAAATCTAGACTAAAGATTTACCCCTAATCCAAATTAATCCCTTCAATCTAAGGGTAATCTCCAAATCTCCTTCCATGAATCATCTCCAAAAAGTATCATATACCATTTTCCCTAATTTACTTTCCTTCCCATGGGTTCAAAACTCAATTTCAATTCAGATCTACACCCAAACAAGGTTCTATAATAAAAATCCCCAATTACTTCCATGGATTCCTCTCCAAATAAGGCTTAAAAGTCATCACATACTCCATTCTCAACACATCCCATAAAGATCTCATCAAATAAGAAGAAAATGAAAGAGAAGGATCATATATCTTACCATTTGAGGTGAATGAACTGTGCAAGGGGGCGCTCCAAGGGTCGGAAATCCAAATCCACAGCCTTTAGTGGGTGAAAATCAATAGAGGGAAGGTAGATGTGTAACGCCCCGCCCTCTCCGAGAAATCAGAGTCTAATTTTTTTTTTAATAATAATAGAATAACACCGGAAGAGAGCGGGTGGCGTCACGACGCGAGCTAAGTTCGGACTTCCTAAGTCCGACCCTTAACTGGCCACCCATGTGTACATGGACTAAACCCATGAAAGACAAACCACACATGGAACTAAACAAGCTATGCGGAATAAACTAGACTAACTGCGGAATTAAACTGAATAGATAGCAAGTACCAGTCTCAATTATTAAAATAACTTAATCCAACCATCCATTGTCAATATCATAAACAAACCATAGCAAAGGTATCAACTTATTACATGTCCATAAATGAAATTCAAATAACAGTAAATTATAAAAATATTCCAACATCATGCTCTTAAGCTTGGCTCCCCTCCTGGTCATCGTCCTTCTCTTTCCCCTTCCTTGTCCATGCATTATCCTCTAAGGATAGAATTAGGGCGTTAGATCAAATCCCCTAGTAGGTTTCCGATTAGGGCTACCACATGGTTAGTGTATAAAACATGCATATATCATAGTATATATGGTCATCAAAAACAAATAAATCAATGCTACGTATGTATGCACATGTAATGAGTCCCTCCCAACATGCATATACATAGCCATCACTTGATGAGACTCTCATCGTCAAGGTAAATCACAATAACATTTCTCCTGGCGGGACCTGCATCGCCTAAGGAGACCAATTAATTTCTCATCATCATAACATTTCTCCTGGCGGGACCTGCATCACCTAAAGACCAATGTATTATCATCATCATGATACTACTCCTGACGGGACCTGCATCGCCTAAGGAGACTTTCCACAAATCATCATCCCATGACCATGCATGAGATGCCAATGAATATATGACACATGTAATCAAATCTCATCATTCAAATCCAAGATGATAAAGAATAGTATAACAAATATCTCATAGAAAAACCATCTGAAAACCAAGTATAGATGTGGTTACAAGTAGGTAGGAAACCTACCGAAGATTAGCTTCGGTGTTTGTTCTTTCTCAAAGAGTCACTTGCTCACGACTTGCACGCCGTTCAACTTCTGCTTCCTTGTTTATACAACGACAAGTTAATATCATAACCATTGGATTTCTTATCAAGTCCAAATTCCATATTCCATCTTGTGGGGTTCGGCCATACGCATGGCCGAACCTGATCAACTTAGGATTTAACCTCCCTTTTTATTTGATCTCTCTTTTATTTAATCCTTATTAAACATCATACACTACAAAAATACCTTGGTAGGGTTCGGCCATACAACATGGCCGAACCATACCACTTTGGTTTGGGTCCATACATCCACTCCTATGATCATTTCATCCATAACCATGGTCCATGTTACTCACCATCCTTTCCATCCTTGAATTCCATATGAGACGGTCGAATGGTTCAATGATTTTAACCTATGTACTAAACTTAGGCTCCACTCTTTTACCAAGATAAATACATGGTTCAGCCATCCAATGGCTGACCCAATATAATAACCATTTCTCCATTTTTAATCACATAAACCCCCATAAAATGACCCATGGGGTTCGGCCATTCACATGGCCGAACCTTATGGTTCTTTTGATGCAATTTTTCCAACACTTCTACATTATTTATCTACTGCATCTTAACCATAAAAACAGCAAGGTTTAACCATCCATTGCCGACCCCATAATAAGAACCTAATTCTATTTTTCAATCCTTTAAAAAAAATCTTCACACATGGTATGGTTTTTATCCCTAAAAACCATACCATTTATCAACAACTTTCATGGGGTTCGGCCATCCAAAGTGGCCAAACCCTAAGCTCTAAATTTCCATCCTTTTAATCTCCTCATCATACTTTACATCATTAATTAATTCGGCCACAACATGACCTAATTAACACATGTAAAAATCACCATGGTTTGACATGGTTTTTGACCTTTAAGAACATCAAACCAATCCACTCTTTTCATGGGGTTCGGCCAACCAAGATGGCCGAAACCAATGACATATTTTTTTATCCTTTTTAAGCAATCTTATCCAAGGTTAAATTCCCTGATGTAATCGGCCATTCCATGGCCCAAAGTATGACACTTAATACCATGATTTAACCTTCCAAAAACATGCATCCTAAGTCTAATTTAACATCTTAAACAATCCATGGTTTTATCTTACAAAAACCATCCAAATAAACCCATTCTTTTCATGGCGTTCGGCCATCCAAAGTGGCCGAACCCTATGATCCATTTTTCATCTCATTTATGAAGTACCATCCAAGGTCTAACCCTTGATGGATTCAGCCAAATAATGGCCAAATCATACTCCCTTCTGCACTTTTATTTAACCAAATACTTATGTAAAAACTTACCAATTTCCTTGCTTCTTCCCTCTTGCTTCCTTTCTTTCCTTCCTCCTTAATCTCTTGCCGAAATGGTGCTTGATCTATGGTGAAACACAGCAACTAGTTCGGTCCAAGAAAAGATGTTCTTGAGAAAGGGAGAGGGAGAGATGGAAACAAATTCTTCAAATTGTAATCGGCCAAGTGTTGGTGTTATTTCCTTTTGTTAATCAGCCACCATGACCTCTCAATTTCCCTCATAAATTCTTGATCAAACCAAAGGGTCACTTGGCACAACCAAGACACCCCTTGGCATCAACCAATGCAACCTTTGGTAACCCCATGTAACTCATCCAATTCCCATTCATTTCCATTTAAAACTTAGCATGGAAACTATCACTACAAGTCCCCAACGTGTGGGACTTTTTTTGGTTTGTTTGAGACCAAGACACCTTCTCATATTCCCTTCAACTCACTGATTTTATAGCCCCTTTGATTTCCATTTTGACTCAACTAACTCAATGGCTTAACTCGCCACATTAAATACCATACATTTATTACACTTGAGTCAACCCAACCATTTAATTTAAATGCAACTCATTCCAATCCAACTCAACCTGATTTGACTCACCATTGAGCTCATTTGAGGGCCCACACGGTCAGCCATGATCAACATGGTCAACCTGACCCATTGGGTCCCCATTTAGCTTGTTGACCCGTTTTGACTCCATGACCCATTTATGGGTTGTTTTAGCCATTTGCATTTGGTTTTCACATGTGCATTAAGCCTACCCATTTATGCTCCACTTAATTTCCAATCAAATCAGCTTAACCCCATTAAATTTGGGCTCACCCAATGGTCTAATAAGTCCATTATGACCCATTGGGTCCCAATTGGGTCCTTTGATCCAATTAACCATTTTGACCCAATTGATGTACATTACCCATCCAATCAAATTTGACATTTATAATATGTTCATAGGGTCTTAATTTGAACAATGGGCCCCACTATTTCCTTATTTACAACCACATTTATTGAATTCACCAATCTAGGGGCATTTTCGTAAATATTCATCTTATTGAGAAATTGGGGTGTTACAAGATGAAGCAAGGGTTTGCTATTAGGGAAGAATGGTTGGCTATTTGGAATAGGAATTAGGTGAAATGAGTCTCATTTCGTCCAAACACGAACTTATGTACGGACTTAATATTTTAATATTTTTTTTTTAGGATTGGGTCATTACAACGTCCACGTCCCGTACTTGCTTGGGTACCTACTGGCCGCCATTCTTCACCACTGAAGTCCCAGGGTGTAGAATTCATGGGAGTGGATAAGTCTAGATGTGAGAAAAAAGGGATGTAATTATAGCTATGATGGGTCTCATTTGATTAGTATTTTCATATTACAATAAAAAGATGTGCCCTAGATAATCCTCATTATATGTGTGTCTCCTATTGTCCTTTTGTGTAATGTAGAATAAATGGATGATTACTTTCAAATTTATTATAGCTTATATATATATGGTGGACATATACAATAAATGTGTTTGTTTATCGACAAATGCTCATTAATGTAACTCTCTACATAGGTTCTGAAATATAAAAACCTCATGCAACAAATTTATATTTAATATTAGCATCTTGGTTTCGGGCAAATGATCAATGGGATAGAGATCCATGTTAACAACACATGGGGATATCCAATGTGTCACCAACCACCATTACAAAATAATAATAATATAACTTCAAAAGGCCTTGTCAAGCCCCACCCAACATTCACTCTCAAATCATATGTCAAGACAAGAGGCAAACTTCCATTTTCCTACATATATTCTCTCTAGCATCTTTCTTTTCATTCAGTTTATTCTCATGCCATTTGTCACGGATCAATTACCCGAGACCCACAACTCAACCGGATCTGTTCGTAGAAGAAGACCCAAGAAGAAATCCGAGATGTTCAAATAAGAATCTGGAACAATGCAAAAGGTTCCAGAGGGTTCAAGAAGATTCTACAAGGTTCTAGAGCTGAGTGGAGTTTTCTATAATAACCTAGAATAGTGTAGAAGTTTCTAGAGTTGTATAGAAGATTCTAGAACTCTATGGAAGAGTATAAAAAATTGTAGAAGTCTATAGAATGTCGTAGAATTGTATGGAAGTGTTTGAAATTCCATGGAAGAATGTACAAGCATAGAGATTCTTAGATATTTCTAGAATGTCTAGAAGTGTGTGTAGATATTTTAGAGGAAACCATTAGATTGTTTCCACTTGGCACAATCCTAGCCACATTTGTTCCAAACCTCAAGTATAAATAAGGGTGGGGAGTTCATTTTCTCCTAAGCTAGCCAAGGATTATAGCATAGCATTGTGAGTTGAGAGCTTGTATCCTTTGAGTGTTTCTTTGTAATCTCCTTAGTTGTTCAATACAAGATAGTTTTTGTGTTGATCACCTTGGTGTTTCATCTCCATCTCATTCTTGTGTTTGTGTGATTGCTTCCGCGTCTTGGTCCAAAGAGTGACCAAATCTATTGTTAGGCTGACTCGCTTGACGACGGAGTGATCGAGTGAGTGCCGCATGGGTTGAATCGCTAAAGGAGTCTCTAACCCCGTGACAAGTGGTATTGAGAGTAGGTTCGATCACACAGCGTGAGAAAGGAGATGGTGTCCGAAAGAGACAGCACCATGACCAAAGAGCAATGGAAGAAAGGTAAGAAGTCCCCTCACGCTAAAAGCTCGCATGAACTTCGGTCTGTTAACCCCGCGTTGACGACCAAGTAGCTGCTAGCACGGTGGAGAATAAATTGAAGAAACTCGTCAAAATTGAGTGCAACAAAGTGAGAGAGGAGTTCTCATCTCAACTAGAGGAGATGAAACAAGACTTCTCATCTCAAATGGAAGTAATGAAAGTCCAGATTGAGGACCTGAGAGACATGGTCAGGGTCATGCTACGGAGACAGAAAGATATGGACGATCTCCATACCAAGGTATGCATCCTTGAAAAGGTTGTCGTTAATGGGGTCAATGTGAGGGATGAATCAAGGAGGCGAAGCCTTGATCCTAAAATTTATGGTGGTGCCCGTGACTCCAAAGAGTTGGAGAACTTCATATGGCAACTTAAACACTACTTTAAGGCCGCCAAAATAGATGATGAGGTGAAGATCGACACTGCGATCATGTACCTCACTGATAATGCCATGCTCCGGTGGAGACGAAGGCATGGTGACATTGAGAAAGGCTTGTGTACAGTTGACTCTTGGGACGACTTCAAAAAGGAGTTGAAATCATAATTCTTGCCCAAGAACGTCGAGTATACCGCCAAGAAAAAACTAAGGAAGCTCAAACACACCAGCTCAATTCAAGAGTATGTGTGTGAGTTCACTGCTCTTATGCTAGATATCATGAAGATGACCGACGAAGAACGGTTGTTCTACTTCATGCAAGGTTTGTAACCCTGGGCTGAGAGGGAACTACAAAGGAGTAGAGTGTCCGATTCGCTTCAGTCATTGCAGCTACCGAAAAGCTACCCGAGACGTCTCTAATGTCTGATTCTCCAAAGAAGGAGAGATCCCCTCCCAAGACCACAAAAGAGAACAGTGGGGGAAAGCGGGATGATAGAAGAAGAGATAGCTCATGGGGAAAGAAACCCTATGATGGTCGAGAGAAGACCGACACTTCAATATGGAAGTGTTTCATCTGCGATGAAGTAAGGCATCGACCAAAGGATTGCCCAAAGAATAAGTACATCACTTCTCTAATCCTCAGGGAATAGGAGAAGACGAGAGAGAAGAATGAACATGGTGGTGGTGATCAACTCCGGATCGGATCCCTGCAACTCCTCAGCACCATGGAAGGACGGGGAGCAAAGAACCAAGGTAAGAACATGATGTTCATTGATGCTCAAATCAAAGGAAAAACCATCTCTACTTTGGTTGATACTGGGTCACTCACAACTTTATGGCAGAGAGGATGGCGAAGAAGTTGGATCTCAAGTATAAAAGAGACGACGAATGGCACATGAAAGACGCCAACTCCCAAGAACAACCCATATGCTGGACAGCAAAAAATGTCAAGATACGGGTTGGTGAATGCAAGGACGGATCGACGTCATGGTTGTTAAACTGGAAGACTACGACTTTATCTTGGGGCTAGACTTCATGAGGCAAGCACAAGTGGGCATGTCTCCACAACAACGAGTTCTCTACATCTACGACCGAAAGAAGCCATGTGTAGTCCTGTCCAAAGGAGCAACACCACCAAGTCAAGTACTTTCCATATTGCAACTGATCCAAGGAAATCTCAGTGGCAAGGGCAACACATCTACACCAAGTGATGAACGAGGACGTCCGCAGAGTTCAGTGGGGGAGGATGTCATGGATCAATCACCCGAGACCCACAACTCAACCGGATCTGTTCGTAGAAGAAGACCCAAGAAGAAATCTAAGAGGTTCAAATAAGAATCCGGAACAATGCAGAAGGTTCCAGAGGGTTCAAGAAGATTATACAAGGTTCTAGAGTTGAGTGGAGTTTTCTAGAATAACCTAGAATAGTGTAGAAGTTTCTAGAGTTGTATAGAAGATTCTAGAACTCTATGGAAGAGTATAGGATATTGTAGAAGTCTATAGAATGTCGTAGAATTGTATGGAAGAATGTAGAAGTGGAGAGATTCTTAGATATTTCTAGAATGTCTAGGAGTGTGTGTAGACATTTTAAAGGGAACCATTAGATTGTTGCCACTTGGCACAATCCTAACCACATTTGTTCCAAATCTCAAGTATAAATAAGGGTGGGGAGTTCATTTGCTCCCAAGCTAGCCAAGGATTCTAGCATAGCATTGTGAGTTGAGAGCTTATAGCCTTTGAGTGTTTCTTCGTAATCTCCTTAGTTGTTCAATACAAGATAGTGTTTGTGTTGATCACCTTGGTGTTTAATCTCCATCTCATTCTTATGTTTGTGTGATTGCTTCCGCGTCTTGGTTTAAAGAGTGACCAAATCAATTATTAGGCTGACTCGCTTGACGACGGAGTGATTGAGTGAATGTCGAACGGCCTGAATCGCTAAAGGATTCCCTAACCCCATGACACATTACTCTGAATCAAAACAAACCCCTTAAAACTGGGTATTATGTCAGGATATATGCAAGCGATTGAAGTCATCTACCATTTCCAAACCGCTTTATCAAGCAAACATGTTGTCACTTTGCCAACCCCATGTGTTTCTCCTACTCTCATAAACAAAATCAAGAAACTCCTCTTGTTAAATGTATTCTAAACCCAAACATGAAACATGCAATCTATCCTCTAGTGGAAGACCCAAAATTGGAAAATGCTTCTAATCTCTTCAATGGACAATTTGTCCATTTGTTGTTGTCTTTTGTCTCAAACTCTAGTTCTCAAACTCTATAACTAGACTCCTTCAACACACTTAGAGACAGGGCCGGCTCAAACCTATAGTAAATAAGGCAACCTCCTTAAGCCCCTGTCTGAAAGGCCCAATTTGTTTCGATGAAAAATGTAGGGGAATAAAATTTACCAAATGTTTAATTTTTAGTTCTTCCCTGTTGTATATGGTTATGGAAATTGAACGCTCAATTTATGAAGGAAAATAAATTCACGCCTTGACCACGTGGCGGATCATGACGTGTCAGTGTCACCGGTTAGTCACGAGGCAAGGTGTTACAGTATGATACCAAGTAAGCAAGTGAAGTCCACAGCTTACTTGGTATCAACTCCAAAAACACCCCATTTAGAATTTTTGTCTTAGGCCTCAACTTATATTGAGCCGGCCCAGCTTAGAGATCCTCACCAAGTTCTAATCCACAACTCGCCTTCTTCAGTAATTGAGACCCTCACCAAGTCCTATTCAAACTCTCTCCTTTTTCAGCACTCTTACCTTAGTTCAGCTTTAGCTAGACTCCTTCAGCACCACGGGAAATATGATCAGATCGTAATCTAGGAACTTTTGGAAGAGCAATTCTAATGTGGGTGTGGGAATGAATGGTGGCAGTGCTAGAGTTGACGACAAGAAATGTAGTAGAGGTGACATCAACCATAATCAGCTTAAAAATCCAGCCGACTTTATTAAAAAACCTAATATCATATAAAACCCACAGTTCTGGTTTTTACACAAAACCCTCAAACCATGAATCACATTAATCCATCTAAAAAATTTAAAAAAAAAATCTCCTTAAAAAAACGAATTTAATTTCATATACCCAATGGGCCAATCTCTAAAGACCGGCCCATGTATCCAGCCTATAAAGGCCGAAACAATGGTGAAAGTCACCTTCTCAGGTTCCCACTTATAGGGGTCACCCAAGTCAAATTTTTTTTCTACTTTGTCGATGTGGGACAAGGATTTGAGAGTAACATGTGCAAGTTCCCTTTGCTGAGAGAGTGATTGCATGCCATGAACGCATGGTGGCCATTCAATTTCCGTGCGTGAGAGGTTTTGGGTAGCGTGTTTACAGTTATAAGCTCTCAAATTAATTCAAGAAAGTAAAAAAAAAAATTGATTTGTGTACCAAAAGTTTTAACTTTGGTGTACCAAAAATGAGTAAAATATTCATTTTGTCCAAACAAATGAGAAGAGGGAAAGAAGAATGATTGAAATAAATTTGGGCAAAATGGATATTTCATTCATTTTTATGCACTAAGGATAAAAGTGTTGGTGCATGAATCACTTCCTGTAAAAAAAAAAAAAAAAATACTTGTCATATAGAATCAAGTCTGCAGTAAAATTTTAAACATAAAACATTTTTCAAAGATGTTAGAATTTTAAAAAAAAATAACAACTTAATAGATTAATATAAAGTTTATAGGTAAAATAAATAATATTTATAATAAAGAATTTTTTGAATAATTGAATTTTTTTAATGATTATTTATAATTATGTTGGTGAGAACAAAAATATTTTTTTATAAAAATATATTCTTGTCTTTTATTTTTTATTTTATATTTTATATTTTATATTTTTTATATTTTTTTTATTTTTTATATTTTTTTATATTTTATTATGTATTAATTTATGTTAGCCTAAGGGTTTTTACCCAAGGTAATTTTGATGATAACAAAGTATTGATGTATGGTACTAATACTTTCAATGATGTAAAATAATAGAACAGATTTCTCAAGCATGCTCCGAAAAAGTAGTCAAACATCCTCAAAGAAGACAAATCTGTCATGTTGAGTCTTGTATCTTGAGTCTCTTGTATGTAAATTAAATTGTATTTTGATTCATTTGAGATGTAATTTGTACAAGTCTAATGGTTTGTGTCCAAATCTTTCCTTTGTTAGATCGTCAAAGTGATATCAAGAGAAGACCAGAAGAAGTCATTGTGGAAGGCAAAGCAACAAGAAAGGAAAATGAGCTAAAGGCCAACCAAGTCAGGTAAATGGACTTTACGATGGACCCTAAGACTTTAAGAGACTATCTTGAGCACATCCAAATAGGCTCCTAGAAAATAGTTTAGACCTGAAAGACTCAATCAAATATTTTTGAAAAAGTCAAACTAGTCGTTGATAAAGTCAAATGTCACACTAACCTTTGGGAAAGTAAAAAGTCAAACTAGCCATTGAAAAAGTCAAACTAGCGGTTGGAACTCGTAGTCTATAAATTGTGAAATCTCTTAAAGGACAAACCTTGGAAAAACAAGGCGTAAACTTTTCCATACTAAAAACAAAGTGTCCTAGCAACTTCAAAAGCATTCTAGCAAGGAAGATGATGGATTGGAACTTGAAGAAGAGATGAAATCCCTGGGAGAAAGAGTTAGGGAAATTTATAAAAAAAAAACCCACTCATCTCAACATCATGAGAGGCATTCTTGGGTAAATCTTTCTTTCCTCTCTAAGATTCTTTTCCGTTTCAAATTCTATATATTTCATTTACAAATCATGAGCTTTCATAGCTCTCATTGAATATGAATTTGGGGATTCATCTACTCTTGGGAAAAAAATCTTTTTAGTAAAATCTTTTGTTTTCCCTAAACTTGGATGGATTTTTTAGTTAAAAATTTGATAAAACATCCTAAGCTCTCCTAGAACACTCTTGAGCAACATGATTGAGCTTATAGTTAAATCTTACTGAGATCAAATGTCCAACCCAAGGAACTTTTCCACTTTTATACTTTTAGCATTCCAAGGTCAATAAGTTCTTGATGTTGATTGTGCTCTAGGAAGATTGGTATGTTTATTTAGATGATCCTAAATCATAAATTCAATCCCTCTATCACATTCCAAACTTCTATTGGTAAATCATTTGAATGTGAGAAGAAAAATCAATTTGAGCTTAATTGGTATCATTAGTCTCATTCTCACATTTCAAGCTTTTATTGGAAAATCATGAGCATTCAATGCTCTCGTGAATGTGAGTAGAGAATGTAACGCCCCGCCCTTTTCACTCGAAATCAGAGTCTATTTTTTTTTTTAAAAAAAAATATAACAAGTGATAAGAGCGGAGTCTCACGACGCGACTTAAGTCTGGACTTCTAAAGTCCGACCCTTAACTGGCCAAACCTATGTGTGCATGTACTAAGTCCATGAGAATGGTTCACACATAGTACTTTATAATTCTTGCGGAATATTATTACTTAATCTAACTGCGGATTATAATAGAACCTAAGTCTACTCCATTTAGATAGCAAGGTACAAGTCATTTATCCAAAATTACCTTAACTTAATCATTCAATCAAATCATTCCAAACGATAGCAAATATCAACTAAGTTATTACATGCCAACATCTAACTACTCAAATTACATGTCCATGTAAACTTATCAAAATATCAATAATCAAATCCATTCAAATATCCAAGCACCTATGCTTGGCTTCTTTCACGATTCTCGACCCCTTCCTTTCTTGTTTCATTCAGTAGGGTAGAAGTAGGGCGTTAGAATAACGCGCCCAGTAGGAATTCTAGGTAGGGCTATCACATGGGTTAGTATCACAAAAACATGTATAATATTATATCATCAAAACTGTAAAAAAATCATGCCATGCCATATGTCTTATGCAATGAGTCCCACCCATCACATATATGCAACATCTTGATGGAATTCTCCTCATCAAGGTATCCCCACAGTGGTCTTTTGGACGCCCCGACGGAGTGTGGCCTCCGGATTCTACTTGATGGCATTATTCACATCAAGGTCTTCCCACGATTGCCTTACGGACGCCCTGACGGAGCGTGGCATCCAGTTACAAGTTCCCCTCCCATGCCATGCATGAGATGTACATGTCCATATGCCATGTAATGTAAATACCATAGCATTAAAAACTTCACTTTTGAAACATAATATAAATTGCAACATAAACCATCAAATAAAGATAAAATCATATACATATCCATGTTTCAATAAGGTAGAATCCTACCAATGACAACTAGTTTTGACTCGCGTTCCTGTCTGAAAGCCGTTCACGACCGTATACTGTTTGTGAGGTCCCGTCACCTTGTTACATAACAACAAATCAAACTAAAGTCCCATAATGTCCAAAACTATATACACACTTTGTGGGGTTCGGCCATACACCATGGCCGAACCTCACTCACTTAAATTGGGTCCTTTTTTATTTTAACCAATCACTTTCAAGTAGTCCTTTTAAAACCCAAAACCCACCAAACATAACTTTGTGGGGTTCGGCCGTACACCATGGCCGAACCTCACTTATTTTGTTTTAGTCCCTCCTTTGGGTTCTTACGCCCAATCACACCATTCCATTGATTTATCCATTTATACATTAATCATCTAACCCATACAATAACCTAAGTCCAAAAAAAAAAAAAAAACACTTGTGGGGTTCGGCCATAGACTTACCTTACTTTTAACCCTTCTTTTTATTTATCACTTAATCACCTCTTAACTAATTACTTAACCTTTATTTCATCAAAATCAACCTTAGTGGGGTTCGGCCATACAACATGGCCGAACCTCACCATCATAAATTTTGGTCCTTCAATCCTTTTTAATTAGGTCCAATTGCCAATCCATTCATCTAAGCATTCATATATTAACCATCTAGCCCTTTATCATCCACCATTGACACTCCATGGGGTTCGGCCATACACATGGCCGAACCCTATGGTTCCTTATTTCTATTTAAACATTTAATTCATCAATAACTGGTTCTCATACTTCCATCCATTTACATCCCTTTAAACCTTTTAAAACAAAATACCATACATAACTCTTGGTGGGGTTCGGCCATACACCATGGCCGAACCTCACCCCTTTGGTTTTGGTGTTCCTCTTTCCATTCTTTTTGATAATCCAAATGCATTCAAGTCCATCAATTTACATTCATTTTAAACCTTAAAAACATCCTCCACCTTCCATTTAACATATCATATAACCCTTCATTTTTCTTCCATGGTTACCATCTTTCACCACTTATTAATAACTAATGTTTCTTCAGGGGGTTCGGCCATTTACTATGGCCGAACCCTATGGTTCCTTCTAAGATCATGTTCCTATTTTTCCATAATAACATTTTAGGGTTCGTCCATACAATGGCCGAACCATACTCTTAATCTTTGACCCTCTTTTCTAATTATAAAGTTTGTCAAGCACTTTCCATTTCCGCGACTCCTCCAATTTGTCCTTTGCTCCGGCTTGTTCTTCCGTTCTTTTCATTCCTTCCTCCTTGTCCTTTAGCCGAGACTGACCTTGTTGCTGTCCTTGAAGTGGTTCGGCTAAGGTATAGATTTGAGAGAGAGGGAGAGAGAGAAAAACTTGGGATGGAAAAATACTCCAAGTCCTTGACTTGAGAGGAACGGCCAAGAGAGGGAGAAAATGAGATAAAATTCTCCAAATGTTTGGTCTTCTTTCTGTTAGTTGCTGGCCGCCAAGAGAGGGAGAGAGAGATAGAGTGAATGGAAATGAAAACTACCCCTTTGGTTAATCAAATTCAGCCCCAAGATGGTGTCTCTTGGTGGCACCACTTGTAACTCCCATTTCCATTAACCATAGTCCTTTATGCTCACTTGGGGGTTTCATCCATGGAATGAAACTCCCAAAGCATCCAACGTCTCCCATGGTTTGCATTGGTGTAACCTCCCCCTTACCTCCTCCTCTCATTAACGTCTCAAATGGGGGTTTCATCTTGAGATAAAACTTTGCCCCCTCCTCCAACGTGTATACGTGTATTTGAAATTTGAAATAAAACAACTCCCCACCTCTCCATTATCCATTTTAATTCTTATTTGGGAGTTTCATCCATGAGGTGAAACTCCCATGTAGCTAATGGTCTTGACATAGTTTGGACCACAAAACCGTCACCTCTCTTTAATGGAAGTTTCATGCATGAGGTAAAACTCCCCATGCATCCAATATTGTTTGAATTTGAAACCCCTCACATACCTTTCATCTACACCCTTCACTCACTTAAAAATAAATATTCCATCCAACTCATTTATTTAACTCACCCAACTCAACTCATCCATTTAATTTTGTATCAACTTAAACACTTGTTTGCATTCCCATTTAATTCAGCCTTAACCTAATTAGAATTGAGTTCACCTAATGGTCAACCAAGTCAACTACAACCCATTGGGTCCCAATTGGCCATTTTGACCGAATTAACAAATTTTGACCCAATTAGTACTCTTGACCCAATTGAACATACCTTACTCATTTATTTTATTTCCAACACATAACCCATGACCGTTGGGTCTTAATTGGGCCATTGCCCAACCCTTACCCTTCTAAAGTTCATAACCATTATTTCACACTTTCAATGGCAATTTCTGTAAATATTGATCAACTGAAAATCTGGGTTATTACAATACAATCCTCTTATAAAAATTTTCGTCCTGGAAATCTAACGAAGTAGGGTTCCAAAATAAATTACATAAATAATTCAGAGTGAGTTGTTCTCATCTCCGATTCGAGTTCCCAAGTGGTTTCCTCAATATCATGTCGATCCCATACCACCTTGACGAACTGAATCGCTCTGTTTCGTAACACCCTTTGTTCAGTCTCCATTATTCTGACAGGTTTCTCGACATAAGTCACATCACTTTACACCTCTATATCTTGTACATTCAATACATGAGACGGATCGGGATTGTACTTCCTCAACATCGATTTATGAAATACATCGTGTAAAGATGCCAATTGTGAAGGAAGTGCCAACTGATATGCTACATCTCCCATCCTTCTTATGATGGAAAACGGTCCCACATATCTTGGTGACAGTTTCCCCTTCTTTCCAAACCTCATGTGTCCCTTTCGTGGCGAGACTTTTAAGAACACCATGTCCCCCACTTCAAATTCAAGGAACCTCCTCCTCTTGTCGGCATAGCTCTTCTGTCGACTTTGTGCAGCTAACAGGTGCTGACGAATCAATTGAATCTCGCCGTAGTCTCTACAACTAACTCGGGTCCAATCAGCGCAGGCTCACCGGCCTCTGTCTAACACACTGGTGACCTACATGGTCTACCATATAAAGCCTCGAATGGAGCCATCTGAAGGCTTGCCTGATAGCTGTTGTTATATGAGAACTCCACTAGCGGCAAGTGGTCCTCCCATCCACCCTTGAAGTCTAGCATGCACACTCTCAACATATCCTCCAGTGTTTGTATTGTCATTTCCGACTGTCCATCAGTCTGTGGATGGAAAGCTATGCTAGTCAGGAAGTCTGTTCCCATGGCCGACTGCATACTCTGCCAAACTCTGCCGGTGAAACGGCCATCTCTTTCAGACACTATAGTCCGAGGAATACCATGTAATCTAATGATATCCTTGATATCGTCGACCCAAAGTCTCAGATGAATCTGTCATCTTGATGGGAAGAAAATGTGCAGATTTGGTCAGTCGATCTACCACGACCCATTTAGCATCGTTGCCCTTTGAGGACCTTGGCAACCCCGTCACAAAATCCATAGAGATGTGTTTCCATTTCCACTCCGGTACTGGTAAGGGTTTGAGTAACCCCGGTGGCTTCTGATGTTCTGTCTTAACCTGCTGACAAGTTAAGCAGTGTGCCACAAATTCCGCCACATCTCTTTTGAGTCCATGCCACCAGTAGTGTCTCTTCAGGTCGTGATGCATCTTGGTGCTGCCTGGATGAATAGAGAGCTTGGTCTGATGTGCCTCAACCAACAACTCTTTTCTGCAGTTTTTTGGTACATATATTCTACCCCAAAATACAAGACCCTGTCCTGGTCGTAATTCCCATTACGGTATGACCACGCCAGTGGACATTTTAGCCCATATCTTCTCCACTTCTGGATCTGCTCGTTGCTCTTGTTCAATCTTGGTAACCATGTTGGACCGTATGATTAAATTGTACATACTCCCATGGTTTGTGATATATAGATTGAACTATCGAATGGTTTTCAGCATCTCCCATTCTGTTCTGATCAAACATGCCACTGATGCATGTGATATGCGGCTGAGAGCATCCGTCACCTTATTTTCCTTACCCGGATGATATCGGAGCACAAACTCATAATCCGCCAGATATTCCATCCATCTGCACTGCCTCAGGATGAGCTCTTTTTTATCAAACAAATACTTCAAGCTCTTATGGTCTGAAAACACTTCAAATTTCTCACCATATAAATAGTGTCTCCAGCTTTTGAGAGCAGAGACCACTGCAGCTAGTTCTAGATCATGTGTAGGGTAGAGGTGTTCATGAATTTTTAATTGTCTTGAACCATAAGCCACCACACGATGACGTTGCATGAGTGATCACCCCAGTCCCTCTCCTGAAGCATCGCATTGTACTTCATAACCCTTGCCTCTTTTCGGCAAAATTAAGATAGGAGCAGTTGTAAGCCTATCTTTCAGCTCCTCGAACCTCCGGTTGCACAGATCTATCCACTCATATTTGATTCCTTTCTGAGTGAGTCGAGTCAATGGAGATGCAATTTTGGAGAAGTCCATGATGAACTTCCTGTAATAACCAGCCAATCCCAAGAAGCTGCGGATCTTGGTTACATTCTTTGGCGCTTTCCATTCACTCACTGCCGCCACCTTAGCCGGATCCACGACTATACCGTCTGTTGTTATGACATGCCCCAAGAATTTGACCTCAGCTAGCCAAAATTCACATTTGCTTGCTTTGGCATACAGCTTGTTCTTCCTCAAAGTGTCCAAAACTATTTTCAGGTGTTTAGCATGGTCTTCCTTACTTTTGGAAAAGATCTGGATATCATCAATAAACACAATCACGAACTGATCCAGGTACGGACGAAGATCCTGTTCATTAAATCCATGAACACAGTCGGTGCATTTGTGAGTCCAAACAGCATGACTACAAACTAATATAGTCCATACCGCGTCCTGAAGGCTGTCTTCTCTATATCTTCCTCCTTAACCCGGATTTGATGATAACTGGACATCAGATCAATCTTCAAAAAGTGACTAGAACCCCTCAGTTGAACGAATAAATCATCGATCCTGGGTAAAGGGTACTTGTTCCGGACAATTAGCTGATTCAGTTTCCGGTAATCCACACACATTTGGAGTGAACCGTCCTTTTTTTTCACAAACAACACCAGAGCTCCCCAAGATGATGTACTGTTCCGGATGCAACCCAGTCTAAGCAGTTCATCAATCTGCTTCTTTAGCTCGGACATCTCTGCTGGTGCCATCCGATAATGGGGTAATGACACTGGTGAAGTGCCAGGGTACAACTTGATTTCAAAATTGATCTCCCTCATGGGTGGCAAGCCGGGGAGTTCTTTTGGAAAAACGTCTACATATTCTTTCACTATTGCTTGGAGTTCAACCACCGGTGTCTTGTTGATTCTGATACTGTTCAATACCAGTTGGTTTAGCTCTTCATGCAGTATGCTTTGCTTGTCTGTACGAACCACATATTGTTTTCCTTTGGGTGACCAAAATGTCACTCTGCGGCGATAACAATCAATGTTGGCCTGGAAGCTAGCCAACCAGTCCATGCCAAAGATAATATCGTACTCAGTCATATCGAGTACCAAATAATTGAACTCAAACCTGAGTCCAGCAAGTTCAGTATTCACTGCCGTGCATATAAGTCCCAATGACATGTCTCCGACAGGGGATACAATTGTGAGTGATGTGGACAGTTTTTGAACTAATGTACCAGTGGCAGCTATGAATGCAGCAAATATGAAGGAGTGTGAAGCTCCAGAATCAAATAGTGCAAAGGCGTAGGAACTACTGACTACAGCCATACCTTGAATCACCGAATGATCCACATCCGCTGGAGGAGCTATAGTAAACAATCGTCCAGATCCAGTAGGGTTAGGTGCCCGTCCCGCCTAGTTATATGTCCTACCTCCTTGGGAGTTAGCTGGCCTAGCTCGTGGACGGAATGATCCTCTAGAATAGGAGAGTTTGTTAAGCTTTGGGCAATCCCTCTTGAAGTGACCCGGCTGATCACAGTGAAAGCATTTGTTCACCCCTCTGGGAGCCTGAGTGACTGATGCAGATGGGGAGGGATAATTGGGACGGAAGCCCCCTATGGACCCAGTAGATGGTGAGGGTCTGCTGAAGTTCGGTCGGAACTCCCTATTGGGCTGGAACGCACCCCTCCCACTTTGAGCTCAGCGGTTGTCAAACCGCACCATCTCAGCCATTTCTTGCTTGGCTATTGTGGCCCTGCTGACCACCTCTGCCAGTGTGGCTGCCTTGAATATGGTCACTTTGGCCCTAATGCTTGGCTGTAGACCCTGTTCAAACTTGCGTGCCCTTCGGTGCTCTGTATCCACCATATAAAATGCATAACAAGACAGACTGAGGAATTCCCGGTGATACTCCGCCACTGCATGGAGCCTTGTACCAAGGATAGAAAAGCTTAAATGTGACGCTCCTTCTCCTCCTCGGGAAAATACTGATCTAGAAAGGTAGCTGAGAATCATTCCCACGTCATTGTAGTCCTTTCCCTTTCCAGCACAAGTGTTTGCTGTTTTTCTATAACCTCCCACCATATACCGGCATCCTCGATCAGTTGGGATGTAGCCAGCAAAATCTTGTCAGCATGACTCGAGATCTGGAGTAGGGTCAAGATCTGAGTGATCTTCTTCAACCAATGTTTTGCTCCAACAACCCCTTCCTTTCCCTTGAAGTAGGGAGGGCGTTGTTGCTGGAACTCTTTGACCATGTTCCGGTTATTGGCGTCACTAGTGGTTCCACTTCCATTCAGATGTTGTTGGAGAATAGAAGTAACTACTGCTTGAACCAAGCTTTGTAGTTCAGGAGGCACTACTGGTATACTCACGCTGCTTTGCTCCTCTTTCTCATGTTCACTATAGTGAGAATGTCGCTCTTCTTCTTCCCGCTGTGAGTACCGTTCATCTTCCTCATGTCGCGATTTTTCATGTTGAGATTGCTCCTTCTCACGTTGAGATTTCTCTTTCTCATGTTGAGATTTCTCCTTCTCATGTTGAGATACCTCCTTCTCATGTTGAGATTCCTCCTTTTCATGTTGGGTGATTTGTAACACTTTTTCATTCCCTTTCTAGTTCTGAAGGGTCTTTTTCTTTGGAGCCATTTTTCCTAAGTTATGAAAACATCATTGACTTAGTTTCCTCGTACAGTTTGTATTTTCACAATTTTGGGGAAATTTCCAAATAAGCACTCTTGGTTTTTGTTTGTTTCGGGGAAATTTCATAAGTATCTATTGTTTGTTTCTCAATTTGGGGATATCGGGGAAGTGTATCCTATTTTGCTATATTTGACAGATCCAATTATGATGACTATACTTACTTTGCTATCTTTCATTGTTGTTCTCAGATTGATTGTTCAGTCTGAGTCTAACGAAGTAAATTAATCCGGACCCCAGTCAGCGGACTCCTTATCTGTCAGTTGGGATTCTTATCTGTCAGTGAGACATGAAACCATCTTAATCTTACTTCGAAAGATTCAATCTTTCCGTTTCGCTTTGATGCCAACTGTAACAACCCGCCCTTTTTCACTTGAAATCAGAGTCTATTTTTTTTTTTTTTTAAATATAACAAGTGATAAGAGCGGAGTATCACGACGCGAGTTAAGTCCGAACTTCTAAAGTCCGACCCTTAACTGGCCAAACCTATGTGTGCATGGACTAAGTCCATGAGAATGGTTCACACATAGTACTTTATAATTCTTGCGGAATATTATTACTTAATCTAACTGCGGATTATAATAGAACCTAAGTCTACTCCATTTAGATAGCAAAGTACAAGTCATTTATCCAAAATTCCTTAACTTAATCATTCAATCAAACCATTCCAAACCATGGCAAATATTAACTAAGTTATTACATGCCAACATCTAACTACTCAAATTACATGTCCATGTAAACTTATCAAAATATCAATAATCAAATCCATTCAAATATCCAAGCACCTATGCTTGGCTTCCTTCACGATCCTCGACCCCTTCCTTTCTTGTTTCATTCAGTAGGGTAGAAGTAGGGCGTTAGAATAATGCGCCGATTAGGAATTCTAGGTAGGTCTATCACATGCGTTAGTATCACAAAAACATGTATAATATTATATCATCAAAACTGTAAAAAAATCATGCCATGCCATATGTCTTATGCAATGAGTCCCACCCATCACATATATGTAACCTCTTGATGGAATTCTCCTCATCAAGGTATCCCCACAGTGGTCTTTCGGACGCCCCGACGAAGTGTGGCCTCCGGATTCTACTTGATGGCATTATTCACATCAAGGTCTTCCCACGATTGCCTTACGGACGCCCTGACGGAGCGTGGCATCCGGTTACAAGTTCCCTTCCCATGCCATGCATGAGATGTACATGTCCATATGCCATGTAATGTAAATACCATAGCATTAAAAACTTCACTTTTGAAACATAATATAAATTGCAACATAAACCATCAAATAAAGATAAAATCATATACATATCCATGTTTCAATAAGGTAGAATCCTACCAATGACAACTAGTTTTGACTCGCGTTCCCGTCTGAAAACCGTTCACGACCGTATACTGTTTGTGAGGTCCCGTCACCTTGTTACATAACAACAAATCAAACTAAAGTCCCATAATTTCCAAAACTATATACACACTTTGTGGGGTTCGGCCATACACCATGGCCGAACCTCACTCACTTAAATTGGGTCCTTTTTTATTTTAACCAATCACTTTCAAGTTGTCCTTTTAAAACCCTAAATCCACCAAACATAACTTTGTGGGGTTCGGCCATACACCATGGCCGAACCTCACGTATTTTGTTTTAGTCCCTCCTTTGGGTTTTTACGCCCAATCACACCATTCCATTGATTTATCCATTTATACATTAATCATCTGACCCATACAATAACCTAAATCCAAAAAAAAAAACAACACTTGTGGGGTTCGGCCATACACCATGGTCGAACCTCACTTACCTTACTTTTAACCCTTCTTTTTATTTATCACTTAATCACCTCTTAACTAATTACTTAACCTTTATTTCACCAAAATCTACCTTAGTCGGGTTCGGCCATATAACATGGCCGAACCTCACCATCATAAATTTTGGTCCTTCAATCCTTTTAATTAGGTCCAATTGCCAATTCATTCATCTAAGCATTCATATATAAACCATCTAGCCCTTTATCATCCACCATTGACACTCCATGGGGTTCGGCCATACACATGGCCGAACCCTTTGGTTCCTTAATTCCATTTAAACATTTAATTCATCAATAACTAGTTCTCATACTTCCATCCATTTACATCCTTTTAAACCTTTTAAAACAAAATACCATACATAACTCTTGGTGGGGTTCGGCCATACACCATGGCCGAACCTCACCCCTTTGGTTTTGGTGTTCCTCTTTCCATTCTTTTTGATAATCCAAATGCATTCAAGTCCATCAATTTACATTCATTTTAAACCTTAAAAACATCCTCCACCTTCCATTTAACATATCATATAACCCTTCATTTTTCTTCCATGGTTACCATCTTTCACCACTTATTAATCACTAATGTTTCTTCATGGGGTTCGGCCATGTACTATGGCCAAACCCTACGGTTCCTTCTTAGATCATGTTCCTATTTTTCCATAATAACATTTTAGGGTCTTAATCTTTGACCCTCTTTTCTAATTATAAAATTTGTCGAGCACTTACCGTTTCCGCGACTCCTCCAATTTGTCTTGTGCTCCTGCTTGTTCTTCCGTTCTTTTCCTTCCTTCCTCCTTGTCCTTTAGCCGCGACTGACCTTGTTGTTGCCCTTGAAGTTCGGCTAAGGTATAGATTTGAGAGAGAGGGAGAGAGAGAAAAACTTGGGATGGTAAAATACTCCAAGTCCTTGACTTGAGAGGAAAGGCCAAGAGAGGGAGAAAATGAGATAAAATTCTCCAAATGTTTGGTCTTCTTTCTCTTTGGTTGCTGGCCGGCCAAGAGAGGGAGAGAGAGATAGAGTGAATGGAAATGAAAACTATCCCTTTGGTTAATCAAATTCAGCCCCAAGATGGTGTCTCTTGGTGGCACCACTTGTAACTCCCATTTCCATTAACCATAGTCCTTTATGCTCACTTGGGGGTTTCATCCATGGAATGAAACTCCCAAAGCATCCAACGTCTCCCATGGTTTGCATTGGTGTAACCTCCCCCTTACCTCCTCCTCTCATTAACGTCTCAAATGGGGGTTTCATCTTGAGATAAAACTTTCCCCCCTCCTCCAACGTGTATACGTGTATTTGAAATTTGAAATAAAACAACTCCCCACCTCTCCATTATCCATTTTAATTCTTATTTGGGAGTTTCATCCATGAGGTGAAACTCCCATGTAGCTAATGGTCTTGACATAGTTTGGACCACAAAACCGTCACCTCTCTTTAATGGAAGTTTCATGCATGAGGTAAAACTCCCCATGCATCCAATATTGTTTGAATTTGAAACCCCTCACATACCTTTCATCTACACCCTTCACTCACTTAAAAATAAATATTCCATCCAACTCATTTATTTAACTCATCCAACTCAACTCATCCATTTAATCTAACTCCACCATTTAATCCAACTCAACCATTTAATTTTGAATCAACTTAAACACTTGTTTGCATTCCCATTTAATTCAGCCTTAACCTAATTAGAATTGAGTTCACCTAATGGTCAACCAAGTCAACTACAACCCATTAGGTCCCAATTGGCCATTTTGACCCAATTAACAAATTTTGACCCAATTGAACATACCTTACCCATTTATTTTATTTCCAACACATAACCCATGACCGTTGGGTCTTAATTGGGCCATTTCCCAGCCCGTACCCATCTAAAGTTCATAACCATTATTTCACATTTTCATTGGCAATTTCTGTAAATATTGATCAACTGAAAATCTGGGATATTACAGAGAAACTTATTAACTCTAGGAGAAACTCTTTCATAGGAACATCTTTAGCTTTCCTAGACCTTAATACTAGATTTTGAAGAGCTCATACCCAAACTTGAGAAAATTATCTTAGCTAATCAAAATCACTCCCATTCACATTCCAAAATGCATATCTTGAGCATTCTATGCTCTATTGAATGTGAAATGAAAAATGATATCTAGGTTAAAGACCAATAGGAATACCTTTATATACCCTAGACCATTCTCTCCTACACCTTGGTTGGACTTTCATTGGAGCATCATCACTTCATCAAGAACCCAAGAAGGAGAGAATCTTCAAGAACACACCAAAGTTACTTCATACATCAAGAAACAAGTGTTATTGGTTTGTTTTATAAAAAAAAAATATATATTATTTCATTGAGTTTATTATGAAAGAGTTGGTGTAACCCTTATAAGGTGAGAATGGTGTCTTCCGCTTGTCTGTTTTAGTTTTGATCTTCACCCTTGAAGAAGATAAAAAGTTGTACGGTTCGATCTCTACCCTTGAAAGAGATCAAGTGTTGTAATAGGTTTCTTCTCCACCCTTGAAGGAGAATGAGAGAAATCCTCAAGTGGTGTACTTAAGGCATGTATGTAGGTAAGGTTGCAGAATCACATAAAAATTGCTTGTGTAATTTTTCATCTCCTCTTTTACTTGTGCACTTAATTAAATTAATTTACATCTTGCACACATAATTTGGATTGATTGATTAATTGTCAAAAGTAAGCGAAGACCCAAACCCCCCTCCTCGTGATTCAATATATGGACAACAATTGGTATCAGATCTTAAAAACTCGATATTGAGATTTAACCATCTCGAATTTCAGTACTTCTTTTGACAATACACAAGAAAATAGAAATCTATGATTTATAGTCTTGCCATTATATTTTTGTATGTCATGTTTTGAATGGCTTGCACTTAAATGCTTTATTATGCTTTCTGGGCAATATTTTAAATGGACTTTGAAAGCTTTACATTGTCCTTAAATAATTTTGCTTATCTCATAGGGCTGCCCCTAATTGCTATGTATTCTGATTATCTTTAATCTCATGATTAAATAATTATGTGAAGAATATATCTCATATGTAAATGCCTCCTAAATTTTATTTAGCACTGTGGTTTTTTAGAAATTTTTTTTTTTTACCATCTCATGATCCAGTCGACAATCATACTTATGCCATTACAAGAACTGTTAGAACGTGCATCCTTATAAGCTGCTTAAATCCTACCACAAATTTCACTCTGATCCTGCTATTTGATGAGTTGGTATTGACTTGGGTTTAAAGGCATTTAACTATGAAACTGAATTTTTTTCTTTGACTATCATAATTGATGAGCATATATATAGCATACTCTGTCATAGGCATCACAACTTGATTATAATGCATCTCTTGACATTACAAGGTAATGGGTAGACTTGTTGTTCTATCTTTACAAATTGTTTTGGTCTACTTCTGAAAGTTAAATGGTTGAAATGCCTTACTGCAACACTATTACAATTGTTCTTCACTCTGGATCTTGAAAGATTCAAAGTTACTTCATCCTTTTGCATTATAATAGGGACTAATGACTTTTCCCTCAATCAGGTTCAGTAATTATGGTTGTTGAGCACTGCAGAAATGGAATTTCTTATGCTCATAACCCGTTAAGTGGTTCTTCACGATGGATTGATCTCTTATGTCATAATGGATTGACTCATTATCTGAATCTTATGCCTCATGGATAATATGCTGAATTCTTATCTCATGGATGTTCGTGAATGATTTGTCCTTGAATGCTTATGAGATTCATGAAGAAATAGGAAGTTTCTCTAGAAGGCTATTGAATATAAACTTGAAGATTCTTTTATTAGCCACCATATTTGATGAGTATACTTTGGAATGCAATTATCTTATCTTCTAGCTTATAATCAAGACTTGAATCCTATGCCAAATCTTTAAGCACATCACATGACTGTGAGAATTACTAAAACTGCTCATAATTGCCTTGTCTCTGAAATTAAATGAACATTTTTTAATGATTTCTCATTCATGCTGGTCTGGCCTCTTTATGCTTCTCAGTTTATACTATGAATGGCTAGATACTTTCTAATTATGTAATGGCATAGTCCGTACCTAAGTCCGTACCTAAGTCCATGTTTGGACGAAATTAGACTTACTTCACCTCCTTCCTCTTCCAAACAGCCAACCCTTCTTCCCTAACAACAAACCCTTGCTTCCTCTACCTTCCCTCTTTTGATTTTCACCCACTAAAGTCTTTGTCATTCGGATTTTTTACGCTTGGAGCATCCCTTTGCACGGTTCCTTCTCCTCAAAAGGTAAGATTTATGATCTTTCTTTTTCCCTTTCTTTTTATTTGATGATATATTTATAGGATGCATTGAGAATGGAGTATGTGATGGCTTTTACGCCTTATTTGAAGAGAAATACATGGAAGTAATTGAGGATTTTGTTATGGAACCTTGTTTGGGTGTAGATCTGAATTGAAATTCAGTTTTGAACCCATGTGAAAGGAAGTAAATTAAGGAAAAATGTATATGTTAATTTTAAAGATGATTCATGGGAGGAGATTTGGGGATTACCCTTAGATTGAAGGGATTAATCTGGATTAGGGGTAAATCTTGGGTCTAGATTGGGAGTTTTGCTTCTAAGCTTTGATTTGGACTAATCAATGAACTAATAGGGATGTATTATGTTCTTTTTTATTGATTAGAGCCTTGGAATCCCGAACCTGTTGAGGTACGATCCGAAAATCAACCCAAGACATCGTGATTTTGAGGTGAGAATTGCTACACACATAATGTATGAATGCATGTATGTTATTTCATTGATTTAGGGAATGTACTGTGCTATTGATGTATTTAATGCATGATAAATAGGATGTATGTGCCCTATGATATGCATGAGATGTTATTAATTCCATATTATGTGATTTGTAGCATGTCTATTATCTTGTTATGATGATAGAAAATTTGTGATAATTATTGGAGACCCTTGTGAAGGGATCAGATGATTTATTGATGAATTTAATTGGGTTTATGTTGTAAAAAGGAAGTTATTGGACTTAAGATGTTAAACCACCATGAGACGGGTTGAATAAATTGCAAGGACTAAGAATATGTGTAAATAAACACGATGTGTGTATCTCAAGGTTGGTGTGTAGTTCATGTCCCTAAAATAAGTCAATTTGATAATTATGTTGAATGCATGAAACGTAATGGAATGTGCTAGGTTGCTATCATTGTGAAATTATGGTCATTATGTGATTATGACATATATGTTGCCTATGAAACTGTGAATATGATCCTTTTTGTATTACTCACTGATATGTGCCTATGAGGTTTTATAGGACGTGAGTATGGGATATTGTGTTAATAAGCATGATGATATTGAGAATTAATAGTGTTGGGATGAGATCCAAAGAGTTTATAGGACTTGATGATGTACCTTTCTCTTATTTGGGCCCCACTAGTATGAGTCCACACTCCCTGTAGGAGGTTGGTGTGACAGGATAATGGTTTTGTTTAAGGAACCCTATTGGAACAGTAGCGTCGGCTATGGGACTTGGTCACGCAGGGTTGTCGTCGAGGAGTATAGCTCCTATCATGCTTCGTGTTGTAGGTCGCTCTCACAGTTGTTTGTGGTCGTTGTTGAGGAGTATAGCCCCTCACATGCTTAGCACTGTAGGTCGCTCTCACGACTATTTTGTACACTTGGTGTACAGTTCGCACAGGGTCAGATACTCGTGAGCCTAAGCGGGCGATACTAACTTAGTAAGGCGCATTGCGTAAGGTTAGATACTCGTGAGCCTATGCGGACGGTACTGACTTAGTAAGACGGATTACACAAAGTCAGATAATCGTGAGCTTAAGCAGGCGGTACTAACTTAGTAAGACGCATTGCGCAGGGTTAGATACTCATGAGCCTAAGCGGGCGGTACTGACTTAGTAAGACTGATTGAGCAGGGTTAGATACTTGTGAGCCCTACTTGGGCGGTACTAACTTGGTAAGTCGTATACTGATTGTAATGGCCCGGAATTTTTAAATTAATATATATGTGAATATTATTTATTTTAAGGATGGAAATTAGAAAATTGGTGGAATGAATGGTAAATGGGCCAAAATTTGGACAAAGGCCCAAGTATGGCCCAATAGACTATGGTTTGGAGTTAAATTTATTTAAATGGTCAATGAGGGTTAAATGGGTAAGATGGAAATGTAATTGGGCCATGGGCCTAATGGTGATCCATTTAGAATGAATGGAATGAAATTTAAATCACCTAAGTTATTTGGAATTAAACCAAGTTGATGTGGCCAAGTGGGACCCTCCTCCACCTCATCAAGTGAGGTGGCGTGTGGGCCAATGATTGGTGGGGCCGGCCACCATGGTTGATTTGGTCAACCATGGGTGGAATAATGGGAATTAGGCTAAGTACAAATGAATTAACCTAAGGAAATTATCAAATTAATTAAATTATTAAATTATTAAATTGGTGGCTAAATGGGTCAAAATTAGTCAAATGGAGACCAAGCTACCCCACCTCCAAGGTTAAACATGTTGGGCTTGGTGGTGGTTTAGATAACCACCACCATAAAGCAAATAAAAGATCTTTAAAATATCTTGCTTTGGTTGGTGAGAGTAGTTAATGTAAAGGGTAAGTTTAAGTCACCAAATGGGGGGTAAGTCTTGAGTTCTTTTCCATTTTCTTATCCTCTTTTCAACTCTCTCCATTGTCATTCTCCATGGCCTTCCCACACTAGGAAGGAGAAGAGAAAGAAAAAAATTAAGGAAAGGAAGCTAAGAAGAGAAGGAGAGAAGAAAGAAGTGGAAATTTACACAAAATCACTCTAAGATCAAGGTGATTATCTCCCCTCTCATCATCCTTTCCTCTTCCCTCTTTCAATTTAAACTTACCCTGGCCGATTCTAGGGTTGGGGATTGCCACCATTAATCAAGAATCTTGACCTATCAAAGATCAAGAGGAAGGAGAGAGGAGGCTACGGAGACCGACGGGAGTGACGGAAATAGGAGGAGACGACGGATTGTAAGTGTTTCTTAAACAAGAAATTTTGGATTTTTAGGGTTTAAGAATTGGAATTTATTTTTGTGAAATAAATGGTGGATAGATAATTTTATGCTATGGAATTTAGATCCATCAAATGGAAGGGTGGAAGATGGAGAAAACCCTAAATGGGTGAATTAGGGTTAGGAAAAGAAATAAGTAAATGTAGTATGTGCATTGTATAATTTATGGAATTGAGCATGGAATGGGGTGCTTGGAATAAGAATCATGGGCCATAGGGTTCGGCCATGTAGTATGGCCGAACCCCATGGTGGGTGATTTGGTGGTTGGTTTAATTGGTTAGGGTTTTATGGATGGAAGACAATGAAGGTTTGTAGCTAATGAAAATTAGGGTTTTAAATGAGTGAGTGTGGGTAAGTTTAAAAATGATTTTATGATAAAAATGTAATGGAGTTTTATGGCTTTGAAATGCATGGATGGAATGAACCGTGAACCATGGGTTCGGCCATGGTATATGGCCGAACCCTATGGTGATGAAATGGTGATTAAATGGTGGGTTTAAAGGATAATGTGTTGATGAATTTAGGGTTTTAAATGAACAAATGTAATGATCCAAATGGGGCTAAGAGTAGTGGTTTAAAAGTGTGATTTAAACCACCTCAAGGAAGGATTTATTTTGGATCTAAATGGTGTAATTAGATCCAAGAAAAAAATGAGGAAAGGACACCATGGGTTCGGCCATGGTGTATGGCCGAACCCATGGCCCAATTGTGATCCATTTTGATGGGTTAAATTGGAGGATGAGTGATGTTTATGGTTTCCAAAGGGTATGAATGGGTAATGGACTCATTGTAGTTTAAATGTATGAAGTAAATCCCATGGGAAGAGTTGATGAATGAGGTATTTTAAAACCATGATCCATTACCCATCTAAAGGGTTAAATGTGGGGTTTTGTATGGGTTTAAATGAATAAGGGTTAGGTTAATAAAAAGACTAATTTTAATGATGTTATGACATGGTTCAATGGGTCATTAATGGACCTAAGTTAGGGATCTAAGTTTACGATCAATTAGGGATTTAATCATGCTTGGATAAATGAGTGATTAATCATGGAAAATGAAGTAGTGACAAAACTGTAATTAATGGCCAAATTCAAGAATTCCATGGAGATTGATCATGGACTTAGGGGCTTTAATGTAATAACCTTATAAGTGATTGATAAAGCCTAAGGTGGCCAATTTTTAAGACTTATGGGATCAAAAGTTTTAATAGATGAAATGGGACCCATAAAACCTAAATAAGGACTGGTTTTTCATATGGACTTGGAAATGTGAATGGACTTAGAAATAGTTAAAATGTGAACTGATTATGTGTATGTAATAGGGTATTGCATATCGCGAGCAGTACGCGTGTCGGTAGCCAGATTATCGGGCGAAACCGTAAAAGGACGCGAGTCGGTATTCGGTAGGATTCCTACCTCCTTGTAAGCCATGGATATGTGATGGCATCTTTATCTTATTTTGTGGACTATGGGATTTATTTTATGATGGGTTTTCACGATGATGAATGTTATGTTTAATACTATGATTTATATTTTAAGATGATGCATTATATGCCAAGGCAATGTATGATATACTAGAGTTTGAGATATATATATTACATAGCATAATGCATTACATCTCATGCACGGCATGGGCGGGAAAATAATGGAACCGGAGTCCATGCTCCGTCGAGGCGACCGAAAAAACAAGCATGGGGATATTTTGATAACCGGAGTCCATGCTCCGTCGGGGCGACCGAGAATAGGCATGGGGACACCTTGACGAGGTTTTGTTCCGTCAAGAGGGATATGATATTATATGGTTTGGATGATGGGTGGGATGCATAACATAGACACCCATGACATGGCATTTACTTTATAGTTTCATTATATGATGGTTTATCAGCTTTCATTGGGTTATTATCTGTGTGTTGTTATTACTAATCCATGTGCTAGCCCTACTCAGAGTCCTACTGGGCGCGTGTTCTAACGCCCTACTTCTACCCTAGCTGACGATGCAGGAGATGGCGGAACGGAAGGACGAGACGGGAGCCAAGCTTAGAAGCTTGTGGAGGCGGCTACTTAGTTTAATTATTTTATTGTGGAAATGTAAATTGAGTAAATTAGCTTGTTGGAATGTAATAACTTAGATGGCTTGCTATGTTTTAAAGTTTATTTTGGACAGTACAGTTTAATGGCATTTTAGTAATTAAATGGATGTTTCTTCCCTGCTATCTGAAAATTGATAGGACAGTCTCTATTTTCATTCCGCATTTAAGTTTATATTCCGCGAGCTTACTTTCCACGCGTGAACCGTACTCGTGGACTTAGTTCCACGCACGCGTAAGGTTGGCCAGTTAAGGGCCGGGCTTTAGAAGCTCGGAACTTAACTCGCGTCGTGACGTCCGCGCCCTTTGTCACTTTTATTTTTAAAAAAATGTGCTCTGATTGTACGGCGAAAAAGGGCAGGCGTTACACCGATCACCTTAGAGCTGACTTAATCACTAGAGTAGTGAAGGGACCCAAGGTGAGGTAGATTATCTATGTTGTATGGAGATCTCCCACATGTAAGTCGTGTCCTATGTCCCTCAAGGTATCATGATGTTTGACAACCCGTTCCATAGAGGTATCCTTGGGTGGACATTATGTCCACGTTATGAGATTGGTGTCCTTGGGTGGACATTGTGTTTATAGTGATGAGATTGATAGCATGATATGATAGCATAGCCTTATTTATATTCCATTTCATACATTATTATTATGTGAGTACATGAGTGTGTAGCATGCATATTTCTTCACTGAGTATTGTTTATACTCACATCCTTGCCATTTCAGGTAATGTTGCACCGGCTGGGTCCGAGGGACCTTGAGAAAGTGCTTAGTTTATCATGTTGTTTGATACGCCCTACATATTGAGTTAATGGCTTTATTTATTTGATTTGAGTTGGTGTGTTGTTTATACCATTTTATTGATCTGGATTTGGTTGTAATAAATTCTATAATGTCTGATAACATTTATGGTAGAGAATTTATATCTCCGTTAATAATGGTATTTGAGTTCATTTATGATCTCAATGATTGAGTTGTGAGTACACATGTGTTTCCCACGTGTGATATTCGAAAAAGTAAATTTATTTCGTGTCATGCGCCTATATTTTAGGTCAGGGCGTAACAAATTATGATTGAGTGGTTATCATAATCATTGTGGTAATTGTATATCTTGAAGTTCCATCATTTGAGCCATAAACTCATGATATGTATTTTGTTCCAAAGCCCAATAACTTGTATGCTCCACTCTTATCTTTAAAAGTCCTTGTCCTTTAACTGAACGTGTGATTGACATATATAATTCTACTTTATCTTGAACATAACCTGATCTATTGGGGGTTTTCCCATCAATGTACAGCCATACTAACATTTGCTGGAATGGCCATGAAAATAGCAGCAAAATAGTAATAACTATGTCTTATTGTTTAGGGTGCTAACATATTGATTAAAGAGAGGAGTAAAGTTTTCATCTAATGATTGCATTAGGTTGACAAAATGCCTAAAATGCCATATTGGTAGGATCCTTGAACCTTCAATAAAAGCTTTTCAGCTTTGAATTCTTTATCTAACACGATAATTTTGCAGGAAAATCTAACTTGCTATTTGGCCAAGACAGGGAAAACACATTCCGCTTGTGTGTTCCACGTTGTGTTTTGTTCACCCATTAACAGGTCAAGAATTGTAGGCCTGATCACGAGTTGAGTTGGCTGGACTTTCAGATATTTCTGCTTTATCACTTTCTGAGGGCCTCATGTGTGCTCACGAAGTGTCGTATGATAAACATAAAAGGGGAAAATTTTGAAATTTCATTATTAGAGGACAGGGTTGACCTTCCATGTTTGTCGAGTTCTATATTTGTCAAGTTCCCTTATTAAGGGATTGTAATTAGATTTGTACATCTATATATATTGTGTAATGAGAAAGGTTAAGGAAGCCAATATTTCTACATGGTATCGAGCAAGCTAATGATGTGAAAAATTTTGTTGCGGACAGTGCCAAATCTCACGAGAGGTGGAGAGGCCAACAACCTGTGCAAGTACAGGTTCAGAGAGGATCGCAATAAGAATACCAACGAGGTTCTGATCCAAGCAATCCAGGTGGTGTAGGCAAGGTTCGGAGTAGATTTGGGTTGGTCATCAGTGGAAAGGTATGAAGGGTGACAAAGGTTGGTGCCATCAATGTAGGACCAATAGTGTTGGCCAATCAAGAACGGTTTTATTTGGGCATGCCAAAGAATAGTTTGTCTCCGTTAATTGATGAGTCAAAAATTATTACATATTTTACTCCTAAATTTATATTTGTTAGTATCTCATTTTATTTAATTTTATCTAATTAGTGTGTTTTGTGTGTTTTAGGTTGGAGTATCATCTAAACCCGAGATCGGCCTAATTAGGCTAAATTGATGTGTTTTCTCGGCTTGTTTTAATTGCTCAAAATAATGATGAAGGATAAGATTTCTCTGTTTGTTTTATTTTCGACTGCAAGAGAAAGAGGGGCGCCCAAATCTTCATGCTGAGGAGCAACTTGGGAAATCAATAGCAGCAATAAGAAAAGAGAGATGGGATCTTGCTGAAACAAATAACGAGAAACACTTGGCATCGGTTCAAGAAGTAAAAAGAGTTAGCAAGCAGAGGGAACCCACCTTGCATCCATCGTGCATCACTGCTGGTTGGGACAGTGGACTCTAAGGTAATATAGTGGCAATGTAGCAGTTTTCAAAAACAATTGAAGTAAAAAACAGTTCAGCAAATAGCAGAGCAAGAAAGTCAGCAAACTGAGGGGCAGCTAGTTGCTGAACCAAAGATACATTAAGAAACAGGTGTGGAGATTATAGCAAAGAAGAAGAAGAAACTATCATCAGATTGCGCAATTTCCATGGAAATAGTGTAATAGCCGGATTTTCAATGCAATAAATATATTGGCTATTATTTATTTTAATTGTTAAAAATTAAGATTCATAGATGGAATGGATGTTTAATGAATAAGAATTGGGGCAAGGCCCAAGTATGGTCCAATGGACCATGGATAGGATTAATTCTATTTAATTGGGTCAATGTGGTCAATTGGGTCAAATGCCCAATTGGGACCCAATGGGTCAAGATGGATTGATGATTAGGGTAAATGGGTAAGGAATGGATTTAATCGGGTCATGGACCCAATTAAGATCAAAGGCATGGGGTCCACCTCATCAAGTGAGGTGCCAAGTGTATGAGGAATTATCAAAGTGGCATAGCCAAGTGGGACCCAACTCCACCTCATCAAGTGAGGTGGCGTATGGACTAAGGCGCATGTGGGGCTGGCCACCATGGTTGACTTGGTCAACCATGGGTGAGTTCATGGGTGAATTAAAGAGGATCAAGTGAAGTGTGTTGAATTAAATTATTTAATTAAATCACCTAAGTTAGATGGAAATAAATTCAAATGCTTGAGTTAGGAATTGAGTTCATTTAAATGGAGTGAGTCAAATGGGGGTGAGTCACATGGAAGATGAAAAAATGGAGTGAGTCAAAGGGGAGGTGGAGGGTTTCCATCTCATGGAAACCACAAGCCACCAAAACCGTTGGAGAGGGTGTATGTACCATATGTGAGGCATGCATCCACTTAGTGAGTCAAAGGGGAGGGGAGGGTTCCATCTCAATGGAAACCACTAGCCACCAAAAACGTTGGAGAGGGTGTGTGTGTCATGTGGAAGGCATTCACCCCCTTGGTTAGTCAAGGGACTCATGGGGAAGACTCCACATTGATGAGGGTAGTTGGAGGTGGAGTCTTACCCAAGGAACCCTAAGACAAGATGGAAAGCTAACTCTTCATCTCATTCACTCGCTCCCTCTTACTCTTGGCTAACCTCCCCTCTAAGAAAAAAGAAAAAGACTTAGAGTTTCTATCTCAACTCCTCTCCCTTTCACCAAAAACCCTAGGGGCCGACCTCTCTCCAAGACAAGAAAACACTTAGGGCTCCTTCTCTCCCTCTCTCAAACCTTCTCTTTGGCCGAACCATCTCTTTTGGTTTTTCATCTCAAAGCCTCTCCCTCTCAAGTAACACTCTTTGGCCGAAGATCAAGGAGGAGAAAGAAAAGACTAAGGGAGGAGAAGATCGGAGGAGCAAGGCGGAACGAAAGAAAACAGAGGAGTCGCGGAATCGGTATGTATGGTTTATTAATTAAAGGAAGCTTAAGAGAACATTCCATATAGATTGGAAATGGTTGGCCAAAATGTGCCATGGATTTAGATCCATTCAAAGAAAGACAACATGGCCGAACCCCATCAAGTGATAAAACATGTCGGATGTAAAATACCTATGAGATGGGTTGAACAAATGAATGGTGATTAGGGTTACCTATATGATTAATGGATATGATTAAGGACAATATGTATATATGGCTTATGACAACATGCATGGTTAAACATGAAAAATGATCAAAGAATATAGTACGGCCCTTGCATGGCCGAACCCTAATCTTGTTATGATAAGGATCTCATGCATGTCCGATATAAGGAATATGATGAAAGATCATGGTTTGGCCCTTGCATGGCCAAACCCTAGATTTTCATATATAAGGACAAAAAGGATTGGATGAGGTTCGACCATGATGTATGGCCGAACCCCATCAAATGATCTAATCATAGATATGTAGATTTAAGAGGAAATGATGAACCATAGGGTTCGGCCATGTTGTATGGTCGAACCCCATGGAAGTAGGTTATTGATTTTAATGGGTTTTAAAGGATGAAAAGGATGGATGTATGTTAGTGATTTTAAAGGGTTTTAAAGGATGAAAATGATGGAGGAATGTTGGTGATTTTAAATGGGTTTTAAATTTTGTAAATGATGATTTAAAATGAGGAGATGATGAAGATCAATGGACCATGGGTTCGGCCATGTTGTATGGCCGAACCCCATGGAGAAATATTGATGGATTTACATGTATTTAGACCATGGAAAGATGGAAATAAGGAACCATGGGTTCGGCCATGTGTATGGCCGAACCCCTTGAACCATTTTGATGGATCATTTGGTAGATCTATGCTTGTTTAAGAGATTGAATGATCAAGCTAAGAAATGGAGGGATTTATTATGGATCTATGTTTATTTATGGACCTAAGTTATGTGTAAATAAGTTAAGTGATTAACTATGAAAATAAGTGGTAGCTAAGATGGGAATATGGTGAAAATAAAAGACCATGGGTTCGGCCATGTTGTATGGCCGAACCCCATGGAGAATGTTTTATGGACTTAGGGTTTTTTTATTAATGTAAAATGATTAACGTATGTGATTGGATTAATAAAGCAAAAGATGGAATGATCTTGGAACCACTTTGATTAAAATGAGCAAGGACTAAAAATAGGGGTCCAAAACCAAGAGAGTGAGGTTCGGCCATGTTGTATGGCCGAACCCCACTAATGCATTTTGTGGACTTAAACATGGTTCAGCCCCAATGTATGATGGAAACCTCTTAGGGGACTTAAAATGGATAAAAGACTAGGATGGTAAAGGGAGATGAACCTAGGATGATGTAGGGATTGATGGAATTAAATGGATCACAAATTGATGTATGTATATGTGTTAAATGTAATAAGGTAACGGGATTTCACAAACGGTGTACGATCGGCTTGATGCGATCGGTGATCGATTTTTGGACGGAAACACAAGGACCCGATATTTGGACGTTGGTAGGATTCCTACCTTATTGAAAACCATGGAATATGTATATGTGATGATTTTACTTCATGTTTTGATGATTTATTTTGGGTATTAAATGATATGTTTCAACTATGAGATTTTAATGCTATGAGGTTTATTATTACATAGCATGTTTGCACTTGCATCTCATGCATGGCATGGGAGGGATCAAATGAGGGGAGTCCATGCTCCATTCGGATTTTCGATAAACAATCGTGGGGAGGAATCCACACTGATTCCAATGGATGTATGATTCAATTGTAACCGGAGTCCACGCTCCATTCGGTTGGACCGATAAGGCATTTGTGGGGAGAGCTATACTGTGTTTGAAATGTAACCGGAGTCCTCGTTCCATTCGGTGGGACCAATAAGGCATTCGCGGGGAGTCATGACAATACCTTGATGTGGATTATCCATCAAGAGGAACACTATGTGATTGTGATATGGATGATGAGTGGGACTCATGGCATATGACAACCATGGCATGGCATTGACTTGCATGGTTTTGATGTTATCTATATCCATGTGTTTTTTATACTAACCCATGTGTTTGACCCTACTCAGAGTACCTACTGGGCGCGTTGTCTAACGCCCTATTTATACCTTAGATGATAACACAGGAAATGGACGGAGCGAAGGACGCGATCAGAGCTAAGCTTAGGAGCTTGGATAATCTAGTTTCATTTTATTTAAATTTATTCATGGACAATGTAATTTGAGTAGCTAGTATTTGGGACTGTAATAACTTAGACTATTTGCTATGGTTTGGATTTTAATTTTGGACATTTTAAGTTAAGGTAATTATTATTAAGTGATGGACTTCCTTGCTACTTAAAATTTGTAGGATAGAACTCTATTATAATTTCGCAGTATGTTTAATTCTGCAAGCTTAACCTGATCGCGTGTGAACCGTTTTAGTGGAGTTAGTCCACGCACACGTATGGTTGGCCAGTTAAGGGTCGGGCTTTGGAAGCTCGGACTTAGCTCGCATCGTGATGTCTCGCGCTCTCTCACTCTTTTATTTCCAAAAAAAAATAGACTCTGATTTTTCGGTAGTGAAAAAGGGCGGGGCGTTACAAATAGATGGGCTACCATTGCAGTTGCATTACCAGGAAGAACATACAATAAAATAAAGAATCACTTGCACAGTCATTTGAGAAAACGCACGAATGTCAATCAAAACAAGAAAGAAACCAAGCAGCGACTAATTGACAAGTTCCACTGCAGTGTCAAAATAGAGATCCCATCTCTCTTTTCTTGTTGTTGCTGATTTCCCAAGTTGCTCCTCAGCATGAAGATTTGGCGGTTCTCTCTGTACACTAACTGAGTTCTTTAATTTCTTTCTCTTGCAGTCGAAAATAAAACAAACAAAGAAACCTCTCCTTCATCATTATTTTGAGCAATCAAAACAAGCTTAGAAAACACATCAATTTAGCATAATTAGGCCGGTCTCGGGTTTAGACGATACTCCAACCTAAAACACACAAAACACACTATTAGATAAAATTAAATAAAATGAGATACTAACAAATATAAATTTAGGAGTAAAATATGTAATAATTTTGCATTCATCATTAATTGAATGGAGATAAAATGGGAAAAGTTGGGGATGGCGATGGCATGGACAAAGGGGGTTTGAGAGGTAGCTGTGAAGGAGGCCATCATAAGGGTTTAGGGTGGCCTTTTTTTTCTTTTTTTCTTTTTTGCAGTAGTGATAAAGCAGAACTAGTGGAAGAGGAGCCGGCAAGAAACAAGGCTAGATCAGAAGAGGCTTCACAATGGAGGAAAAGAATGACTGAGAAACGGCCTCAACCAAGTCGATGTGAAGACGAAAGCACCGAAATCCAATAGAAACAGTGCAGTTGCCGCTCTCGGGTATTAGAATCAAAATGAGAAGAGAAACAGAGAATGGAGAGAAGAAGACAACTTGGGTTGCAGCACCGAGCAAGGTGGTGAAGACGAGATCCAGGCCTGCATATTGCTCCTTCCCTAGCCTTTGCCGGCCTGCAGATTGCTCCTCCAGCTGATCACAATTGGTACCATGATACAGGCACTACCAATCATATGACATGTGATGCACACCCACTCAGCTCTCGGTCTGACTACAGTGGTACATATCATGTTCTTTTGGATAACGGTGACTCCCTTCCCATTGCGCACACTCGTACTTTGTCTCTTTCTCTAGCTCCTCTGCATTTCATCTTTCCAATTTTCTCCATGTTCCCCACATGCACAAAAACTTGTTATTTGTCTCTCAATTCACCAAAAATAATTGTGTTAGTATTATTTTTCTCCCTTGGGGTTTTGTTATTCGTGACTTAAGCACTGGTGCTACTTTGTTTCAGGGCCAATGTGAAGCAAGCCTTTATACCATCAAGCCCAACACTCGCACCACTCATGCTTTAGATGCCTCTTGCTCATCCTCGTCACTCTGGCACCAGCATCTTGGACATCCATCTAATAAAGCGCTTCAAGTTTTAGCCACAAATAAATGTTTAGGATCCTCATTTAAGTTTTCTCGTTCAGTTTTTAGTGATTGTGCTTTCGGCAAGTCTACGCGACTTCCGTTTTCAATTCTTACTCATTGTACTCCTAAACCATTTTATTTAATACATTCAGATGCTTGGATGTCTCCAGTTTTATCAATTTCTGTCTTCCGATATTATGTCTTATTTACAGATGATTATACACGTTTTTCCTAGATTTTTCCTATGCGACATAAATCATAAGTTTTCACTCACTTTCACCAATTTATTGTGTTTGTTGAAAATCATTTTTCTACTACCATTAAATATTTTCAAAGTGATGGTCATAAGGAGTATGATGATCACTCCTTTCATAACCTGTGTGTGCAAAAAGGGATCGTTCACTGTCTATCTGGTCCACACACACCACAACAAAACGGTCTTGTTGAACGCAAACATCGCCATCTCTCAAAAATGGGCCGCATCCTCCTCCTTGCGTCTCATCTTCATCATCACCTCTGGGTTGAGGCTCTCCTTACGTGTAATACCCCAGATTTTTAGTTTCTCAATAATTACGGAAATTGCCATTGAAAGTGTGAATTAATGGATATGGACCTTAGATGGGTAAAGGGTTGGGTCAATTGCCCAATTAAGACCCAACAGATTGTGGATATGGTGGCAATTGGAATAATTGGGTAAGATGTATTCAATTGGGTCAAAGTTGTTAATTGGGTCAAAATGTCCAATTGGGACCCAATGGGTCGTGTTTGACTTGGTTGACCCCCAAGTGAGTTGAGTTAAATTAAATGAGTTGAGATGGACGGTTTACATTTTAAATTTAAATTCAAACAATGGGAAGGACGGTTTACATTTTAAATTTAATTTCAAATAATGGGATGGACGGTTTTTATTTCAAATTCAAAAGAGTTAGGATGGACGGCTTTTACATTTGGAATTCAAATTCAAAACAAAGGTAAGGATACATGTTGGGGAGGAGGTTGGTTTGTTTCAAAATTTAAATGTTGGAGAGATGGAAGAGTATCGTTTTTATTTCAAACTCAAACGTTGGAGAGATAAAGATGGTTTATTTCAAAATTCAAATAAGAGTTACACGTTGGAGATGTAGGGAGGTTTGGCTTATTTCAAAATCAAAACAAGGATACACATGGAAAAATAATGGAGATAATTTTACATTTAAAAAAAATCAAATTTCAATGGCATACACGTTGGAGTCTTGAGAATTCAATCTCATGTAGAGATAGGCAAGATAATGAAGAGGAAACTCCCACATGGAGAGATAATGAAGTTGGTTTAAATCTCAATTTCAAACAAGGCTACACGTTGGAGAGATAAGGGGGAGTTTGGGGTTTATTTTTCAAATTCAAACAAGATTCAACTCTCCCTCTTCCTCTTGGCTATCTCTCCCACACCCTCTCTTGGCCGGTCAGCAACATAAGAGAAAGGAGATCAAACATTTGGAGAATTTTATCTCATTTTCTCCCTCTCGTGGTTGTTCCTCTCAAGTCAAAGACTTGGAGTATTTTTCCATCTCAAGTTTTTCTCTCTCTCTCAAATCTATACCTTAGCCGAACCACCTCAAGGACTGCAGCAAGGTCAGTCTCGGCTAAAGGACAAGGAAGAAGGATAGGCTAAGGAAGTAAAAGATCAAGAAGGAGTGAAGGAACCGAAGGAGTCGCGGTATTGGTAAGTGCTCAATAAACACTTGTTAAATAAAATGGTTAAGGAAGCATGATCCGGCCATTGTATAGCCGAACCTATCAAGGGTTTAAATCATGGATAATGATGTTTAAAAAGGGTAGAAAATGGATCATAGAGTTTGGCCACTTTGGATGGCAGAACCCCATGAAAAGACTTGGTTATTTTTATGGTTTTTGAGAGATAAAAACCATACATTGTTATGACGGTTTTTAAGGTGTTTTAAATGGAGAAAAGGTTAATGTTTTGGGTCGACCATTGCATGGCTCAACCATGTTGTTTTTATGGCTAAGGTGTTGTGCATAAACCACGTACAAATGTTGTAGTGTTTGGATCAAGAAAACCTTAGGGTTCGGCCATACATATGGCTGAACCCCATGGACCATTTTTATGGGTAATTGGAGTCAAGAGCATGGTTGGAAATTATTAATGGTTATATGCTTTTGATTAAGGAATCACATATGTTTATCTTGGGACTTAGTAATTAAATAATCAGCCATTATAGATGATGGAAAAAGGGACAAAATAAGTATGGTGAGGTTCGGCCATGTTGTATGGCCGAACCCCACTAATGGATAATTGGTGGATTTAGTTTCTTTGAAGTGGTTAACTTGTAATATAATTGGTCAAATCAAAATGGAGATTTGTCAAGGATTAAAAGGACCAAATTTAAGATGGTGAGGTTCGGCCATGTTGTAGGGCCGAACCCCACTAAGGTGGATTGTTTTATGGACATTGGTTATTGGCAATATTAAGCAAGGGTTAGGTTAATGGCAATATTGTAAATATGAATGAAAAGATCAAAGGACTTGAAAAAGGGGCTCAAACCTAAATGGTGAGGTGCGGCCATGTTGTATGGCCGAACCCCACCAAGGTATGTTTGGTAGATTAAGGTTTTAAATAAGTTATTTGGATGGTATTGATTAAATAAAAAAGGAGATCAAATTCAAGTGGGTGAGGTTCGGCCATTAGTATGGCCGAACCCCACAATGTGGTTTTTGGACTTAGATTTAATTAGAAATCAAAAGGATATTGTCTTGACTTATTGTTATATAAACAAGGTAACGGGACTTCTTGAACGGTGCGCAATCGTAAACGGGTGACGGTTTAAGAAGAGCGGATATTTTAAGTGACATTGGTGTAGGTTTCCTACCTCTTTGTAACCACACTTATACTTGATGTTTTTATCTTAATTTTTATGAGATATGTGTTAAATTATTATGTTTCAAAGAGGATTTGAATGCTAAGATTTATTTACAAATGGCATGTATTCATTGACATCTCATGCATGGCATGGGGTGATGTTAAGTAACCGGAGGGACTACACTCCGTTGGGGCGTCCGAAAAACCTATGTAGTGGTATCTTGATGATGAGAATCCCATCAAGAGGAAACCGAAGGGTCCACACTCCGTCGGGGTGTCCGAACAACCTATGTGGAGGTACCTTGATGATGAGAATCTCATCAAGAGGAAGCTATGTATACTTGTGATGGGTGGGACTCATTACGTTTGCATACATACATAGCATTGTTTTTGTAAGATTTTGATGATCATGTATTATTATGTTATATGCATGTTTTATACTAACCTTATGGTAGCTCTAATCGGAACACCTACTGGCCGCATTGATCTAACGCCCTATTTCTATCCTTAGTGGATGACACAGGAAAGGGAAAGGTCGAGGATCGCAAAAGAAACCTAACATAGGAGCTTGGATATATGTAATAACTTAGTAATATTTGCTATGGTTTGGTTTGGTTTGAATGAATGTTTAGTTTAAGGTAATTTTGGATTTATGACTTGTACTTTGCTATCTAAAATGGAGTAGTCTTAGGTTCTATTATAACCCGCAGTTAGATTAGGTAATATTCCGCAAGTTTTATCTAATACCATGTGTGAATCATTTTTCATGGACTTAGTCCATGCACACATAGGTTTGGCCAGTTAAGGGTCGGACTTTAGAAGTCCGGACTCAACTCGCGTCGTGACATCCCACTCTTATCACTTGTTTATTTAGTTTAAAAAAAAAAAATGGACTCTGATTTCGAGTGAAAAAGGGCGGGGTGTTACAGTTGGTATCAGAGCGAAACAGGAAGATTGAATTTTTCGAAGTAAGATTAAAACGGTTTCATGTCTCACTAACAGATAAGAATCCCAACTGACCGACTCTTCGGAGTCCGCTGACTGGGGGCCGGATTAATTTACTTCGTTAGACTCAGACTGAACAATCAATCTGAGAACAACAATGAAAGATAGCAAAGGAAGTACAGTCATCATAATTGGATATACCAAACATAGGAAAATAGGATACACTTCCCCGATATCCCCAAATTGAGAAACAAACAATAGTTATTTAGAAATTTCCCCCAAAAACAAGGAAAACCAAGAGTGCTTATTTGGAAATTTCCCCAAAATAGTGATAACACAAACTGTACGAGGAAACTAAGTCAATAATATTTTTTTTTATGACTTAGGGAAAATGGCTCCAAAAAGAAAGACTGGACAGGACCAGAAAGGGAAGGAAAAAGTGGTAGAAAACTCTCAACATGAGGAAGAGAGGGAAAAATCTCAACATGAGAAGGAGCCGTCTCAACATGAGAAAGAACAATCTGAGGAAGATGAACGGCACTCACGGCGGGAAGAGGAAGAGCGACACTCTCTCTATAGTGAACGAGAGAAGGAGGAGCAAAGCAACGTGAGTATACCGGTGGTGCCTCCTGAACTACAAAGCTTGGTTCAAGCAGTAGTTACTTCTGTTCTCCAACAGCATCTGAATGGAAGTGGAACCACTACTGACTCCAATAACCGGAACATGGTCAGAGATTTCTAGCAACAACGCCCTCCCTACTTCAAAGGAAAGGACGGGGATGTTAGAGCAGAACATTGACTGAAGAAGATCACTCAGATCTTGACCTTCTCCAGATCTCGAGTCATGCTGACAGGATTTTGCTGGGTACATTCCAACTGATCGAGGATGCCGGAAAATGGTGGGAGGTTATAAAAAACAACAAGCACTTGTACCAGAAAGGGAAAGGACTACAATGACCTGGGAGCAGTTCTCAGCTACATTTCTGGATCACTTTTTCCCTGAGGAGGAGAAGAAGCGCCATACCCAAGCATTCATATCCTTGGTACAAGGCTCCATGACAGTGGCGGAGTATCACCGGGAATTCCTCAGTCTGTCTTGTTATAAATTTTATATGGTGGACACAGAGCACCGAAGGGCACGTAAGTTTGAGCGGGGCCTACGACCAAACATTAGGGTCAAAGTAACCATATTCAAGGCAGCCACACTGGCAGAAGTGGTCAGCAGGGCCACAATAGCCGAGCAAGAAGTGGCTGAGATGTTGCGGTTTGACAACCGCCGAGCTCAAAGTGGGAGGGGTGTGTTCCAGCCCAACAAGAAGTTCCGACCGAACTTCAACAGATCCTCACCATCCACGGGGTCAACGGGGGCTTTCGTCCCAATTATCCCTCCCCATCTGCATCAGTCACACAGGCTTCCAGAGGGGTGAACAACTGTTTCCATTGTGATCAGCTGGGTCACTTCAAGAGGGATTGCCCAAAGCTTAACAAACTCTCCTATTCCAGAGGATCTTTCCGTCCACCAGCTAGGCCAGCTAACTCCCGATGAGGCAGGACATATAACCAGGCGGGACCGGCGCCTAACCCTACAGGATCTGGACGATTGTGCACTCTAGCACCTCCAGCGGATGTGGATCATTCTGTGATTCAAGGTATGGCAGTAGTCAGTAGTTCCTATGCCTATGCACTATTTGATTCTGGAACTTCACACTCATTCATATCTGCTGCATTCATAATTGCTACAGGTACCTTAGTTCAAAAATTGTCCACATCACTCACAATTGTATCCCCTGTCGGAGACACGTCATTGGGACTCATATGTACGGCTGTGAATGCCGAACTAGCTGGACTCAGATTTGAGTTCAATTATCTGGTACTCGATATGACTGAGTACGATATTATCTTCGGCATGGACTGGTTGGCTAGCTTTCAGGCCAACATTGATTGTTATCACCGCAGAGTGACATTTTGGTCACCCGAAGGAAAGCAATATGTGGTTCGTGCAAACAAGCAAACCAGATTGCAAGAAGGGTTAAATCATCTAGTACTGAACAGTATCAGAATCAACAAGACACCGGTGGCTGAACCCCTGGCAATAGTGAAAGAATATGCAGACGTTTTTCCAAAAGAACTCCCTAGCTTGCCGCCCATGAGGGAGATCAATTTTGAAATCAAGTTGTATCCTGGCACCTCACCAGTGTCATTACCCCACTATCGGAACAGCACATCGTCTTGAGGAGCTCTAGTGTTGTTTGTGAAGAAGAAGGATGGTTCACTCCGAATGTATGTGGACTACCGGAAACTGAATTAGCTAACTGTCCGGAACAAGTACCCTTTACCCAGGATCGATGATTTATTCGATCAACTAAGGGGTTCCAGTCATTTTTCGAAGATTGATCTGATGTCCGGTTATCATCAAATCTGGGCTAAGGAGGAAGATATAGAGAAAACAGCCTTCAAGACGCGGTATGGACTATTTGAGTTTGTAGTCATGCCGTTTGGACTCACCAATGCACCAGCTGTGTTCATGGATTTAATGAACAGGATCTTCCGTCTGTACCTGGACCAATTCGTGATTGTGTTTATTGATGATATCCTGATCTATTCCAAAAGTAAGAAGACCATGTTGAACACCTAAAAATAGTTCTGGACACTTTGAGGAAGAACAAGTTGTATGCCAAAGCAAGCAAACGTGAGTTTTGGCTATCTGAGGTCAAATTCTTGGGGCATGTCATAACAGCAGACGGTATAGCCATGGATCCAGCTAAGGTGGCGGCAGTGAATGAATGGAAAGCGCCAAAGAATGTAACCGAGATCCGCAGTTTCTTGGGATTGGCTGGTTATTACAGGAAGTCCATCATGGACTTCTCCAAAATTACATCTCCATTGACTCGACTCACTCAGAAAGGAGTCAAGTATGAGTGGACATATCTGTGCAACCGGAGGTTCGAGGAGCTAAAAGATAGACTTACAACTGCTCCTATCTTAATTTTGCTGGAAAGAGGCAAGGGTTATGTAGTACAATGCGATACTTCAGGAGAGGGACTGGGGTGTTCACTCATGCAACGTCTTCGTACGGTGGCTTATGGTTCAAGACAACTAAAAGTACATGAACGCCTCTATCCTACACATGATCTAGAACTAGCCGCAGTGGTCTTCGCTCTCAAAAGTTGGAGACACTACCTATATGGCGAGAAGTTTGAAGTGTTTTCAGACCATAAGAGCTTGAAGTATTTGTTTGATCAGAAAAGCTCAACCTGAGGCAGCGCAGATGGATGGAATATCTGGTGGATTATGAGTTCGCAATCCGATACCATCCGGGTAAGGCAAACAAGGTGGCGGATGCTCTCAGCCGCATATCACATGCATCAGTGGCATGTTTGATCAGAACAGAATGGGAAATGCTGAATACCATTCGAAAGTTCAATCTATATATCACAAACCATGGGAGTATGTACAATTTAATCATATGGTCCAACATGGTTACCAAGATTGAACAAGAGCAACGAGCAGATCCGGAAGTGGAAGAGATATGGGCCAAGATGTCTACTGGCATGGTCATACCGGAATGGGAATTACGACCAGGACAGGGTCTTGTATTCCAGGGTAGAATATATGTGCCAAAAAGCTGCATAAAAGAATTGTTGATTGAAGCACATCAGACCAAGCTTTCCATTCATCCGGGCAGCACTAAGATGTATCACGACCTGAAGAGACACTATTGGTGGCATGGACTCAAAAGAGATGTGGCAGAATTTGTGGCACACTGCTTAACTTGTCAGCAGGTTAAGACGAAACATCAGAAGCCACAGGGGTTACTCAAACCCTTACCAGTGCCAGAATGGAAATGGGAGCACATCTCTATGGATTTCGTGACGGGGTTGCCAAGGTCCTCAAAGGGCAACAATGCTATATGGGTCGTGGTGGACTGACTGACCAAGTCTGCACATTTTCTTCCTATTAGGATGACAGACTCATCTGAGACTTTGGGTCGGCGGTATTCCTCGGACTATAGTGTCTGATAGAGATGGTCGTTTCACCGGCAGGGTATGGCAGAGTATGCAGTCGGCCATGAGAACAGATTTACTGACTAGCACAGCTTTCCATCCACAGACTGATGGACTGTCGGAGAGGACGATACAAACATTGGAAGACATGCTGAGAGCATGCATGTTAGACTTCAAGGGTGGATGGGAGGATCACTTGCCGCTAGTGGAGTTCTCATATAACAATAGTTACCAGGCAAGCCTTCAGATGGCTCCATTCGAGGCTTTATATGGTAGACCATGTAGGTCACCAGTGTACTGGACAGAGGCTGGTGAGCCTGCGCTGATTGGACCCGAGCTAATCGCAAAGGCTACAGTACAAATTCAGTTGATACGTCAGCATTTATTGGCTGTACAGAGTCGGCATAAGAGTTATGCTGATAAGAGGAGGAGGTTCCTTGAATTTGAAGTGGGGGACATGGTATTTTTTAAAGTCTTGCCACGGAAGGGACACATGAGGTTTGGAAAGAATGGGAAACTGTCGCCAAGATATGTGGGACCGTTTTCCATCATAAGAAGGATGGGAGATGTAGCCTATCAGTTGGCACTTCCTTCACAATTAGCATCTCTACACGATGTGTTTCATATATCGATGTTGAGGAAGTACAATCCCGATCTGTCTCATGTATTGAATGTACAAGATATAAATGTACAATGTGATGTGACTTATGTCGAGAAGCCTGTCAGAATAGTGGAGACTGAACAAAGGGTATTATGAAACAGAGCGATTCAGTTCGTCAAGGTGGTATGGGATCGACATGGTATGGAGGAAGCCACTTGGGAACTCGAATCGGAGATGAGAATAGCTTACCCTGAATTATTTATGTAATTAATTTTGGAACCCCACTTCGTTCGATTTTGGGGACGAAAATTTTAAAAAGAGGATTGTATTGTAATACCCCAGATTTTTAGTTTCTCAATAATTACGGAAGTTGCCATTGAAAATGTGAATTAATGGATATGGACCTTAGATGGGTAAAGGGTTGGGTCAATTGCCCAATTAAGACCCAACGGATTGTGGATATGGTGGCAATTGGAATAATTGGGTAAGATGTATTCAATTGGGTCAAAGTTGTTAATTGGGTCAAAATGTCCAATTGGGACCCAATGGGTCATGTTTGACTTGGTTGACCACCAAGTGAGTTGAGTTAAATTAAATGAGTTGAGATGGACGGTTTACATTTTAAATTTAAATTCAAACAATGGGAAGGACGGTTTACATTTTAAATTTAATTACAAATAATGGGATGGACGGCTTTTATTTCAAATTCAAATGAGTTGGGATGGACGGCTTTTACATTTGGAATTCAAATTCAAAACAAAGGTAAGGATGCACGTTGGGGAGGAGGTTGGTTTGTTTCAAAATTTAAATGTTGGAGAGATGGAAGAGTATCATTTTTATTTCAAACTCAAACGTTGGAGAGATGAAGATGGTTTATTTCAAAATTCAAATAAGAGTTATGTAACGCCCCGCCGTCTCCGAGAAATCAGAGTCTAATTTTTTTTTTTAAATAGTAACAAAACATCGAAAGAGAGCGGGCGGCGTCACGACGCGAGCTAAGTCCAGACTACCCATAGTCCGACCCTTAACTGGCCACCCATGTGTACATGGACTAAACCATGATAGATAATACACACATGGAACTAAACAATGATTTGCGGAATAAACTAGACTAACTGTGGAATTAGGTTGAATAGATAGCAAGTACCAGTCTCAATTAGTAAATAACATAAACCAGTTAATATCCTAAACAAACCATAGCAAGTAACTACATTATTACATGTCCATAATAAAGTATCAAATAACAGCAATTATAAATTCATTCCAGCATTCAAGCATTTACACTTGGCTCCCCTCCTTATCATCAACCTTCTCTTTCCCTTTCCTTATACCTGCATTCTCCTCTGAGGATAGAATTAGGGCGTTAGATCAACGCGCCCAGTAGGTTCCCGATCAGGGTTACCACATGGTTAGCTTGTAAAACATGCATATATCAAATATATGATTATCAAAAACAGGTAAAACAATGCTATGAAATATGCACATGTAATGAGTCCCTCCCAACATGCATATTCATAGCCATCACTTGACGTGACTCGCACCGTCAAGGTAAATCACAATAACATTTCTCCTGGCAGGACCTGCATCGCCTAAGGAGACCAATGTATTTCTCAGCATCATAACATTTCTCCTGGCGGGACCTGCATCGCCTAAGGAGACCAATGTCTTATCATCATCATAATTCTACTCCTGGCGAGACCTGCATCGCCTAAGGAGGTTCAGAGTTGCATTACAGCATATCACCGGAGAGTGGGCTCCGGGTTCCACAATCTTCATCCCATGCCATGCATGAGATATCAATGCATTGTATGTCATTTGTAAACACATAATTTATCATTCGAAACCACATTTTAAACATAAATCAATTATAACATATCTCATAAAAATGTAATAAAACCAAATCATAGTTGTGGTTACAAGTAGGTAGGAAACTTACTGAAGATTCACTTCAGTATTTGATCTTTCTTAATCGTCAGCCGTTCACGACTCGTACGCCGTATACGCAAGTCTGGATACCCTATTTAAATAGAAGCAAACCAAACATTCATCATGTAATTCCAACTTGGTCAATGTCCCAAAAATGCACCATGTGGGGTTCGGCCATGCCCATGGCCGAACCTCACCTATTTATCCTTTTGGTCTCTCATTCGTTTAATCCCTATTAAACATCAAATTGTACAAAAATATCTTGGTAGGGTTCGGCCATACAGCATGGCCGAACCATACCCCTTTGATTTAGGTCCACACAACCATACCTATGATCATTTCACCCATATTTACCATTATGCCATTGGTTCTAATACTCAATTATATCCCATTTTAACCTTTAAAATTACCGATCAATTCCATGGAATGGATCCACACCAAAACCTATTGTCATGGTCCATGATCTTTACATTGAAACCTTTTAATTCAATAAAAACAGTCGACATAAAATAATCCATATGAAGTGGTCCATGGGGTTCGGCCCTATACATGGCCGAACCCAATGGCTCCCTTGGTCCAATAACTTTAACCTAGGTATTTAACTTAGGCTACACCCTTTTTCCAAGTTTATTACATGGTCGCAGCCATCCATAGGCTGAGCCAAATCAATAACCATAACCCCAAGTAAAACCCATACAAACAACCCATAAAGCAGCCCATGGGGTTCGGCCATACACATGGCCAAACCCAATAGTTCTCTTGATTTAATAATATAATCAACTATCCTTAATTTAAATCAATAACTTAACCTCAATATTATCAGGGTTCAGCCACACATTGGCCGAACAATAACAGCAAATTAATCTTCATCAAATCACATAAAAACTTCATAAGGTGATCCATGGGGTTCGGCCATTCACATGGCCGAACCTTATGGTTCTTTTGATGTGACTTTCCCAATAATTCCATATAATTTATCTACTGTATCTTAGCCATAAAACAGCAAGGTTTAACCAACCATTGCCGATCCCATTTAGTTTATTAATTCCATTTACAATCCTTTACAAAATCTTCACATATGGTATGGTTTTTATTCCCCAAAAACCATACCACTCCCAATTATTTCCATGGGGTTCGGCCATCCCAAGTGGCCGAACTCCATGTTCTAAACTTCCATCCTTTAAACCTTAATCAACACACTTTACATCCTTACTTAATTCGGCCACAAAATGACCCAGTAACATGTGTAAAAATCAGCATGACTTGACATGGTTTTTGACCTCTAAGAACATCAAACAAATCCACACTTTTTCATGGGGTTTGGCCAACCAAGATGGCCGAACCCAATGACATACTTTTTATTCTTTTAAGCCATCTAATCCAAGGCTAAATTCCCTGATGTAATTGGTCAATCCATAGCCCAACATATGACACTCAAAACCATGATTTTAGAACTTTTCAAAACATGTAAATAATCTAGCTTAGTATCAAAAACAGTCCATGGTTTTGTCCTACAAAAACCATCCAATTTAACCCATTCTTTTCATGGAGTTCGGCCATCCCCAATGGCCGAACCTAATGATCAAATTTCCCTCTTATTTATGAACTTCCATCTAAGGTCTAATCCTTGATGCATTCAGCCAAATGATAGCCCAAATCATACCCTTTTCTTACAACTTGTTTAACTTGAACACTTAAGAAAATCTTACCAATTTCCTTTGCTCCTTCTCTCTTGCTTCCTTTCTTTCCTTCTTCCTTAATCCCTTGCCGAAATGGTGCTTGATCTTATGTTAAAACACAGCATCTGGTTCGGCCAAAAGATGGTGTTCTTGAGAGGGGAAGAGGGATGAATTTCTAAACTTTTCTTTAAGGTAAATTCGGCCAAATGGTGGTTGTTTATCCTTTTGTTAAATCAGCCAAGCCTCCCTCTTTAATCTCATTAATCTTTGGCAAAAACGATGGGGTATTGGGTGCCATCCAAGACACCCCTTCATTCCAAACGTTGCATCCTTTCATGTTTAACACATGCATCTCATGAGATGCATGATGCCGCCCAACCTTGGTGTCCCTTAGCTTTGCCAAGGCACCTCTTCATTCCAACGGCTAGGATTGGTTTGATTAAGAGTTGTGTGAGATTAGAACTCCTTTCCACTTCCTCTTGACTCACTTGACTCGTGATCTTTTTATTCCAACTTAACTCATCCAACTCAACACATTTAATGCACCATATTTGAGTCAACTCTATTCTTAATTATAACTTACTCCAAATCAGTCCAACTCAAGCTGAACTAACTCACACTTGATTCATCTGAGGGCCCACACGGTCAGCCATGGTCAACTTGGTCAACCCGACCCATTGGGTCCCCAATCAGCCCCTTGACCCGTTTTGACAACATGATCCATTAATGGGCTGATTTTGCCATTTCTAATTGGTTTTCACTTATGCATCAAGCCTATCCATTTTTGTTCCACTTGATTTCCAATCAATTTAGCTTATCCCCATTAAATTTGGGCTCACCCAATGGTCTAATAAGTCCCTTATGACCCATTGGGTCCAATTGGGCCCTTTGACCCATTTAACCATTTTCGACCCAATTGATGTACATTACCCATCCAATCAAATTTGACATTTATAATGTGCTCATATGATCTTAATTTGAGCAATGGGCCCCACCATTTCCTTATTTAACATCACAAACATTTAATTTAACAAACTAGGGGCATTTTCGTAATTATCCATTTCGTTGAGAAATTGGGGTGTTACAAGTTACACGTTGGAGAGGTAGGGAGGTTTGGCTTATTTCAAAATCAAAACAAGGATACACATGGAAAGATAATGGAGATAGTTTTACATTTAAAAAAATTCAAATTTCTATGGCATACACGTTGGAGTCTTGAGAATTCTATCTCATGTAGAGATAGGGAAGATAATGAAGAGGAAACTCCCACATGGAGAGATAATGAAGTTGGTTTAAATCTCAATTTCAAATAAGGCTACACGTTGGAGAGATAAGGGGAAGTTTGGGGTTTATTTTTCAAATTCAAACAAGATTCAACTCTCCCTCTCCCTCTTGGATATCTCTATCTCACACCCTCTCTTGGCCGGCCAGCAACCTAAGAGAAAGGAGATCAAACATTTGGAGAATTTTGTCTCATTTTCTCCCTCTCTTGGCTGTTCCTCTCAAGTCAAGGACTTGGAGTATTTTTCCATCTCAAGTTTTTCTCTCTCTCTCAAATCTATACCTTAACCGAACCACCTCAAGGACTGCAGCAAGGTCAGTCTCGGCTAAATGACAAGGAAGAAGGAGAGGCTAAGGAAGTAAAGGATCAAGAAGGAGTGAAGGAACCGGAGGAGTCGCGGTATTGGTAAGTGCTCAATAAACATTTGTTAAATAAAATGGTTAAGGAAACATGATCCGGCCATTGTATGGCCGAACCTATCAAGGGTTTAAATCATGCATAATAATGTTTAAAAAGGGTAGAAAATAGATCATAGAGTTCGGCCACTTTGGATGGCCGAACCCCATGAAAAGACTTGGTTATTTTTATGATTTTTGAGAGATAAAAACCATACGTTGTTATGAAGGTTTTTAAGGTGTTTTAAATGGAGAAAAGGTTAATGTTTTGGGTCGGCCATTGCATGGCTGAACCATGTTGTTTTTATGGTTAAGGTGTTGTGCATAAACCATGAATAAATGTTGTAGCGTTTGGATCAAGAAAACCACAGGGTTCGGCCATACATGGACCATTTTTGTGGGTAATTGGAGTTAAGAGCATGGTTGGAAATTATTAATGGTTATATGCTTTTGATTAAGGAATCACATATGTTTATCTTGGGACTTAGTATTAAATAATCAGCCATTACAGATGATGGAAAAAGGGATAAAATCAGTATGGTGAGGTTCGGCCACGTTGTATGGCAGAACCCCACTAAGGGATAATTGGTGGATTTAGTTTCTTTGAAGTGTTTAACTTGTAATATAATTGGTCAAATCAAAATGGAGATTTGTCAAGGATTAAAAGGACCAAATTTAAGATGGTGAGGTTCGGCCATGTTGTATGGCCGAACCCCACAAAGGTGGATTGTTATATGGACATTGGTTATTGGCAATATTAAGCAAGGGTTGGGTCAATGGCAATATTGTAAATATGAATGAAAAGATCAAAGGACTTGAAAAAGGGGCTCAAACCTAAATGGTGAGGTGCGGCCATGTTGTATGGCCGAACCCCACCAAGGTATGTTCGGTAGATTGAGGTTTTAAATAAGTTATTTGGATGGTATTGACTAAATAAAAAGGGAGATCAAATTCAAGTGGGTGAGGTTCAGCCATGTAGTATGGCCGAACCCCACAATGTGGTTTTTGGACTTAGATTTAATTAGAAATCAAAAGGATATTGTCTTGACTTATTGTTATATAAACAAGGTAACGGGACTTCTTGAACGGTGCGCAATCGTAAACGGGTGACGGTTTAAGAAGAGCGGATATTTTAAGTGACATTGGTGTAGGTTTCCTACCTCTTTGTAACCACACTTATATTTGATGTTTTTATCTTAATTTTTATGAGATATGTGTTAAATTGTTATGTTTCAAAGAGGATTTGAATGCTAAGATTTATTTACAAATGGCATGTATTCATTGACATCTCATGCATGGCATGGGGTGATGGTTAAGTAACCGGAGGGACTGCACTCCGTCGGGGCATCCGAAAAACCTATGTAGTGGTATCTTAATGATGAGAATCCCATCAAGAGGAAACCGGAGGGTCCACACTCCGTCGTGGCGTTCGAACAACCTATGTGGAGGTACCTTGATGATGAGAATCCCATCAAGAGGAGGCTATGTATACTTGTGATGGGTGGGACTCATTACATTTGCATACATACATAGCATTGTTTTTATAAGATTTTGATGATCATGTATTATTATGTTATATGCATGTTTTATACTAACCTTATGGTAGCTCTAATCGGAACACCTACTGGGCGCATGATCTAACGCCCTATTTCTATCTTTAGTGGATGACACAGGAAAGGGAAAGGTCGAGGATCGCGAAGGAAACCAAGCATAGGAGCTTGGATATATGAATGGACTTTTATTTATGGATATTTTGTTTAAGTTACAAGGACGTGTAATTTGTTAATTAGATGTCAGCATGTAATAACTTAGTAATATTTGTTATGGTTTGGTTTGGTTTGAATGAATGTTTAGTTTAAGGTAATTTTGGATTTATGACTTGTACTTTGCTATCTAAAATGGAGTAGTCTTAGGTTCTATTATAACCCGCAGTTAGATTAGGTAATATTCCGCAAGTTTTATCTAATACCATGTGTGAATCGTTTTTCATGGACTTAGTCCATGCACACATAGGTTTGGCCAGTTAAGGGTCGGACTTTAGAAGTCCGGACTTAACTCGCGTCGTGACATCCCGCTCTTATCACTTGTTTATTTAGTTTAAAAAAAAAATAGACTCTGATTTCAAGTGAAAAAGGGCGGGGTGTTACATTACGGCTGTGTATCTCGTCAATCGCCTGCCGACACCACTTCTTGAATGGTCCTCCCCCTACCAGAAGCTTCATGGCCTCACACCTGATTATCTCACTCTGCGCACATACGGATGTACATGCTACCCTTACTTAGGTGATTATACTACTAACAAACTCCAACCTCGATCGGTTGAGTGTGTCTTTCTTGGTTACAGTGATCACCACAAGGGCTACAAATGTCTTCAACCTTCAACAGGCAGAGTCTACATATCTCGGCATGTACTCTTCAATGAAGTTGTCTTTCCCTATGCAACAGCGAATGTTCGCCCTCCAGCATCATCTTCTTCAGACTTGGTCTTCCTTCCTGTTGTCACCTTGTCTTCTGCTCCGACACCTTCTACTCTTCCTGCATCTCCGACAACAGCATTACCTTCTCCACTAGTAGTGCCTGACTCACCACCTGCAGCCGTGCCATCTCCATTAACAGCACCAAAATCGGCTTCTACTATCACATCTTCTCTAGCCCCTGCTCCACCTCCATCTGAGAACGTGCATCCTATGGTAACTCTCGCTAAGGACAGCATCTCTAAAGGCAAAAAGCGAGCTAACTTCTCTATTGATCATCCTCTTCCTCATGCCTTTGCTTCTATGGTCTCTACTCCTTCTGACATTGAGCCAACCTGCTACACTCACGCTGTTCGATCTGCAGAATGGCGTCAGGCCATGCATGATGAATTTAATGCACTTCTCCGTCAGTACACTTGGTCTCTTGTTCCACCCCCTACAAATTTCAATCATGTTAGCTGCAAATGGGCGTTTAAGATTAAGCGGCGCTCAGATGGTAGCATTGAGCTTTATAAAGCACAATTAGTTGCTAAGGGCTTTCACCAATAGGCAGGTATCGACTATGATGAGACATTCAGTCCAGTTGTCAAGCCTACTACTATCCGCACTGTTCTCAATATTGTTGTCACTTCTGTTTGGCTTGTTCACCAGTTGGACGTCAAGAATGCCTTTCTTCATGGCCACATCACAGAAGAAGTTTATATGTCTCAACCTCCTGGATTTGTTGATCCTCGTCGTCCTCATCATGTTTGCAAATTACAAAAGGCTATTTATGGTTTGAAATAAGCACCCAGAGCGTGGTTTCAATGCTTCAATTCCTTTATTATCTCTCATGGGTTTGTTCATAGGAAAGCGGGCCTCTCTATGTTCACATATAGATGTGGCTCACAAAGTATGATTCTTCTCCTTTATGTTGATGGCATCGTCATGACTGGCAACTCGTCGTCGCTTCTGCATTCTTTCACGCCACAGACTAGGTATAGAATTTGAAATCAAGGATCTTGGTGCTCTTCACTAATTCTTGGGTCTTGAGGTCACTCGGCATTCTACGGGGTTACATTTGTCGCAAACCAAATAAACTATTGACATTCTTCGTCGCCACAAGATGCTCGATTGCAAACCCTGCTCCACACCTATTGCTGCAAAGGCGCAATTGTCTACCACCACTGGTGATCTGCTGTTGGACCCCTCTGAGTATCGTCACATTGTTGGTGCTCTCCTTTATCTCACCCTCACTAGGCCCGACATTGCTTATGCCGTGCACATTGTCTCCCAGTTCATGAGTCAGCCTCGCACTTCTCATTTTGATGCTGCCAAGCGCATTCTCCGCTATCTCAAAGGCTCCCTTGGTCGTGGGCTCCAACTTATGCATGCAACGCAACCCTTGCGCCTCACTGCGTACTCCGATGTTGATTGGGCTGGTTTCCCTGATGTCAACGATCCACTACAGGTTTTTGTATCTTCATGTGTCCCAATTTAATATCTTGGTGTGCTAAGAAGCAACCCACTATCTCACGGTCAAGTGCTGAAGCTGAATACCGTGCCCTAACTTATACTTATGTCGATACTGTTTGGATTCACCATCTTTTATGAGAGCTTGGCATCCCTTTCTTTTCTCTGACCGTTCTTTTATGTGATAACCTCAGTGCTACATACATGGCGGCTAACCCTGTGTTTCATGCTCGGACTAAGTACATTGAGCTTGATTATCACTTCCTCCAAAAACGTGTTACTGCTGGCTCTCATCAGATTCAGTTTGTCTCCTCCCAGGATCAACTCGCTGATATTTTCACTAAGGGGTTGCCGACACAACTCTTTTCCACTCTTAGCTCCAACCTCGTCGTTTTACCACCATCGAGTTTGTGGGGGAGTATTAGAGGACAGGGCTGACCTTCCATGTTTGTCGAGTTTTTTATTTGTCAAGTTCCCTAATTAAAGGATTGTAATTAGACCTATACATCTATATACATACATTGTGTAATGAGAAAGGGTAAGGAAGCCATTATTTCTACATTCATAAATATGTGTTTTATTCATATATGTATGTATTTTATACTGGTGAATGTTTATTGAAGTTTTTGACCTTTTTGTCACATATATATAACACATAAACATTTGTCTGTTCATATATGTGTATGTATTTTATGTTGGTGAAAGTTATTGAACTTGAGTGTTTTTTGTATATTATATAAAATGCATAAACACTTAGTCTATTTTCTATTTTTTTAAAGGAATTGAAATTTATTAGAAATAAACCAATCAAATTGAAAGTAGACATAATAAATGGACTAAATTTTAGTTTAAAACTCAATTTTTAGTCACATGATCTTAGTCATCAAAGTCACTATACATCAATGTCTTATTCATTTAAAAAAAAAAATTAAAGAAGATTTTTTAGAAATTCCAATATTTTGGTTAATTGAAAAAGTCTCATTATTTTTTGCATTTTAATATACTTCAATTTTTTATGAATTGCTTGAAAAAGGTTTTCTTTTACCTCTATTTAGCTAATGTTGCATGAATTTAAATATAGCATTTATGAAATAAGAATAGAGCATTATTTTGGACCAAATCCAACTATGCACATGAATGAGGTTGGAATACAAAAATTTAATAGCATTTGATATCTCTAACTATTTGATATTTCAACTCCAATAGTTTATTCTATAGTGTAGAGTAGATGGCCAACATCTCATATTCAGGTAGTTTGACTTTTAGCTATTCTAGAGGTCCTTATTTAGATGCGAGCATCGAACCTAACAAATTTGATAGTGACCCGTTGATGACGAGCAGACCCAATTAAGCAAAATTGACAAATTTGCCCTCCAGATTTATGCTCAGATCGATAGAGGGAAGAGAGAGCCTGGACACTATCCTTTATACCCAAATATGAGCCCATTTGCAACAGTTTAGGCTTGGACCCATTCAAACCTTTTGGGTCTAAAAATTCAATAAAGTAAGCCCATTTGCTGCCCTGATGGACCCAACTCGAATGCCCTATCATTTGTTGAATCAGCATCCATGTGGGTCTCACTGAATGGTAAATAGGCAGAGATATCCCACTCAAGGAGAAGCATGAACGTACATAGGCGTCTGGGCCAAGAATGAAAAGCTTGCATTCCACGTGTATGGAGCAATTTGGAAACCCATGAAAAATGGTTTAAACGTGTGGGAGTGGAAAGTGCCGACTCTACACTGCTTAAAACAACGGTGAACTCAGTGGACCGAGAGAAGAGAAGAATTGCTGCTAGCCGGGTTTCAAGCAGATTTCCTTAGGCAGATTTTTTTCCTTTTATTGAGGGACGGTTTTGCAGAAATGAAGGCCGAGATTAGTTTGAATCTAAACAAGGATCAACGGCAATTGGGAAGAAAGTTTTGGCTCGACAACAAGAACTAAGCTTGGAAGATGCTTCTGCAGGCGAAGGAAGTACAAGGATCAGCAGGGAAACAACCCTCGTTCAACGCTAAACAGGAACGATATGGACCTGATTTTTCCATGAGTTTTGCAAGGAACCCGAGTTTACCGGTAGAGAGAGAAGCGTTTGACAGATAGACGGGATAAACTTGCCTTTGCCATTGCCGCTCCATGTGAACCAGGGGTAAAAATTATAGACGAGGCCGATATATCGATATCGTTGATATTGGCCGATATTTTTCACTCTATTATTGTGTTTTTTTAAAAAAAAAATCAGAAAAATTACATAAAATAAAAAAAAATTATGGGGATCACGGATAAGTAATTTTTTCATTAAATATCGGTAATTTATATGTTCAAATATTATTTTTAAGTGACGAACTTGAGAATTTCAAATGTTTTAAAAAAATGATAAAAATTACAAAAACATTATAGAATTTTTTTTATGGAGATATGTAAATATATTTCAAATTAATACATCTCAATTAATAATAACTAATGTAAATATGTAAATTTCCTCTTAATACATCCTCAGATTTGCATATTTTGTCTTCTAACTTATTTTATTGCCTTTTTTATTCCCATTAACAAAAACCCACCATTAAATTTCTATAAATGCTGTTGCCAATTTGGACTTGCCTCAATTAATGAAAACTAACCATTAATTCCCATTAACATTGTCAATTTGGAGTTGACTTAATTAATAGAAACCAACCATGTAATTGAAAGAAAAGCGATAGTGAGAAATAAGCATAGTTTCATTGACCGAATTGGACTTGATTTCTTGCAAGAATTGGCTGAAAATTTAATAAAATATACAACCTATTTATGTGTTGATTCAGGCATGATTTTGTCCATAAGTTTTGATTATTATTTAGGCAAGGTAATAAATGTCATTCTAATCCACTAATATACAAAATATCAGTGTTTTTTTAAAATCGAAATATGGCTTATATGTGAAGGGAGATTTTTTTTTCTTTTTAAAAAATTCTATTTTTTTTTCAAATATTAGACAATTTCTTGTATTTTCGTAATTAAAAAAATAAAAATTCCACCATTAATTCCCTTAAACTTTGTTGTCAATTTGGAGTTGGCTCAATTAATAGAAATCCACCATTAATTCCAATTAACGTTGTCAATTTGGAGTTGACTCAATTAATGGAAATCCACCATGGTAAATGAAAGGAAACTAGGAAAGAGACGTTGAAATAATCATGGTTTTATTGACCGATTTGGACCTGATTTCTTGCAAGAATTGGCTGAAAAATTCAACAAAATATGACAATTTGTTTGGGCGTTGATTCAGGCATGATTTTGTCCATAAGTTTTTTTATTATTTAGGCAAGGTAATAAATGTCATTCTAATCCACTGATGCATAAAAATATCAATGTTTTTTCATGATTGATATGTGAAGGGTGATATTATTTTATTTTTTAAAAAAAATAGATTTTTTTCAAATATTAGTTGATTTCTTTTATTTTCGTTATTAAAAAATAAAAAAATAAAAAAATTTACATATATGGCCAATATTTTTCGATTTTATATATATTGGCGATATTGGCTTATATATATATACTGTACGGCCGATACGATATTTATCGGCCGATATTTTCACCTTTGATGTGAATGCAAGTCTGCTGATTTGAATTTTTCCTCTTAAATTTTCTTCTTTTCTCATGAAATGAGGTCTATAAATAAAATAATAAGACATTGTAGTAAGATCACTTGAGTTGAATTTTTTTTTTTATGACCGAATGTGTTCAGGTGTCTTCAAGATTAGTCATTCGGGTCATGTGCACGCCCTCCTACACACATGCCAAATTCAAGTGGTAGGATTTTACATTGTACATATCCCACGGAGAACGACCCTTTATTGGAGTCACCAGGGATTGAACCCAAGACTTCAATTCTGAAGTGTTGTATCTCAATCACTAAGCCAACCCCTTGGGATTACCACTTGAGTTGAATTAAGTTGAAACTTTGAATTTTATTCTAATTTGATTCTAAACATTAATTTACTTTTGTGTTTGAATTAAATTTCTATTAACTGTTAGTTTTAATTTTACATAATGAATTAAAATTTCATGTCCTGTATTCTTCTAATTCTTAATTAAATTTTAATTTCACAACTAAATTAAGTTTTAAAAGGTTCAATGAATGTCAAATTCGTGTCACAGCATATATATTATTTTTATAACATTTAATTATGGATCTCAATTAATTATTTAATTCATTGCATTTGAAATTACAACTTCATGTTCTATTTGTTTTCGATTGAACACATTAGTAAATTTGCTTTTGCTAAATTATCTAAATGAAATTAGAGTAATCTCTTTCTTTCTTGATAGTAATTGAGGAGAATTGAAAGGTTATTTTTAAAGTTTCTAGTATCGAAATCTTCGATTTAAATTTATGTTGAAGATTTAAGAAACTGTATAAATTATCAACCGTCATCTATTAGTGATGAAAACCTCTTGCACTTACAACTTTTTTCCTACATTTTATATCCTATATCTGATTGAGCCGGCAACCATGCCCCAAGTCAACTCTGAACGTATTGAAAATGCCACATTCAAATCCATATAAGACATGCTACATAGGATATTGGCCTTTTTTTTCTCATAAAACTAATACAATTTTTTTAGTTTATATATATATATATAAGAATAAGGTTTCAATGGTATATAAGGTTTCAATGGCTTAAAAGAAAATAATGGGCACTTTATTTAAAATACCCCTAAAAGATCTTTTGAGGTAATCTAATAATTCTAGAGAACATTGAAATTTAGAAAGGGCTTTAATTCAGACAACGGTGTTTTTTATAGCACTGAATACTGACTTGAAAGAGTCCACAAGGTGGAATGGCAAGAGAGCCAGATAGGAAGGATGAAAGTAGCTTAATATGAGCAAACTAGTATATCTACAAACACATGATCTGAGTGATGGTATTACTGAAGATAGTCTCCAAAATGGGAGGCAGAAGGTCAAAAACACACTGCACAACCAAAATTGGCACATGATCAACAACAAAAACTGGGCAAAACTAGAAATGACAGACAATAGGCTCTTGAAAAGTCAGGACAGCCTACTTGGATGGGCGCACTTGAGGAAAACCTGGGGCAGCCTGACTATCTGGGAACATATCAATCGGTTGTTGGCTTTCAGTGTCTTCTAGCACGGATCGAGAGGCTTGGCCTTCTTGTGACTCCTTGAAGCTCTCAATAGCATGTCTACTGGCCTGCCTCATTGCATCCACATTCATAGATCAGCTCAAATGGCGGATCAAGTAAACAGTGCTAAATTCAACTAATCTAAAAGCAAAAATGGAAACAAGACCACTTCGATACTATAGTATGTGGCAAAGGAACATTACTTGCAAAACACTACCAAGAAAGTTGCAACATATCTTGCTGTGTGTGTACATCCACACCAAATACCAGTACCATATAAACACAAAATAAGCTTTAAATGTGCCGTGATTTATTAAGTGTATTATTTCAATCATTGTTGTTGAAATCTTAAAATGAACAATAGGTATCTTATGATTCATATATCATAAAAGGAACAATTTGTATCTGCTTACATATTGTGTGATTCCCATAAATAACAGAATCTTTGTATGAGGTTTGGCTTGATAAATTCCTTGGTGTAATTTTTAAGATTCCCAAGATCATTAGTGAAATCAACGCCATAATCTCCTTGAATTTCAATCTGGTGGTGGGAAAAACTCAAGATGGATATTACAAGGGGAGTAGGAGGGGCTTGGAATGTTTTGGTAGGAGGGGATGGGCTCCATTTGGGAGGGTGGACAACATTCGTCATCATCACCCATCATTTTTCCATCAATCTTGGTCAACTTTTTTGAGTCATTTTCCATTGTGCCCAGCCAAAGAACACATCCTTTGTCACTGACGTACAGTTGAAAATTAGGCACATTCTGTCATTACATGCATGGCCCACTAGAGCCATCTGATTGATTTTTTTTAGTGGTAACAAAGAGAATATTATTAAAAAATAAATCAATCAGTACAAGAAAGAAAGAAAAGGGGGTCTAAAAGGAGTAGACCCACCAAGAAAAAGTAAAAAAGAAGCAGCTAAAACACAAAAACCAAAAACAACAGCTAGAAAAGAAACGAAAAGGCCGAATCAGTGCAAGCCAATGATCTCCTTAGATATAAAAGATGCCCAATAGAAATCCCTCTACGTCATTGTTGGCGAAAAAGTCTACAACCCCATTTGTTGAATGCCTGATATGAACAAAGGGATTGATTTGATTTCTTCTCAAACTCATACTTCAAGCATGGACCTTTCCACCACAACCAACCTATATATGAAAGCCCATCTAGGAGGACCCCACAATGTGTAGCTCAGTTAACTCGCACACCAATGCTCAAGCTGGTTGGCATAGGAAAACAAGTGAAATGTGCCCGAAGATGAGATTATGATATTCAAAACCCTATATCTAAGAATGTAATGTATAAAATATGAAAACTACTTGTTCTTTCTCTATTAATATTTTAAGTCTTTGTTACCGCTCAAAAAAAAAAAAAAGACTACTGCTATATTAATGTAGCACACAATCTGACGCAACCCGGCCAAACATCGAAGACCCAGCCCAACTCATTTATTTTATTTTTATCTGATTTATTATGTATTTTCGTTTTTTATTATTAGCTAATTTTTAGGATTAGGGTTTCAGTATAAATACCCCTTTTCAGAATGTAATGGAGAACATATTGAATATGAAACTTTGATTTGGGATTTTCCCTCTATCTTCTTCTCCATCTCCAGTGGATTCCGGTTTTTCTTCTTCCTCTATGTTTTTTGTTGTCGCTGGGGTTCGACTGCACCCATCAGAGTCTCTCTGTCCATTGAACGGACACTGCAACATGAGCAGGGCCCTGCCTCAGTTGCCCTGCCACCCCATTGGTTGTGTCAGCCTGCCTGCCCTTCATGCCCCAGCTGCTCGAGTTTTCCTTGCCGCCTGCGCCCGAACGACTCTACCCAGAACCTATATCAGGTACCGTCATTCTTCATCCCATCCCCATATCTTCTTCTTCCCCCTTCAATCTCTTCATCTCTCCAAACCCACCATACAGTCCATTCCCTTACTTCCATTACCTACCCAGATCTATTCACTCCAAGTTCGTCCTTCAGCCATTACCGTCCTTCCATTCGCCTAACCTCCAGATCCATCTCCATTGCAATTGCTGCCGCCCAACTCCATCTTCAATCCCATAACCCACCATCGTCTCTGTAACCCAGCACCCTTCACCTCATCCGTGCGTCACAGCAGAACTTATCTTCTCACCGCCACTCTCCAGGCCCTAGCTTCCATTGCCAAATCCGTTTCCTTGCCTCTGTTACAAAATCCACTTACACACCCAACTTGGAACCCTTTGCTCGATTGCCCATTAACTCATCAGCCACTACCCCTTTACATCTTGCTGACTGAACCAGCAACCAAAACCATCCACCTTCCCCTTTATTATCCCACCGTCCTTTAAAACCTTGGAAACCCGTTACCCTTCCTTTTAATTACCCACCACCATTATTACCCACTATCTTATTCATTTAAAACCCATTCATTAACCATCCCCAACTTCTACTATTCCACCGTCTCCAACACTCATGCATTAATTACAACCCCATTAGCCCATTTAACCACTCATTAAGCCACCATTAGACCACTTAATCGAGTCAACTCACTCACTTCTATTTGTTTGACTGAGTCACCCGTCCATCCCCTCACACCCGATCCTACCCGCTGCATCATATATGGTCACAATATTCAATGATATCGCTGATCTAAAAAGATAATATTCCGTATTCAATGATTAAAAACAAGATTTATGCAAATAACATCACGAAATCAAAAAAATCTAACAAGATCCATAGCATGCAAGCATATTACCCTAGAAGTAGTCACAAAACGAGAATGGTTTTCAAATATCTTAAAATCATATTCAAGACGCCTAAGAGTCCATAAACAAGTGAAGAAGTACAGATTCTTATTGAAAAATCAAATCCTACTTGAATCAAAACCCAAAAACACTTGAAATAAGGCTAAAAAGGGTTGTTTGGAAGGTTTTGAGCAGAAAAAGGTTCATTTTAGGGTGAGGAATCGAATCAGCACACAAAAAGGTGCAAAATGGGACTGAAATTAGTCTGTCCATACGGTTGTACGGACGTCTGTATGGTGGTACGGCTTGTGGGGTCTAGATCGGGACGGCATGCTATAATAGCCCAATCCTGAAGGGTGTATTCATTGGCCAAGAATTTGAATGATGAGTGCTTGAATTAGGTTTGCCTAGTGAAAGGAGGAGAACTCATCGATGATGCGGATGGAAAGAGGAAAAAATAGCCAGGATGGCACTGGTACAAGTCCCACATTGCCTAGATAACTTTACCCTGGGATTTAAGTAGCGCTCTCCCCTTCCCTAACACAAGGCCTTTTAGGGTGTGTTTGGATGCACATCCCGAAGCAAAAAGTCGGGAGGGCGTGTGATGCCCAAAGAGGACAATATCGTATTGGGTGGGGCACAACGTTACAGATGGTATCACAACCGAGGACGGCTCTTGTCTAAGGCGTAGGATTGCAATAGGCCAACCCTGAAGGGTGTACTCGGTGGCCAAGAATGTGAGTGATGAGTGCTTGAATCAAGATCGCCAGTGGAAGGAGGAGAACTCCACAATGATGTGGAATTAGTATCACCAGTGAAAGGAGAACTCCGTGATGGTGTGGACTGAGAGAGAAAAAAATAGCTAGGATGGCGCTGGAACAACTCCCACATGGCCTAAACAGCTTTCCTGACTCTGGGATTTAAGTAACGCTCTTCTCTTCCCTAGCACAAGGCCTTTTGGGGTGTCTATATGGATGCACATCCCAAAGCAAAACCGTGAGGGCATGTCATGCCCAAAGCGGACAATATCGTGCTAGGCGAAGCAGGTCGTTTGGTGCAGGCCAAGCTGCAATTTGTGATTTACATTCGAGATTTTAAGTCAAATCACGGATTTCGATGAAGAAACCCAAAATTGTCGTTCCTGGACTTGAAATGCGGTCTAAACTCAGAGAATTGTTCTCGGATTTAAGTACGGTCTATACTCAAGAACCTTCGAATGAATTAATCTAGATTGTAGAATCCAATTTTAATTAAATATTGGAAAATGCACTAATTGAAATCAAAATGCAAAATGCAAAAATAATTCCAAATAATCAAATAAAATCAATTCAAACAATAAACAAATTAAATTCAAAAGGAAAATAACTCACCAAACCATGGGAGATAAAAGCTTCAAGCTTTTAAATAATTTCAATAAAACAAAGTATGTGTACAAATGCTTGGGCAAACACTATTTATAAGGTCTTATTTGAATTAAAAGAAATAAAATCAAATCAAAATAGTGAAATACCAAACTTGCTTCGGACGACCAACACTGACTGCTCATCCATTGTTGTGAACGCCTCTCTGTTGTTTCCTTCTTTAATCACCTTTCTTATTCCACCAATTTCATTGGCTACCTCTGTATTCCTTCTTTGCTTTATTTCTTTTCTTCTTTTTTCCATTTTGCTTCTATTGCTTTGTTGGATTGGTGCCTTCACAACCTGAGAATGTGTTGTTTTGCACTGGGTCTGAAATCAAGTGGGTCCCCAGCTCAAACGTTGGATTAATTCATTTCCTTTCAATCTCTTCTACTTATTTTCTTTCCACTTCTCTGGTCCATGTGTGCTGGCAGATTTTACTCTCCTTTATTTACTTTCCTTCCACACTTGATTCTTATTTCTATGCATGTCTTCTGTGCACACAGTCAAGCCCCACACCTTGTTGTAGCCGATCTAGACTGTTTCTAAAATGGGTCTTCTTTTGATATAATTAAGGACTTCAAGGGGGAAGAAAAGATAATCTAACATCTGCAGGGATCCACGCCTAACTGAGTTTCCTTTTGCCATCCAAACAACAGGCTTTTCTAATTACAGAGATCGTTTTTGGCAACACCGATTTTCCTGCACAAAATCGCTGGTTCTCTACTGGTTCTCCTTATCATACTCGGCTTGGGATGTTGGGATAGAGAAGCATGAAATGTGTGCAGTCCAAACGTGAGTGACTCCACTGTGGCACACAGGTGGGACCCATATGAGTCTGAGTCAGCAGGTGGCTCAATTTTGATGGGTCTTTCTAGTGAACAACAAATGGGCTTGGGTCTGGAAGCTTAGAAGGTCCAAGGTTTTCTTGAATGGGTCTAGATCCAAGTCTGATGAAAATGGGCTTTGACAGATCGTGTTAGTGGCCCTCACTTTCCTCCTTCGATCCGATGAAAAATTTGAAGGGCCATCTCATCAATTAGGTCCAATCTGGTCACCTCGTCTCTGCTTGAGCTCTCGTCAGTTTTATCAAGCTTGATGCCTCCATCATCATTACACCTGTTGAGCTAAGATCTGGGCTTGGTTGGGTTAGATTCGACTTTATTGTGATTTTTGAGATGATTAAGGTTTTAAAACACGTGAAAATTGGGGAAGAAAGAAAATAAGAAGAAGGGAAAAAAAAAAGATCAGGAAGGAGAGAGAAGATAAAAAGCACATGATTCATTGGAATCACACCAAAGGAGGGATGGAGCCACACCACCAGTCTTCTCAAGAGAGCATGCAAAAATTTCATCACTTGTATTTTATTCTCATGAATGAATGTTTACAAGTATTTATAAGAAAAAACTAAGAAACCCTAGACAAACATGTGTGCCACATTGTGAACAATAAAACCTATTCAAAATAACTTAATCCATCCAATAAAGTTGATACTCAAATAAAATTAAATACACTTCCATAACACCTCTGGATCCATTTAATGGTTCAGATCAACCAATCACAATCACAACAA